>OY856410.1:1166076848-1166751848 GCA_963693085.1 Alisma plantago-aquatica
TGTTTGGTGCACACGACCAACTGACAACGACCTCTTAGTGCAGCACCATGGACGTTGTGTTGGTATGTATGCCCAGAGAGTCAATCATATGATGATTGGAATGAGGCATTAGATACTTGATTTGATAAATCATACATGTCATTCCATCTATTATGTTTGTCTCAGTCTTGAGATGATGACACAAACATAAGTAGATGTCTAGATAACGATGATACTCGATGTCGTATGTCTTCAAGTACGTGACTTGGAGGATGAGATCATACGAATGATAAGAGTTCATACATTCTTGTTATGTCCTTAGTCAGTTATTAATGTGGAAGAAAAATAGACAATTGTAATACATCAGACTAGAGTGTGTGTTGACTGATGAAAGAGTCTCATTAGTCATGATATGTGATATCAAGTCAAGCAAACAGATACATGTTAGCGAATAGTATATCAGACAGACCCACCATGAGAGTGATACATGGAAACCATGGAATGGTAGTCAGAATCATCTCTCATAGTGATGGTGGTGATTTTGGTTCTTATACCTAAAATCACTGCACTCATCACATGTCGTTGGGTACACTTTGACATCATCAAACGCAGTCCTAAAACATGGGTTGTTATAACGATGATGATTGGTTGACTTTGACACATGGGGATAGACTGTGAGTGATAGAGATGGGATTTGTCCCTCCTACTGGAGATTGATATCTAGGGCCCCTTGATAACCAAGACTGAGAGTGTACAGCTATACCCATGTGGTTCAATATAATATATGTGAACTCACATGCATCTCAGACAGTCTGCTCTTATTCAAGGAACATGGATTGAACATTGAGAGGATGGTGATTCCATGCCTCAAGTTCAATAAAGATATCAAAGACAAAGGAACTATATGATCACGGTAACACTATTCACAGATTATAGGTTGAAGTTGTTCTCCAATTGCCTGAATTACTAGGGTAGCAATGATGTGCGAGTAGGCACACTCTTTTCTTATAATGTCCTAAGTTGTTGTGGACATCTGGACCTATAGGGTCACACACATAGGATACACTTGGATTAAAGGAGTATATTCATGAATGATGTTTAGATTGAATGCCAAAGGTGTTTAGGTATTCAATTAAACAATAAATCAACTGATTGGACTTAGAATCATCGAGTCAAGTGTTGGACTGGCTGATTGGAGTGTCAGGTTGATTGGAATTGATTACTAAAGTGTTTAGTTATTCAATTCACGCACCAACAGCTGACTGCACCGCCGAATGTCCATCTCAAGTGTTGAGACGAGGGTCTAGGGTGCCAAATGACCATCTCAAATGTTGAGACAAGCGTCTGGTTTGTCAGCCTCGTTGGAATGAAGTTGGCTGCCCAAACTGAGGTGAACCGACCGGTTCATACTCTGATGAACCGACCGGCTCGGCTCGGCTCGGCTTACCAAACAACCATTTGGGTGGGGGAGCAAATTACCAATTCCATGTGCAAATAGGAAACTGCAGAAGCACGAGGTGACCGTTTCACACTACAAAATGACCATCTCACACACGAGACAACCATCTCGTGGTCTGCAGATTTAAAAACATTCATGTTTCCAGACCCTTCTACTCCCACATCAACTGGGAACTCTGACCCTGCCCTCTACTATAAATAGAGGGGTATTGGGGGCTTCCCAACACACACAATTGGGATCAATGGCTTTGACAATTGTTGTCCTCTCTCGTTGTGATACTACGATATCCCAAGTAAGTCCTACTCAACTAGGGAGGGATAGTGAGAGAGGAGCAACTGAGATCAATTGTTATGGGAGAGCATGTCGGCGACTGGTACGCTGAAAAAAGGGGACAACTGCTTCTTGTTGGCTCTGGCAGCACAATGTGGAGTTCTCAGTGGTCCACGTAGACTACTCTAGAGGCAGGAGTCCTTTAGCTGCTGCTAGGAGGATGACGCTAGCCTGCAGTCTGTGGTGAGTCCACAGGAGGCATTGCAGGAGTTGTTCGAGTTTGTTGTCCTTGGTGAAGACCAAGAGCTGCACAGACACCATCCAAGATAGTAATTGTAGGGTGATGTCACTGGACTTGCTCCATGACCAGGTATAACTATGAAACCCTTCCTTCCTAGATACATTGTTGTTGATGATATTCTACTGGCTTCTAAGAAATGGGAAAATAAATTATTATTTCTGCTGCCTATATATGCGCCTGATTTCACAACAGTGGTATTAGAGCTCCATCAATCTATAGTGTATCTGGGATCTAAATCAATGTGATCGGATTTTGTTTTTCATTTATTATTTCATACAATGTGAATATTAAAATGATTAATGTGCATATCCAATTAAATGCCACATAAGATCACAACTAATATATATGATATGATATAATATGCAATCCATATGCGTCATTGTAAAAATGTTTTGATGGTAGATGTTAGCGTTGGTATGGGCAAAACTCCAGATCTATGTGTGCATGGTTGTGGTTTATTCTTGTCATTAATCGGTCTACATACTGATCCCCTCTCTCCTTTCTAAATGTAAATTAATGCTCTTCTTCTCGTTTCCTCTCGAATGTAACTCGAGGTTTCCCTTTTACAATGTAAAGAAATAGAATAGTTTTAATTTATGCATCGTCATGAGAAGTTGTTATGTACTGGACAAATTGACCATTTAGAGGACCGAGGAGGCAAGACTATAGGAGGTGAACCAATCAACTGGTGGCCCAACCGACCGGCTGGAGGAGACCAGAAGATCGCTTTAGGATCCCAACCAAGCAACCAAGAGGTGAGCCGACTAGTTCAAGCGTTGAATCGATCAAACCTGGATTGGAGCAAGCACAAATCTTCATAAATAATAGGTTGCATGTGATGTGAACCTTAGATGGTGCAATTCCTTGTGTCTCTAAGGAATTGCATTAGACTGGCTATAACCATCACTCGTATATTTCTGATTGCATGTTCACGCTGTGGTTATAGAATGTATATGATACATATTATTGTATGTGGTGATTGGATATGTATATTTATTTATATACAGACTCCCTCAATTAAAATATCAAGGTCTTATATGCTTTCCAAAAGTGACACACATGAAAATCTTTATTGACCAAGAGTAGGTGATGCCAAAGCATGATGCGCCGTCTATCTTGTGGAAGTGTGATGGTAATAATGTAGGTGCCACCAAAGCGGGGTACATTATTATCGTGTCGGCTTTTGGGTCAAGCTTGACTGGTGATTCTCAGAGCGTCTGGGCCTAGAAGTATGCAGATGATTATGGAACAAAGTTGTGCATATCATCTATCCAAGAGTTGTATATGATGAAATTGACATGACTGCTGATAATTGACTGTGGACGCTGGTGTAGGCCGGGTAACATATGAATTGTTTTGGATCTTGGACCACTACAATATTGTATGATGTAGTATTCTAAATTGATATTGAGGGCTATCAATTTGAGAAAAATAGTGGGAGTGATAATTAATTAAAAACCTAATTAATATCGTCAAATTTATCAAATCAAATCAAATAAAAAATGTTTTGAAAAGTCACAATATTCTTTTGTAGACAAACACAAATACATTATAGTTGTGATTAGTCCTCAAATAGGACAAGCCAAATAGGATTAACTTTTGAATCTGGTTTAGGACTTTGAGAAATGTTCTGAATGAGCGAAAGCTCTATGTCCTTGAGAGACCAAAGCCAGAGGAACCTGCTCAAAATGTGCATAAGGACTAAATTGGATGCTTACTTGAAGCATGCCAATGAAGTCATAGACATTAAGAACCTTATGATATGTTGTATGAACTATGAGTTGCATGAATAACATGATAAAATGGACATTCTCGAGATGGTGACACATCTTAAGAATCATGTAAAATAAGGAATAAGTTTACAAAGCATGGTTTGAGTGCAAACTGACAAAGGGAGTTCCAGTAGAACCCCATATGCTCAATATGATTAGATATATGGAATGACTGGAATTCTTTTAGGGCAAGAGTTGACCATGAATATCATTATGTAAGCGTCGCATGAATCATATAGTTTGTTTATCTAATGCTTGGCATGTTGATGCCAAAACAAGGAAGAAAACAAACAAATCCATGATGATGATCAGTAGAAGTGAGTCCTAGGGCAAAGGCAAAGCCAAGAAGCGTTCTGAGGCTGAGCTAAAGTCCAATTCTTCTGCACTCAATATATGGAGAAGGGTAAGTGTAAAAGAAATATGTCCTTTTCACTTATAGGATAAAATGCCACCATTTTCACTTGTTTGGACATTATTATCTTCTTCATAAAGAATCTCATGAAGAAGATAGAGATAGAGATCTCTACTTCAGAACCTGATAAGAAATAAGCTAGAACCGTGTGGAGTAAGGGTTGTTGCCACTATAGTTGAGAGCTGTCATTCAAGGGAACATGATAGAATTAGTAAATTTCTATTATGTACTTGCCATTAATGAAAAAACATCATATGTCTTGTATGGAAAGGACATTATGTTTCAAGTTAAAAGATATGATCTTTTATGGCAATGCCCTGTGTTTCATAAACTATACTTGATTTTTATAGAGATAAATGTGTATGACACATATAATGAATGACTTGATGACTCAAACAATGTATACCTATAGCATTGTCATCTAATACACATACATGAGAAATGCACTTCTAGATTCCAAAATGGTGTTGGTCTAGACTCTTTTGGTTATTGAACTAATAGAGACATACATGCCTTATTTATTGAGCAATTTGACAAAAGAATCTTCACTAGATGTAGTGGGAGAGCGACTATTCTATTAGGCCTAGTACATATTGATGTACAACACTCCTTTTAGAATGAATGCTAAAGGTAGTTACTAGTACCTCACTATATCTACTGATGTGATCAGCAGATATGGAAAGTTGTATTTAATGAAATACAAGTATGAATATCTTGAAGTGTACATGGAGATCATAAATTAAGTACATAACTAACTTGGTAAAAGTATTAAGATACTTCGATATGATCGATGTTGAAATATTTTAAACCAAGAGTTTGAGGACCTTCTAGAAATATGTGATAGTGTATCACAATGAACTCCACCTGAACATGATGATGTGTAAGAAGGAAGGAATCACACATTGTTAAGGTATAATTATCAATAAAACTAGCTAAAATTCCAATTTCCTTTGTGCACATGCTAAACACTAAATGAATGTACCGTCTAAAATGGTTCAAAAGACACCATATGTGATATAGTATGGGAAGTGTTACAATATGTCTTTGATAGTGATTAAAGATGAATGATTATATAAGAAAGTTGTTTCTTAAAAGGGGCATTGTACACAAATCACACAAATGTTATTTTTTTAAATACTACTCTTGTCCAAATCCTACAATAAAGTTGTTTGTTGATCTGGATGGATATATTCCTAATGAGGAGCCTAGTTCAAAAGAAATCAGTGGGAGTAAAAGTAGAACTTGAAATGTTCGAGACGAACAAGAAAACATTGAACCTAAAAGTGGTACAATGGGAACAATGAGAATCACAAAGTGTTGTGGAATCACAAGTTCCTTATGTAACACAACAAACCTTACAGTTCCATTAGATCATGCCTTGAGTTTGCAGGATATATGATATCTTATAACTTAGAAAGGTGATGAGTTGATCATAATGATGAGTCAAACAAACTGACTAGATTCTATTGAGGGACCAAAGTCTGAGATGTGGCTTTATGCCATAAGTTCAAAGATGGACTCCATGTACACCAACAAGGTATGACCTTGATGGATCCACCTATAGGGGTAAAACCCATAGGGTGCATTTGGGTTTTTGAGAGAAGACAAACATGGAAGGGTAAATTGGCTGTGATGAGCTTCAAATAAGTTCAAGTTGTTGAACATGTTGAAGTCTTTCACCAATTACCATGGTTGAATCCACTAGGATCAGGCTTGCAATTTCATCTTAGTAAGACTGTGAGATTTGGCATATGGATGTTAAAACTACATTCTGTAACTAGAATAATTGTATAGGATGTGTACATGACACAAACTAATGCTTTTATAAAGCCACTAATGCAAATAAAGTCTGTAAGATACAAAGGTCAATTTGCTGATTGAAGTAAGCATCTCAGAGCTAGAATCTTCTGTTTGACAAGATAGTCAAAGTGTTTGACTTGAGTCAGAATGAAGATGAAATTTGTGATTACAAAAGATTTAGTGGGAGCCTATTTATATTCCACATAATGATGCAGAATAACATCCTTATCCTTCAAATGTTAACACATGACAAGGAAAGTACCTTCTTTGTGAAGGACTTGGGAGAAGCATCCTATGTGATAGGAATTGAGATCTATACATATAGATCTAAAAAGCTTCTTAGCCTAAAAAAGAGAACATACACTAGAAAGATGTTGAAGGGTTCAACATGCATGATTCATTGAGAGAAAATGTGTCCATGTTCCATGGAGTTATTCTCTCAAGAGCATGGTGTCCTAGTTCTTATCAAGAATAGGAACACATGAATAGATATCATATGCATTCACAGTTGGATCTATCATGTATGTACTCATCTCGTTATCTCATATGTATTGGACATGACGAGAAGATATCCCTTAATCTTGTATGTATTGGACATGACAAGAGGATATCCAGTCATCTCATATGTATTAGACATGATGGGAAGTATATATATCTATCTAGTAATCTCATATGTATTGGACATGATGAGAAGGTATATGTCAGATTCCAGTGAGAGTCACTGGACTACCATCAAAAAGCATCTTTAGGTTCTTGTGAAGCACCAAAAGGATTAGTTCCTTGGTCATAGTAATAAGGAAGAGTTGGGTGTAAAGCGTTACACTGATGCAAGCTTCCTAACTGAAAAATAAATAAATAAATCACAATCTATTTTAATGTTTGACCTTAAAACATGAACTGTATGTTGGAAGGGTTCCGAGCTAATGAGAGTTGTTTAAATCTACAATAAAATTCGAGTTTCTCTGTGTTATGAGAACAACAGATGATACTGTATGAAGTTTAAATGGGTGAACTTATGAGAGGTTCCAACCATTGATGACTCAGTAGAAATACTATGACAGAAATGGAGATATATGATAGGTAAGGAATCTCAGATAGCATACTACGACACTTCCATCTCATACGAGATGTCGTACAATGAAGAGATGTGAAAATTACAAAATACCGACTAAAAGCAAATGTTGCTAGAGTATTTTCTCAACAGAAACATGATGGACATGTTAAGATCACTTGGAATATGATTCATGGGTGATTGGCTCTAAGTGCAAGTGGAATTCTATTGGTATGTATTCCCAGAGAGCCAATCATATGATGATTGGAATGAGGCATTAGATACTTGATTTGATAAATCATAAAGGTAATTCTATCTATTATGTTTGTCTCAGTCTTGAGATGATGACACAAACATAAGTAGATGTCTAGGGAATGATGATACTCAATGTCGTATGTCTTCAAGTATGTGACTTGGAGGATGAGATCATACGAATGATAAGAGTTCATACATTCTTTTTATGTCCCTAGTCAGTTAACACTATGGAAGAAAAATAGACAATAGTAATACATAAGACTAGAGTGTGTGTTGACTGATGACAGAGTCTCATTAGTCATGATATGTGATATCAAGTCAAGCATATAAATACATGTTAGTGAATAGTGTATCAGACAGACCCACCATGAGAGTGATACATGGAAACCATGGAATGGTTGTTAGAATCATCTCTCATAATGATAGTGGTGATTGTGGTTCTTAGACCTAAAATCACTGCACTCATCACATGTCATTGGGTACACTTTGACATCATCAAATGCAGTCCTGAAACATGGGTTGTTATAACAGTGATGATTGGGTGACTTTGACTCATGGGGATAGACTATGAGTGATAGAGTTGGGGTTTATCTCTCCTATTGGAGATTGATATCCAGACCCCTTGATAAGCGAGACTAAGAGTGTATGGCCATACCCATGTGGTTAATATATGATATGTGAACTCACATGCATCTCAGACAATCTGCTCTAGTTCAAGGAACATGGATTGAACATTGAGAGGATGATGATTTCATGCCTCAAGTTTAATACGGATATCAAAGACAAAGGAACTATACGATCATGGTAACACTATTCATAGATTATAGGTTGAAGTTGTTCTCCAACTTTCCATATTACTTAGGTAGCAATAATGTTCGACTAGGCACCACTCTTTGCTTGTGATGTCATAAGTTGTTATAGACATTCACTGCCAATGGAATTCTAGACCTATAGGGTCACACACATAGGATACACTTGGGTAAAGGAGTATATTCATGAATGATGTTTAGATTGAATGCTAAAGGTGTTTAGGTATTCAATTAAACAATAGATCAACTGACTAGACTCAGAATCATCGAGTTCAAGTGTTGGACTGACTGATTGGAGTGTTAGGTTGATTGGAATTGATTACTAAAGTGTTTATTTATCCAATTCACGCACCAAAAGCTGATTGCACTATCAAACAGACATATAAAGTGTTGAGATGGGATTCTAAGGTGCCAAACGCCCATCTCAAATGTTTAGATGAGCATTTGGTTTTTCAGGCTGGTTGGAATGAAGTTGGATGCTCAAACTGAGGTGAACCAACTGGTTCATACTGATGAACTGACTGACTCGGCTCAGCTCAGCTCACCAGAAAACCATCTGGGTGAGTGAGATGACTGTCTGCATGTGTAAGATCACTTAGTTAGGTCGGGGAAGGTTCTAGATACTTTTCCAAATTTGTTTGGATTGCACTATACTTGTTGTGCAAGAAAAATCAATGTTTAACATTAATTAGATGCAAATTGCCAATTCCGTGTGTAAATAGGAAATTGTAGAAGCACAAGACGACTATTTCACACTATGAAATGACAATCTCATATACGAGATGACCATTTTGCAGTGTGAGATGACTGTCTCACGGTCTGCAGATTCTAGAACATTCATGTTTCTGGACCCTTCTATTCCCACATCAACTGGGAACCCTGACCCCACCCTCCACTATAAATAGAGGGGTATTGGGGGCTTCCAACACATACAATTGGGATCAGTGGCCCTGACAATTGCTTTCCTCTCTGGTTATGATAACAGTGAGACCCCAAGCAAGTCCTACACGACTAGGGATGGATAGCGAGGGAGGAGCAACTAAGATCAGTTATTGTGGGAGAGCATGTTGACGACTAGTACGCCGACAAAAGGGGACAACTCCTTCTCGTTGGCTCTGTCAGCATAACGTGGAGTTCCCGATGGTCTGCATGGACTACTCTAGAGGTAGGAGTCCTTTGGCTACTGCTAGGAGAATGACGTCATCCTGTAGTTTGTGGCGAGTCCATAGGAGGCACTGCATGAGCTATTTGAGTATGTTGTCCTTGGTGAAGAACAGGATCTACACAAACACCATCTAAGATTGTAATTCCAGGGTGATGTCACTGGACTTGCTCTAGGACCAGGTGTAACCTTGCAATCCTTCCTTTGTAGATACATTGTTGCTGACCAGATTCTACTAGCTTATGAGAAATGAGCAAATAAAGGTTTGTTTCTGCTACCTATATTTGTGCCCGATTTCACAACACGTCGGTGGTTGTTGTTCTCCTAGAATGGTGGCAACAACCTCCACACGTATACATAGTATACACGGACAACCATGAACTCCACATTTTACTACCGAATCCAACATGAAGGAGTTTTCCCTTCGAACGTCAACCTTCTAGGGATGATTCACTCTCCTGTGTTGTCTCTCCCTTGCTGTCTCTCCCTTTTATGGGTAATCTTGCTAGGTCTCTCTAGTTACGAAAACTAGAGAGGACAACACTTGTCAAAGAGTGTTGTTTCTTCTAAAAGCCTTGACTACCCCTCTATATATAGCAGGGCCAGGGTCAAGGTTTCCACATCAATTGGGAGTCGAAGAGATGCAATTTCATGAATTTTTCTGGAAGCTGCTAACAATGAAAGGTTTGGTTGAACCGATTGATTCATGTGTGTAACGATTGATTCAATGCTGGAACATTTTGGTTCACGTGCTTTCCATTTTCAATCACATTGTTTTTCAATATTTGATTAATACACAACATGATGTCAACATCGATCCTTGATCCAATCATAGTGATCATTGAACTAGTGATTCATAAATTGAACCAGTCATTTTAGACCTTGAATCGATCAATTCACTAACTGAATTAGACGATTCATGCCCCAGTTTAGGCAATGTTTAGCCAATGTAGTTTAAAGTGACCTGACACTTGAATCGATCAGTTGAACACTTTAATCAGTTGGTTCTCAGTCATCTCTTCCAATTGTTGTTTAAATTGAATACCTAAACACTTTAGTAGTCAAGTTAAACATCATTCATGAATAAAATCCTATTCTAGATGCGTCCTATGTGTGTGACCCTATAGGTCCCAAGTTACTTTGGTAGTGTATGTCCATAACTAATTTATGACATCAAAATCAATGAGTGGTATCTAGCAACACATCATTAATATCCAAGTAATTAGAAAGTTGGAGAACAAATTCAACCTAAAATTTGTGATCAGTGTTACCATGATCGTATAGTTCCTTTGTTTCTAATATCTGGATTTAGCCCAGGCATGGAATCGTCATCCTCTTCAACATTCAATCCATGTTCCTTGAACCAGAGCAGACTATATGAGATTCATGTGAGCTCTCATATCACATATTGAGTCACATGAGTATGGCCATACATTTCTCAGTCTCACTTATTAAGTATCCTGGATATCATTCTCTTATAGGAGGGACAAATCCCATCTACGTTACTCACATTGAATCCCTATGTGTCACAATGCACCCAAGCATCACCTTTATGGTTACCCTTATTTAAGGTCACGTTGGATGGTCAGAATACATCAAACAACATGTGATAGGTGTAGTGACTTCAGGTCTAAGAACTATAATCACTGCTATCACTATGATAGATTATTCTGACTACCATTCTATGGTCTCCATGTATCACTTTCAAGGTGGGTTTGTCTGATACACTCTTCTCTAACATGTACCTATGTGTTTGGTTTTATATCACATATCAAGAATGATGAGATTCTGTCATCAACCAACACACACTCTAGTCTTGTATATTATTGTTGTCTATTTTTCTTCTATATTAATGTCTGACTAGGGACATAACAAGAATGTATGTACTCTTATCATACACATGTTCTCATTTTCCAACTCCTCAACGTGAAGATATATGTCATTGAGTAACATCATTCTTTAGACATCTACTATGTTTATGTCATCATCTCATGATCGAGACAAACATAATAGATGAAATTACCTTTATAATTATCAAATCAAGTATATAATGCTACAGTATAATCATCATATGATTGGATCTATGGGCATACATACCAACATGTATGTCTTAGAAGTTTCCCCACTTATGGCATTTAGGCCCTAGATTATGACCAACTAAGGGTATTTCAAGTAACAATACAAACATATGGACCAAAATAGGAAAGATAAATATGTGATCCTGCATTATACGTGTGATAAGATGACAATCTTAGGTTATTTTATGACTTTGAGGTTGGCCAATCTTAGGTTATTTTATGACTTTGAGTTTTTGGTGTATCTGAATGACCCAGAAGTTGGCCATGAAAATTATAATGAGGAGTTAGACCTCTGGTGAAGATTTGAGAATTTTTGGATATTATTGAATAATGATAAAATTCATATGGGCCAAAAATTATAATATTTGATGATATTTTAGTATGATGTCTAAATGATTTCATATTTATATGAAACTGGTGCGAGAGATGTCTTTGTAACCATCAAGCTTGGTTTAAAAATTTCAACAAATCAGAGCTTGTTTGATGGTTTAGATAAATTATAGAAGAACTACAATTGAGCTGACTTGAAAGGTAGAAGTCATTTACATTATTTTAGTTCTATGACAAATGTTTAGTATCTCAAGGCTTCCTTGTCCTAAAGAAGTGAAATTTGATATGGAAATTTATGGAGATAATATAACTTTTTGAAGATTTTAAAAAATATTTGATATGTAACTAATTATTAATTCCATTATTATATTCATGTAAATATATGAGATTTGAATTATTTATTTATATCATTTTTTCCAAACCAAACTAAGGTTTTTCTAGACCCCTATATAAGCAAACGTCAACCTAAATTTGGTGGTCATTAGATTTAGTTTGAAGTCCACTATAGTGGGCGCATGAAGGCTACCTAAAATTGTCATACGTGAAGGTCTTCTTCAACCTTTAGATTTGGGTTCCCAAGACACTTAACATATGGTTTAGAGTCCTAATTTTTTTATTAAGGTATAGTTACTAGAATGACTAGGTCAAACCAAAACCCATCATGTGTTCATGATCGTATATTACTGACTAAATGGCCCATGTTCATTTCATATATGTTTGCGGTGTCCCGTGTTGCACTTACATCCACTATGGTCATACTAGCATCAGAGTTACAATATTCTACTACATATACACATATACATGCCCTTATGATAAAACTCACATATTTGATCATTATCATTAAGATCCAAAATCATGTAATGTTAGAAACATCATAAACAATTGTACTAGAAATTTCTTGAATATTATATATTCCTACACATTGATATCATCTAAAACATGCATATCCTTCAATAGTAAAAAATACTAGTTAAACATCACCAATCACCATATAAACCTTCATAGTGTTATACTTTTTAATATGATTCTAAAGGCATATTCTACATAAAAAATGGATAAACTAATGATTTTCTATGATGTTTGAAACATTACTTAATTTCCTCCTTCCTAATGCGCGTGAACGGGTCCTAATGGATGCCTTTGTCATGCGTTGAAGCATAAAACAACCTTTTTGACATTGTTAGAGTTTGTGCTGCCTCTCATGTGTTCTTGTGTCCCTCCCCATGGCCACGAGCAACCCCTCACCTCCCCACCCTCATCTCACAATCACTATTATTGTTGTTCCATACTAGTCCACATTAGTAATGAACTCATATAAGAAAATGAATAAAAATACCATAATTTAAATATCTAAAAAATATATTCTATGATCTTCTTTCTTTCTTTCTGCAAAATTTTTCAAGCTACAAAAACCTTAAACATACTTTTCTCTACCGATGTACCAACACCTTTGTGTTGATCTGCTTGTTTCACATCTATTTTTGGTTTTGATCATAGCAAGGACGCATAAATGAAGATGTGAGGAGTTTTTTAGGTTTTACTTATTGAAGGTCCTTCTAGGCTTCACACATGTACACTTTTGTTGTAAATGTCAAAATTGTAATTGTAAAGTTTTGTAAATACTCTTCTAATAAATTTACTGTTGTGCATAAAATTATTGTTTTGGTGTTTGCATCAATGTATTTATGGTGAGGGAAAAATATTCTTGATATCCACTCAATAACACATATGATATACCAAGATAATGGCCCATGAATTCAATCCCTTAGAGAGAAAATTTAGGGGTTATTACATGTGGATTGGAGAGAATGAACAAAGTTACTCCTAATTTTTTAATTACACAAAACCAATATGAAAAACTTGAATATAAGCCCTATAAATCTAATGAGTTGTCTCTTAGAGAATAAAGATGACTTATTTTCTATGTTAGAATCTATATTATCAAGCACTAGGTGTAGGCTAGTGCTTGAAGTTTCTACTATTCCTTTCTCTGGTGTTTCATGTTATGGGATACATGATTTCTAGGGAGAAATGCAAGTGTATATGTCAAAGTAATAGGGAAAATGAGTCTCGATTTTTCAAACTCAGGGAATTGTGAAACACTAGAGACTAATACTAACTAGAACCAAATCAATTAGACCGAAGAAAAAGTTTGACTTAGTTGATTAAAACTAAGAGCAAAACTAAGAAAGAAGATTAAATCATGGGCTATGAATCAAGATGGGATGAAATCTCTATAGTTAGCCAGTTTCATCTGGTTTCTATTGGATCTAGGGCTCTAGAGGGGGGGTGAATAGAGCTTCAAACGTTCTCACAAGATAGATTAGACCTTCAAATTATATCAATTAAAAACAATAGCTTAAGTTCAATTTGAAGTCCTAACTAACAAGCATAGCTATGATGAGAGAAAATGAAACAAGCACTTAACAAGGTCGTTTAGAGTGGTTCCACTCTCCAAACTAGGAGAGAGTCAGTCTCCTACATAGAGAGGTCAACCTCTAGGACTTTGCAAGCGCTTTTCTCTATATATTTATCAATAAGAGTTACAAAACAAGACCACCAAAGGACTTACATATCCAAATACAAAGATTCTTCAACCTTACCAAGGACTTACCCACTTTGTAAGAGTCTTCCGCCTTCTTCCAAGGACTTACATACTCTTACACAAGTCTTCAGCCTTCAAGGGATTACCCACTCTTCTTGGATCTTCAGCATTTGTCTTCTCCTTCACTTGGAGAAGATCTTTACCTCTTCTTCAAACTTTAAGAAGAACATCAACAACTCCACCTTCACTCAGAGTAGCTTGCTTCACCTTTGCTTCATTGAGGAAAGGGGTAGGGAAGATGGAATGGAATGAGAGCTTTACAAGAACAAGGAAGTATCTATCTTACAAATGGCCTATCTCACTCATAATCATGAAATGATGTGTAAACTAGAGAGAGAAATGGTCTCAAAGAGTTGCAACACACTAACTATAGCAAGGACTTAGAATAGCATGAATGAGCAAACTTGGAATGAACTCCAAGGCGACATATCTATAGCTGGGTTCCCTTGAGTGTGGGATCACTTAAGGGTGAAATATCACCATTTTCCAAGTTGCAACAGATCTATTCTCGCTCAAAACAACTCACCAATGGTTATAACTACTTTATCTGCATTTTCTGTACAGTACATTCGGTAGAGTTTCAATAAAGGTAACTCGACCGATCCACTAAATGAAAAAGACAAATTTCAGACTATCGATCGAGTTTATTCTGGGAAACTAAACAGATGAGCTAAAATTAGTTTTGCTCAGTGAGTCAGTCAGTCGAGTTTTGTGAGTGTGCAACTCGACCGATTGGTCTCTTCACACGACTAATAAACAACATGTGACAAATTTTCTAAATTGACATTTGAGTGATCAAACGTTGGAATTAAGTGTCCCTAATTTTTTCTCATCTTAGTTACAAGTCATATCATCAATACAAGTGATTATAAAAATCATCTAAGGTCATTTGAAGTGATTTCCCAAAATGCACACTTGCATTGCTTTTGACTTGAACTTGAACAAGCTAGGGCTTGTGTAATTTGATCCTTTTCAAGTACCTAAAGCCTAAAATCAATCTTGAACAAACATATTAGATACATAGGAATTAATGGTTAAGTCATTATCAAAATATGGGCAATGTATAACTCTCAAGTCAATGGTTTCTACATGTACTTGATTTGTATCCATTTGTTGAACAATTATCATTGTATATGAATAGAGATCTGAATAAAATCATGTCATTTCTTGAGGCATGATATCATGTTCAATTCATTCAAAATTGTAATTTTGTTGCACTAATTAGTCCAAAATGAATAATTAATATCTCAAATTTTCTCACTTAGTTGTTATCCCACTTTCATAGTGCATTATTAACTAAGTTTATGGAAAAGTAACAATTAATCCCTCTTTCAAAGCTATCAGCTTCCTATAATTTTCTCTATGGCATACAATCATAAAATATAACATTAACTTCAAATGCATAAATTTCAATAAAAAAGTACATAGATAAATTTCAATAGATAAGTAAAGAACCACATTATGCTACTCATGGTTCCTAGAGATTATGAAAATTAGATGATCAATTTTAACACGGTATCTATAACATACTAGTTTTTCTCTATCCTCCAACAATTCTCACTTTGACTTATAATATACTCATTTTCATTCAATGACCTCCCTCTTCATTGATTGGATGTTTTGTAATCACATATTGCTCAATAGATGAAATATGGTTTTAAATTGCAATTTTGAACTCGATTGTATAATGTCAAGTGACTTAATATATATTGAGGAAGTTTTGAATTTTTGAAACCATGAATTTTTTTTGTTCTTGATCTCAATCCTTGTGTACTAGATAGGGTGAAATTTGTGACCTAATGGTGAAGAATTCACTCAAATCTGATAATCGAGGAGAAATTTATGGCTATTGCATTATTTTGCCTATTTTTCTAGCCTTTATCTTTCTTTTGCCCTTTATCTCCTTCACATGCCTCACCTTTTATCTTTCATGGCTCTATCCCTCTTGTGTCGTAGCAAGCAGGGCTTCTGGACCAATCCTTGCACACCTAGAGTGTTAATCCAATGGACAAAGATCATCTGTTCCACATTGGATGGTTGTGAATCATCTTGTTCCTTTAAACGGGACACCGTAGTAACCTTAGGGACGACCAAGGTAGGGTCATGGTGCTACACAACTGCCCATGTCAAATTGAGGATACAAAAGTTTTACTTGCCTTTGCCCGACCTCAGCCCTAGCATTTCTGAGCAAAATGGGTTATGGGATAAGGGGACGGGAGGCCCCTCCACATTGACGGCCTTGGTAGCCGTGACAAGGGAGAATCAATGTGCCTCCACATTAATTGCATCATTTATATACTTCCCATGTGTTCAAAGAAGTCTTCTCTGTCTTTCCCTCATATTTTATTGCCCTATTCTCTTTCCTTTTTTCTTTTCCCACAATCTCATCGAGACTCAAGCTCTAGTAGCTCCAGTGGATCTCGAGGGTCATTCTCTGGCCACATATGGTGCCATACATGTTCGCCGTCCTCTTTGTCAAGCTCCTTTGAGCCCAAATAGTTGTTTTTTCCAACAATCTTGACGAGTAGGGCCGATAGATGGCCACCCCTATGGTGAACTGAATCTGCTGTTCCATGCCACTGCACGACCACACTCGTATAGGGTGGTGCTAGCATGTACAATGACTGGGGATAAGATCTTGTGGAGTGGGATCGAGCCACCTCTTTGGCCATGGGCCTGGAAAGGCTACTGACTCCAAGCCCACAACAAAGGGCCGACACACAACCCTCTCTCCCCCCTCTATCTTATTCCCCATTGTTGACAGTCATGTTTGAACGCATGTGGAAAATCGGGGCATGCCACATCATGCTTACGCTTGTCACCATCTGCCCTCACCATCTCTCTCCTAACTTGCGATCAACCACACTAGCTGAACATCAGCAAGAGCTGACCCTACTCACAGACATCAAACCCGATGTTGGCATGTGTCCCCAAAGATGGACCACACTTGTTCACCTCAGCGTGCACACACCCCACTCACGGAAGCCATCCATGCCACATGGCTCACACCAATTTGCTCGCTCTGATATATGATCTCTCTCTCTCCTTGAATGTGTGATATCTTACAAAATTGATATAAAACCATTCGTGAGTCAATATAGGATAAATTTAATAAGAAAATTGATCTAGGTAATGAGAGATATTCAATGACCTAGTTTCTGAGGCTAATTCCACTTGTGGAAGACATGTAATAATATGCGGGAGTACTAAAATCATAAGGGATATGACATTTAATCCTTTTTAGACCTTGACATGGAAACAAGTTGTGAAACAGTTTCACATAGGGAAAGTAGGAAATTGCATTATATGATTCTAAGAAATCAGGATAGCTTAGTCATGGAAGCTGGTGAGGATTCAACTAGTGCTACGTAAGAGAGAAGGACATGGTGTCAGTATTATTTGGTAATTGTTTATGATTCTATGTTCTCAAAGATGAGAAACGTTCAAGTTTGGGGTAATTTGATGAATGGATATTCATCCATTTTTATTGCAAATTTTAGATCATTCCATAGGATCATTTTTTGTTATTCCATAGTTTTAAGATTCAATTATTTAGTTTTGCTTTTCTCTCTTAAATTGGAGTTTCTGTTAGATTTTCTCATTTATTGTAGGAAAATGTTTGTACAACTTCCTACAATGCCCGACACACACACACACACACACACACACACACATATATATATATATATATAGCAACAAAATAACCACAACTTTTTCATACAAACTCCAAATTTAAGGTTCAAATCTAGTTGGAAAGGGAATTTTGTTACAAATAAGAAAAATATATTTCATACTTTTCAACTAGTTGACTGGCACCGTATTACACCATCTCACTAGGATAAACTTTTCAGATCTAGAATTTCCAACCGATCGACTAGCCACCCAGTCAATCAAATCAACATGAAAAAGTAGATCTAGAATTTCCAACCGATCGACTAGCCACCCAGTCAATCAAATCAACATGAAAAAGCAAAACTTCCATTGTAGTCATATCAGTCGATTCATCTTGAAATGGTTTCCTGGCCTACATTAAACATAAGCATACATTTGTCTAGCCAGTCACCCAAATGACCGATTAGCTTGCATATGATCCTGCATCTCATCCTACCTCATTCGATCGGATGACTACCAATCGACTGACTAGCATGGTGGATTTCAAGGCTACATTTACCCCCTATAAAAGGAAGGAGGAGGCCAAGAACAAACCATCTCATATCCTCCCTCAGGTGCACAAAGCAAGAAAGGAAAGAAGGAGCCGTCATCATCCTCAAAGAGACTGATTTATTGTTGCTAGACTCTGACAACATGAATCTTTCTATCTCAATAATTTTGTATTTGTTTCTACTGTGAGCGAAAACCTTCATACTGGGGCATGGGGAGTAGCCCTATAGTCCATATATTAATTTAATTGTATCGGACTCCAATATGTTTATTGATTAGATGTGTTTTCTCTTGATCTATGTTCTTGTTCTATAATTTGATCAATTATATTTATACTATTATAGTCTTGGATGATGAGATCCTGGATCCTAAGACTAAAATGCTGAATGAACCCATAGATATTCGGATGAGATCCCGATGGAGTTCTATGATTGAACCAGCTATCCTATTAGTAACAATCCTTGGTGATGAGATCTCAAATCCTTGGGTTGGAATACCAAGTGAAATTTATAGAACTCTAGATGAGACTCTGGATGATGTTTTACTAGATGGTTGAACTATGATCCACAGACACCAAGATCTAGGGTTTGCGAGAAGTTTAACCCTTAAAAAATTTGAGCTCCAAAAGGATGAAAATATGTTTGGTCCTGATCCAACTAATTAAATTAAGGAGTTGAATAAATTAAAGAAAATATGTGGTCTATGGTCGTGAACTCCCAGACCCTCAATATCTCTTTATTAATTTAATTAAATCAGTTTTACTTCTGCAATCTTTATTTTTTATTGAAATATAATCTCTCTCAACCACCGTATCTTGAATATTATTCTTAGCAATAGGTTGGGATACAATTCTTAATTATCTTGTCTCGTGACTTTGACCCTTTTCTGCACTACAATTAACATGTACGCTTGCGGGTGAGTTGGTTGTCGCTTTTAAGGTTAAATTCTAGGAAATCATCTTCCCAGTGAATTTGTTGTGCAAACAACATACATGACTAATGTGTTGCATGGGATCTTGGGGGGGGACCCCATGGAATGCTTGAGACTTCAAGTGCTACAAGACTTAAATCAAGCTTGTAGCTGCCAATATCTACTGCTTGCCTCCTAATCTTGCCGTGTTGAGCTGTGTCAAAAGAGGCTCGAATCTATTCCCATATAGTTGGTTGTTGCTCAGGATGTGATCCAAACTCTATATCTCTACAACAACCTCCATTCGTTTTGCATTATCATCTTCATGATCATAATTGTCAACCTATTTTCCTTTTTCATCAGGGGTCACATTAGACATTTAAGTCAAGGAATGCAGTGTATGGCCATAGTAGTTAGTGGTGTGAGTTTGTATCATACACTAGTACATGTAGTTGGTTAAAATAACTATTAGAAACACATGATACTAGAAATGATACCAAAAAGAGTCAAATTGATTAACAAAAAAATAAAAACAGTCTAGTGTGGTTAGTTCTGACACTCGTAGTGTCGATGTTTACCAACTTCCCAACAATTGCATCAAATATTTGACATGCCAATATTATGTGTTGAAAAATGCGAAGTGTATGTGTCAAATTAATAAGGAACATTTGTCCTAAATTGTCAAACTCAGGAATCTACGAAATATCAAAACCTAGTACTAACTAGACCCAAATCATCTATGACAAAGAAAATGTTTGATTTAGTTGATTAACACTATAATTGAACTAATATATCAAATTATATTGTGGGTTCTAAACAAATATGGAAGGAAAAGTGTAGGTTATCCAGTTTCACAACGGTATTGCATGTACTTGATTTTTATCATTTATCAACAAATTATCATTGCATATGAATAAAGATTTAAAATTGGTATCACCCTTTGCATGATATCATGTGCAAGTTGGTCAAAACAATACTTTCTTGGATTCCTTAATCCAAATTGAATTATGAAGTTGGATATATAAACCCTTCTCTCTTAGTTGTTAGCCCACTTGTATAGAAGTTTTTGAAAAGTTAACTAACAAAATAGATATTTTAAAATGTTAGAATTTATTATTTTTAGTTTATTATGTCATATAGGCTTAATTGTCTTGGCCTATTATAACTAAGTTACTTCCTATGTACTTACCTCCTTTCCTATATAAAGGAGATGAGTGTGCATTCCATCAATAAGAACATATCATGTTTTCCTCTCATCTTAGATTCTACATGATATTAGAGCATCAATCTTAAATTAGAGAGAACAACTAGAAAGCCTACTCCTGCGGGCGGCTCTATCTTTTCTTGACTTGGTCGCCCGTCAAACATCATCCCGACATCTATAGTTGTCTCATTTTTCTTCCTTCATCATAAAAATCCAATCTTTTTAATTCTAATTCTGACTCTCTCATTCTGGGCTAGTGCCTCCCAAGATCTATGCTATTCTCACCGAGATCATCCTTCCCGCCCTTGACTCTTCCTGCGCCTGTGCCGTCATAACGTAGGCCGTCGTTCCCGCGTGAAAGTTGAAAGAGATGTGCATGATCTGCTCGAATCCCCGACATACTTTTTTTTTATTTTCGTTCCAATGCTGCATTGACATCTCGCATGCGGCGACAATAGGGACTCACGGACCTGAGTTTGAGTACGGTCCGCGTCTGAGATCACCATCACCTTATCGAGATAATAAAAGTACCCAAGCCCTCAATCCGAATAGCACCGTGGTGAAGGCCTGAAGAATCCGAGTTTGAAACTTCCTGTTATACATTGTATTTACAATCCCTTAGGTTATCCAGATTTTGACACGTCTTGAGAAGAGGGAGACAAATGTCTCTTCCAACTAAAAAAAAGACATAAAGAGGAAGTTATTGAATGAGCGGGAAATGGAACAAAGAAGACGAATCAACAAGTGAGGCGGAGTTGCTGTGTTTGATTAGAGGGATCCGTCCAATCTACATTCTACCTTTGTTGCTACCAGCCCTATTTTCAATCGTCCCTCCCACACACAATATGCCTACCGCTAATATGATCTATGAGCAAATATATTTTGTGACATAATCAATAGTACGAAGGATGCGCCTCCCACCCCATATTTTTTAGTTTAAGGGCCGAACAAATCTCTTTTTTGGGTCGGACGAAGATCCATATATTTTTATATTCGGACTTTATCTAATTGTGTCGTGTAGCACATTGACTTTGGTTATTGATTGTATCCACGATATATTGTAAAATAAAAGACCATTTGTTGTTTATAAAGCAACAAAAAAGGGACATTGTGTTATTCTCCTTCCTCTCCATTCACAAATCCCCTTACCACCCCTCATATGTGTATCAATTTTTACGTGTAGGGGTATTATTAATTTTCCACACCAACTACTCAATCACTTCGTAATTGGTATACAGGGGGAGGAGGAATAGAGGAGAGAGAGAGTATGAGCAGAAAGCATATGAGAAAGACTATATGTATCAGTCTAGGAAAGCATATGAGAAGAAAGCATATGAGAGAGAGTATGGAGCACATTCTTCCTTCTGATATCTTTTTGGCACTTCATTTCCACTAAACATTGTTCTTCTAGTTGATCATTGGTGTATCTTTCCCAATGACATTGCGCTTCAAGTGCACCATTGGCGTACCACTTCCCAATGACATTGTGCTTCTTCGTGTTCCGGTCATGATGTGCACATAAGGTGTCTGTATATGCTTCCTTATTTTAGTTAGCTACGACTTTCATGCGTTGAAGGATATCAATTGTAACATTGGACGACAAGCTTCTTGCATTTGTTCCCCATTATGTACGTCAGGATAGAGCTTGTTGCACTTATTTCAGCCTCGTATTCCCTTTGATGCTAATGGTGTTATAGTTGATCATTCTCACTACATTCTCATGAGATGGATAGTTTCTTCTTCACAAGGTCATCATAATCTAGCATGCAAATTCTATGTCTACATATTTCATCCAGATTTTATCTTCAGTTAGGTACTTTATTCGTGTCTTTTTGAAGTTGCATTGCTAGGATGATTCTTCTAGTGATCTACTTGGGATTTCTTTGATGACGTCTTTTATTGTCATCAAGCCCCCAAGAGTCACACTCCAGATGGATCCAATTGCAGTCATCATCACCTCGTCCAGTTCATGTATGTGCCACATTATGCATGTCTATGGTCTTCTATTGTGATTTCAATTGACTACACTTCTCAGACAATTTGAAGATACCTCTACTTCTACATCGACATCGTGCCTCCATGTTCATGAACGTGGGATGTGTTGATTGTGTGTGTACCACTCACAATTTCCTATTCAATGAAGATGGTGTATTGATGGGGGTCTTCATCGTCTGCTACAAATTGATGGTGATGAGTTTTTGCTATGATGCATTTGTCAAATGTCCTTCATTCCAGATGTACATCAGAATACTTACTCCAAAGCTCAAATATTTCCAACATGCATAACACAAATTTAAAGGTGATGTCATCAAATTATTTTTGGAGAGTCATGTTTAAGGGCAAGTGAAAATTTTGAATGGGGAGTGATGTTTTTATTTTTCAATTTGTCATATCGTCCTAATTAAGTCTTGTAAGTCCAAGATGGAAATGTATTTTACCCATACTCCAACTTGAGAGGAGTGTTAGAATTGTTACTTTTTAGTTTATTATGACTATAGGCCTAATTGTCTTGGACCAATAAGGTTAAGTTTGATTTCCATGTAATTTCCTCCTTTTCTATATAATGGTGAGGATTGTTCTTTCTATCAGTTAGAAAATGTCCCATTATTCTCCCATCTTATTTTTCAAACAAATAATTCAACTACCTATGATATTATCTATGGTATTCAAGGATAAAAACTGACATTAATTCTGAATTACATACAATTCAAGTAACAAAAATCATATGGATAAATTTCGATAGTCAAGTTTAGTATAAAACAAGGCTACTCTTGGTGCCCATGGATAATGGAAAACTTATTTAGACATTGTTAATATGGCATCAAGGTAGAAAATTAGAGAAGAAGAAAACCAGGAACAAAATAGATAGATCCCTATAACCCTCAATAATGAAGCTTCCTACCTAGGATGGGTGCACAATAACATCGTTTCCTCCACCAAATCATTGCTCGAACTTGTAAAAATTCACACATTTTGCCATGTATCTTCCTCTTCTCCTCTCCCTTGTCGTCAATTACTTGGACATGTGCTATTAACCTTGGTTATCCTTGTCAGATCAGGAGAAAAGTTGTGGACACTGACTTGGGAGTCAGTGGTATTGACTTTGATGTTAGGGTTTGATGATGGAAGAGTCAGAGCTACCGACATGGGTGTAGGTGTCACTGACTTAGAAAGTCTTGGGAAGTCTTGAATTTGGAAACTTCTTGACATATTTGGATGTCGTGTCAGTGTTGCTGACTTGAGGTTGGTGCCACAAAATTTGTGAATTTCTTCTCAATTTTTTATTCTATAAAATAAACAATCTCATGTCCAAATATTAATATAATAAAACATGCCTAAATATTGTGCAAATATAGGAAAAATTGATACAAAATTATGATATGCTAGTTTGATGATAATTGAATGAAAAGGTACACAATTGAGATCAGATCGATGTATAAAATTACCCTGAACTAGCTTATGAAATTGATATAACAATGCCTACATCAAGACTCAAACTCTCTTTTAAGGAGTGATATTTATGAATGTTGTGGGTCATTCCAATTGAAGGGAAAATCCATAGGGAGGAAGAATAATTCAAAGCATGTGTGGACCGAATATGTGGCTAGAGAGACTAACCTCCAAATTTCTATGAGAAATAAGATAACACTTTAGACTAACTATTACTATATATATATGAGTTGAACCAACTTGTTTTTGGCTTTAGTTTTTGGGATAACATTGGAGATCACAAAAGGACCTAAACCTAAAAGATAAGATGCGTTATGATATAGTGATATAGATGTAGTATATGAGGCATGAAATCCCTTGAAAACCTAGTAATAATAGGTATTAAATTTTCTATTATGATATTTTCAACATATATGTGAGTATGTATCATTGATGGAAGACCATTGTGGATACTTATGTAATTTTTGAATAAAATAAGTAAAGAATGCAAGCTATGGGTATGGCTTGTTTCGGATGAGACAATGAAATATAGAAGCTTGATAATGTTGGAGACCCTTTCGAGATGATGCACAAATGATATACTTTATGACTTCTTAGATAACCTTATGCAGGATAGAAACCTATGTTAACCCTACATCAAGTAGGGAAGATATATATGTACATGATACTAGAGGGATAAGGAGAAAATAATTCCATAAGTACCTACACTCCCTAGAGACCCAATGGCAATGACTAAAAGCCAATGATACATGTGAATTACAAGATGAATCGAAAGACTTATGTAACATTGGTTTATGTAAGTAAGATTTTTTTTGAATTTATAATCTAGAGGTATGACTTTGGATCAGACTAAAATGATATAGATCCTTGACTCTAGTATGACCTAGTCGGTCTGAGTAGATGTTGAAAAGGTCCCACTGGGTATAACTCATGAAAAGAATGAAACCCTGTGGGTCACGATCCCTAAAAATATAATATCCTTGGGTTAATAATGGTGTAAGAACACATTGTATTTAGAAATAGAAATTCATGTATAAATAATAACTCATTGATCATGACTTAATCGGATTGATGAACCAAGATGATATGTGGATTCACATTCAGTACATGCGATGTGAAATGAGATGAAATTTGTATGTAGATGTAGAAAAATATTTATTTCATATTAGGTGGGTGTAAGATATTAGGTAGCTACCTTTAAAACAACCAAGTTGTATATGTGGTGAATATATTGATCTTGAGTTAATGATATGATCTGGATGTATATAAGTATTACCTCAACATCTTATGAAAACAAATAGAAAAAAGTTCTTGTGCATGAGGAAGGACAAGGTGAAAATGTGATCATCAAGTGGTAGATTTTAAGAATACAAGACCATAACTTGAATAATCTTGGCTCGAACCATAGTATGTATATAATATTACTTAATAAAATTTGATAATATTATTATTTAAACTTTTTAATTGGGTTTTAGAACTCAATAATACTTTAAAAACCCCTTACAGGGTTGATAACATGGTATAGAGGAGAAACATGTGCAATATTGATGTAGCCTTATTTTGGGTTTTCATCTTGTGTCTAATTGGTCATTTTTCATATCAATATACTTAGAATGCATGATATTTCCTGATAAGTTATATTTTACTGTCAAATGAACTTATGGACGTTTTTATATGTTTTGTTGGTACATGAACACTAGCTGATAGAAGGAAGAGAAGGAGTCTGACCCAATGACTTCCCAAGGTTTGTATGAGTCCAAAGGGATGCCAAAAGCTCCTCAACCTACCCCAAAAATGATAAAGGAATGTGTTGAAGCATAAAGCTCCATGGATAATCCAGTGAAGGATTGACATGAAGAGAAAAGATCTAAAGTGGCCATTTTATTAGAGAACACATGTGCTACCGATGCTCAAATCACATAATCATCAAAGAAGAAAAGGTCCCTCGGAATAATTACAAATACAAGAGAAAATGGTTCTAGTGAGTGACATCCAGAACGACTATTCCAACCACCATGAAAATTTTTACAAGCTCCCATCTCCCCAGCTCCATTTCAAAACTACCACCACAATTCCACACTACCATGGTCATGCCAGCCACATGCCATAATGTTTTGTTCTACCTAGAATAGTTATTCTACCTTCCACATCCACGAGTATTCTATCCAAGACGATCGTTCCACTTCCATATCACCATGACCATTAAACCCAAAATGACTATGCTACCTACACATATTTTCACTCCACAATCTGACTTTGACACCATTTTCACCACAACTATATCCAGTCACCATGACCATTCAATACCCTCTGCACCATGGTCGTGAGGGTAGAATAGTCGTTCTTCCTAAAAGCCCTAACCCATTTCTCTGTGATCTACCCAAACAATCCCCACTACCCCTAGCCAACCTAGGCCCATATATAAGCCTTAATGGCTCTATGAGTCCATGTTGGTTGCTACTGGAGCATTCACTCCATCTCCTAGCTTCCACCTACCCCCTTATACCTCACTTCACCCAAAAACCTATCTTTTTTAGAGTTTTGACCATCTACCACCCTACACCTCATGCCACCTCACCTTAGGGGAGAAGGAGTTTGTCCTTACTATAACTGAAGCTGAAGATCGAAGACACTAGATCAATGTTCATGGATTTCCTTACTTATTCTCACTCTTAGTTTGTATTTCTTTGTACTATGAGTATCTAGGACTCTCTTAGTGGGATGTTTGGGGGAATAAAATGAAACTTTGATACCCGTTTGGGAAAATATTAATGTATAACACTCAATTTCAATTGTATATGATATGTTAAAGCAATTTATCTCTCCCTATCTCTTTATTTTGTCATTGATCTATGTAACCACCTAAGGTATTAAGAATATAGTTTTTTTGGGGCTTTTTGAGGGGAAAATCCAAAGCTCCCTAGTGGATTTTGGTTAGTTCTTCTTTCTGACCCATCTCTCCTACTCTTCTACTAGACCTAGGTGGGAGATCTAAGCTTCTAGGTCAGCTTCTCCTTTTACAATTGGCAAAGAGCATGCTAAGTGATTGTATGGGGAGTAATAGAAGGTGAATCACCCTTCTCCTACACTCCATACTAGGCCCTTCCACCAAGTGGAATTTGAGATTCATGCCTAGAAACCTATACTAGGGTGATCTTGATTTAGGCCCACCTATGGCCTAGTGAATAGAGTTTTGTAAGGTTGGATAGGGAGTGATTTAGGGAATAGTTACCCTAAATACATCATATACCACCCATGACCCACTAGTAGGCTAGGGTTTTGTAATCCTCATCACCCATGTTGTTTGGTTTGATAACATATTTCTTTGATGTTTTTATTGAATATGATCAAAGAATTGGTTAATTGTTACATACCTAGATTGACCCACTTCTATAAATAATTTCTATTGCCCTAATTGCTTAGCGTTATCTAACTTAGTCACTCTTTCTTTATTTCTTAGTTTAATTGACTAGTTAATGGTAGATATTTCTTGTTAGGCTTACTTAATTCTTAATCATGGTTACTTAAGTTGGTTTCTTGGTTATTTTCTTAGTGTATTATTATTTTTCTCTCTTAGTTAGTTTTCTCATTGTTGTTTGGTGTAATTTTTTGCTTGTTTAGTTTAGAGTAGTTAAGTTGCTTGATTTAGGGTTAATTGCAGTCTTATTTAGTTCATTAGACCTAGTTGTTGGGACTAATCTAGATTTCCATCATCCCTTTCTTAATTTCTTTATACATTTTTTTAATCAACCAAACCAACCTTTAAACCATTAAAACGTGATTTTTCACTCTAGAAACCCAAAGAAACAACTTAGTTTTGATGATCTCTCCTCTCTTTAAGGATTATCCTGGGCTTGCTATCTCTCTAAACTAAATTCTGATCTTGTGTGCTTGCCAGTTTTGTTATAAGAGTGTGATAATATTGGGTTATAAATTGCAGTAGCCTAGTGTGCTTGATTCGCATCAAGCTTTTTGGTGTCATTGATTAGGAGTGGTATTTTAGACCTAGCTCGTTGTTTCTTTTTTACTTTTACTAGTTTCCCATGTGATTTCTATTCTTTATTCTTTGTGTCAATTTTTCATTTGTTAATGATAACTTACCTTCTTTTCCTTAGTTGTGCAATATCCATATGATAATTCATGTTTGATCTCCACTCACTTTCTATTGACTCTTTCTTTGAAGATCCATATATAGGTAGGCAAAGGCAAAGAAATCAGAAAGAACAAGCAAGAGAATATGTTGTGGATAACCTAGGTTGTGGATCACCTACCCATGGTGAGAATGAGGAAATAACTCAATCTCTTAATGACCCACCACTCCTCTAAGACCTTTTCATGACTATTTCATGCAAAGAAATTACACTTCACCAAAAGCTACTATAGTGAACAAAATGCCACAACAAGTGTTCTTTGTTCCCTACTCTTGGTTGGGACTTCTTCCCACATTGTAAAATATAAAGTATGAGAACCTACAAGCATATAGGTGCCTTTCTTGGGACTATCTCTACTTTCTGCACTCCACTAGTTAGAAATGATTCGATCTATATCACTTTGTTCCCATTTTCACTCAAATACAAGTACAAGGAGTGAAATTTTGCAAAGACTGATATAATGACTTGGGAGGCCATGAAGAATGAATTCTTGAAGAAATTATTTCCAATATCTAATCTCATGAAAATGAAGTGATGCATCACTTCTTTCGGTAAATTGGGCCACAAATAGTTTCATGAGAAATGGAGAGATACTAAAAGATTTGGAGGGACTGTCCCCATGAGGTGCCCCTATAAAAACTAATGCAATCCTTCTATTTGGTGTTATATCACTAAAGTCAAATTGTGAATTACTATTCATGTGGAGGAATATTTATGACAAAACCTCTAAAAGAATCTTGGCCTCTCTTTGCGCACTTAGCTAAAAATTGGAGGCATCGAGAATCCAGAGTGTTGGCATCATTCCTGCTAACCCACCACTTTAATCCCCAAATGATTACAATCCTCATTTGATTGTGATTCTTAGTGATATTATGAATTAATGAAGAATGAAGAGGGATGTGCTCCACATAATTTAATTCAATGTATTGAGATTTAAGATGAAGAACTGAAGGCCCTACAATCCCTTGTCAATATAAATTCACAAGTCTACATGTCACAATCCTACACACATGAATGAAGGAATCACTCATGTTTTTCATAGAAAGCAAGGCGATGATGTGAATGGGTAGCTGTGACAGTCATAATGACATAGATTTGGATTCAAGCTTGAAGATGAAGTCCAATCAAAGCAGAGAATCTTGAATGAGGTTAAGGAGACAAGGTCAAAATATTAATAGGATTGAATAGAGGTTGGTTCATATGTCCTTGTCTCTTTCTCTATGTGGGGAGAGGAGACATCCTTTCCAAACCATGGAGAACCCCAACAATGATGTGCTCGAATGGTGCCCCTGAAACACCTTTTGTGAATACTAAATGCAATTGCAACATGTTTTCCAATATCAAGGCCCACATAATAATAATAGGCCTCCACCTCCACAACAACCATACAGATACCAATACCCTTCATAACCACTACCAATCAAAGAATAGTCCATCTAGCTCACCCATAAATGACATGAAGAAATTAACCTCATCAACAACAACATCAAAGACCACCTCAACCATCACAATCACAACAAGCTCCTCCCCCCAATGAGGAGGTCCATGTGGTGAATAAGTTAAGGAGTGGAAGTGTTACAACCACAATTAGGGTTCATATGGTTGGAAATGCAGCTTCCCTAATAAATGTATGATTATGGGAATTGTATGAATTATATGTATTGAATGGATTCTCTTTGCAATATTTCCTTTATGAATGTAATTTTGTGGATAATAATATGATAATGAGTCCAATATGATTAAAAGAAAAAGAAGAAATCAAATAATGCATTATTAAGAAGGAAATTTGAGATAATGAGGAAAATATGAGAAATCTGTGGAAATATGTGCGTTTGACTTATCATCAATGAAATTTCGAATCCACAAGGTTTCTAATGGTAAAGGTAATCCAAATAAAGAAAATAAAAGATTAAGAGAGAGAAAATATGCTTAAAATGTGCCTTGTTAAGAGATAACTTGCATATAAAAAAAGTCTCTCATGCTTTCGAGTTTGAGTCCCAAACTTTGCACACATGAAGTTTAAGTCATTATGGACTTTCCTTTAAAATTTGGGAATGATTGGATGAAAGAGAAGAGAGTTATGCATTTGATAAGTTTCCCTAAAGTGAAGGGATAACTACTAATATAATATGATTTGTTACATTTGAAATTGAACTAGGAATCCTTTGGCCCGACCCAGGTGTATGTCATGCTCATTATCGACCGTCAGATGGAGATTTGATGATCCTGAGATCATCTTCTTTTTCATTTTGGAAAAGGAGGGGGAAACTGGAGAAGTTCCATCTCCAATTTTCTCGCAATCAGATGCCTGAGTGGCGATGGGAACCTTCCCATTGAGTCTGGTATGCTCTCCCGATTCACTCTATCCCAAGTTTTTTGGGGTTTGGAGGACTCCCCCCAATTTCCCTAATTCAAGGGACTAGGAAGCTCCACGTCAGAGTCTCATGCCTATATATATGGTGATGGATCCCTATGAAGCCATCAACGCTACATGGTACTCTCCCCGACACCGCTTAGTGTTCACATCATCTAATTGAATTAGAGACTACAACTGGATCTATCCTGATCGTTGCTGGAGGGCGGAAGGCCATACCTGCTCGACCCACCATTTCCCTTCACTCCTGAAGGAATTAGAGATGGCAATGAGTTCGCCAAGGCCTGGAGAAGGTACACGAATCCTTGATTCGTGGTTTGAGGGACAAGGGTGTGAAGTCAACCATGGTGTTGACCACGACTCGGCCCTGTCCTATGCGCGAGGGAGATCGTGAGGAAGAAGAAGACTTCATAGCATTTTGACCCTTTTGCCCCGAGTGTAATCCAACCCAGGGTCACCAAGGCGAGGGTGGCGTCGGTCTTTCACCCAAGACCTGGGTCCTGGATGTGGGGAGCAAGGCACAAACATGGCCAAAGCCCATTGGCTGGACTGTTTCACATGGAAAAGAAGAAAGACCCCGATTTGCTGTTGTGGCGGCAGCGCATTGGCTTGGAGGTAATTAATTTTGTAAATATTTTAGAAATTGACTGGTAACTCCGATAAAGTCATGTTATATATGAATTTTGATCAGAAAAATGTGTAGAATCCAATAAAAATATAATGGAGGCCTAAATACGTTTGCATTTTGAAAAGTGTATAAAATTATCATCTTTAATGGTTTAACTAATGAAAAACCCTTAGATTTGATGATAGTTGGATCTAATGACATTCTTTGAATGCTTTGAGCAAATATTAACCTATTGTTAGTAAAAGTGAGATTTAGATCTTAAAAGTTGATCTTTATGCGTAATTGACCTAATTCAGGGTTCCATGTACATGAATCTGCATTAATGGGCCTAGAAACCATAATTTCAATAATTATGACTTTTAATGGTTTTAATTGTGCAAATAAATGAATAAGACAGAGATATGTTGTTCAAAGCTAATTTGAGTATAAAAGACCCTTAATATGAATAATTTGAGTAATTAGGGGTATTTATGAGTAGAAAAGCTATTTTAGGGTTTGTTGACCTAAAAAGGATCAAGATGGAGAATTAGATCTAAGAAACCCTAATGAACCCTAATTTGGATTAGAAACCTTAGAAAGGTATCCCAAGTCAATAAAGAGTTGTTTGGGATGTGATGGTAACAATTAGGTGTTATACATGTTTTTTAGGATCAAGGGTTGCTTGATTTGGTTGCTTACCTTACTTGATTGGACATCTAGTTGGATTTGGATATCTTGTTTATGTTTGAGGCTTCAAATCAGGTATGCGGTTAAGCTTATGGTTAAATCACTTTAGTTTCCCGGCGATTGCTGAAGTTTTATCGATTTCTTGGAATAATTACTTGATTGTCTTTTATTTCATGAAACTATAAAGTGACTATGACTATCACCATAATTATATGTGCATAACTAGCTCAGATCCTGGTCCTCCTCTGTAGCTCTATGTTGATGAGATAGATGACCTAGTACATGGTCTACCCATGAGGTAGGATCATCAGGTTATCACAAGTTGATGTGTTGGTCTACCCTTGGGTAGGACAATATGACTCCACGACCCTAAGTATTAATCTACCTATAAGGTAGGATCATGGGGGTTAGTTGAGATCTACCATGTGATAGGTAGTATCCATGTCCACTGCAGGGACAACACAGAGGCTAGGGTATGTAAGGATTGAGTAGTCATGTTTAAAACATAAAGTTTGCTTGTTAAATCATAATTGCTTGCAATATGTTGTTACAATTAAATGCAAGATTCTTGTTTCCCCCACATACCAGTATAATTTGTTATACAGACCGCCATTTTTTTTGTCGGTGTTTTAGGTTTATCAAGAAAATGGATACTCCTTTAAAGTGACAATGATGGAATAAAGCTTAATAAAGATTGGAGGATTTTAGACAGATAGATGTTATATGGGTAAAGTCCCTCAGCTCCTATATTTTGCAAGATATGAGAAAAGAAATTTTTTATTCCATTTTAAAGCTTAGTTGGTGTATAATTTATTAATTATTGTTGATTATTTGCAAAACCACTGATCCTGTTTTGGGATAACACCTCTGACTTCTTGGTCTCCCTTAATTGGGGGTTACCGGGAAGCGGGGTCGTTACAGGAAGAGATCTTAAGCAGAAAAGAGGCCAAGTGAGTAGTGATATTATGATTGATCATCATGTTAATATCATGGCATCAAAAAAAGTCTTTGTTGAGATCATGATTCTAGAAAGAGTCTTTGTAGATACCATGACACAACGTAGCTCTATTGTAACGTTTTTTGTTCCTATTCAAGTGATCCAATATTTCCTACCAAGGACGGTGCACAAGAACCTCTATATCTTGATCCTTGGATGATCCTTCCTTGTCTAAGAGTAAGAAAAAGTACATCCAGGACATTCTCACTACTACAGAAATGGCTTATAAAGTCACTTTTCAAGGTGTCGGTTGTATAACTAAACCGACACCTAAACTCTACAGTGTCGGTTGATAACATAAACCGACATCCAATCAATGAAGGGCGACCAGACACGGGTACCGCTTTTATTAAGTGTCGGTTACTTAATAAAAAACCGACACCTAAAATTAACCGCCAAATCCAAAATTTCCAGCGAAAAAAACTACCTCCAAAATTTGACATATGGCGTCGGTTGATAAATAAAAAACCGACGACTAAAGGTTATTCGCGAGACAGAAATTGGGCACATTTTGGTCGTCGGTTTTACTACAACTACCGACGCTTATGAGTTTTCCCGCACTGTCCGCGGGGAATTTTTCACACCCTTTAAGCGTCAGTTTGAAGTAGAAACCGACGACTATGGTCATAAATCGAGAACGATTTTTTTAATCGGCATATGAATATAGACGTCGGTTTTTTTGTAGCTTAAAACCGACGACCATAATCAAGTATAGGTGTCAGTTGTTGTTCAGAACCGACACTGTTAGTGTTAGTTGTCGGTTGTTTTGAATAACCGACGCCTATGGTACAGTTAATAGCCCCGCAAACTGAACTTTTCCCCATTGTTCTCTGTTTCATTGTGACTCTAGCTGCTAGGTTTGGCGATTCTGCTCCCCCTCGTCGCCGCCGTTGTTACCCCGGCTGCCGTTGCTCCCCGCGCCACCACCACTCGCCGCCGCTCTCCCTTCTTCCGCCACTCCTCGCCGGCGCTTCTCCTCTCCTTGCAGCCGCCCTCGCCGGTGGCTGCTGTGCTCTCCTCGCTGCCTTCATCGCCGCTCGTCTTCTCTCCTCGCCGCCGGCGCCGGCTGCCAGCTGCTGCTAGGTCTTGCTCCAGCCGCTGCTCTCCTCTGCCCTCAAGGTATGCCCGCCCTGCCTTCTTCCTTCTTCCTCTGCTCTGGCGGCTACTTGGGTGGTGCCAAGGCACGCCCAAGCAGCTGCTGGGCGTTTTTTTTATTTTTTTTAAAGTTATTTACTTATTTGTGTTTAGGGTTTAGGTACTGATTTGGTTAGAACATTCTATTGCAAAATTGAAATGATTATTGATGATAATCTACAATGTAGTCAGATTACTATACTGAAAGGTAGTTACTAATGTTATAGCCTAGAGTTCTCCTGATTTCTTGAGAATTCTGCATCATGCCATGTACACACAATCACAAACTGGGTTTTCTTAGGATCCATTTGCAATGGTATTGGTCCAACATTTTGGTAGATATTGAGTATATTGAGAATGGTTTCTTTTGCAATGGTTACTAATGGTTTCATTGTTGAGTATATTGAGAATCCTAATCACCCTTCTTGCTTAATGATGAACTGTAATGCACACATGCATGTGACATGCTTGGAATGTAAATGATGAACTTTTCCCTAAATTGCCAATCATGCTTTTAAAGACATCAATAATCACCCTAACTTGAAGAACTAGGATTGTAGGTATAAGAATGACAGCACATGTATTTTTTGGCCTAGAAACCCGTCCAAGATTTACTCATTAGGAGTAAATCTTGGATAGTCCCCGATTTGGGACTGTTCTTGAACACCTAATCTCACTTAGGATGTAAGCGTATAATGTGTATTGGGTTTTCGAGAAAATTTCGGTAGCATTTCCCCGTTTGCTCTCTAAGTACATATGTACTTGGAGAACAGCGGGGAAATGCTGTCAAAATTTTCTGGAAAACCCAATACACATTATACACTTACTAGTGAGATTAGGTGTTCAAGAATGGGATAGGTGTACACATTTATTATATATAAGAATGACATCACATGTATTTTTTGGCCTAGAAACCCGTCCAAGATTTACTCATTAGGAGTAAATCTTGGATAGTCCCCGGTTTGGGACTGTTCTTGAACACCTAATCTCACTTAGGATGTAAGTGTATAATGTGTATTGGGTTTTCGAGAAAATTTCGATAGCATTTCCCCGTTTGTTCTCTAAGTATATATGTACTTGGAGAACAGCGGGGAAATGCTGCCGAAATTTTCTGGAAAACTCAATACACATTATACACTTACTAGTGAGATTAGGTGTTCAAGAATGGGATAGGTGGTACACATTTATTATATATAAGAATGACAACACATGCGTATTTGATTGTAATATATACTTGTTTTCTCTTTGATCATAGAATGGATAGATCATGGATGTCCATTCGCAATCGCTGCACCCCAGAGTTTATTTCTGGTCTTGACCAATTTATTAGATTTGCCGAGGAACATAGGAAACAACCTGGAGATGGGTTCTACTGTCCATGTAGGCATTGCGGTAACAACTTGAAAGTCAGTACTGGTGACGAAATCAAAAGTCATGTCATGTGCAATGGGATTATACAAGGCTATACAGAATGGCACTGGCATGGAGAGATTTCAAACCCGAAACCAGTGGATCTCGATAGCAGTGCTTGTGTGGAAGAAGAAATTGCCTACAATGACGTAGATGTGAATGAACCAGTTCCAGTAGACATCGTTGATGCGATGATGGATAGTTGTGGGGTAGAACACACCGATCCACCTCCCATGTTTAGAAACATTGTGCATGATGCTGAGATACCGTTATACATAGGTTGTAAGTTTACGAAGCTTAGCGGTGTGTTGTGATTGTATAAGCTGAAAGCTAACAATAGATGGAGCGACAAAAGCTTCACGTCATTGTTGTCTTTGTTGAAAGAAATGCTTCCTGAAGGAAACGAGCTGCCAATCTCAACATACCAGGTAAAGAAATTATTGTGCCCAATGTGAATGGATGCCAAGAAGATACACGCATGCCCGAATGATTGTGTATTATTTCAAAAGGACTATGTGGATTTGAAAGATTGTCCAAAATGTGGTGCGTCACGGTATAAATTGACGACTTCAGGGGAGTCCAAAACTGGTTCTCCTGCCAAGGTGATGTGGTATCTACCTATAATATCACGATTTCAACGCTTGTTTGCCAATCCGATAGATGCGAAGAATTTGAGGTGGCATGCAGATGTTAAGAAAAATAATGATGGGATCCTACGACATGCGTCTGATTCCCCACAGTGGAAGAAGATTGATCTATTGTACCCTGAATTTGGTGAAGAAGTTAGGAATCTAAGACTTGGGCTTTGTACAGATGGGATGAATCCGTACGGGACATTGAGCAGCCAACATAGCACTTGGCCAGTCATGCTTGTTATATACAATCTTCCTCCCTGGCTGTGTATGAAAAATAAGTACGTAATGCTGTCGTTGTTGATATCGGGCCCTAAACAACCTGGAAATGACATCGATGTTTATCTTGAACCTCTGATTGATGACTTAAAGAAACTCTGGGGTGAAGGTGTGATGACCTATGATGCTTCACGAAGAGAGACATTTCGTTTGCATGCTATGTTATTTTGCACTATTAATGACTTTCCAGCATATGAGAATTTGTCTGGATATAGTGTCAAAGGAGCTAAAGCGTGTCCAATATGTGAAGAGAACACTGATTCAACAAGACTAAAACATGGCGGTAAGACTGTATATCTCGGTCATCGAAGGTTTCTTCCAAAATTTCATCCGGATCGTAGGAAGTGCAAAGCATTCAATGGATTGAATGAGGAATGGAGTGCACCTAAATCTATACCAGGGGAGGTTGTTTATGAAAGAGTAAAAGACTTTGTCAATGAATTTGGTAAGAGATCACAATGTACTATGGCCACACGGAGTGACAAATCTTTATTCAAGAAGAAGTCAATATTTTGGGATCTTCCTTATTGGAGTTCTTTGACAGTCAGGCATTGTATCGATGTCATGCACGTTGAGAAAAATGTCTGTGATAGTGTCATTGGTACTTTGTTGAATATACCAGGTAAGACTAAAGATGGGATAAAATCCAGACTGGACCTACATGAAATGGGAATAAGGTTAGAATTAACAGAATTTTGTGAAATGGGAAATCATAGAACATACTTACCTCCCGCTTGTTACACATTGTCTAGAAAGGAGAAGAAAGCTTTTTGTGAATGTTTGGTAAATGTTAAGGTGCCACAGGGTTACTCATCCAACATCCGTAGATTGGTATCAATGAAAGATCTGAAGTTGATAGGTCTTAAATCTCATGATTGTCACACTCTAATGCAACAAATATTGCCTGTGGCAATTAGATCTATATTGCCGAAGCATGTAAGGTTTGCAATCACCAGACTTTGTTTCTTTTTCAACAGTCTGTGCAGCAAAGTTATTGACCCTGATACTCTCGATAAATTGCAAAGAGAAGTGGTTGTTACCCTATGTCAGCTTGAGATGTATTTTCCTCCGTCGTTCTTTGATATCATGGTACATCTTGTTGTCCACTTGACTAGGGAAGTAAAAATGTTGGGACCAATTTTCTTGCATTGGATGTATCCCTTTGAACGATACATGAGCATTTTTAAAAGTGATGTTCAAAACTGTTATCGGCCTGAAGGGAGTATTATCGAGGGTTATGTGGCGAGAGAGGTTATGGATTTTTGCAATGAATTTCTCAGTGGTAATGACACTCCTGATAATGACAAGAATATTGACGAGCAATTTGGCAAAGGAATTTTGGGATCACGTGTGAAAGTAATCAGCCGTGAGCAATTGGAACAAGGTCACTTGTATATTTTACACAACATGGATGAAGTGAACGTTTATATCGAGGAACATACCAATTTCATCAAGAGACAATATCCTCGAGCCAATACAATGTGGCTTGCTAGAGAGCATAACAAGACATTTATTAAGTGGTTTGAAAATAAAGTCTTACATCAACTATCTTAAACACCAGATGATATTACTGAAACTATCAAATGCCTCGCCTTTAAACCAAAATTGAATGTTATGTCTTATGAAGGGTATGACATTAATGGATTCACATATTACACAAAGCGCCAAGATGATAAGAGTGTCGTCTAAAACAGTGGGGTCACCCTTCAAGCATCGACTATGTTTTTTGCAAGTGCAAAGGATAAGAGTCCACGTGAAGCTAAAATGTCATATTACGGTGTCATTGAAGACATATGGGAGTTTGACTACATAGATTTCAGAATTCCGCTCTTCAAATGTAATTGGGTTGATAACACCAAAGGAGTTATAGTGGATGAATTGGGTTTCACTTTAGTGAACTTTGAAAAGATTGGCGAGAAGGATGAACCATTCATATTGGCATCACATGCGAAACAAGTATTTTATATCGATGATCCTGCAAATGATAAATGGTCGGTTGTTCTTCATGGTAAAAGACAGTTCATTGAAGATCCTATAGATGAAGAACAATACTATGATAAGTATGATGACTCCAGTCCATTCTCAGTTGGGTTGCCAACACCAGCAAATATTGAAGCTAATGATGACTTGTATGTGCGCGGAGATCACAATGAAGGATTGTTAATTGATAAAAAATCACAATATTAGAGGCATGTTTATACAATGTTTTTTTATATGTTTTATTTTTCTGAATGTGAACTTTACAATGTGAATGTGAACTTTACAATGTGAATTTTACAATGTGAATTACTTTATAATGTGAACTTTACAATGTGAATTACTTTACAATGTGAATGTGAACTTTACAATGTGAATTTTACCATGTGAATTACTTTACAATGTGAATGTGAACTTTACAATGTGAGCTTTACAATTTGAATTACTTTACAATGTGAATGTGAATTTTCAGATGGCTGAGCATTCTCCTGATGACCGTGCTGATGATTACCGTGAGGGTGAGGACATCAATGCGCCGCCTCACAATGTAAGTTTTAAAAATATATCATATATTTATATCTATATGTCCATTTATAGTTATATCTTGTAAATGTGTTTATTTTGTCAAATTTTAGGTTGATGATGCACATGTACCATCTGAAGCACTTGAGGCACTTGATCAGCAACACCAAAAAGTTGACAGGAGAAGGGGCATCACTATGATGAAGAAGTTAATAGTGCAAAAGGGCAATGGACCCAAACTTGTTGTGGATTTTGATGATGTAGGAAATGCATCTGGTGTGAATCGCAATTCATTTGTTTCATATCTTGGGTATGTTACTCGTAGCCATTGCGATTGTAAGATAGATTCTTGGCATAAAGTTTCTAAGGAGAAGAAAGATGTAATATGGAAGGATTTATGCGTGAGTTATTATTAATTTGCAATTCTATTTTGTAGATTACTAATTTTTTGGATACTAGTTAATAGCAATTCTAATTTGCAGAGTATATTTGAATTGGATGAAAAGTTGCATCGTAAATGCGTGATGCAACACTGTGGGAGAGTCCTAAGGAACTATAGGACAAATCTCACCTGAGAATACATAAAAGAAGCTGACAAGAGGAAGAAGACAGCCACTGAACAGTGGAACTTCCTAGATAAAGAAGAATGGGACGCGTTTGTTGCTTCAAGACAAACGAATGAATTCAAGGTATTAGGCGTCAGTCCCAATCTCATTAATATATGTTGTATTCACCTATTCAAGATTAACATTTACTGTTACTAACCAAATCATTAATGTGCATACTAACTAGGCCCTCAGTGAGGCACAAAGATCAAGGCATGCATTGAATGTGCATGACCACACAACGGGTCCAAAGGGGTATGCAGGCATTCGCCAAAGACTACAGTCTGAGGCTACTGCTCAGTCTGCTGCTACTCAGGAGTCCTCCACTATAGGTAGCACACCTCTTCCTCGCCATGATATCTAGATAGCTGGGAGGCAAAATAAGAAGGGAGAAATAAGGAAGCCCACAACTGCTGAGGCGGCTGCAAAAATGGTAAAATACAACTCTTACAACAATCGTTCAAATATTGATTATTTGTGGTGTTTACTTAATTACAAATTTTTGTTTTGGCAATTAGCGGGAGCTGCACGAGCTAAGGAAACAAGGCAAGTTCATCCCTGAGGGCACAAGGGATGAATTGACAGTTGCTCTGGGTAACCCAGAGCATCCTGGACGTGTTAGGGCTGTAGGAGCTGGTGTGGGCATCAAAGCTTTTTTTGGGCCATCCCAGCGCAAACATGTCCCAAAAGTGGGACTTTCACAAGAAGAGGTAACATATTTTTTCCTTGTAGATGTTACTGTAAAAGAGAATTCAATAATTAGAATTTTACGTTTCTTTTATCCATGTATAGGTAGATAAGCTATTTGATAGGAAACTTGATGAAGCAATGAAAAAGTGGCAGACATCTCAGACTGCCACTTACCAGACAGTACCTATCATGTCTCCTACTGCAGGCTCTACTCCTACTGCAGAGGTTGGGAGTAATCCTGTAGACCCACCACCTAGCATATCCACTGTAAGTATTTTTATGACATAGTAACTAGTTTTTTAATTCAAGATGATATGTATATATGTATATAACATTCTTTACACAAAAATTTGTAGGGGTTGAAGCCATGCCGTCTAAAAGTTAATGAATATGTCATTGCAGAGGCGTCAGCTTACCCATCCCTACCAGGGGAAATGTTTCACGGGTCTCCATTACCAGCTGGTTGGATTCGTGTGAGCCCGGTACATATATTCCCCAAGTGGATGGATCTTCCATTGCCATATGCCCACCCAGATTGTGAAACGCTTGGTGAGGCAGAAGGCGGAGTGATATTGTGGCTAAAAGCGGATGTCATCTTTACTAAAATTGTATGGTAAATTTACATTACGTTAAATTGTTAGTGTGTGTATATGATGTCAGTTGATCTGAAATTATTTTAAAAACAAGACACCCACAACATCTAGGCCTCCATTTCCACCTCCTACATTACCCAGTTGGATTCCACAGGACCTAACTGTCCCGTTAGGTCCTAACTGTAGGGGTATGGGAATATGGTTAGGCGAACATGATATAAATTGCCCTATAACTTTTTCTATAGATTCAGATGTTGCAGGTCAATCATACGAAAGCAAACTATTTATACAAGATATTTTGGAGTTGTTTCGATATGATTGGCTAAATACATCTGTGATAGAGCTATGGATAAGGTGAGATCTTCTTTATACATCCATATACCTTGTGTAGGATCTGGTGATCTGGTTTCTTATTTATTAATGCATGCGTAATTAATACATATTTTGCAGCTACTTAGACAAGATATGTGCAGATTTTGCATTCGAACATGTAGGATTTTTGATTCCATCTTTGATTAGTCTAGTAGCTAAAGACCCTCCGTCAGTTCAACAATACTGTTGTGAGGCTTTTTCAATTTTTTCTCAAAATAAGAAGACGATGATAATGGCTCCATTCAATGTAAAGTAAGTTTACTTTGCTTATTATAATTTGGACTTAAGAAAATTACATTTTTATTGTGGATTTTGAGTTAATAATTTTTAACTTTTTTACCTCTAGTGGTATGCATTGGGAGTTACTGGTTATTGTCCCCGAGACGTTAACTATCTATTATCTAGATCCTAAGGGGAGTAAATTGAATACAAAATATGGACACACAATGAAAATGGCATTATTCCGGTGAGAAATATTTCATTTTCATATCCGTTAACATATGTTATTACATTACTATTTAATTATGCAATGTACTGTGTTACATTAACATGTAGGGGTTTTGATGAGTTCAAAAAGGCTGGAGGAAAGGTCCCCACGAAAAAGAACCAGCCAATAATTTAGAAGAACGTGAAAGTAAGTTCCCGACTACAATATATATATATATATATATTATTTATGTGAACAATGCTTAATTAGTTGTATTTTTTAATATTTTGTATGTTTGAATTTATAGTGTGCTACACAAGACAACGGATGGGCATGTGGATACTATGTGATGCGATTTATGCACATGATTATCAAATATGCCGCAATGGACATCGATTGTATTGCTGAGGTATTATATAGTCTCATTAGATAATATGAAATATATCAATCTTATTTATAGCTCATGAATTATATATACATCATTCTCTTTATAGGTGTTTACAACTGACCACACTACAGGAAATGCCTTACCAGATGTACATGCTCCCTATATGATGGAAGAATTAAATGAAGTAAGAGAAGAATGGTCAATAGCCATACAAGTAGTGGGGGATTTAAGATATAATTGGGATGTTGATAGCGAATAATGACTAAAGAATGATATTTTGTAAATGAATTTCTGAATTATAATATATGTATGAATGTTTCTACATGTCTGGATGTTTCTACATGTGTCTGAGTGAAAATGAATGAAACTGTTGGTTGCTATATGAATGTTTCTATATGTGTGAATGTGAAAATGAATGGAACTACAGATTGCTAGCTACATGAATGTTTCTAAATGTAAAAATCAAATGGAACTGCAGGTTGCATTGCTAAATGTGAATATTTTTGTTGTTAATTTTGCAGGTTTGTGGCCTGTTGTTGGATGATATCAATGGATGTCGTAAAACCTGCAGTTCATAACTGAACTGCAGGTTTCTCATCCTGCGACCAGCCATACAGTAGGTCTGCAGACTGACAGAAAAAAATATAAAAAATAGGCGTCGGTTATTTGTATAAAACCGACACACATAGTTACAGTGTCGGTTTTATATAAATAACCGACGCCTATTTCATGTGGTGCGAAGGCATATGGTATCGATTTATTATCTAATAACCGACGCCTATAGTGCCCAAGATGGAGCCCTTCTGTGGCGCGAAGGCTTATGGCGTTGGTTTCTTATCTAATAACCGACGCCTATAGTGCCCAAGATGGCGCCCTTCTGTGGCGCGAAGGCATATGGCGTCAGTTTCTTATCTAACAACCGACACCTATAGTGCCCTACTGGCGCATTTTCGGTGGCGCGCGAAGGGTTATGGCGTCGGTTTTTGAACCGATGTGTAACATCTGAGCTTTTAGCGTCGCCCACATAGGTGTCGCTTAGAAATCGACACTAAAGGCCTTAAATAACCGACACTAAAGGTCGGTTATGTACTAGTGTCTCGAGATATTCAAGCATCTTCAAATCAAAACTACTATGTTGGCTGTCATTAAGAAGATTCCCTCTTATGACAAATTCCTCAAGGACAATGTACCTTCAAAAGGAAGTAAGTTGGAAGGATGACACAAAAGGTAAAGCACAAGAAGAAAGTTGGTTCTCTCTTGAAACATTCCAATGCAACCAAGATCAAGGACATAGATGCCCCAATCATCCTTTTCTATAGTTGGTGGGCTTTGAATTAATCAATCTCTTTCTTGATTTGGGCTCTAGCATCAATCTTATGCCCCATTGTGTCTATCCTGATCTAGGATTGGGATAACGAGATCCGAAAAATTGTACTCTTCAATCGTCTACTCATCTATGAAGATTCCTAGAGGCTAAATAGATTATGTGTTGGTAAAAAATGATAATAACACCTCAAACATTCTTCCTATTGATTTCATTGTCCTTGAAATGGGAAAGGATAATATAAGGGTTCCTTTAATCATAGGGAGTCCCTTCCTAGTCATATCAGATGCAATCATCCTTGTGAGAAGTGACACTATGAATGTGACATTCATGCACATGCAAATCATATTGAATATATTCAATGAATCTAGAAAAACTAAGGTCGCAGGAGCCACAAAGGAAGTCTAATACTTTCTTGATTGTTTGGATGATCTTTTTGAAGAATGACTACTTATGTGGATTTAAACTGCCACCAAGGGTGAAGAGTTTGAACCAATAGTTTATTTTCTTGAAGAGCCAGTTAAAATCGTTAAATAGACTAGAATAATTTCTTCCTTCTATAATTCTTATGCCATTAAAAGATTCTATTAAAAACCCTCCTATATTCGATTGTAATAACCTTCTCAAAGGGATGAAATATGGTTTTTTTTCTAATGACACCCTCTCGATAATCAGTTATTCTCTCATCTCTCCTGATCAAGAAGAGGCATTGGATTCTATTTCTAAGAAGAACATAAAGGCCATTGGATGGTCCATTTTTGGCTAAAGAGGGTGATCCTTAAACTTGCGTACATTGCATATATATGGAGTAAGATAACCACTCTACTTGACAAATGCAAAAAGAGGTTGAATCTAAAGCTCAATGAAGTGGTGGTTGAGGAGATTGTAAAGTTAATTGGTGTGGGTATCATATACCCTATTTTTTATGGCTCCTAAGTGAGTTCCATCCAAGTTGTAGCCAAGAAGGGTGGGATTACTATGACATCAAATGAAAATGGTGAGCATATTACTGTGAGAGAGAAGTCAAAATGTTGCATGCATATGGATGATATAAATCTTAATTCAAAGTAAAAGAAATACCATTTTCCTCTTTTATTCATTGATTAGATTCTGGAGAGATTTTCTAGATAGAGATTCTATTGTTTTCCTCGTGGATATTCTGGTTACTTCCAAGAGGTAGTCTCCCAATCAAGAAAAGACTAGATTTACTTGTCCAACCTGGACATTCACCTGCATAAGAATGCCATTCAGTCTTTGCAATTCCCTTCTACTTTTCAAAGACATGTTATATCCACCTTTTTGGCATGTTACATTTGTCCCTTTAGATGTTTGTGGATGGCTTCTTAATCTTTCTTTTTGACAATGAGGAACCCCTCTTGGGTAAGGCCATAATTGGACCCGACCCAACCAAGGGTAAACTCTGGAACCAACTACGTACATAGGGGACACCGCATCATGATCAATAAAGTGGGGCCTTGTTGCACCCCAAGGAAAACAACCAGAGTCGAACCCATGTCCCTTCATTGGGGATTGTCAAGCCGCACCACTGGGCTACTCCCTCGCACCTAATGGAAACAACCAGATTCAAACTTGGGTCCCTTCATTGGCTTCTTAATTTTTGGGAAGCCATTTAGTGACTTCCTATTTCAAGTCACTTCTATGTTGGAGAGGTAAGTGAATGTTTGGTTGGTCTCTTTTTGGGACAAAAGTCACTTGAAGGTCCCCAAGGTGACATAGTTAGGCAACCAAGATACATATTATGGATTGAAGTTGAAATAGAAGAAGTTGAGATGATATATACATTGATCGTTCCTTCCACTATGAGAAATGTCTATTCTTTTTTGGTATGCACAAGTTTCATTCTCATTTCACATAGGAAGTTGGCAAGATTTCCATACCATTATGCTCTCATTAAGAAGGGTGTTGAGTTTGACTTTGGTGACAAATGCATTGAGTCTTTTAATTAGTTGAATTTAGAACTCATTTCTCTCCTATTATGCTACCCTCAGATTTCCGTAAACTGTTTGATATCATGAATGATGTATTTCATACAAAAGTGGGTCCTATGCTTGACCAAAGAATTGTTCATGTCCCTGATGCCATCTATTATGCTATAAAAACTCTTGATGAAGTTATAAGGAACTATACAACCTCTAAAAAGGAATTATTTAGTATTGTTTTGGATATCAACAAGCTCTATTTTTGTATTCTACAAAAAGGTGATTGTGTGTACATATTATGCTTCCATGAACTACCTCACATAAAAGAAATAATTAAAGACAAGTTAAATCCAATGTATACTATTGATTCAAGAATTTAATAATGAGATTTTCACAAAACAAGGTGTGAAGTTTTTTAGGACTGCCTTTTCCACATTGAAGCCCCATATAATGAAACAAAAGAATAAAAGGACCTTGCCACATAAGAATCTCAAGTTTATTCTCACAACCGACTGGATATGGTACAAAGATATTGCCAATTTCTTGTTTAGTGGAAAAGTATCGAATATTGGACAAGTGATGAAAGTAAGAGATTGTATGCAGACGTCAATAATTATATTTCGGATGATACCACCTCTTTAGCAATATTATGATCAACTCATAAGGATATGAATATCTGAAGGTGAAAAACTAGACATCCTCTTCATGTTCCATTTGGTGCATTTGGAGCCATTTGGAAGGAAAATAGACTACCACCAAGGTTCTTCAATGTGGCTTGCACTATCCTACCCTCTTCAAGGATGAAAAAAAGTTTTGTAAATGTTTCTTGAAATGCCAAAGAGTGAGCACCATCTATAAGATATACATGATTCCTTTATCTCCCATATCGGTAATGCATGTATTCAATGTTTGGCCATATACTCCATGGGTCCATTCCCCCCATCTTTTGGTTTTATGCATGTTCTTGTGGATATTGACTATGTATCTAATTGGGTTGAAGCAATTTCTACAAGGGAAAATGGTCAAAAAGTGGTGTGTGAGTATGTCAAGTCCAATATTATCAACCACTTTGGGGTCCCAAAATCATTGGCTAGTGATGGGTGTAGCCACTTTATTCATAAGGCCTTTCAAAGCCTATTAAAAATAGGGTGTAAATCATTGAGCGACCACCTCAAATCATTGTTGGATTAGTGGGCAAGTGGAGCTTGGAATAAGGTGATCAAGCTTAATATTAAGAAGATGATCAAACTATAAGGATTGTTCACTCTGTCATAATGAAGATTTTTGAATCATGTAGAACAACATATAAAGCCCTAATTGGCATGACCTTGTTCAAGATTCTCTATGGAAAGAATTTCTAATACCGTTTGAGATGCAGCACAAAGCCCTTTACACATTGAGATCAACTAATGTGAATAGGGACACAATTTGCCCCAAGGAAACCAAAACTTAATTAAAGTGAAGACATAAGACATGAAGCATATGAGATATCTAATAGATACAAAGAGAGGATGAAATTCCTCCATGACAAGATAATACAGAGGCAAGGATTTTGAACTTGGCTAATGTGTTTGATGTACAGCTCACATATGAAGTTCTTTCTTGGTAAGCCAAGGTCAAGAGGGGAAGGTCCATAGAAAGTGAAGCATGTATATCCTTCAAGTGCTATTGTGATCCAATATAAGCAAGGAGGCAAGGAATTTGTTGTGAATGGACAAAGACTCAAGCAAATTGTGAAAGTTGGGCTTGATGAAGGAAGAAAACTCAGTGCTAGTGGGAGGAAACCCACCCAGTTTATGAAATTTTAAATTGATACTTAACAATTTTTTTAATTGAACTTTTCTTATTACACTTTCTCAAAATCACACACACGCACACTTTGGACTTTATAGTTTTTTTGGGGTGAAGGTGTGGAACCCAATGTGGATGGAAATTCAAGCTAAATCAAGAGACTGATAAAATTTAGAAAATTGAATAGAGAAGTTGTTGAGGAGTCATCAAAATGACCATTTTTAAATAGAAAAGACACGATGATTGATTCTAGTACTTGTGCTAACAAAAAAAAAGAAGGGGACCAAAATGGCCATTATAACCACCACGACTATGGTGTCTTCACATTATCATGACCCCTCTACCACCACATCAATGACACCTTCAGACGATCAAAAATTGTTCTAGCTACTATGGTTGTAGCACCTTCACATTGACATGATGTTTCTACCATAGAATGGTCATGGAAAAACCAAGGGATGTATAGGGAAAAAATATGAAAAGAGAAGAACCCAAACATGACCATTCTCTTTGGAATGATTGTGGTCCCTTGAACCCAAAATGACCATTTTTCCCATAACAACCATTTAAGGCTGGTGATCACAACTTAAGTGATATGTTTAGAGGGAGTTTCACAATGAAACCCTCTGAGCCCTTGTGAAACTTTTTCAACCTCTGAGGACCCTTCCCCTATCTCCTAAAAATCTCCTCTACCCTTCTCAAGTCTGTAAAAAGCATGATCCCAAACTACCACCTCTAAAAAAATGCATCCAACCCATGTCCACCTTCTCATAGATCATTACTCTCTCCATTCTACACTCTGACTACCTCATATAGACTATATCCCCAATGCCATCCTCATAAAATGATGAGACAACATCTAATCCTAACTTCTAATAGGAGGAGGCCCAATCCAATGAGTATTTAGAAAATGTTGTTGATTTGATTGACAATGGAGGCCCCATGTCGCATCCAAAGGAGGAAGAAGAAAGCTACTCCATATTCATCACATGCCCCACCTCCACCACACCTATCATGGTATTAAGGGAATCCAAATCATATATTGCCTTCACCCCCACCTGTGAGACAAGGATGGAGATATGTCTCTTCAAAACTTCCTCGATGTCCTAGATTGTATATATAAACAAAGAAGTTGATGATTTAAGAAAACGAGGAAGAGTTGATACTTCTACAAGGAGATATCCTATCAATCTCTCCACTAGGTATGGATCTGAGAATTATGAGGAGAAGGTAGAATCTAGTTAGAGTGAGGAAGACAAAGTGGAGGATGATACAATAGATATGGTGGCTTAGTTGGAGCTTGGGTAGTTGAAACACAAAAGGAACATGCACTAGGGTACATTCTTAGGATGATGATCAAGAAAAGGTGGGGCAAGGAAACCAATGAGATATTAGAGGCTTATTTATCCCCAAAATATGTCAAGGAAGGTTATTTCTACCCACTACACTTACATTCCTACAATGCAAGCCATGGGGGTACAATTCTTTTTCAATAATTTCATTAAGACATGTGCTTTGAGGAAAATAATCATGGAGGCACAAGAGTCCTATGTTGAGATTACCCAACAAGTATTCAACATGTTTGAGAAAGTTGAGTAAAAAGGAGAAGATTTCATTAGGTTTAGGTTGTTTGATAACAATGCACACATCTTGATAGCCTCATCAGATTTTATGTTAAGTCCAAAAATTATAGCCTGGTTTGACAAGAGGCTGAAGGAAAAGAATATCATGTGTGACTACTCTAATTTCTGAAATAGGATAACTGGCCAAGATATACCTTCATTTCCAACAAGTCATAGAATAGTGGGATACAAAATGGTATGATAGGATACCTTCAAAAACTCTTTACAAAAACTATCTTTGGTCAATATGATAATCAAGGATGCTACTTGCAAAAAAAATTATTCATGATAAGTTGGATGATCAAGAGGAAGTATGTGAATTCTAGGGAGATGATAATTGACCACATGAAGTAAATCTCCCCCAAAGAGCACTACTACTTTTTCATGGGAGGTATAGTGAATTCTATCACATTGTCCATTGACTATGATTTGAGCATACTATAGACATCCAAAGGTTGCATGTTGATATGAACTATTTGGATTGAACACACATGATTTCCATGAAGGATGGAAAATTTACTATAATTTCAACCCTAAGTACCATGGCCTCACTCTAGAGATGCCATATCACACAAGTGCACTCATGGATGACATGGGACCCGCACCCAACATTAGAGAGTCACTGGCACAATGGGAGCAGGATCATACAAGAGAGAATTTTAGGACCCAAGTAGTGGACCTACCCAAGGATGGGATATAGAAAAATGTGACTGAGAAGATGCAAAAATAGTAGAGTAGCATGCACCATGCAAGAAGATGGCCATATACAAATCATGTGTATCCACCCATCCAACTATTGCATATGACATGTCTTCTATTATGACAGAATTGGAGGGGGACTAGAGTACAAAAAAGATAGTGTGGTTGGATCAACAAAATATCCATAGATCCACAATATGTACTCTTATCAACATGCATAGGCACAAATGAATCTGTAATGGGTGTAGGACTATTGGGCATCTTGCATGTTTACCCCAAAACATACTGCCTCCACAAGCGGAAAATTGGGGTCACTACTACCGGTACCCAACAAGACCACCTCAAGTAGTCATTGATTAAGACCATCTACTACTGCGATGATTATTTTTGTACCATTCCAAGCCTAGATTAATGCTGAGAAAGAAGGATTCAAAAGCTAAGGGTGGTAGGTAGGTACTTGATTTTTATCCATTTATCAACAAATTATCATTATGTATGAAAATATATATGAAATTAACAACACACTCCCTTTTAGCATATACCATGTTCAATTCGGTTCAAATGTAATTTTTTTGCATTCCTTTTGAAAAACTTAATTATGAAAGTTGATCTCTTGATTTTCTTCAGTAGATGTTAACCCGCTTTTGTAGTGCACTATATACAAAGTTTATGCAAATTCAACTAACAATTACACCTCTTTCGATGCAATCAATTGCCTATGATATCATCTTTGGTTATCAAGCGTCACCAATAACATTAATTCCAAATTGCAAAAAATTCAAGCAACAAATCACATGCATAAATTTCAATGGCGAAATACAAAATCACACCAGGATACCCATGGTGCCTAGAAATTATGGAAATTAGTTAGACATTGTTAAAATAGGTTCATAGTAGAAAAGTAGAGATGAAGAAAATAGGGAACAAAATAGATAGACCCATATAACGCTTAATAGTGAAGTTTCCTTACAAAATAAGTGAAATCTAACTCCATATCCTTCACCAAGTCACCACTTGAAGTTTCCTTTACTCACACTTTTGGTCCATCTCCTCCTCTTCTCCCCTCCCTTGAAGTCGTTTAATCTAAACTATGATAGGTTGGAGGTTTTAGTTCATTAAGTCTTAAGGATATCAAAATATCCAAGTTATAATATCAGAAGTTGTGTTGATCACTTAAAATCTAGATCGTTGATGCGACATAACTGGTGGCATTGACATGAAGTGAGTGCTTCAACCTTGGCTTTTCTTTTCTAATTAGTAGTAGAGTTGGTGTTATTAAATTTGATTACTTGGTTTACTAATGAAAGAGTTGGTGCTACCCACATGGGTGTCAGTGCCACCGACTTAGGAATATTTGAATATATAACATCCTTGTCATTTCTAGGTGCCTTGTTGGTGCTACCGCCTTGAGGTCAGTTCCGCCAACTTTGTGATTTTCTTTTCAACTTTATCTTCAATGAAACAAACAATTTATATGCTCAAGTAAAATTTTAGTAAAAATTAATAATTATATGTAACAATCTAAATGATTGATGCACTAAGGATCATATTCTAGTTTGGTGACAAATAAATGAAAAGGTATGCAATTGATATCAATCAATGGATAAAATCACCCCAAACAAGCATATAAATAGTGATAATTATGCGTGCATCAAGAATCAAAACTCTCTTTTGAAAAGTGGTGTTCATAAATGTTGTGGGTCATCCCAGGGGAAGGGAAATACCTCAATGAGGAAAAATAATACAAATTCATTGAGACTAGGATATGTGGATAGAGCTATGAACCTACTTGGTTTTATGAGAAATATAAGAACACCCTAGACTAGAATACTTCTATAGAGGTGAGTTGATCCAGTTTGTTTTTTTGTTTTGATTTTTTTAAATAATTGTGGATGTCCTAGATGGACCTAACCCTATAAAATGAGATGCATTGATCTAGTGGTATGAAGGTATTACCTATGGTACTTACAACTACCTGGTCAAAATAGGTGATACAAAATGTTCTAATTGGATGTTTGAAGAGTGATTTGAACACATATATTAGAATCTTTAGTGGATGCATTGTGTGAATATTAGAATTGAATAATTTATATAAAATTAATTGTAAGCTTGGGGGCTTCCTTTTTTATGACGAGTCAATGAGACATAGACTCTTGACAATGTTAGAGACCTTTATTTTGAAATAGAACATAAATGATAAAGTTTTTTACTTATTAGATAACCCTATGCAAGATAGAGTCGTAACATAACCCTAGGGTCTAGTAGGAAAGCAGTAGAGGTAAACAAGACCTAATGGGTTAGGAAAAAATCATTCCATAGGTACCTACACCCGCATAGAAACCCTAAGTAAAAGGGTAAAGTCCATTGATACATGAGAAATATGTAATGAATGGAAATACTTATGTAATAGAGGTCTCTATAAGTTAATTTCCTTCATTGAGTTTATAATCTAGTGGTCTGACTTGTAATCATACTAAAAGGAGATAGTCCTTTGACTCTATTATGGCTAGTCAGACTAGAGGTTGAAAACCTCAGTCTAGATGTAACTTCTAAGAAAAATAGAAAACCCTAAGGGAGGTTGTGCACAAACTCAAGGGTCCTAAAAAATTACTTATCCTTGGGTTAAATATGGTTAGGGACTCATTAGAGTTAAAAAAGTGTTCATGTATAAGGATAATGACTTAACTAATTGTAGACCATAAGATGATATGTCCATTCACCATATGTACTTGTGTAATGAGGTAGACTTTGTATTTGGACTATAGCCAGATATTTATTACATATTAATGTTGGTGTATGGGATTGGGTAGAAACCTGTAATAAACACACAAGTTGTGGTAATGAACATCCCTAGCTTGAGTTAATGATATGATCTAGATATATAGAAGTATTACCTCATGAACTTATGGATATATGGAAAATAGCTCTTGTTCATTTGAAATAACTATGTGAAAATGTGAACATCACATGGTATATATAATACAATATGGGACCATACCTTGAATAATCTTGGTTCCTGCCACGGTTTGTTATATATGACCACCTAAGTAAATATCAATAATAGTATTATTAAAACCTTTCTAAAGTGGGTTTTAGACCCCAATAGTACATGTGAAACCCCTTGTAGGATTGGTAACGTTGTATATATGAGAAATATGTATGATATTGATGCAACCCTATTTTGGGTCTTCATCTTGTGCCTAATTGATCATTTTTCATATCAATATACTTGGAATGCATACTATTTCACTATTAGTTATGTCTTATTGTGAAATGCTCTTATCCATGTTTTGAATATGTTTTGTATGTACTTGAACATGAGTAGATGGAAGGGGGATAAGGATGTTGATCTAAGGACTTTTATAGGATTGGAGGAGTCCAAAGTGAAGCCAAGACCACCCCCAATCTACCATAAGTGATCATAGAATGATTTGAAGCATAAAGCTCCATATATAGCCAAGTGAAGGATTTAAATGCAAGATAAAAGGCCCAAACATTGTTAGTTCTATCGGAGAACGGGCATGCTACCAATTCTCAAGTCACAAAGTAATAAAAGAAGAAAAAGGTCCTCTGAACATCCACTCTAGGAGTGAAAATGGATGCTTTGAGTGGTGGCCATAATGGTCGTTCCTGCCACCACTACCGTTACGACGAGCTCCCATATCGACCAACTCCATTGTAAAACCACCCATACCACCCAAGTATTCCACATTGTCAAGTCATGCCAACCACATGCCACAATTGTCATTCTACCTAGAATGGTCATTCTACTTACCACATCCATGAATATTCTACCCAAAACGGTTGTCCCACTTTCATACTTCCACAATTGTTACACCCAGAATGGTTGCACTACCCACATATATCACAATTTGACTTCAACACTACTTTAACCATGACTTTATCTTATCACCATAATCCTTTCATACCCTCCACACCACAACCATAGGGGGGTAGCATGACCATTCTACATTGAACCATAACTTATGTATATAGTGATATACCCAAATGGCCCCCACTAACCCTAGACAACCTAGATCCCTATATAAGTCTTATTGGTGGATAGGGATCTAGGTTGTCTGCTACTAGAACATTCGCTCCACCTCAAAGATACAACTACCCTTTCTACCTCATTTACACCTTACTTCACCCCCAAAATCCTAACTTTCTTAGAGTTTTAACCATCTTCCACCTTACACCTCATGTAACCTCACCTTTGGGGAGAAGAAGCTTATCCTTGCTGCAGTTGGAGATGAAGATACTAGCCTCTACATCAGAACTAATGGATATTCTCTCTTCTTATCCCAGTTCTCTTGAATTTTCATGTACTATGTGTTATAACATCAATTTTCATAGGTTTGGGTTAAATGTAATTTCTCCATTAAAGATATATGAATATGAAAATTGTATGATTTGAGTTCTTTGTGTGGATTTCTTTAATAAATGTCATCTATATGGGTGTGTCTTCATGGGCCTTATTGCTTAATGAGCCCAATATCGATAAGGGAATAAATGATGAAAAGAAATCCTTAATAAAGGAAATTGAAATAATGTTAATGAAGGTTGTAGAAACACCTAGAAGGCTAAGAGTTTTTTCATCATGAGTGGATTTCAAATCCCTAAGATTTATTAAGTTACAAGGAATCCAAATAAAGAAGATAAAAGTGAAAGAGAGAGAATATATGAATAAACTATGCCTTAATAAGTGTTAACTTGTATGTAAATAAAACCCCTCTTTTCTTTAAGTTTGGGACTCAAACTTGGTACATGAGTAGATAATTTCAATAAAAAGTTTCCCTTAAAATTTGGATGAAAAAGGATAAACAAATAAGGAGTTATGGATTTTATAAGATTCCTAAAGTGAAAGGGTAATCTTTTAAATAGATTAAATGTCATGATTCAATAGGGAATATAAATTCGGTTTAATTATAACACGGATGATTTGGACCCTAGATCTCACGATCTAGATCATGGATCCCATGATCCGATGGTGTTGGGTCATCATCTAGATCCCAGTCCAAGGAGGAAACCAGTGTAGTTTCCTTTTGCTCTTTTTTTATCCTTGATGCGCAAGAGAGGTCGGAAACTTGTCCATCAAGTTCGGGAGCCTTTACCAAATCAAACAACCCTGACTTTTTGGGACTCTTGAGGAGAGACTGTATTTCCCCCAATTAGGATTCTCTCACCAACCCTACCTATATAAGGGTGGGGGGTACTCCACAGTACCAGCAAATATACAAACCATCCTCGCGTGCTTAGAAGGGATCAACGAACTCGTTGATACCACTAATTTGAGATTCAACCCTGACCTACACCCTCATCTCAGAGAAACTATCGCTGGAGGGTTAACGATGTCGTCCCGATGGTGGATAGAAGTAGACGAGGAATTGGTGAGTTTGTTGAGTTTGAAGGAGTACGACGGTGATGTGGGTGGTCTTGGTTCGCATGTAGAGGGAGTGGAGCTTAGAGTCAACATGCGTGTTGACCATCGGGCTGTAGAGGGATGAGGCACCAAGGTTGAAGACGACGCTCAGGCAAAGTACCTTCTTGCCCCGCCGGTCCTTCAGTCCAGGTAAGGGCATCTCCATCCTTTCATTTTGTTTTGTCTTACGTGAGGTGTGTTGATTCACGGGCCAGGATGTTGACGCAGTGTGAACTGATTAGCTCACGCCCGGCCTACTGACGCAACTCAAGGGAGTCAAAAGGGACGCGTGTCAATCCCTGATTGGCCAAAAAATGGTTAATTAGTAAAACTTGTATCTAATTAATGGTGGATCGTATGAGAACATGTAATATATGAAAATTAATCAGAAAATGCAAGGAATTCAATAAAAATGGTTTCTAGAGCCTGAATATGATCATAATTTAGAAAGTGGTTAAAGTTGCTAATCTTAATGCTTTATAATGAGGAAAAACCCTAATTTGATGTTATGTGAAATTGAGATGATTAATATGGGTAATCTATTGGACTATTAACCTATTGTTAATAAAAGGACGTTTTGATGTCTAAGTAGATGATTCATGTGCTAAATAGATTAATTTAGGGTTTGATATATCAATGGACATTAAAAGGCTTAGAAACCCTAATCTAGGGTTAATGATTGGTAATGAGATAAACTTCAAAAATCCTTTGTTTAAAAGTGATACTAGGATGATCCTAAGCCTATTAGGTGATAGGAATAGGTTAATATGATTAAGTTAGATAATTAGGGTTTTGCACCTAGAACTGTTGTTTTAGGGTTTTGTGGATATAAAAGAGGAAAGTTGTAAATAGATCTAAAGGAACCCTAATGAAGCCCTAATTCAGATTAGAAACCCTAGAAAGTAATTCCAAGTAAATAAAGTAGATTATTGATAAGTGTGTAATAAATAGGTTGCATATGCTTTTCAGGATTATGTTCTTTTGTGTGGTTGACTTGTTTGCTTGGACTGGATTGCCTGATTGATTGGACTGTGCTTATTTCTTGTGAAATCTCCTAATCAGGTATGTGGTTAATTATGAGTACTCTCTTTAGTTTCTCAGAGTTTTCTGATGTTTTATCGATTGCATGGAAATAAACTGCTTGGATGATTTTTTTTCTACAATTTTTAAAGTGAATATGATTATCACAATTTAAGTATATGTATGACTTGCCCAAACCTACATACCATTTCTGGATGTAAGATGAGAGACCAAGCCCCAGAGGGAAGGCAGAGGTGGTCAAGCCCCAGAGGGAACACAGTCGGGCACCAGAGAGGTGACCCCAGGAACCAAGCTTAAGATGGAGAAGGTAGCCTTAAGTCCCTTGCAAGGACTAAACCCTAAGATAGGGTATCCGAGAGTATGAGTAAAAGTGGTTGGGAAGTCATATTGAAAAATGTATTCTTGCATTGTTGACAACTATTTGATGTGATTAAGTTGTTAGAATATATGTGCAATATTTTAGTTGTCACCACATACCGGTATATTCATTTATACTGACCGACGTTTTGTTTGTTGACATTTTAGGAAATATCTAAAATTGGACAAACAGTAAAGTGGAATCTATGAAGATTAAAGTTAAAATTTTAAAGGAGGATTTAGGTAGATAGAATTATACTATGGGTAGAACTTCCAGTTACCTAATTTTTAAGGTATGTTAAAAGTAAATTTTTATTTCAGTTCTCAGTTTAGTTTTTGGTAGAATTTATTAATTATCTTTTATTATTTTCAAAACCATTGATCCTGTTTTAGGATAGCGACTCTGACTTCTTGGTCTTCCTTAATTAGGGGTTATCGGGAAGCGGGGTTGTTGCAATTGGTATCAGAGCATGGTTTTCCATTTAATCTCTAATAATTATTAAATTTTACAAACTCTTTAGAACCCAAGGGAGTTATTAGAGGATTTTCTGATGATGGAGGTGTCTAGAAAAGGATCATGATCTGGGGGATGGCAATATTTTCCTCCACCCCGCTAGTCAGTCTATGAGGAATCCCAGATTCAGTGTGACTGCCAGGCCAAAATCATAGGATTTGACTCGAAATAAGATACCTCTAGGTCTTCTCATTTGATTTCGTCCCTTCTTTACCTCTTATTTCTAGAGAAATAATAAGTACTTAGGGTTTTCTGTCTATCCATCACCTCCTGTGTCTGGGAATTTAGAGTGTTAAGAATTAAGGAATCCTCCTCCAAATAAGAGGACACAAATGTAAGTTAAAGATTATATATCTTCCAAGTTATAAATATGTGTTTAAAAGATTTTTAACTGGTATGAAACAACATGGCCCATTTGAAGACCGTAGTTGTTCCCTTTGAGGCCACCAAGAACCCTGCTGGGGGTAGGCCTCCCTGTAAGAGGTGGGTATCTTCTGAGAAGAGGAAGAGGGACCATGGTGATGAGTCCTCGAAAAAGAGAAAGAGACTCGAGGGAGCCTCATAAGAAGGCTCAGACCCTAAGTTGGTTCCCTTCTACAACCCAGAGATGAACCAGGAAAAGGAACCCGTGTTTGTAGATGAAGTCAAGCCTGAGGAGAACCTGACTGGTGGCTCGGGACCTGCATTAGTATTCCACACCCCTGATGCCCTCTGGATGGAACAGTAGAAGAAACTAACTGAGGCCATTAGTGCCCTAGCCCTCAGGGATATAGCTAGAGATGAAAATGGTGAACGGCTTCCTGTTCATCCCTGACTTGGAGTCACCATTTTGGACTTCGTCAAGCTGAACATTGAGAAATTCTGGGGAGAGGATAATACCGAGGTGGTTGACAAAGCAGATGCTTGGATACTAGCAATCGAGAACGGTTTCTGCATGTTCAAGGTGCAGCCGAACAAGAAGGTCCCATTTGTTGCTCACCTCTTGGAAGGAGCAGCAAAGATCTGGTGGGATAACCACATCATGGGTTGAGACCTGAATGAGGACCTGATGGCATGGACCGACTTCAGGACTATCTTCACATCCAGATTCATTTCCACCTCATCTAAGAAGGATAAGGAAAGGGAGTTCACCAACCCGATCCAAGGTAGCCTATCTGTCGCAGACTTTGGTGGCAAGTTTTGCATTCTGGAGCATTTTGGGCACATTATGACCGAGGAAAGATGGGTGGACCATTTTGTTGAGTGACTTCACCCTACCATCATGCCTCATGTGATGGTGAGTAAACCAACAACCTTCATCTAAGCCTACAACACCACTCTGGACATGGAGAGGACGATGATTCCTGCTCGGAACCCATCCAAAGGATATTTGGGTTTCATTGAAGGTACCCATGGCCATAAGAATGATCACAAGTGTCAGGACCCACTCTTTTGATCATCATAAATACCATTCATTAGAGATAATCCCAAAACCTAAACCCAAATTATGAAATAAAATAATGAATTCTCGACAAAGGCGAATAAATAACATACGAACAACACAAATAAATTTTTCCTTTTTCTTTGTTCACAAACTGATAAATCAATGTCACATCAAGGACATCACATTCAGATATCACAAATCATATTCAACTCCATTAAATCCAGAATGAAATCTTGTTCTCACATGCGATTCAATTTACATCAGATACATGTACATTGATGAACAAACTTAATCTACAACCCATCCTGGGAAAGAGAGAGTACAAGGACATTCTAATCTATCTAGATTATGTTATTTATATCTTCTTTGTCATGACCTCTCCGCTAGATATAATTATACCTAAAAATATTTGAAACAACCTCATGAGACTCATATAGATCCCCAATGTCTCCCACTCAAGCTAGGTACATGCATCATCATTAGATTAAGTATAAAAACTTAAAAGAAACATGCAGATATTGAAAAGTATAGCAGATAGTTCTATCATAAGTCATAACTTACAATGGTAATCTAATCACACACTTAAGGTAATCACTTAAGCCAATTATAACTTTGAAACATCTTTTATAGCATGTCTATGAACAAATCAACAGATACTTCTTAGTTCAAATTAAGAACCCTACTACATGAGAAATAAGTCAAGTTCTAAGCATTTTGAATCAATACATAACAATAAAATTAACTTTGTGACACTCCACCGGCCGGACCAGGAATACATCCTGCAGTCCTGAAGCTGAAGTACACATAATACATATATACCAAACAATACTATCAAATAGTAAGCAATCCAACTCATATTCAGAATGTATATAAATCCCAACATTTATAACTTGTCGACATGATAGATCATAATATGAAAATGTCCATAGCAACATGATTACTTTCTACAATAAGAAGCAAAATCAACAATGACAAAATATCAAGTAGATGTACAAGGAATGTAACAACCATTCAAATCATGTTCTACACGGCTTATCATCTTTTATTCATTTTCCCAGAAACTACTTGTCTTATACCTCACCAAGTAGAAGTTACCACGCCTGATTCTCGTGTCAACGACTCACTGTCACTATCTTAGGATTTAGCTGACCACCCTAAGATATCAACAACAGACCCTGGCCACCTTAGGGTTGCCTAAAGAGGCTCATGTCCTCATCTCGGGTACACGAGATAGGAACCAACAAAATAATATATCACATATCACAATATTTCACATATTTTTCATTTCACATTTCACATATTTCATTTCAACAGAGTCTATTCCATATGGACATATACTTTCACAGCAAGGATTTAGGGCCAGAGCCACTCCAGATGACTCACTCCTAAATCCTAGTGGTCTAACCTTTAAGGTATCGATCCACACTCTGGGAATCCTTCTCATAATTCATCGATTACTACAAGTAGATCTATTTTGTTTCCCCAATGTGGTCCTCAGGGGAAACTCACGGTGTTCAGGGCACCTAACTAGATGTTCCATCATTTCACTTGTTATTAATCTCTTTTACTCATCTTACAAGAATTCAAAACATCATATATCATATCTATGTATTCTCGCATAACTAGAATAACATGAAACAGATTAAGTTTATCAATAAGGGCAATGATCAAAGCAAGAAGCACAATAAGTCTATAGATTGCAACAAATATGATTATTTCTATCTTCTACATCAACTCATAGAAATCATCAATAGTGGGCCTTCAACCCAAGACATAATCTTATTGTCCATAATTTACCCCATCAAGGTTTTATCATCATCAGTGGGCTTTCAGCCCTAGACATAATCTCATTATGCAACATTTACCCTTATCAGGGTTTCTCAATGTAAGGAGTGCATATTAAATTCAATTTCAACATAAATCTTATCAATTCATTGTATATCACAATTCTTAACAAATATTAGCAGAGGAATTAGAACTAGCAATAGTAAAATCATATAGATATCAGGTATCATTCCTTATACTCAGAATAGATTTATCATCCAACATATGCTTGTTCCATCCAATTTGAATAGATGCCAATAAATTTCATGTATATACATGCATAACAGAGTTAGTTCTCTTCTTTTATTTCACATTTTTCATATGGGGTTACTAATCAATACATGTTGATTATCATTTGAATTCCATCAAAACAGTTCATTCTCATAGTACAAGTATTCTATCAGACAATCACAATACAAAAACACATTCTTGTAAATCAATTCAAATGCTTGAACCTCAACTTTTAATTGAATTGAGCTACAATTATGTACATTCTTGAATCCTTCATTTGAGATTGTCATTCACTAGCACCATCTAGCTCAACATTTTAGGGTTAGAGTTTGTTTCTTAAATTTGTCTACTAATTATCATCCTTTTCTTTCAATTCATATTCATTAATATCAACTTCTCTCATGTTATGTTCATTAAATTACTGGAACCAATCATTTTTAACTCACTTGATATACAATACTTCTCTTTTCATTGATATCCATCAAAGTCTAGTTTTAGTATGTTTCATTCAATTTGGATTAAGCCACACGTAATTAAAACAAAGGATTAAAGACTTCATCATAATGACTTCATTAGTTTCATCTTTAACTTGCCATCACCATCAATACATTTTCTCTTCATATCATTTCTTATATTTAGTTAAGTGTACCATGTCATTGACTTCTAATGTCATTCCCATAATCAACAATGATTATTCTTTATTATACTAAAACAAATGCATTATACTTAGATGATATTAGTAAGACTCGGCATATTCAATTGAAGTATTAATACTTTCAACTTTAGCATTTGATCACATTTACAACATCATATACAAGTTCTAGCTTTATCACTCATATTCATCTTAATACTAAACTTTTTGGGTTTTCAAGAAGTCATTCCTTAGATCAAAATATCATAGGAATCATATCATTCAGTAATCCAATCATGATTCAAGGGTTCATTATGGTTATTTACAAACATGGAAACCCTAGTCTCCATTTTCACACATTTCATTCATCAATCATAAGTATACATTGATTAATTGACTCATTTGATTCACTTCCTCAACACAAATCCTAATCAGGATATGTGGTCATTCAATTCCATTAACATTCAACAATACACTTGTATAATACAATCTAGTACAATTCAAATATGATTTTATACATGCCAATTCAATTCCAAGCATATCGGCCATTGGGCTGATTTTTAGGCAAAATTCACATGAAATAGCATAGTCATCTACCCATAAGAAAACCCATGGATCCTCAATCAATATATTAGGAACTAATCAAGTTCCAGTCAATGAGAAATAATCAAAATCAGTAGAATTGGATCCCCCAATATCTTTCCCAAATTAAATCCAATCACATACATACACAAACAAGGTTTCTGATTGCTTTAACCGGATAGAATTAGGCTTTCAACATGAATACGATGCTTAGGATGGAGAAAAACACTCACCTCAGGTGCCAAACATCTTAAATTCGTAGGTCAAACTCTAAATTTTTGGAAACCCAATCAAACTCTAGCAAATGAATCCAATTCTTTCTCCTCTCAACTCGGAAACCCTAGAAATGGGGATTAGAAGAGAAAGAGTGAGAAAAGGTGGAGATTTGATGTGATTTCAAATCAAATTAGGGGAGGGACAAAATCTTGACATGTGAGATAAGATTCACCATGAAATGCTATGCAAAGAAGCTAAACTTACTTGATTTCATCATATCTTGGATAGAGAAACCCTAGGTCAACATCTCCACCACTTTCTCTTCTCAAAACCCTAGCTCTCCTCTCTCTCAAGAATTTCATTTCTTTGACAGGAATGATGAGTTATGAGAGCTCCTTGTGTGTTAGGTTAGTCATATAGATGAATTGAGGTGCTTAGAACAATTGCAAATAATCCCTTCATTATATTTTTATTTTGCTCAGACTGGTTGGTCGGCTGAGTTATAAACTCGACCGACACCACACTTTTCAGAACTCATACCTCATCCAAAAATTATTAAAATTTAACCCAATGTCTGAAATTGAGTTTTTAAGAAACAATAAAAAAATAAATCATTTTGAGTTACTAATAAATAATTAAAAATCAAATACTACACTGCTATATTGCAATCAACAACATGGTCGGTCGAGTTTGTCCTTCACAAAACTCGTCCGACATCCCTCTCTGTAGAGATAAAAAATCATCCAAAAATTATTATAATTTCGTATTATGTCTATAATTGGTTTTTCAAACTATAGGTAAAATCTGAGATCAATTGGATATACCAATAAAAAGATAAAATTCAATTACCACATTGCTATATCAATCTAAAAATATGATCGATTGAGTTTGAAACTCGACCTACAAATAGGTCATAAAATTATTCAAAAATTTTGATATTTTCAAGAGTGTTAAAATTTGAGGTATACAAATCATATCCAAATTTTAATTAAATCAGTGTTACACATAAAATAATAAAAATAATTTAGTGAGACACTATACTTATCAAATCTGTATTCATATGTCATCAAAACCCTAATTTGGGCCGATTAGGTTTTCCAAATCTTAACCCTAATTATGTTAATCAAGGTATGATTAAACCTTCTCATTATGTTTAAAACATTAAAACTTAACTACCATCACTAATCAAGCTTTAAACAATGATCAACTTAGTTAAGCATACAATCATCCAAGTAAACCCTAATTAAATGACTAATTTGAAAATGGGTCATTACAACAAGAAAGGACAAGGGTGTAACCACACCAAGGGCAAGCATGGAGGCAAAGGAAAGCCATTTGGTGAGAGTCACTTTCATAAGTGACGTACAAATGGACAGACACATCCTAGGAAGTGCGCTTTGAGAAGAGGGTGTTCTTCCGTTGCCAGCAGGAGGGACACTTCATCACCAACTGTCCTCAATCTGATCTGAGAGGTCTGGGTCCAGTAACAGCACAACTAGTGGCAGCAGCACCCCCAGTAGGAGGAGGAGCACCAATTGGAGTTCCCCCTGTTAGAGAGTGGAGATAAGCTAGAGTGTTTGCCATCAACAATGAAGAATCTCAGGCGAATGATAATGGGTTGATAGAGGGCAATAACCCGTAGAGTTTCCCTTTCAGTTTAGTTTGATCATGTAATAGTAGTCTGATACATTATGAAACTATGTAGGCATGCTTGAAGTCATGGGACAAAATGTAAAAGCTCTTTTTGATTCTGGTTCTACTAATACTTTCCTTTCAAGAAATTTGGCAACTATGCTTTGTTTGGACATCAAGGATTTAGGTTATGTTTTGGATGCCACCACCACGAGTGGTCAAATATATACATCTCTTAAAAAAAACCTTGTCTGTCCAGTTAAGTACCCGAGTCATGAGCTTCCTATTGACTTCATCCTTCTCGATATGAATGATTTTGGTGTAATCATGGTATGGATTGGCTTTTCACCTATAGAGCATAGATTGACTATAGGGAAAAGAAGATCCTTATTAGGAAACCTGGTCACACACTCTTTACCATTCAAGGAAGGAGAGATGTGACCACCAGCCTATATGTGTTGGCTCTGAAGGACGAGTAGATGATATCTAAAGGCTTTCAAGCTTTCCTAGCAGTAGTCACTGAACCAGAGCCTAAGGTGCAATCTCTTGAGGAAATAGAGGTACTCAGGGAGTATGCAGATGTTTTTCCAGATGATTTGCATGGAATTCCCCCTGAGAGAGAGGTTGAATTTTCGATAGAGCTATCTCCTGGGACAAAGCCTATATCTAAGGCACCTTATTTGATGGTCCCTGTTGAGTTGCTCGAGTTGAAAAAACAACTGTAGGAATTGCTAGATAAAGGTTTCATTAGACCTAATACATCGCCATGGGGAGCACCAATCCATTTTGTGAAGAAGAAGGATGCATCACTCCGGATGTGTATCGACTATAGGATGATCAATCAGGCTACCATTAAGAACAAATATCCCTTACCCAGAATATATGACCTTTTTGACCATCTCAAATCTGCATGCATCTTTTCCAATTTTGATTTGAGGTTTGGATTCCACCAAGTATGAGTCAAGAGTGATGACATCCCTAAGATGACTTTCCGAACCCATTATGTCCACTATGAGATTGTGGTTATGCTGTTTGGGTTGTCCAATGCACCCATCATCTTTATAAACCTCATGAATAGTGTGTTCCAACCCTTCCTTGACTCCTTTGTCATAGTGTTCATAGATGACATCCTAGTGTATTCTGATTACCTAGATCAACACCGTGACCACCTGGGTAGATTCTTTGACATCCTAAGAAAGAAGAAGTTCTATGGGAAATTCTTGAAATGTGAGTTTTGGATATACCATGCTATGTTTCTTGGACACATCATATCCGGAGGAATGATTGATGTGGATCCAGCTAAACTGTCAACCATTCAATGTTGGCCTACAACGAAGAACCCCTCCGAGATCTGTAGCTTCTTGGGGTTGGCCAGATACTATCGACGCTTCATTAAGGATTTCTCAAAGTCTACTTTTCCGCTCACCAAGCTGACCCAAAAGGATGAAAAGTTCATGTGGTCTGATGTAAGTGAAGCTCGCTTCTAGGAGCTGAAGAAGAAGTTGACCACCACTCCAGTGTTGACCTTACCATCCGACAATGAGGGTTTCATGATCGTCACCGATGCATCAAAGATGGGACTTGGCTGTGTCTTGGAACAGAATCGACATGTTGTTGCATATGCTTCCTGACATCTTTAGCCCGATGAGGTGAACTAGCCAACACATGACCTAGAGTTGGTTGCTATCATTCATGCTTTGAAGATCTGGCGACACTATCTATACAGAGACACCTTTGAGATCTTCACCGACCATAAGATTCTGAGGTATCTCCTGATACAGAGGGATCTGAATCTACGACAAAGACAGTGGATGGAGTACATGAAGGATTAAAAATTCACCATCACCTATCACCCTGGGAAGGCTAATGTCGTAGTTGATATGCTTAGTCGAAAATAGCTCAGGTGTGCAGCTGTCTTGTCTAGCCAGTGGAGGAAGCTAGATGATCTTGTAGAACGGACTCCACAATCGTTAGAGGACCAAGTTCATTTGGCCAACATACATATCAAATCTGATTTGTTGAGCGAACTAGTGGCTGCTCAGTTGACCAGTTTAGAACTTGGAAAGATGAAGGGCTTGTTAGAGAAATTGCAGACCTGACTCCCCGTGGGAATAGATGTTGGAATCCTCCATGAGAACCGTATCTGGGTTTTGAAGAATTCACCTCTAAAGGAGCATATCTTACAAGAGGCTCATGGTTATAAGTACACAGTACACCCGAGCATTACAAATATGTTTAAGGATATGTAGAGGTATTTCTGGTGGCCAGGGATGAAGAGAGACATTGCAACATATGTGGCCAGCTGTCTTACATGCCATATGGTGAAGGCTGAACACCAATGACCCGGTGGACTTTTACAGTTGATAGAGATTCTAGAGTGGAAATGGGAGAAGATCACCATGGATTTCGTGGTGTGTCTACCCCAAACCAAGAGAGATCATGATATGATATGGGTTGTGGTAGATCACCTTACTAAGTCAGCACACTTCCTTGCCTTAGAGACCACTGCCAAGGTGTTAGACCTAGCTGAGTTGTATATTAGAGAGATATTATGATTGCATGGTGTACCAGGTTCTAATATTTCTGATCGAGACCCGAAGTTCACTTCCAAGTTGTGGAAGTAGGTATAAGAAGAACTCAGTACAAGGTTGAATTTCAATATAGCTTATCATCCCCAGACCGATGGACAGACAGAGAGGATGATTCAGACATTAAAGGATCTATTGAGAGCTTGTGTGCTCGATTGGGGTGGATCATGGAAGCAATACTTACCTTTAGCTGATTTTACATACAACAACAACTACCAAACTAGTATCGCGATGCCTCCGTATGAAGCTTTATATGGGAGACTATTTCGATCACCGCTTTACTGGGATGATGTTGGGGAGAGGACCTTGTTGAGGTCAGATGAGCTCCAAGTATATGTAGATAAAGTTTCTTTGATCAAGTAGAGGATGAAGAGAGCCCAGGATCGATGGAATTTGTATGCTGATGTGAAGCGGGCTGACATGCAGTTCACTATGGGAGAGAATGTGTTTTTGAAAATATGTCCGCTCTGAGCTATAGCTAAGAATAGAGGGAAGTTGAGTCCCCGATATGTGGGTCCGTTTGAGGTGTTAGAATAGATTGGTGAAGCTGCATACTGCTTGGCGTTATCCCCTCATTACAGTATGATACATGATGTTTTCCATATGTCCAATCTGAAGCGTTATGTGCACGATCTGAGCCATGTGATGAGCATTGAACCAATTGAGCTTCAAGGGAAGCTGGCATATCCTAAATCACCTTTGCAGATTGTAGATACCAAGGTGAAAGAACTCATATTTAAGAATATAGAGATGGTAAAGGTTCTTTGGAAGCATCATGGAGAGGATGAGGCCACATGGGAGCTAAAGACAGACATGGAAAAAGCATATCCTGACTTGTTTGTTTGATTTTTGAATTTTGTGGGCAAGATTTTTATGAGGGAAGGATATTATAACCTCAATTTTCATAGGTTTGGGTTGAAATGTAATTTCTCCATTAAAGATATATGAATATGAAAATTGTATGATTTGAGTTCTTTGTGTGGATTTCTTTGCTAAATGTCTTCTATATGTGTGTGGCTTCATGGGCCTTGTTTCTTAATGAGCCCAATATCTGAAAAGGGAATAAACGATGAAAAGAAATCCTTAATGAAGGAAATTGAAATAATGTAAATGAAGGTTGAAGAAACACCTAGAAGGCTAAGAGTTTTTTCATCATGAGTGGATTTTGAATCCCTAAGATTTCTTGAGTTACAAGGAATCCAAATAAAGAAGATAAAAGTGAAAGAGAGAGAAGATATGAATAAATTATGCCCTAATAAGTGTTAATTTGTATGTGAAGAAAACCCCTCTTTCCTTTCAAGTTTGGGACTCAAACTTGGTACACGAGTAGATAATGTCAATGCAAAGTTCCCCTTAAAATTTAAATGAAAAAGGATAAACGAATAAGGAGTTATGGATTTTATAAGATTCCTAAAGTGAAAGGGTAATCTTTTAAATAGATTAAATGTCACAATTTAATTGGGAATATAAATTCAGTTTAATTATAACGCGAAAGACCTGGACCCTAGATCTCATGATCTGGATTGCAGATCTCATGATCCGACAGTGCTGGGTCATTGTCTAGATCCCTATCCAAGGAGGAAACCAATGAAGTTTCCTTTTGCTCTTTTTCGATCCCTGATGTGTGAGAGAGGTTGGAAACTTATCCATCAAGTTCAGGAGCCTTTCCCAAATTGAAAAACCTTGACTTTTGGGGACTCTTGAGGAGATATTGTGTTCCCCCAATTGGGATTCTCTCGCCAACCCTACCTATATAGGGGGGGGGGGGTACTCTGCGGTACCAACAAATCTACAAACCATCTCGCGTGTTCAGAAGGGATCAAAAAACTTGTTGCTATCGCCACTTTGAGATTCTACCCTGACCTACACCCTCGTCTTAGAGCAACTATCTCTAGAGGGTTAGCGGTGTTATCCTGACAACGGATAGCAGTAGACAAGGAATTGGTGAGTTTGTTGAGTTTGGAGGAGCACACCGGTGTTGTGGGTGGTCTTGGTTCACACATAGAGGGAGCGGAGCTCAGAGTCAACATGTGTGTTGACCATCAGACTACTGAGGGGCAAGGCACCGAGGTTGAAGATGACACTCAGGAAAAGTATCTTCTTGCCCTACCGGTCCTTCAGTCCAGGTAAGGGCATCTTTGTCCTTTCATTTTGTTTTATCTTGCACAAGGCACACTGCTTCGTGGGCCATGGTGCTGATGGAGCGTGAGCTGATTGGCTCACGCTCGGCCCCACTGGCATGACTCAAGGGAGTCGAAAGGGACGCATGTCAATCCCTAATTGGCCATAAAATAGTTAATTAGTAAAATTTGTATCTAATTAATGGTAGATCGTATGAGAACATGTAATATATGAAAATTAATCAGAAAAATGCAAGGTATTCAATAAAAATGGATTTAGAACTTGATTCTAATCATAGTTCGGAAAGTGGTTAAAGTTGCTAATCTTAATGCTTTAAAATGAGGAAAAACCCTAATTTGTTGTTATGTGAATTTGAGATGATTAATATGGATAATCTATTGGTCTATTAACCTATTGTTAATAAAAGGACGTTTTGATGTCTAAGTAGATGATCCATGTGCAAAATAGCTTAATTTAGGGTTTGATATATCAATGGGCATTAAAGGGCTTAGAAACCCTAATCTAGGGTTAATGATTGGTAATGAGATAAACTTAAAAAATCCTTTGTTTAAAAGTGATACTAGGATGATCCTAAGCCTATTAGGTGATAGAAAGATGTTAATATGATTAAGTTGGATAATTAGGGTTTTGTACCTAGAACTGCTGTTTTAGGATTTTGTGGATATAAAAGAGGAAAATTGTAAATAGATCTAAAGGAACCCTAATGAAATCCTAATTCAGATAAGAAACCCTAGAAAGTAATTCCAAGTCAATAAAGTAGATTCTTAATAAGTGTGTTGTAAATAGGTTGCATATGCTTTTCAGAATTCTATGTTTTTGTGTAGTTGACTTGCTTGCTTGGATTGGATTTCCTGATTGATTGGATTGTTCTTATTTCTTGTGAAATCTCCTAATCAGGTATGTGGATAATTAAGAGTACTTGCTTTAGTTTCTCTGAGTTTTTTGATGTTTTATCGATTGCATGGAAATAAACTGCTTGGATGATTTTATTTCTGCAATCTTTAAAGTGAATATAATTATCAAAATTTAAGTATATGTATGACTTGCCCGAACCTACATACCATCTCTAGATGTAAGATGAGAGACCAAGCCCCAGAGGGAAGGTCGGAGTTGGTCAAGCCCCAAAGAGAAGACCACCGGGCACCCAAAGAGGTGACCCCATGTACCAAGCTCAGGATGGAGAAGGAAGCCTTAAGTCCCTTGCAAGGACTAAACCCTAAGAGAGGGTATCCCAGAGTATGAGTAAAACCAATTGGGAAGTCATATTGAAAAATGTAATCTTGCATTATTAACAACTATTTGATGTGATTAAGTTGTTAGAATGTATGTGCAATATTTTGGTTGTCACCACATACCAGTATATTCATTTATACTGACTGACATTTTGTTTGTCAACATTTTAGGAAATATCTGAAATTGGACAAATAGTAAAGTGGAACCTGTGAAGATTAAAGTTAAAATTTTAAAGGAGGATTTAGGTAGATAGAATTCTACTACGGGTAAAACTTCCAGTTACCTATTTTTGAAGGTATGTTAAAAGTAAAATTTTATTCCAATTCTCATTTTAGTCTTTGGTAGAATTTATTAATTATTTTTTATTATTTGCAAAACCATTGATCTTATTTTGGGATAGCGGCTATGACTTCTTGGTCTTCCTTAATTGGGGATTACCAGGAAATGGGGTTGTTACAATTGGTATCAGAGCATGGTTTTCCATTTAATCTCTAATAATTATTAAATTTTTCAAACTCTTTAGAACTCAAGGGAGTTATTAGAGGATTATCTGATGATGGAGGTGTCTAGATAAAGATCATGATCTGGGGGGCTGGCAATATTTTCCTTCACCCCATTAGTCGATCTACAAGGACTCCCAGTTTTAGTGTGACTGTCTGGTCGAAATCAAAGGATTTGACTCAAAATAAGATACCTCTAGGTCTTCTCATCTGATTTCATCCCTTCTTTGCCTCGTATTTCTGGAGAAACATTAAGTACTTAGGGTTCTCTCTCTCCACCACCTCCCATGTTTGGGAATTCAGAGTATTAAGGATTAATGAATTCTCCTACAAATAATAAAATGCATGTAAATAAGAGGAAACAGACGTAGGTTAAAGCTTATATATCTTCCAAGTTATAAATCTATGTTTAAAAGATTTTTAACTTGAGCAAAACAACATGGCCCGTTTGAAGACCGTAGTTGTTCCCTTCGAGGCCATCGAGAACCCTGCTGGGGGTAGGCCTCCCCGCAAGAGGAGGGTATATTCCAAGAATAGGAAGAGGGACCATGGTGACGAGTCCTCAAAAAAGAGAAAGAGACCCGAGGGAGCCTCAGAAGAAGACTCAGACCCTAAGTCAGTTCCGTTCTACAACCTAGAGATGAACCAGGAAAAGGAACCCATGTCCAAAGATGAAGTCAAGCCCGAGAAGAAATCGATTGGTGGCCTAGGACCTACAGTAGTAGTCCACACCCCTGATTCCCTCCAGATGGAACAACAGAAGAAACTAACGGAGGCCATTAGTACCCCAACTCTCAGGGATATAGCCAGAGATGAAAATGGTGAACCGCTTCCTGTGCATCCCCGAATTGGAGTCACCGTTCTGAACTTCATCAAGCTGAACATTGAGAAATTCTGGGGAGAGGGTAAGATTGAGGTAGTCGACAAAGTAGATGCTTGTCTACTAACAATTGAAAATGGTTTCCACATTTTGAATATGCAACCGAACAAGAAGGTCATGTTTGCTGCTCACCTCTTGTAAGGAGCAGCCAAGATCTGGTGGGAGAACCACATCATGGGTTGATACCTGAATGAGGACCTAATGGAATGGACCATCTTTAGGACTATATTTACAGACAGATTCATTCCCACCTCAGCTAAGAAGGATAAGGAAAGGGAGCTCACCAACCTCATCTAAGGTAGCCTATCTGTCATTGACTTTGGCTGCAAGTTTTGCATCCTAGAGTATTTTAGACACATGATGACTGAGGAAAGATGGGTCAACCATTTTGTTGAGCGTCTTCACCCTGCCATCAAGCCTCATGTGATGGTGAGTAAACCAACAACCTTCAATGAAGCCTACAACACCAACCTCAACATTGAGAGGATGACGATGCCTGCTAAGAACCCATCCAAAGGATATTTGGGTTTCACTGAAGGTACCCATGGCTAGAAGAATGATCACAAGAAAGGACAAGGGTGTAACCACACCAAGGGCAAGCATGGATGCAAATGAAAGCCACATGGTGAGAGTCGCTTTTAGAAGTGTCGTACCTGTAGATGGACACATCCTGGGAAGTGTCACTTTGAGAAGAGGGTGTGCTTCTGTTGCCAGTAGGAGGGACACTTCATCGCCAATTGTCTTCTGCCTGATTCGAGAGGTCCAGGTCCGGTGGAAGAGCAACCAGTAGCAACAACACCCCCAGCAGGAGGAGGATCACCAGTTGGAGGTCCATCTATTTGAGAGCAGAGACAAGATAGAGTATTCACCATCAACAATGCAGAAGCTCAGGCGAATGCTAATAGGTTGATAGAGGGTAATAACCTGTAGAGTTTCCCTTTCAGTTTAGTTTGATCATGTAATAGTAGTCTGATACATTATGAAACTATGTAGGCATGCTTGAAGTCATGGAACAAAATGTAAAAACTCTTTTTGATTCTGGTTCTACTATACTTTCATTTCGAGAAATCTTGCAACTATGCTTTGTTTGGACATCAAGGATTTAGGTTATGTTTTGGATGTCACCACTTGATTGGTCAGATATATACGTATCTTTTAAAAAAAAGCATGTTACGACCCCACCTCCCGATAACCACCAATTAAGGGAGACCGAGAGGTCGAAGCCGCACCCGTAACTTCTGGATCAAAGGTTCGGCACTTAACCAAGAATAATTATCAAATTTTAACAGACTAAACGGGAAAACTGTAAGAAAATAAACTTTTGCATACCTTTTTGAAAACTTGGATCTCTAAACTTCTATCCACTTATGGATTATATTCTAACTAATCCTCCTTGTATTTTACTTCATGTATTTCACAATATGACAATTTACTATTTGTCCTTTTGGCTTGTACCTAAAATGCCAACAAACAAAACGTCGGTCAGCCAAAGCTGGTATGTGGGGGAAACAATAAACGTGCAACTATGATAACATCATAATCATTCAATTAATCATTTAACAACCAAGATTACGTTTTAAATATAACTTCACGATCCATGAGTACCCTATCCTCTGTGCTATCCCTGCAGTGGACCTGGATACTACCTTCCTTATGGTAGATCCCCATTAAACCCCTCATGGTCCCACCTATAGGTGAACCAGTTTCTAGCATTGAGTCACATGGCACTACTCTTAAGTAGCCCACTCCTTAACTCATGGTAGGCTAATGGTTCTCATGGCACTACACTTGGTATCCCAATTTCTAACCCACGATAACTTAGACCTTACTCTAGGTTACCCCTTTTTAGCCTTTACAAGTCACAGAGGTGGACCCGGATCTAGCCAGTTATACATGTATATTCATAGTGATAGTCATAGTCACTCTATAGTTGCATGAAATAAAAGCATCCAACAGTTATTTTCAAGCAACCGATAAAATCATTCGGAAATCATCGTGCAACTAAAGCGATTATTCATAAGCATAACCACATACCTGATTTGATGATTTCACAAGCATTAAGCAAATCCAACCAAGAATGCAATCCAAGCAAGTAATTCAACAATAATTCTTGAAAAGAATATGTACTCTATTTATTACACACTTTATCAATAATCTACTTTATTGAATTGGTTTCATTTTCTAGGGTTTCTAATCTGCATTAAGCTTTCATTAATATTCATTAGGGTTTCTTAGATCAATTTCTCAAACTTTATCCCTTTTAGGTCAACAAACCCTAAAATACTCTTTTCCACTTATATGAACCTTAATTGCTCAACTATCCATTTTAATAGTCTTTTATACCCAAATTGACTTAGGATCATCATATCCCTATTTATTCATGGATTTGAACAATTAAAACAATTAAAAGACATATTCACCTAAATTAGGGTTTTCAAGCTCATTAATGCATGTTCATGCACGAAACCCTAAATTAAGCCAATTATATAAAAAGATCATCTTTTTAGATTCTATCTTCACATTTATCAACAACAGGTTAATATTGGCTTGAATTATCCATTGAACAACATTAAATCCAACTATAATCAAATCTAAGGGTTTTTCATTAATTAAATCATTAAAGATGATAGCTTTATGTACTTTTCAAATTCCAAGCATATTTATGCACATAATCTCTAAATTAAACTAATTACGTGCAAAGATCATCCTTTTCGATCTTAAAGTACCTTTTTACAGTTAACATGTTATTATCAACTTTAACGATCCATTAAACCCTATTAAACACTTTATTCATTTCAAAATAGGGTTTCTTAATCTTTAATTCATTAAATATGATAATTTACACTACTTTTCGAATAGCAAGAGGAATGAGCTTCTAACTATATTTTTATTGGATTCCTTGCATTCTCCTGATTAATATTCATATATTACTTGTCCTAATCAGAGTTACCAATCATTAGATATGATTTTTACAAAAATTTACTTACTTGGCCAATCAGATTGCGCCACGTGTTCCTTCCATGCAACGTGACTTGCAGATTTGGAAACATTTCAAACTTTTGCCATTGCCCTTGGTTAAGTTGCGCCTTCCTTTAGCCCGCAAAGGGCAGAACCGTCCAACGGCTCCTCCACCCTTCTTCAACCTCACGCAGTGCCGCAGCTGCTGCCCTAGACGCGTTTGGGAGCGGTTATTCTCCTCCTCCGGACCCCGAAGGCGACCGGAACCTACTCCATCCTCTTGGGCTCCCTCCGCCGCACCTACAGCGCTCTCAGTTGTGCTCATGGTGGCGGAACATGGCCAGGGCAGACCTACAACACGACCGCCCTATGCAGCCGTGCTGCGGCTGCCACGACCAGCTAGGGTGAAGGGACGCCCCCCAAGCACCTCAAGTCGTCGTGGAAGTGGAAAGGTTCCCTCACAACTCTCTTTTGTAGCCTCGTGGCTCCGAAAACACCCAACTTCTCTTTAGTTAGGGTTTTTGGATTAAACCATGGAAGAAGAGGAGAATATATGTGGGGGATCTTCTAGACTCAGACTGGAGAGTCTACCCTTATATAGGGGTGAGTACGAAGCCCTAAGGCGTGCCTCCTTGAGGACTCAAGTCTGATTCGTGAAAGGAAACTTATTTCCTTGGTTGTGGAGCAACCATCTCTCTCTCTCTCTCTCCGTTCATTATCTCCTTAGATAACTATGGTATTTGAATATTTATAAACTCGAAAACCTTTTCCCTTATTTTCTTTACTCTTTCTTTTTAATTCTTTGGCACGAATTTCTATTTTCCTTAAGTAGAAAATACCTTCTTCTTAACAAAACCACATACTTCATTAATTATGTATCCCCTTTATCCTTTTATTTTGTAATTTTGGTATTTTCTCTTTCTTTCCTCTTTATTGGGACTCCTTGGATCCCAAGGAACTCTATTAATTATTTCGAAATCCTTTTTATTGGATACTCATTATCCTTCTAGATGCATCTAAATGCATTATTCTTTATTATTTCTCATTATCTTGGTTATTTCTTATCAAAATAGCTCCTTTTGAGGATTTCTCTTTATTTCTATTTTATTTTCCTCATTGGTATTCCTTTTATCATTTGGAATACTTGGGATACGAAATTCCACTAAGGATAACTCAATTGTACCTCTTTTTACTTATTTTCCACATTTTACCATTGTTTTCAATTTCTTTCTTAATAAATAAATATTTAATTGATCTTTTCTTTTCTTATTACACTCTTTATGCAACTTTGGATTCCTTGGAACCCAAGGAACCCAAGAGGCACGAAATCCCTCTTTGGATTTGCCTTCTAGAGGTTTCCACATTTTTCTTTTCTCAAAAACTCAATTATTCATTTACTCATTTAATAATTGAATTTCCTTTCTCCATTTCCTTATTATTGGGTCCAATAGCCAATAAAGCCCACAACAAAACATCAAGGCTATTGTAAATGAAATCCATTTATTCAAACAAAATTATATCATTATTTGTTCAAATATCTTTAATATGAGAAATTAAATTTCTCATCAAATAAACCCAAAAATTGGGGTTGTAACAAACCTCGTCTTTCCAGTTAAGTACATGAGTCACGAGCTTCCTACTGACTTCATCCTTATCTATATAAATGATTTTGATGTAATCATTGGTATGGATTGGCTTTACCCCAATAGAGCATAGATTGACTGTGGGGAAAATAAGATCCTTATTAGGAAACCTAGTCACCCACACTTAACCATTTGAGGAAGGAGAGATGCGACCACCAACCTATATGTGTAGACTCTAAAGGCCAAATAGATGATATCCAAAGGCTGTCAAGCTTTTCTAGCAGTAGTCACCGAGTCGGAGCCTAAGGTGTGATCTCTTGAGGAAATAGAGATAGTCAGGAAGTATGCAGTTGTTTTTTTAGATGATTTTCCTAGAATTTCCCCTGAGAGAGAGGTGGACTTTTCTCTAGAGCTAGCTCCCAGGACAAACCTTATATCTAAGGTACATTACAGGATGGCCCCTGTTGAGTTGATCGAGTTGAAGAAATAACTGCATGAATTACTAGATAAAGGTTTCATTAGACCTAGTACGTCGCCATGGGGTGAACCAGTCCCTTTTGTGAAGAAGAAGGATGGATCATTCTAGATGTGTATCGAATACAAGATGATCAATCGGGCTACCATTAAGAACAAGTATCCCTTAACCTGAATATATGACCTTTTTGACCAGCTCAAATTTGCACGAGTCTTTTCCAAGATCGATTTGAGGTTTGGATACAACCAAGTATGAGTCCAGAGTGATTACATCCCTAAGACGGCTTTCCAAACCCATTATAACCACTATGAGTTTGTGGTTATACTATTTGGGTTGTCCAACGTACCCAACATATTTATGAACCTCATGAATAGTTTGTTCCAACCCTTCCTTTACTCCTTTGTCATAGTGTTCATAGATGACGTCCTGGTGTATTCTGATGACCTAAATCAACACAGTGACCACCTGGGTAGAGTCCTTGATATCCTGAAAAAGAAGTTTTATAGGAAATTCTAGAAATGTGAGTTTTGGATAGCCGCGTTATGTTTCTTGGACACATCATATCCAAAGGACAATCGTCCTGGATCCAGCTAAAGTGATGGCCATTCAAGATTGTCCTATACCGAAGAACCCCTCCGAGATCTGTATCTTCTTGGGGTTGGTCAGATACTATTGACGCTTCATCAAGGATTTATCAAATATTGCTTTGCCACTCACCAAGCTGACCTAGAAGGATGAAAAGTTTGTGTGGTGTGATGTATGTGAAGCTCGCTTCCAGGAGATGAAGGAGAAGTTGACCACTGCTCCAGTGTTGACCTTACCTTATGGGAATGAGGGTTTCATGATCTTTATTGACGCATCGAAGATGGGACTTGGTTGTGTGTTGGAACATAATCGACATGTGGTTGCATATGCTTCCTGATACCTTAAGCCCAATGACGTGAACTAACCGACGCATGACCTAGAGTTGGTTGTTGTCATTCATGCTTTGAAGATCTGGCAGCACTATCTATATGGAGCCACCTTTGAGATCTTCACCGACCATAAGAGTTTGAGGTATCTCCTGACATAGAGGGGTCTGAATCTGTGACAAAGATGGTGGATGGAGTACATGAAGGATTATGACTTAACTATCACCTATCACCCTAGGAAAGCTAATGTCGTAGCTAATGTGCTTAGTCGGAAATATCTTAGGTGTACAACTATCTTGTCTAGCCAATGGAGGAAGCTAGAGGATCTTGTGGAGTGGACTCTGCAACTGTTAGAGGACTGAGTTCATTTGGCCAACATCCAGATCAAATCCGATTTGTTGAGCTAACTAGTGGCTGCTCAGTTGACCAGTTAAGAACTTAGAAAGATGAAGGGCTTGTTAGAGAAACCGTAGACACAACTCTCTGTGGGAATAGATGGTGGAATCCTCTATGAGAACTATATCTGGGTTCCAAAGGATTCACCTCTAAAGGAGCATATCTTACAAGAGGCTCATGTTTCTAAGTCCACGGTACATCCAGACACTACAAAGATGTTTAAGGATCTAAAGAGATATTTCTGGTGGCCAGGGATGAAGAGAGACATCACGAAATATGTGGCCAGCTGTCTTACGTACCAGATGGTGAAGGCTAAACACGAATGACCTAGCAGACTTTTACAGTCGATAGAGATTCCAGAGTGGAAATGGGAACATATCACCATGGATTTTGTGGTGGGTCTACCTTGAACCAAGATAGGTCATGATGCGATATGGGTTGTGGTAGATCGCCTTACCAAGTCAACACACTTCCTTGCCTTAAATACCACTGCCAAGGTCTCATACCTAGTTGAGTTGTATATCAGAGAGATAGTATAGTTGCATGGTGTACCAGATTTGATCATTTCTGATCGAGACCCAAAGTTCACTTCCAAGTTGTGGAAGTAGGTACAAGAAGAACTCGATGCAAGGTTGAAATTCCGTACAACTTATCACCCCCAGATTGATGGACAATCAGAGAGGATGATTCAGACATTAAAGGATATGTTGAGAGCTTGTGTACTCGATTGGGGTGGATCATGGGAGAAATACTTACCTTTAGCCGAGTTTGCCTACAACAACAGCTACCAAACTAGTATTGGGATGCCTCCATATGAAGCTTTATATGGGAGACCGTATCAGTCATCGCTTCACTGGGATGAGGCCGGTGAGAGGAACTTATTGAGGTCAGATGAGCTCTAAGTGTATGCACATAAAGTCACTTTGATCAAGCAGAGGTTGAAGAGAGCCCAAGATTGATAGAAGTCTTATGCTGATGCGAAGTGGATTGACATGCAGTTTACTGTGGGAGAGCATGTGTTTTTGAAAATCCAACTACTCCGAGTTGTAGCTAAGAACAAAGGGAAGCTGAGTCCCTGATATGTGGGTCTATTTGAGGTGTTATAATGGATTGGTGAAGCTGCATACCATTTAGCATTAACCCCTCAGTATAGTATGATGCGTGATGTTTTCCATGTGTCCAATCTGAAGCGTTATGTGCACAATTCGAGCCATGTGTTGAGCATTGAACCCATTGAGCTTCAAGGGAATCTGACATATCCTGAGTCACCTTTGTGGATTCTAGATACCAAGGTGAAAGAACTCAAATATAAGTATCTAGAGATAGTAAATGTTCTTTGGAAGCATCATGGAGAGGATGAGGCCACATGGGAGATGAAGATGAATATGGAAAAATCATATCCTGACTTGTTTGTTTGATTGTTGAATTTTGTGGGCAAAATTATTATAAGAAGGGGAGGATGTTATAACCTCAATTTTCATAGGTTTGGGTTGAAATGTAAATTCTGCATTAAATATATATGAATATGAAAATTGTATGATTTGAGTTCTTTGTGTGGATTTCTTTGCTAAATGTCTTCTATATGTGTATGGCTTCGTGGGCCTTGTTGCTTGATGAGCCCAATATCAGAAAAGGGAATAAACTATGAAAAGAAATCCTTAATAAAGGAAATTGAAATAATGTTAATGAAGGCTGTAGAAACACCTAGAAGGCTAAGAGTTTGTTCATCATGAGTGGATTTCAAATCCATAAGAATTATTGAGTTATAAGGAATCCAAATAAAGAAGATAAAAGTGAAAGAGAGAGAAGATATGAATAAATTATGCCTTAATAAGTGTTAACTTGTATGTGAAGAAAACCCCTCTGTCCTTTCAAGTTTGAGACTCAAACTTGGTACACAAGTATATGATGTCAATACAAAGTTTTCCTTAAAATTTGGTTGAAAAAGGATAAACAAATAAGGAGTTATGGATTTTATAAGATTCTTAAAGTGAAAGGGTAATCTTTTAAATAGATTAAATGTCATGATTCAATTGGGAATATAAATTCAATTTAATTATAACATGGATGATTTGGACCCTAGATCTCGTGATCTGGATCACGGATCTCATGATCCGATGGTGCTAGGTCATCATCTAGATCCCAGTCTAAGGAGGAAACCAGTGTAGTTTCCTTTTGCTCTTTTTCGATCCCTGATGTGCGAGAGAGGTTGGAAACTTTTCCATCAAGTTCAGGAGCCTTTCCCAAAACAAACAACCCTGACTTTTGGGGGCTCTTGAGGAGAGATTTTGTTCCCCCAATTGGGATTCTCTCACCAACCCTGCCTATATGGGGGGGTACTCTACGGTACCAGCAAATATACAAACCATCCTCGCGTGTTCGGAAGGGATCAACGAACTCGTTGCTATCGCCAATTTGAGATTCAACCCTGACCTACACCCACAACTTAGAGCAACTATCGTCGGAGGGTTAGTGGTGTCGTACTGACAGTGGATAGCAGTAGACGAGGAATTGGTGAGTTTGTTGAGTTTGGAGGAGCATGGCGGTGATGTGGGCAGTCTTGGTTCACACGCAAAGGGAGTGGAGCTCAGAGTCAACATGCATGTTGACCATCAGGCTACTGAGGGGTGAGGCACCGAGGTTGTAGACGATGCTCAGGCAAGGTACCTTCTTTCCCCACTGGTCCTTCAGTACAGATAAGGGCATCTTCATCCTTTCATTTTGTTTTATCTTGCGCGAGGTGCACTGATTCGTGGGCCAGGGTGTTGAAGCAGTGCAAGCCGATTAGCTCACGCCCGACCCCACTGGCACGACTCAAGGGAGTCAAAAGGGATGCATGTCAATCCCTGATTGGTTAATTAGTAAAACTCATATCTAATTAATGGTAGATCGTATGAGAACATGTAATATATGAAAATTAATCAAAAAAATCAAGGAATTCAATAAAAATGGTTTTAGATCCTAAATATGATCATACAGAAGGTGGTTAAAGTTGCTAATCTTAATGCTTTATAATGAGGAAAACCCCTAATTTGATGTTATGTGAAATTGAGATGATTAATATGGATAATCTATTGGCCTATTAACCTATTGTTAATAAAAGGACGTTTTGATGTCTAAGTAGATGATCCATGTGCTAAATAGATTAATTTAGGGTTTGATATATCAATGGGCATTAAAGGGCTTAGAAACCCTAATCTAGGGTTAATGATTTGTAATGAGATAAACTAAAAAAATCCTTTGTTTAAAATTGATACTAGGATGATCCTAAACCTATTAGGTGATAGGAAGATGTTAATATGATAAAGTTGAATAATTGGGGTTTTGCACCTAGAACTGCTCGTTTAGGGTTTTGTGGATATATAAAAGAGGAAAGTTGTAAATAGATCTAAAGGAACCATAATGAAACCCTAATTCATATTAGAAATCCTAGAAAGTAATTCCAACTCAGTAAAGTATATTCTTGATAAGTGTGTAGTAAATAGGTTGCATATGCTTTTAAGAATTTTGTGTTTTTGTGTGGTTGACTTGCTTGCTTGGATTGGATTGCCTGGTTGATTGGACTGGGCTTATTTCTTGTGAAATATCCTTATCAGGTATGTGGTTAATTATGAGTACTCTCTTTAGTTTCCCAACATGTTTTGATGTTTTATCGATTGCATGGAAATAAAATGCTTGGATGATTTTATTTCTGCAATCTTTAAAGTGAATATGATTATCACAATTTAAGTATATGTATGACTTGCTTGAACCTACATACTGTCTCTAGATGTAAGATGAGAGACCAAGCCCCGGAGGGAAGGTAAGAGTTGGTCAATCCCTAGAGGGAAGACCACCGGTCACCCAGAGAGGTGACCCCAGGTACCAAGAGAGGTGATTGAATCCATCTCACTTTGTTCCAATTTTCACTCAAAGAGAAGGCCAAGGAGTGGTATTCCTCAAATACCAATATAACGAGTTGCGAGTCTATGAAGAATGAATTCTTCAAGAAATTATATCCATTATGGTTATTGTTTCTGCCTTGTCATCACAGAAACATCTTGTCTTCTCCTTGAACAAGTTGTTTGTCCTCAAGCATCTGCCCAAGGACCTCAACCTATGCATCATCCATGTTATTGTGGGAACTCTTGGTGCACTACCTTGGTTTCCAAGAGGAAGTAGACTTCAAAGTCAACAATGTGCTACCATCACTTTCTCTCCTTCTCCCCCTATTACTGGATATTTTCCTTGGGGTGAGTTTCTCTCTCTCTCTCTATGAGAAAGAACTCATAAACTTGTGTATCAATGCTTATTCCTCTATTCGGAAATCTACCCCTTTATATTGGAGAGTCATGGGCTTGAATTTTTGAAAATTCAATCCCGATCATAATCACAACTCACATTGTGAAAATGCTTTTGTGAAGGGGTCAACAACATTGCTTTAAGTTGATACTATACAACTCTTTTGATCTCCTCTTTGTATGATCTCTTGTATGAGATGATATCTATATAATATGTTCTTGGAATGATAATGTAATCTAGTTTCCTTTGTGCAGTGACTCCATTGTTATCGTAGTAAACCTCTACTACACCCTCAATGGTTGGAACCTCCTCAAGTTCACTAATGAATTTCTTGATCCATATTTATTCCTTTGCTAAATTTCATGTGGCAATATACTCAACTTTTATTGTAGAATCAACCAATGTCTCTTGCTTGGAACTATTTTATCATATAAATTCAGGAAAAACATGAATCCCAATTGTAATTGGTAATTACCCTTGTCAATTTGGAGGCTTGCATCAGTGTAACCCTTTACAACTTACTATTCTTCACTTCTATATATTAGGAATTGATCCTTTGCTCTTATAAAATGCTTCAAGATTTTATTAATGGAAATTCAATGACCTTCACTGGGATCTATCTAGTAGCTTCTCATCATTCTCAAAGCATACAAGATATCTAGCTATGTACATGTCATTCTATACATAATATATCCAATTGTAGATGCATATGGAATATTATATATATGTGCATGCTATACGAAAGAGATAGGACATAGGAATTTTGTGAGGTCTATTACATGACACATGGGTAAGTTTCCTCTCTTAGAACACACATTCTGAACATTTTTAGCACCTTGTCAATCTATGCACTACGACTTAGGCTGAGAATCCTTCTAAATCTATCTATATGGATCAAGATTCCCAAAATAAATATGATATGCTTAAGTCCTTCAAGGAGAAGGTGTTTCCCAACCAATTTTTAACCAATTGTAGAGTAGGTATATCATTTCCCATCAATAATATTCCATCCACATATAATATGAAAACTATAATTATGCTCCCACTAACCTTCCAGTAAATACTAGGTTGTTCTTCTTTTTTGAGAAAGACAAACTCTTTGACTGTTGTATGGAAACAAATATTCTATCTTCTAGACTCCTGCTTCAATTCATAGATTGACCTTAATTTCTATCATACATACAATATTAGTTCCATTTAGAGTGAAAAAACCTTTGGGTCATGTCATGTACAAATCTTCAAGAAATATCCCATTAAAGAAGAAGTTTTAATGTCCATTTGACAAATATCATAGCCATGATTAGCTGCAATATCAAAGATGATTCTGATGGATTTAACCATGGAAACTAATGAAAACATTTCATAATAGTCAACACCTTGAACTTGTCTAAGATCTTTTGCAACCGGCCATCCTATATATGTTTGTACATTATCATCCATGTCAATATTCTTTTTGAAGACCCTTTCCACCCTATTGGTTTTACCCCTTTAGGTGTATCCACCAAAGATCATATTTTGTTGTCATACATGGAGTCCATCTTAGATCTCATAACCTCATGCCATTTACTAGAATATGGTCCCTCATTATACTCATTGTAGGTTTTTGGCTCATCATCATTCATGATCAACAAATTGTCTTATTAAGTCATGAGAAATCCAAATTTCTATGGCTCCAGATGTTCCCTATTACACCTTCAAGTTTCTTCTACTATATGAGGAATTTGGGATTCTAGAATGACATGCAATTCTCTTAGTTCCTCATCTAATTCCTTATGTTATATGTTATCTTATTGGCCTCAAACTTCTTTGACATATTCCACCCACTGCTTCCTTTGGAAATGACTTCCTTTTCAAAGAATACAACAGTTCTGGCAACAAAACATATGTTGTTAGATAGAATATATAAGTAACAACCCTTACTTTTCTTAGGATGTCTAACAAATAAATATTAGTCTGATTTAGGTACAAGATTTTTTAAAGAACTATTTCTTGACATAACCTCCACATCCCTAAATTTTCATAAAAGACGTATTGGGATGTTTACCATTCCATATCTTGTATGGTATACTTGAAACAATTTAGAAGGTATGTTATTAAGTGTAAAGACGGATGTTTCAAAAGGATATCCCCATAAAGAAGTCAAAAGATTAATTAACTGATCATTAATCATACCATGTACATAAAGGTATTATTCCTTCTTTCTGACACACCATTATGTTATGGTGTTCTAGGTGCATTAAACTATGATATGATACCATAGTCTCTCAAAAGATCATCAAACTCTTGGCTTATACATTCTACACAATGATCATATCGTAGTTCATCATGCTAACTTGCAATTTGGTTATGTACATCATTAATGAACTTCTAAAAATTTTCAAGAATTTCTTATTTGATTGATACACATATCCATATCTACTGAAGTGATTGGTAAATGTATTGAAGTATTGATATCTACCTTTAGAAATTGTACTAAAAGGTCACACACATCAATATGTATGAGTCTTAATAAGTCACTTTCCCTCTAACAATTACCAGTGATGGGTGCTTTTGTCATCTTGCCCAATAAACAAGATTCACATGTCTCTATTAATTTAAAATCAAAAGAATCTAGATAACCATCTTTGTGGAGTCTAGAACTGTGTTTCTCATTTACGTGTCCTTGATGACAGTTATATAGTTAAGTTTTGTTTGAGTCATCAAATTTGAAATTCTTGGTATTTATTTCACATAAACTTGCCTCTAAATCCAATAATGCATGCCATAAAATATTCATCTGAAATAGAATGACAACCATTATTTATTTCAAATTCAAAATACTCTTGTATAAACAAGATATATAAATAATGTTTCTATTTATGGTAGATTCAATATAGCAGTTCCCTAACTCAACTAGAAACCCATTGGGTAGAGATAAACTATTGGTGCCTACAACTGTGGCAACAACTCTTTCTCTAATAGCTATTTCAAATCCACCTTTCCCTTCAGTATGGATATACTTTTTTTCTGATCCTTCAAGTAGAGCGTATACAAGGTCCACATCTTGTGTCGAATGCTCAATATCAAGAAGTCTATAAGTTTATCTTCATAATATATATAACTATATTGAATATATATTTCCCCTCCTTTTTCTTTAGTTCCTCAAGGTAAAGAGGGAAATTTCATTTTTTAATGTACAACCTAGTGACATCGGTGAGAATTTCCTTCCTTTTTTGCACCTCCTTCAGACTTTAGTATATAAAATGTTGGCTTTTGGATAGCTTTAGAACTCTTCTTAGCTTTTCCTTTTCCATTGGACTTGCCCTTTCTTGTTTGACCATAACTTGGCTTGTCTTTCTTCATTTGAGTATCAGAATCTCTCAATATGCCAAGCAACTCTGACAATTGTGGAACAAATTGTTCATGTTGTAGTTCATACAAACTGAATGTAAGAATCTAACAATATTTGTACATTTATATTAGCAGCCAACTACTTTCCTTAGGGTATTCCAAATTTCTCTATTCTTTCCACATAACCAACTTGACTACTTAGGCCCCAAGTGGATCACCTTCAATCATGTTGGACTTAAACATGCCCTTAGAGATATCATACATCTCTAGCCATGCTTATTGTTGAAACATATTCCTGAATGTGTGGTCATATCTAAAACCCACATGTTCTCATGTTTCTTATGAAGTTCATGATTCATGGATCATACAATGAGGTACTTGATGTTGATAGCATCATCAATATTCCAATGATAAGCTTTCCTTTCTGCTTTAGGCCAATTTGGAATTGGTTCCTCTAGTTATGGTGTTTCTAGAATATAGAGATTATGGTCACGAGTGAGAACAATTATCAAGGCCCTTTACCAATCATGGAATTTATTACCATTCAATTTTTTTTACTCAAGGACCAATTGCAAACATTAGTAGTTGTGTGTTTTTTCTATTAGACGTAAAGAAAATATTTGCTCGAGTCAAGAATTGAATATGGAAATTACATTGATCTAACAATATTATTTTATCCTTTAATTTTAAATCTCCATCTATATTGATCAAATTTAATAGTCGTCACTATTAATTTAGAAAATTATCTTCCAGTGAGGTAGGATTCATAATTCATTAAGTTATGGGTAAATGTTGGGTGAAACTTAACCATAGATAACAACTACCAATTGTGTACAATGAAACATTTTTATATATGGTTGCACAACTCCTTGTCATAATCATCTTATAAATTATATACCATCTTTATGCCTCTAGGTGCTTAATCAAATTAATATCACCTAGTGAAGTCCAACCCAGAGGCAATACAATAAGCTATGCACCATACTCAACAAGCCAATATACTTATTATCACACTTCTCCAAGATAGACGGTGTAGCATCCTGAGTGTACCCTCACATACTAGACCAAGGTTTTCATGTGTATTGCGCAAAGGAAGCCATATTAAACTTTGATATTATATTGAGGGATTATATTTTATTATCATTTGTATCCAAGCACCATTACATATACTATATTGTAGGCATCATATACTGCAACTATCAATACAATCTATAAAACATGATATGGAAACTAATGTAATATCTTGAGCCAATAAGAGTTGTACAAAAATAAGCAAAAGATTCATATCCAAGGTAACCCTAAATATTTATTTATGCAGTATTCTAGTCGATCGACTGGAAATCCATTCACTAATAACATCAATTTTTCAGATTATTTCACATCGCTTTTGACATAGAAAAACATCTTCATACAAAAATAAAGATCACAAAATCCTTCATTATGCACTTATACATCAAAATTTGCTCAAACAATTTTACCTTTGAAAATGAAAAAAAATGAATTTAACTCATAGAGGTTGATTGACCACCCATCGACCTCCAACATTGATCTGAAAAACATATCAAGTAAATGAATTAATCTATATCAATTGACCTATGAAAATCGATAAAGGAACCACACTAATAGAGTTTGATAAAGAAGTACATAGAACTATCACATTTATCGACCCCAACTCGATCGATAAATTCATTCATATTATCAACCTCCAAGGTCAATAAATCCCAACTTTGATCAAGTAAAGAACATCAATGAGTTCTCGAGCTTGATACTAAACTCATCAGGCTGGTGCACTCAAGATACCAATTGACCTATAGGTTGATAGTTCATAAAGCAATCAAGCTTGAAGCAAAGAGATTAAAGCCCGGCCCACTCCATATATCTTCCTATCAAGAAAATGTAGGTTTGAGGTTAATAGCCATTTTATTGATCTAGAAGCCCATCATGATCTGAAGCTCGAGCACTTGAAGGTAAAGGGTCAGTGCCACATGGACCAATCATAGGTCAACATAAAGATGGTCAAACCCTATAATTGGGACCCAAAGGCATCACTTCCAAGGCATTGTGTTTTCATATGAACAAGCCAAAACACTATTCCAGAGTGCAAGGCCAAGGTCAGAACTATCAACCTCACAAGATTCATTGACCTAGTGAGAGAAATTGACCTCTAACCTTGCAACCTGCCATCTCATTTTAGATTGATAGATTCATCTTGATTCAAGAATCACCAACAACCTAAGTGAATACTATCAACCTCCAAGTTTGATGGGTTAGATCGATCGACCTCCCCACCATCGACCTCTCAGCCAGTTTTAGCCAAAGGTGGGTAGATCGACCTCTCAACTTTATCCTTTCTTCTTGTTGTAATGTTGTTTGCTTTAGAGAACTATGGCCCATTCAAGTTTTTGTTTTGTTCTTGTACCATGAGAGGCTAGACTCAATAACTTAGGTTAAGAGCATCCATCCAAACCTCCCAACCATGTAGACTTTCCTAATTTTGTTTAAATATGTATATTCTTGCAGTTCCATTTCTGTACTTGTACTAAAACTTATCACTTTTTTTATTAGCTACCTTCTTGTGATTTATGATCTAAATTAATTTTAGAGAACAAGTTTAGGAATATCTAGATATGGATTAGTGACAAGCCACAAGACTGATGAATCACTATAGCAGAAGTGATACATATATCCTTGATCTATTAGTTATCATCTCAATAGAGAGGTGTCTTTAGATAGAACTCTACCTTGGTCTTGAGATAAGGAAGGTGTTATATATATTTGTGTCTATTTGTAGAACATGTTAAGTATATATATCAATTAGAAGAAACGGTTTTGCATCCCTGAGGTAGGTCAGGTTGGTGAACCTTAATCCAACTTCCTTCATCATAATCATATTTATTCTTGTTCACTTAATCTTTTATTGTTTAGGTTTATCATTTTTTAGTAGTTTAATCATTCCTTTATTGAAATTAAAATTTCAACCCATTTGATTTGACTAAACTAAGCCAAGTCTTTTTGTTGTTATGTTGTTTTTCTCCTTATTCATATGCCTGACCTTGTATTACTATGATATAATCAATATTGAGTTGCAGACGTCTATTGAAGTTGGGTATAAATTTAGAGGTTGACACCTTTGACTAGTCAATTGTGTTCACATTTTTTACCAATATTTAAGGGGTATAAACTTTAAGCACTATATTCAAGGATAAGGCAACAAACAACCACTAAGGACCCATGGTTTACTTAAATTTATTCAAGGACTTTTATGTTTAGGAATAGATTGAATGCACAAATCTTTTATTTCAATCACATTATATCTTGAATATTTGTCTGACACCTAGTTATTATCCCTGACTCCTTGGATTTCTTTAGGTAGTTAGTGTGATTTATTCACCCTAAAGATCCTCTCCTCCATAGCACCAGCCAAAGAAATGATGTGTGCTCAAGGTCAACAGGGCAAGACCCACAAGATTGTCGATCTCTTTGTTCCTTGGCAACTATGCATGCCAACAAAAATAGGAAACCTATGGTGATTCCCAACATTCAAGTGGCAAAGTTCGAACTAAAACCAACTTTGCTAAAAAGTATTCGGTAACAAACCTTTGGAGGAAAATCATTTTGGGAAAATCCTAATCACCATATAGATGCTTTCAAGAACATCGGTGATACCCTCTAGACTAATAGAGTTACATAAGAAGTCATCTACCTCAAAGGTTTTTCACTTCTATTTGAGAGACAAGGCTCTTGCATGGTACCAATGTTTGAAGCATGAGGGAATAATTGGTTGGAAACCATTGTCTGAAGCCTTTCTCATTAAAAAATTCTATTGGGAACACCATTTTTTGTAGTTACAAGATTATCATCTTTGTAGTGAAGTCCAGTGAAAACCTATATGAATGTTGGGAAAGATTCCAAGAATATCTGACGGAGTCCCCTCACCACAACTTTAAAGGCATCTATCTGGTCACTACCTTCTATAACTGTCTTACTCCTAGCAAATAAAATATCTTAAAGATGCAAAATGAAGTGATTTAATGGGGCACAATGCTAAGCAATCCAAGGAAATTGTCAATAATATGGCAGTATTCCAAGCTGGGATTGATTATGACATGGGGATGACTAGGTTTGTATCAACTTTTGGTACTGCGTCATAGTAAAATATTTTTGATGCCTTGAATGTCGAGCTTGATAAAATGACCACAAACATTCATAACATGATAGAGACACACATCAAGATGACGCATCGCATGAAGACCGTCATGAACTGCATCACATGCAAAGAAAATGGATATAGAGTTGACAATTGCATATACACTCATAAAGTAGAAGACTATAAATATGGATCCGTAGAAATTTTTTCATATGTGAATTTCTAAAGACCAAAACACCCTAGTTTCTCTTATGCTAACACATTTTTTTGTAGAAAATTCTCATCAGTTGTCACCTCATACCATTTGAAAGGTCAAGCCATGGTAAGAGGAAATTTTCCATTGTTCTAGTAGAACAAAAATAGAATACCAAACTAGCATGGAAACTTCAATGGACCATCAAGAGGAAGTTCTATCTAGCAGCAATAGAATTCAAATTATCAGATAAACTCTTTGACTGAAACCCTTGGGCAATGCATCCTAAGAAATAATGATTTTATGGCCAACATGCAAATGTGAATAGAAACTATGAATATACAAATCAACATTTACACACGCACAATATAATGGTTGACCAACAATTGGCTTCCACATTGGCATCCATCAATAATCCAATTGGTCAATTACCCTCTTGCACAGAAAAAATCTAAGGAAGGAAATTGCAAGGATGGAAACACTGTGATCTGGTACTAACTTGAATACACCGCCTCCTATACTAGCACAATCCTTAGGCAAAGACGTAATGAAATAACAATTTCTATATATGAAGTTCTTCTAATGAAGAAGAAGGTGTGAGGAACAATGAAGGAAATTTCCTTGAGTAAACATGTTGAGCACTGTACCAACATACCCTTCCCTCACCAATTAATCGAAGTATAGATCAAGAAGAAAAACACAGTCCTTAGATACTATTAAAAAGATACATCTAGATATTCTCCTATTTCATGATATTTATGAGATGACAACCTATTCTATGATCCTAAAGGATCTCATTAATATGAAATGTAAAAGAGGTGGAATGGAAACTGTTAGGTTAGCTAGGTTGGACACTGCTTTTGTTCAGTCCACCCTGCCAACTATGGAAAGGCATGACCTCACCAACCTAGGTGTGTACATAAGTCTTATGCCATATTCTCTAGTGCTTTAGCTATGATTAACTGATAGAATTCCTTCTCATATGATGATACAACTAGATGGTAACTCATATACTAGACTTGTTGGAGTTGTAGAAGATGTTCTTATTCTGAAAGATATTTTTTTATTCCATGTGACATAATCGTAATGAATGCTACTAAAGATCCAATTAGGCAATGACTTTTGGTATACCAATTCTTTTAACTAGACGTGCCTTGATTGATGTTGCAGATGTGATAATTACTTTTTGAGTAGGGGATGAGTATATTTAATTTCATGTCCTTGATCAAATGAAAGGACCATACTCTATGGAAACAAGCTATTTTTATAATTTTTGTAACCATTTTTGTGTCAAAATCCAATTCCACCACATATAGTAGATCCCCTAATAAAATTTCTTACCAATCCAACATCTGGAATCATTTATATGAAAGTCAAAGAATTTTTGTCTTATCTTGAGGAGTTAGAGGAAGAAGAGGCATATCAACAAGGGATGATTCAAACATCCACATATATCTCTCTTCATAAAAGGTAAAGGATACATAAACACCAAAACCCCTTCCTGAGTTGAAATACCTACCAAAAGGTCTCAAATATGAATTTTTAAACAATGAAAGGAGAAACTTATTATTAATGATTTGGAATTGTCATCCAATAAGTAGGAACAACTTCATACCAAGCTCAAGTTAATAAGAAAGGTTCTTGGTTATTTCATTGATGATATAAAATGACTTAGTCTAACTGTATGCATCACTACTACAGAAACAACCTTTGGCGTCGATTGTTTAACCCCCTTTGGCGTCGGTTTCTGAGCAACGCCTATGTGGGCACCGCTAAAGGTCGAACACTTCGGCGTCGGTTTTTTAACCGACGCCTATTTAACATATAGGCGTCGGTCTTTTAGTAGATAACCGACGCCAAAAGGGTTCGCGCCACAGAAAACGGCGTCATCTAGGACACATTCTGCGTCGGTTATCTACTAAAAGACCGACGCCTATATGGACTATAGCGTCGGTGTTTACTTGGTAACCGACGCAGAAAGTGTCCTAGATGACGCTGTTTTCTGTGGCACGAACCAGTTTGGCGTTGGTTATCTACTAAAAGACCGACGCCTATATGTTAAATAGGCGTCGGTTTGACACGAACAGCCGACACCATTTCCAGTACGGCTGTTGCCACATTAGGCGTCAGTTTTGGTCAGAAACCCGATGATGTAGGTCTTTGCTGATGGTTTTCTGTAAATAACTGACGCCTATATCTATTTTTTTTCATATCAGTTTGCAGGCCTGCTGTGACGGGTCAGCACGATGAGAACCTACAGTTCAGTTTTCTGAACTGCAGGTTTACGACATCCATTGATATCAGCCTACAAACAGGCCACAAACCTGCAAAAGTCATAAGGAAAATTTCACACAAGTAGATACATTCAGACATCAATTCAATTCTCACATTCATACATATAGAAACATTCAAATACATGTATTAACATTCAGAAATATTCATTTACAAAGTATCATTCATTATCGCTATCAACATCCCAATTATATCTTACAGTTGCCACTGCTTGTACGGCTTTTGCCCATTCTTCTCTTATTTCATTTAATGCTTCCATCGTATATGGAGCATGTATATTTTTTAAGTGTTTACCTATAGTGTTGTTGTTGGTATGTATGCCCTGAGAGCCAATCATGGGATGATTGGTGGGATACATTGAGATTGATTTGATAAACATAAAAGGCAAGCTTCCAATTCTTTCTGGTTCAGTCATATGAGATAGTGATAGAACAGATTGAATGTCTAGAGAATGACAGCACTCGATGACGTATGCCGTCAGGTTCATGACCTGAATGATGAGATCATACAGATGCTAAGAGTTTGTACATTCTTGTTATGTCCCTAGTCGGATGTCATTGTGGAAGGTAGATAGATAGCAATGACACACAAGACTAGATTGTGGTGTTGGTTGATGACAGAATCTCATTAGTCATGATATAGAGATATCAAACCAAATACATAGGTACTTGTTAGAGAACAAGTGTACCGGACAGACCCACCGTGAGTTTGACACATGGAACCATGAGATGGTAGTCACAGTCAGTACTCACAGTGATGGTGGTGAGTGTGATTCTTAGACCTAAAATCACTACACTCAACACATGTCGTTGGGCACACTTTGACATCATCAATCGCAGTCCTGAAACATGGGTTGTTATAAAGGTGATGATTGGGTGGCTTTGACACATGGGGCTTTTGAGGGGTGAGTGATAGATATGGGATTTGTCCCTCCTGAGGGAGTTTGATATCCATGGCCACTTGATGAGTAGGATTGAGAAAGGCGTAAACGCATGTGTGAATCAGTATGTGATACTGATGTCATACATATCTCTTCCAGTCTACTCTGAGATCAAGAAAGTGAATGAACGTTGACAGGATGACTGTTCCATGCCTCGAGTTCATTCAGGATATCAGTGACAAAGGAATTATACATTCGCTGTAACACCATTCACGGATTGTAGGATGAAAGTTGTTCTCCAACTTTCTACTTTCACTTGGGTAGCACTGATGTGTGACTAGGCACCTCTCTTTGCTTGTGAAGTCATAAGTGTTATGAACTTTCACTACCAACGTGAAATGGACCTGCAGGGTCACACACATAGGATTTAACCTGGAAGAGGAGTTTTGTCCACAAAGCAATGTTTAGATTGATTACTAAAAGAGTTTGGTAGTTCAATTAAACACTCAATCAGTCGATGGCTCAATATCATATGGTTCAAGGTGTTGGACGCATTGTTTGGAGTATCGGATTGATTGAAATCGCAATTGACTAATTTTGCCCAACCTGTGCTCCCAACCGATCGGTTCATGTGATGAACCGGTCGGCTGAGGTTGCTAAACCGGTCGGCTGAGGTTGCTGAACCGGTCGGCTGGAGTGTCCAGGCCGATCGGATCATGCCCAGGTTGAACCGATCGGCTCAACTGGTGCAACCGACCAGTTGGGAAAAGTCATGTCGGCAAGAATTTTCCTTTGGTTTCAAATTGCCCAATTCGATTGGGAATAACATTGGTATTCGATACCAATTGGGAACGAAATAAGGAAAGTCCTTTTGAGCCGGATTAGGACCATGAACCGATCGGTTCAGGGCACCAACCGATCGGTTCAGGGCACCAACCGATCGGTTGGAGTGCCCCAAACGATCAGCTCAGGTCCAATCGATCGGCTCAATGGCCGAACCGATCGGTTCAGCAGTGAACCGATCAGTTCAGGTTGCGAGATGGTTGCTTTTTTGTGGAAAATCCCGAACCCTTCTACTCCTGCTTTAGTCCCGCATTGCCCGGGATGGAGAACCCTGTCCCATGACTCTCCTATATATATAGGGGGTATTGGGGGCTTCTCATGATACAGCTCAGTGCAACCAGTTGCTCTGCAAGTTGTCGTTCTCTTTAGTTTTGGTAACCGTGAGAGAGCCCGAGCAAGTGCTTCCCGCAAAAGGGAGGTGCAGCAAGGGAAGGACAACTGTAGTTGCAACAGGAGGCAGGAGAGCGTGTTGGCGACTAGTACGTCAACAGGAGGGTGCGACTCCTTCCACTTCCTTGTGGGACAAGGAGTGTGGAGTTCCGGGTGGTCCGTGTGGACTACTACAGAGGCGGGAGGACATTGCCGCTTAGGAGGACAACTGTCATCTGACAGTCCGGTTCGAGTAGGAGTTGTCAGTCCCGGTGCGACCAGGAGCTGTACAGACACCGTCGAAGTCCGGAGTTGAAGACCGCGCATTGCGCGAGGTATTGTCGCCAAGCAAGCCTCGGGACAAGGTATGATTCCACAAACTATCCTTTCCTATTATATAGACGTTGACGCGTTTCCTCGGTATGGGTTGGGGGAGAAATTTTTTTGTTTCCGCTGCCTTCTCTGTCTCCCCTAAAACCCAACAGTGGTATCAGAGCCACGTCAACTGCTCTATATTTTAGGAATATCGATATGATCGATTTTGGTTTGTCGCCTTTATTTATTGCATACGATGCGAATAATATCGGCTTTATGCATGTCCAATCCTAAATCCACAAATCCCTAATTACATATATAATATGTATTATTAATGCACTCGATATGCGTCGCCCTTAAACGAGTTTTGTGGTGGATGTGTGTAGCGTGATTATGGCCTATAAACCCCTATCTGTGATTGGTTGTATGTGGTTGCTTGCATCTCGGTCTGCGCACCGATCTTCCCTCTCTTATTCCTGATGTAACTCGAAATAATTCGAGATTCTTTCCTACCTTTGCTCCCCCCGAATGTAACTCGGGGTTTCCCTTTTTAAAGCAATGTAATAAATAGAATAGATTTTTATTTCCTGTTATGTCAAAGACCGGCGGATATCAAGACGACTGCTCAGACGATCGGTTCAAGGAGTGAACCGATCGGTTGACGTTCCAGACGGTCGGTTCAAGGAGTGAACCGATTGGTTGATGACCGGTTCGAGGAGCGAGACGAGCGGGTGGCGGACATGACGAGATGCACGATGACCAGGCGAACCGATCGGTTGGAGGAGCCAACCGATCGGCTGGTGGCACCCAGACGACCGTCTGGAGAGTACAGATCATTCATGTGATGAGTTGATCCACTCGGATGGCAAGGCATAGATGTTCATCTTGTACAAGTTGCATGTGATGTAGACCTAGATGACCATGATTCCTCTTGGCTCGAGGAATCACATTAGGATGGCCATAATCATCACTTTTTATCGTTTGTGCATGTTTTCTGTGGGATATAGCATGTATATGATACGTACTATGTATTGTGGTGATTGGATATGTATATGTATATAAAACCAAATCCCTCATTAAAATATTAAGTTTTAGATGCCTTCCAAATGCGACACACGTGAAAAGTTTGATCGACCAAGTGTGGGCACACCCTAGCGTGGTGCACCGTCTATCTCGTGGAAGCGTGAAGGATGAATGTGTGGGTCTGCCCTAGCAGGGTGCATATTCATCGTGTTTGCTTTGGGTCAGACTTAATAAGGTGATCTAGATGGGATCTAGTACCTTGAGGCATGGAGATGATCATTGCAAGGAGTTGTAGATGACATCTTATCAAGAGTTGCATATGATGCAATTGGCAAAAGTTGCCTACCTGAGAGATCTATGTTGTGGGTGACAGCCCTAGCTGGTCCATGGCTTAGAGGATTTCAGGATCTTGCCCACTAGAAGGTTGTACGCTGCAATCTTCCGAATTGATGGTGAGGGCTATCAATTTGAAGTAAAATAGTGGGAGCGATAATTAATTAAAGGCCTAATTATATCATCAAACTTTCAAATCAATCAAATAAGTCAAAAATGAGTTTTGGACTAAAATTGCATATTTTCCTTTTGTAGTTCAAATGGCAACAAACAAAAACAACTTTTCTTTGCGATCGGTCCTTGACAAGGACAAGCTAAATGGGACAAATTTCCACGACTGGTATCGGACATTGAGAATTGTTCTCACTCAAGAGCGTAAGCTCTATGTCCTGGATACTCCAATTCCAGAGGAACCCGCTCCTAATGCACCAAACACAGAAAGGGATGCTTACAAGAAGCATTCTGATGATGCCATTGATGCAAAGTGCTTGATGCTATGTTCAATGAACCATGAGTTGCAGAGGCAACATGAGAACATGGGTGTCATAGAGATGATTCTGCATCTCAGGAACATGTATGAAGATCAGGCACGGCAAGAGAAGTACAATGTTTCTAGGGCGCTGTTCAAGTGCGTCATGACAGAAGGAGATCGAGTTGGTCCTCACACACTCAAGATGATAGGGTATGTGGAGAACCTGCAGAGACTGGGATTTCCACTGAGCCAAGAGTTGGCTACTGACGTGATACTGCAATCGTTTCCAGAATCTTACAGTCAGTTTGTGATGAACTACAACATGAACAACTTTGATAGGCCACTGTCAGAGTTGTTGGGCATGTTGAGGACAGGCGAGTTACAGATGAAGAAGGACAAGCCTAAGTCTGTGATGGTGATCACCAGCAAGAAAGGCAAGTCCAAGTGCAAGGGCAAGGGCAAAGCTAAGAAAGGTTCTGAAGCTAGCCAGGAGTCCAAGCCATCTTCAGCTCTCAAGGCCAAGGGAGGCGTGACCAAGAAAGGAAATTGCCACCATTGTCAAAAGCCAGGACATTGGAAAAGGAATTGTCCTCTCTACCTGGAAGAACAAAAGAAGAAGGAGGCGACTGAAGCCTCTACTTGAAGGTGTCATGTAAATAAACTTGTAACACTTTTGAGATATATCATATCAAGATGTAAAGTGTAAAGCATTCTTACTTGGGGCAAGTGTTGCCTTTATAGATAGGAATACTTTAGTTTATTTTCAGCCAATAAGGCATGTAATACAGTTATGAACTGCTATTTCATACTTGCCAATAGATAGGAACACTTTATTTTTGCATATTGTATGACAATGATGGCAATTAATAAAGAGATGTTTCAATTTATAAAGATGTGATCTTTATGGCAATGCCTTATTTATCTTGTGATATTTGATATGCATAAGATAAGACGATACCTAAAAGTTATAGATAACTCAAACAATTTAATTAGCATTAATCATGAGAAATTCATTTCTAGTTTCCATGTGATGGATAAATCTAGACTCTTTTGGTTATAGAACCAGTAAGAGACATGAATATCTTGGACATGATTAATCAATCTTCACTAATGTAGTGGGAGAGTGATTATCCTATTAGGTATAATACATGTGATGTATTTACATACCTATTGGAATAAATGCTAATACTTCAAATGGTGTTTAGAGAAATACCAATATGAATATCTTGAAGTGTTCAAGATTATCATAAATGAAGTACAAATTTGGTAAAGTATTAATTCTTGATGAGATCAATGAATGAAATACTTGGACCAAATGTTTGAGATCCTTATGAGTGATTATGATAATGTATCATAGTGAACTCATGATTAAGGCATGGTGATGTCTGAATCAAGAAGGAATCATACTCTAAGGAGTTAGAGAATGATTATCAAATAACTGAATTCTTCTTAATAAATGAATACCTCACACTAATAAAAGAAATCAAGAATCACAAGGGTTGTGAGTTCTTATATCTTTAACAGATACACTTCAATTATCTATGTGATTAGTTATTCATGTGATGAGTCAACTATCAAGATGGATATGAGGAACCAAATCTTGAGTTATGGTTTATGACTGTTACATCTTAAATGACTTCCATGTGAGCCATAAGGTATGACCTTGATGGTAGCACTCATTGGATGAAATCCATAAAGTGCAAATGAGTCTTAAATGTTAAGACACATGGATAACATTTTGAGAAGGATGATTCTTGTTGATTGCAACTTAATGACTAAGACGTTTGGCATATGGATACTAAAACCACATTCCTATGAGGAATAAAACCAGGATGTGTACGTGACACAACCTATAAGGTTATGAATCCACTAATGCAAATGAAGTCTATAAGTTACAATGGACTAATCAATGTGATTGATTGAGTACAAGCAACTCAAAATTGGATCTTTTATTTTGATAATATAGTCAAAGGGTTTGACTGATATGTCAAAGATAAAGAAGGGATCTGTGATTTAGTGGGAGCGTGTTCACATTCCACATATTGATGTGAAATGGAAATGTTCTAGATTGGAAATCCGAATGTGGAAATTATCTTTAAGGAAGATAGAGATGTTTCCTATATGATAGGAATAGAGATCTATAGAGATAGTTCTCGAAAATCTCTTGACCTGAAAAAGAGAAAGCATACATTGGCAATCTGTATTGAAGTGTTCAGTATGCACAGATTCAGTGGGAGAAAACTTGTCCATGTTACATGGAGTTAGTATCCCAAGGCCAAGTGTCCAATTCTTATGAAGAATGGGAACACTAAGAATAGATATGGATCTATCATGTATGTAATCATCCCATTGTCTTGCATGTATGACATGGCAAGAATAAAATGCATTCATCATCTTGTATGTAGGACATGGCAATATGATGTGCTCATCCTGATAACTCATATGTAGGATATGACGAGTGGATGTCTGTCTACTTCCAGTAAGGGTTACTGGAATACCATGAGAACTTGATAAGTGCTTGTGAAGTACTAGTTCTATGGAGATAAGGAAGAGTTCGATGTAAAGAGTTACATTGATGCGAACTTCCGAAAGGACAGAAAACTAATCGCAATATATATACATAAGATGTATAAAAGTGAAAGTTTGTTGATAATTGGAAATGTTCCTATAAAGCCATTTAAAAGGGAAATGCCGAGTATCTATGTGTTAGAGAACAACAATGGATACTATATGGATCTAAAAGTTCATGAGATGAACTTATATTCCACTCATTGATGACAAGTCTGGAATCCTTGATCATGCAATGTGGCTAAAGGTTAGCAATGGAATACTAGATCGCATATTACGGCAACTCCATCTCATACGTGTGACGTACAACGAAGAGATGAGAGACATGCAATTTGTACAGACTTTGGCAAGGTGTTGCCATTATTCACTATGTTTGCACTAAGAGCACAGTAACATGTGGGACATGTTTGAAGATCACTATGAATATGATTCATGGGTGATTGGCTCGCAATGCAAGTGGGAGTCTGTTGGTATGTATGCCCTGAGAGCCAATCATGGGATGATTAGTGGGATACATTGAGATTGATTTGATAAACATAAAAGGCGAGCTTCCAATTCTTTCTGGTTCAGTCATATGAGATAGTGATAGAACAGATTGAATGTCTAGAGAATGATAGCACTCGATGACGTATGCCTTCAGGTTCATGACCTGGACAATGAGATCATACGGATGCTAAGAGTTTGTACATTCTTGTTATGTCCCTAGTCGGATGTCATTGTGGAAGGTAGATAGACAGCAATGACACACAAGACTAGATTGTGGTGTTGGTTGATGACATAATCTCATTAGTCATGATATAGAGATATCAAACCAAACACATAGGTACTTGTTAGAGAACAAGTGTACCAGACAGACCCACCGTGAGTTTGACACATGGAACCATGAGATGGTAGTCACAGTCATTACTCACAGTGATGGTGGTGAGTGTGATTCTTAGACCTGAAATCACTACACTCAACACATGTCGTTGGGCACACTTTGACATCATCAAACGCAGTCCTGAAACATGGGTTGTTATAAAGGTGATGATTGGGTGGCTTTGACACATGGGGCTTTTGAGGGGTGAGTGATAGATATGGGATTTGTCCCTCCTGAGGGAGTTTGATATCCATGGCCACTTGATGAGTAGGATTGAGAAAGGCGTGCACGCATGTGTGAATCAGTATGTGATACTGATGTCATACATATCTTTTCCAGTCTACTCTGAGATCAAGAAAGTGAATGAACGTTGACAGGATGACTGTTCCATGCCTCGAGTTCATTCGGGATATCAGTGACAAAGGAATTATACATTCGCTGTAACACCATTCACGGATTGTAGGATGAAAGTTGTTCTCCAACTTTCTACTTTCACTTGGGTAGAACTGATGTGTGACTAGGCACCGCTCTTTGCTTGTGAAGTCATAAGTGTTATGAACTTTCACTACCAATGTGAAATGGACCTGCAGGGTCACACACATAGGATTTAACCTAGAAGAGGAGTTTTGTCCACAAAGCAATGTTTAGATTTATTACTAAAAGAGTTTGGTAGTTCAATTAAACACTCAATCAGTCGATGGCTCAATATCGTATGGTTCAAGGTGTTGGACGCATTGATTGGAGTATCGGATTGATTGAAATCGCAATTGACTAATTTTGCCCAACATGTGCTCCCAACCGATCGGTTCATGTGATGAACCGGTCGGCTGAGGTTGATGAACCGGTCGGCTGAGGTTGCTGAACCGGTCGGCTGGAGTGTCCAGGCCAATCGGCTCATGCCCAGGTTGAAACGACCGGTTCAAGGGTTGAACCGATCGGCTCAACTGGTGCAACCGACCAGTTGGGAAAAGTCATGTCGGCAAGAATTTTCCTTTGGTTTCAAATTGCCCAATTCGATTGGGAATAACATTGGTATTCGATACCAATTGGGAACGAAACAAGGAAAGTCCTTTTGAGCCGGATTAGGACCATGAACCGATCGGTTCAGGGCACCAACCGATCGGTTCGAGTGCCCCAAACGATCAGCTCATGTCCAACCGATCGGCTCAATGGCCGAACCGGTCGGTTCAGCAGTGAACCGATCAGTTCAGGTTGCGAGATGGTTGCTTTTTTGTGGAAAATCCTGAACCCTTCTACTCCTGCTTTAGTCCCGCATTGCCCGGGATGGAGAACCCTGTCCCATGACTCTCCTATATATAGGGGGTATTGGGGGCTTCTCATGACACAGCTCAGTGCAACCAGTTGCTCTGCAAGTTGTCGTTCTCTCTAGTTTTGGTAACTGTGAGAAAGCCCGAGCAAGTGCTTCCCGCAAAAGGGAGGTGCAGCAAGGGAAGGACAATTGCAGTTGCAACATGAGGCAGGAGAGCGTGTTGGCGACTAGTACGTCAACAGGAGGGTGTGACTCCTTCCACTTCCTTGTGGGACAAGGAGTGTGGAGTTCCAGGTGGTCCGTGTGGACTACTACAGAGGCGGGAGGACACTTCCGCTTAGGAGGACAACTGTCATCCGACAGTCCGGTTCGAGTAGGAGTTGTCAGTCCCGGTGCGACCAGGAGCTGCATAGACACCGTCGAAGTCCGGAGTTGAAGACCGCACATTGCGCGAGGTATTGTCGCCGAGCAAGCCTCGGGACAAGGTATGATTCCACAAACCATCCTTTCCTATTATATAGACGTTGACGCGTTTCCTCGGTATGGGTGGGGGGAGAAATTTTTTTGTTTCCGCTGCCTTCTCTGTCTCCCCTAAAACCCAACAGTTGTCAGTTTTAAACACCTGCAAAGAGAATGATGTATATATATAAGTAATAATATAAAAATAAGATAGATATATTTCATACTAACTAATGAGAATATATATAGTACCTCATGTATGGTATCGATGTCCAATGCGGCATGTTTGATAATCATCTGCATAAATCGCATCACATAGTATGCGCATGCCCAGCCATTGTCTTGTGTAGCGCACTATAAATTGAAACATACAAAATAATACAACTAAGCACAATTCACATCAATAATATATACATTGGAGTCGGGAACTTACTTGTACGTTCTGCCAATTTATTGGCTGGTTTTTTTTCCTTGGGACCGTTCCTCCAGCCTTTTTGAATGCATCTAAACCCCTACATGTTAATATAACACAGTAAATTACATAAATAAATAGTAATGTAATAACAGATGTTAACAGATACAAAAATGAAATATTTCTCACCAGAATAATGGCATTCTCATTACGTGTCCAATTTTAGTGTTTAATGTACTTCCCGCGGGATCTAGATAATAAACAGTGAACGTCCTGGGGACAATAACTAGTAACTCCCAATGTCTACCGCTAGAGGTAAAAAGTTAACAATTAATAACTCAAAATGCACAATAAAAATGGAATTTTCTTAAGTCCAAATTATAAATAAAGTAAACTTACTTGACATTGAATGGAGCTATTATTATCGTCTTCTTTTGCTGACCAAAAATTGTAAAAGCATATATACAGTATTGTTGAACATTATCAGGGTCTTTAGCTACCATACTAATCAATGATGGAATCAAAAATCCCACATGATCAAATGCAAATTGTTTGCAATGATCTTCGACTAAGTAGCTGCAAAACATGTATTACGTATGCATTAATATATAAGAAACCAGATCACCGGATCTTACACAAGGTATATGGATGTATAAACAAGATCTCACCTTATCCATGTCTCTATCATTGATGTATTCATCCAATCATACATAAACAACTCAATAATATCTTGTATAAATAAAGAGCTATCGTATGATTGACCTGCATAATCTGCATCTAAAGAAACAATTATCGGGCAATGTATATTATGTGCCCGTAGCCAACATGCCATTCCCCTACAAGCAGGACCTAACGGGTATGTTAGGTCAGTTGGAACCCAAGTTGGTAATGCGGGAAGTGGAGGTGGAGGCCTAGGTGCTCCTGATGTATTCTTTTTAACCTGTATATTTAATTTCAGATCAGTTGACATCATATATACACATTAACAGTCTAAATCAATGTAAATGTATCTTACAATTTCAGTAGTGTAGACGACATCTGCTTTGGGCCACAATATGACCCCGCCTTCTGCCTCAGCAAGTGTATCAATATCCGGGTGGGGATATGGCAATGTAGCTTCCCTCCAATCGGGTAACACACATATTGGGCCCACACAAACGTAGCCCTGTGGCATTGGAGTCCCGTGAAACCTTTCCCCAGGAAGGGATGGGTAAGCATGCGCCTCTGCAACAACATAGTCTTGTATTCTTAAGCGTCATGGCTTCAATGCCTACAAATTTACGTAAATAATGTTATACATATATACATATCATCTTGAAAACATATCATCTTGAAAAGACTAGCTAGAATGTCATAAACAATACTTACAGCAGACGTGTTAGGCGATGGGTCTCCAGGATTACTCGCAGTCTGTGCATCAGGAGAAGAGTGGGTCGCCATAGGCTGATTGGAAGCCTGAGATGCCTGCCACCCCAGCAATTCTTCCTTGACCTTCTCAGCAACTACATCATTGACCTTCTTAGCAACTATATCCTCGACTCTCTTATTCTCCTATACATGGATAAAAGAAACATTAGCTTCTTATTATTGAATTTCCTTTTGTAGTAACATTCTAAAAAAAGAATAGGTTACCTCTTCTTGAGAAAGTCCCGCTCTGGGTTTGCGTTGGGATGGCCCAAAGAATGCTTTGATGCCCACACCAGCGCTTGTACCCCTAACATGTCCAGGATGCTCTGGGTTACCCAGAGCAACTGTCAATTCATCCCTTGTGCCCTGAGGGATGAACGTGCCTTGTTTCCTCTGCTCGTGCAGCTCCCGCTAATCACCATCAACAGAAATTGGTAAGTTAACACCACAAATAATCAATATTCAAACGATTGCTCTAAGAGTTGTATGTTACCATTTTCGCAGCTGCCTCAGCAGTTACGGGCTTCTTTATTTCACCCTTCTTGTTTTGCCTCCCAGCTATCCAGATATCATGGCAAGGCATGGGTGTAGCAGACTCCTGAGTAGGAGCAGACTCCTGAGTAGGAGCAGACTCCTGAGTAGCCGCAGACTCCGCATGTAGTCTTTGGCGAACGCTTGCATAGCCTTTTGGACCCATAGTGTGGTCATGCACATTCAGTGCACACCTTGCTTTTTGTGCGTCACTGAGGGCCTAGTTAGTATGCACATTAATGATTTGGTTAGTATCACTAAATGTTAATCTTGAATAGGTGAATACAATGTATATTAATTAAATTGGGAGTGACACCTAATACCTTGAATTCTTCAGATTTTCTTGAAGCAACAAAATTGTCCCAATCTTCTTTGTCCAAGAAGTTCCATTGTTCAAGGGCTGACTTCTTTTTCTTATCACCCTCTTTTATGTATTCTCTGTTCAGATTTGTCCTATAATTCCTAAGCATCTTTCCAGCGCGTTGCATCACACTTTTACGATGCAACTTCTCATCCAATGCAAACAAATTCTGTAAAATAGAAATGTTATTAACTAGTATCCCAAATAGAATTGCAAAAAATACAATTTGTAATCTACAAAATAGAATTGCAAATAATAATAACTCACGCATAAATCCTTCCATATCAAGTCTTTTTTCCCCTGAGGAACTTTATGCCAATTATCATACTTAACACCACAATGGCTCCGAGTGGTACACCCAAGATAGTTTACAAAATTATTGCGGTTCACTCCAATTCCATTTCCTCCATTATCAAACTCCACAACCAATTTGGATCCACTGCCACCAAGCGCTATTAACTTCTTCAACAGAGTGATGCCCCTTTTCTTGTTAAGTGTTTGGTGCTGCGCATCAAGTTGCTCCAGTGCTTCAGTGGGTACATGTGCATCATCAACCTAAAATTTGACAAAAATAAACACACTGAATTAGCCCAATATAGAAATATAAGATATATGACATAACTAGAAGATAATGAATTTTATAGAAATACAGGATATGTTTTTAGAACTTACATTGGTATCCTCGCCATGCTCGTCATGGACTTCATGCTCATCATGGACTTCATGCTCATCATGGACACCTTGCTCATCATGGTTAGTCATATGAAAATGTCATTAAAAAGGCAAACATTTAGCATTTGTATTAACTAGAAAAAGGCAAACATTTAGCATTTGTATTAACTAGAAAAAGGCAAACATTTAGCATTTGTATAAACATACATGCCTCTAAAATTGTGATCTTTTATCAATTAACAATCCTTCATTGTGATCTACGTGCACATATAAGTCATCATTAGCTTCAATATTTGGTGGAGTTGGCAACCCAACTGAGAATGGACTGGATTCATCATACTTATCATAGTACTCTTCTTCATCTATAGGATCTTCAATGAACTGTCTTTTACCATGAAGAACAACCGACCATTTATCATTTGCAGGATCATCGATATAGAATATTTGTTTCGCCTGTGATGCCAATATGAATGGTTCACCCTTCTCGCCAATCTTTTCAAAGTTCACCAAAGTGAAACCCAATTCATCCACTATAACTCCTTTGGTGTTATCAACCCAATTACATTTAAAGAGCGGAATTTTGAAATCTATGTAGTCAAACTCCCAAATGTCTTCAATGACACCGTAATATGACATTTTAGCTTCACGTGGACTCTTATCCTTTGCACTTGCAAAGTACATAGTCGATGCTTGAAGAGTGACCCCACTATTTTGGACAACACTCTTATCATCTTGGCGCTTTGTGTAATATGTGAATCCATTAATGTCAAACCCTTCATAAGACATAACATTCGGTTTTGGTTTAAAGGCGAGGCATTTGATAGTTTCTGTAATATCATTTGGTGTTTGAGATAGTTGATGTAAGACTTTATCTTCAAACCACTTAGTAAAAGTATTATTATGCTCTCTAGCAAGCCACATTGAACTTGCTCGAGGATGTTGTCTCTTTATGAAATTGGTATGTTCCTCGATATAAACACTCACTTCGTCCATATTGTGTAAAATATACAAGTGAGCTTGTTCCAACTGCTCACGGCTGATTACTTTCACCTGTGATCCCAAAATTCCTTTGCCCTCCTCAATATTCTTGTCATTATCAGGAGTGTCATTACCACTGAGAAAGTCATTGCAAAAATCCATAACCTCTCTCGCCACATAACCTTCAATAATACTCCCTTCAGGCCGATAACAGTTTCGAACATCACCTTTAAAAACGCTCATGTATCGTTCAAAGGGATACATCCAATGCAAGAAAACTGGTCCCAACATTTTCACTTCCCTAGTCAAGTGGACAACAAGATGTAGCATGATATCAAAGAATGAAGGAGGGAAATACATCTCAAGCTGACATAGGGTAACAACCACTTCTCTTTGCAAATTATCGAGAGTATCAGGGTCAATAACTTTGCTGCATAGACTGTTGAAAAAGAAACAAAGTCTGATAATTGCAAACCTTACATGCTTCGGCAATATAGATGGAATTTCCACGGGCAATATTTGTTGCATTAGAGTGTGACAATCATGAGATTTAAGACCTATCAACTTCAGATCTTTCATTGATACCAATCTACGGATGTTGGATGAGTAACCATGTGGCACCTTAACATTTACCAAGAATTCACAAAAAGTTTTCTTCTCCTTTCTAGACAATGTGTAACAAGCGGGAGGTAAGTATTTTCTTTTATTACCCATTTCACGTAATTCTGTTAATTCTGACCTTATTCCCATTTCACGTAGGTCCAGTCTAGATTTTATCCCATCTTTAGTCTTACCTGGTATATTTAACAGAGTACCAATGATGCTATCACAGACATTTTTCTCATTGTGCATTACATCGATACAATGCCTGACTGTCAAAGAACTCCAATAAGGAAGATCCCAAAATATTGACTTCTTCTTGAATGAAGAATTGTCACTCTGTGTGGCCATACTACATTGTGATTTCTTACCAAATTCATTGACAATATCTTTTACTCTTGCATAAACAACATCCCCTGGTATAGGTTTAGGTGTACTCCGTTCATCATTCCATCCATTGAATGCTTTGTGCTTCCTACGATACGGATGGAATTTTGAAAGAAACCTTCGATGACCAAGATATACAGTCTTGCCACCATGTTTTAGTCTTATTGAATCAGTGTTTTCTTCACATATAGGACACACTTGAGCTCCTTTGACACTATATCCAGACAAATTCCCATATGCTGGAAAGTCATTAACAGTGCAAAACAACATAGCGTGCAAACGAAATGTCTCTCTTGCTGAAGCATCATAGGTCATCACACCTTCAGCCCAAAGTTTCTTTAATTCATCAATCAAAGGTTCAAGATAAACATCGATATCATTTCCGGGTTGTTTAGGGCCCGATATCAACAACGACAACATAACGTACTTATTTTTCATACACATCCAGGGAGGAAGATTGTATATAACAAGCATGACTGGCCAAGTGCTATGTTGGCTGCTCAATGTCCCGTATGGATTCATCTCATCTGTACAAAGCCCAAGTCTTAGATTCCTATCTTCTTCACCAAATTTGGGGTACAATAGATCAATCTTCTTCCACTGTGGGGAATCAGACGCATGTCGTAGGATCCCATCATTATTTTTCTTAACATCTGCATGCCACCTCAAATTCTTCACATCTTTCGGATTTGCAAACAAGCGTTGAAACTGTGATATTATAGGTAGATACCACAACACCTTGGCATGAGAACCAGTTTTGGACTCCCCCGAAGTCGTCAATTTATACCTTGACGCACCACATTTTGGACAATCTTTCAAATCTACATAGTCCTTTTGAAATAATACACAATCATTCGGGCATGCGTGTATCTTCTTGGCCTCCATTCCCATTGGGCACAACATTTTCTTTACCTGGTATGTTGAGATTGGCAGCTCGTTTCCTTCAGGAAGCATTTCTTTCAACAAAGTCAACAATGAAGTGAAGCTTTTGTCGCTCCATCTATTGTTAGCTTTCAACTTATACAATCTCAACACAGCGCTAAGCTTCATAAACTTAGCACAGCCTGTGTATAACGGTATCTCAGCATCATGCACAATGTTTCTAAAGATAGGAGGTGGATCGGTGTGCTCTACCCTACAACTATCCAGCATCGCATCAACGATGTCTGCTGGAACTGGTTCGTTCACATTTACGTCATCGGAGGCAATTTCTTCTTCCACCCAAGCAATGCTATCGACATCTACTGGTTTCAATTTTGAAATCTCTCCATGCCAGTGCCATTCTGTATAGCCTTGTACAATCCCGTTGCACATGACATGACTTTTGATTTCCTCACCAGTGTTGACTTTCAAGTTGTTACCGCAATGCCTACATGGACAGTAGAACCTATCTGTAGGTTTTTTCCTATGTTTCTCGGCAAATCTAATAAACTGATCAAGACCAGATATAAACTCTGGGGTGCAATGATTACGGATGGACATCCATGATCTATCCATTCTATGATCAGAGAAAACAAGTATATATTAGGAAAAGATTAGGGTATACACTTACATCCTAAGTGTATAATGTGATGTCATTCTTATATATAATAAATGTGTACCACCTATCCCATCCTTGAACACCTAATCTCACTAGTAAGTGTATAATGTGTATTGGGTTTTCAAGAAAATTTTGGCAGCATTTCCCCGCTGTTCTCTAAGTACATATGTACTTAGAGAACAAACGGGGAAATGCTGCCGAAATTTTCTCGAAAACCCAATACACATTATACACTTACATCCTAAGTGAGATTAGGTGTTCAAGAACAGTCCCAAACCGGGGACTATCCAAGATTTACTCCTAATGAGTCAATCTTGGACGGGTTTCTAGGCCAACAAACACATTTGATGTCATTCTTATATATAATAAATGTGTACCACCTATCCCATCCTTGAACACCTAATCTCACTAGTAAGTGTATAATGTGTATTGGGTTTTCGAGAAAATTTCGGCAGCATTTCCCCACTGTTCTCTAAGTACATATGTACTTAGAGAACAAACGGGGAAATGCTGCCGAAATTTTCTCGAAAACCCAATACACATTATACACTTACATCCTAAGGAGATTAGGTGTTCAAGAACAGTCCCAAACCGGGGACTATCCAAGATTTACTCCTAATGAGTAAATCTTGGACGGGTTTCTAGGCCAACAAATACATGTGCTGTCATTCTTATACCTACAATCCTAGTTCTTCAAGTTAGGGTGATTATCGATGTCTTTAAAAGCATGATTGGAAATTTAGGGAAAAGTTCATTATTTACATTCCAAGCATGTCACATGTGTGCATTACAGTTCATCATTAAGCAAGAAGGGTGATTAGGATTCTCAATATACTCAACAATATTGAAACAAAGACAATCATTTTTTTTATTAATATACTGCTGCTTCAGTCGTGTACCAAACATGAAACATGCATAGAGTAACATCACATTAAAATATAAGAAGTATAACTAGAGCTTTCAAAAAAAATCAAGCAATTCACTCATTTGAGCTAAATTTTCGCCATTGTGATGTACCCATTATACATGTTCCTACTCCCAGTTCTTCAGTTACTTATTCTACATGTTTTGATAAGTTACATTGCAGACAAATGTTACTTCCCCTAGTTGACCACAGTATGAGGCAATGCCACCATGATGAATAGGATGAAGAACCAAAAGTCAGATGGATAATCAGATATCACTGTCAACAAACTGGCTTCCTAACTTACTTCAACATCAATGGATATGAGTTACTTATCAAGTTACCAATAAGTAAATAACTTAAATAAAAAATAAAAAATGCCCAGCAGCAGCCTTGGCGTGCCTTGGCACCGCCCAAGCAGCCGCCTAGGCGGAGGAAGGAAGGAGGAAGAAGGTAGTACCTTGAGGGAAGAGGAAGAATGCCTGGCCTGGAGAGCAGCGGCCTTAGCAGAGACCTACAGGCAGCCGGCGCCGGCAAGGACAACACCAAAGAAGCCACCGGCGGCGAGGAGAGCGGCGGCGAGGAGAGCAGCGGCGCGGCGGCGAGGAAAGCTGAGGAGAGGAGCGGCGCGGCGGCGAGGAGAGGAGCAGTGGCGCGGGGGAGCAACAGCGGTGGCGGCACGAGGGAGGGGGGCAACGACAGTGGGAGCACTGGCGGTAAGAATCGCCAGACCTAGCAGGAGGTTTGCAATGAAACAGAGAAATGGGGAAGAGTTCTCTGTTTCGCGGGGCTATTAAGTTCCCAAATAGCGTTGGTTGTTTCAAACAACCGACGCCTATTATCTTCAGCGTCAGTTGATAGTAAAAAACCGACCCCAAATTAGTTGGCGGGAACTATTATCAGCGTCGGTTATCCAAGGATAACCGACACCTAAAGTGGAACTTTTCGCGCAGAATTTCATTTGAAATAGGCGTCGGTGAATAGTTAAAAACCCGACGCTGTATGTGGCCCAAATTTTTTTCGGTCAAAAATTGGATTTCGCGAGTGCTTTTAGGCGTCGGTTGGTTATAGTAAGCCGACGCTGAATACAAAGTGGTACCCGTGTCTGGCTGGTCTTCGAATATAGACGTCGGTTTTCCTAAATAACCGACGCCTGATATTATAGGCGTCGGTTTTCCTTAATAACCGACGCCCAGAAAAGCGACACTGAACGCTATTTCTGTAGTAGTGCATGCACTACGTTAATCATGAAGAGAATGCAAGGTATCATGTCCAAGGATAGCAGAAACTGATTGTTAAGATGTGTGAAGTTGTGCGGAAGGAGTTCATCAAGCTCTATGATGCCAACAATTATGCATGCCATCACTGATAGTAACTAGGAAAGCCCAATCCACGTCATACCAAAGGGAGTAATGACAATCGTTAAGGGAAGTGATGGTAAAGAATTATCAAGTTATAGGATGGAAAATGTTCATCATTATAGGATGTTGAATGCCACCATAAAAGAAGGGTAATTTTCCCTTACCATTCATTGACTGAGTTCTTGAACACCTAGCTCACCACTCTCAACTTTGTTATTTAGATGGATATCTTGGTTTCCATCAAGTTCCCATTTACCCTGGTGATCAAGAAAAGACGCCATTTACATGTATACATAAAACATATGTTGTTTGCAAAATGTCATTTGGACTATGTGACGCTCCTGCCACTTTTTTTAGGTTTATGTATTGTATTTTCACTGACTTCATTGAAGAGATTATGGATTTTTTAATGGATTATTTATCTATATATAGATCCTCCTTTGAGTATTGTTTGAGGAACATGTCTCGAGTTCTAAAAAGGTGTGAAGAGAAAAATAAGTTTCAAACTAGGTGAAATGCCATTTCATGGTACGTGAAGGCATTGTGCTTGGAAACAAGGTTACCGAAGTTGGAATAGAGGTGGATAAAAGCAAAATTGAAAGTGATTTCAAGTTGTCACCTCCTTCCTCAGTTGCCTCCTTTAGAGGTTTTCTTAGCCATGTTGCTTATAAAAAAATATTTATTAAAGATTTCTCCAAAATCTCCAAACCACTCTCAAGACTTTTGGTGAAAGACACTCCATTTACTTTTGATAAAGAATGTGTGAAGGCTTTTCTCACCTTGAAAATTGCTCTTACTTAAGCACCCATTATGCAAGCTCATGCTTGGGACCTCCCATGTAAGCTCATGTGTGATTCCATCGAATTTTTTGTAGGAGTATTTCTTAGTCAAAAGAAATACAAAAAGTACCATGTCATTTACTATGCAATCAACTTGATGAAGACCAACTGAATTATACAATTAGTACAAGAAATGCTTGTAATTATCTATGCCTTTAACAAATTCAGGTCATATTTACTAGGAGGAAAAGTTATTGTCACACAAAACACAGTGTAATCAAATATTTGATGCAAAAGAAAGATACCTAGCCTTGTATCTTACGATGAGTTCTATTGCTTCAAGAGTTCAACCACAAAATTGTGGATTACAAAGGGTCATAAACTATCGTAATAGACAACCTATCTAGTATTTGTGTTGATATTAATGGCTCTATGCCAATAAATGACTCATACATATATGAGTCCCTGATGGTTGTAAGAATGATTGATCTAGTCAATCCTTGGTATGTAGAATTTTGCAAATATATAGCATGTCAACATCTACCACATGATATGATGTACAACCAAAAGAATAAATTTTCAATGACCTAGAACTGTTATTGGAATGATCCTTTTCTTTTCAAAAAGATGCAAAGGCAATGTATATAGAAGATTTATTCTATAATATGATACACACTTTATTATTGATAAGTTCCGTTTATCCCCATATGGAGGACATCTGGGAGTCGAGAAGATGGCAATGAAAGTTCTACATTTTGGTTTCTTCTGGCCATCCATTTTCAAAGATTCACAAGCTCATAATGCATGCCAAAGAACATGAAATATCATCAAAATAGATGAAATGGCACTTACTAAATGTGTTAAAGTAGACATTTGTGATGTATGGGGGATAGGCTTTATGGGACCCTTCCCCCCATCCTTTTGGAACTAGTACATTATATTTGTTTTTGATTATGTATCAAAATGGGTGGAAGCTCTGGCCTTGCCCAACTGAGACTCAAAGACTATCATGCACCTTTTCAATATGATTATTCTCCTATGTTTTGAGTTTCCCTTCGTGACCAGTAATGCAGTATCAAAAAATCATTTACAACCTTGCTAAAAAGATATGGTTATGACACAAGATTTCCACCTAGTATCATCCTCAAATAGATGGTCAAGTAGATGTTTTATATTTCCAGATCAAGTGAATTCTTGATAAAACTACTCAGAAGTCTAGGAAGGATTGGTCCCCAAAACTTGATGATGCTCTTTGGGCATACCGAACTGCATACAAGACTCCCATCAAAATAATTCCATATCTGCTAATCAATGGAAAATCTTATTACATTCTCTTAGAGTTAATGCATAAAGCATAGTGGGCCATAAATAATCTTAATATAGATCCTAACCTATCTAAGGAGAAGATGTTACTCCAGTTGCAATAGATAAAGGAACTACACCTACATGCTTATGATAAAACTAAGATTTAGAAAGAAAGAACTAGAAACTAGCATGATATTCACATCAAGCACAAAGATATCATTGAAGGGGACATAGTCTTGTTGTTTATTCATCCATTCATCTTTTCCTTGGAAATTTATGCTCATGTTTCTCTGATATGTTCACTTTCATTACAATCAATCCTTTCAGTATGATGGATGTCCAAAGTGAGTAGTCTAAGGCTTCCTTTGTCAATGGATATAGACTAAAACGATATTACAAAGATGAAGTATTCAATAAAAGGTTGACATGGACTTCTCTAAGCCACCTACTACAAACTACACAAAGACTGGATAGTCAAGATAATTGACTTTAAACAAGCGATACTTGGGAAGCAGCACAAGACTTCTCTTTGTTTGTGTTATGTTATATTTTGTTTTTTGTTAGTTATTTTAGTTGTAAGGGCTCAATCCACCTATTCAGTCGACCTTTGTTTTTTTCTATGTAACATATTGACTTTGAAGTTTGATTGCTTTAAAATGATGATAGGACAATTATATACTCCAAAGTGATTATCGACCAAAACTATGATCCACATTGCTTAATACACTACATATATCAACCTCTTTTTGCATTTTTGTTTCTAGGTTCTATCAACCTAATTCATTGACCTTGAACTTAACCTATCAAACTCCATTGATTTTTCCTTATTGATCTCAGTCTATCAACCTCAGAGCTTGATACACAATACATTTGATGCTCTGCCTCTCCCCCCTAACCACCCTTCATCTATATAAGGAGGCTGAGGACAGTGATTTCTTTTCACTTACCAAGCTCTACCATGGAGTTTTACCACATTTTCCTTCACCGCATTGACCTCAAACTCCAATGTAAACAATCAACCTCATAGCTCAATAGCTTCTGAACTCAACAACCCATTTTCTCAACCTCATTCTCTAAACCTCAAGGTATATTTAGCTATGACATTGAAGCTTACCGATTGACTTCTCACAAGTTGACCATGTTGTTTCAACATGCTATCAACCTTAACAGGTAAAAATTTCTCTCTTTTTTTGTTCCTATATTAACCTCATGTTAACAGCTCCATATCCCCCTAGTAGTTAACCTATCAACTATCGAACACTCTAGTAATTGACGTATCAACTATCAAACATGCCCCCAACAACCTTAGAGAATGATAGTCATTTTGGATTCATATCAGCCTCCTATGTTTTCTGAGCTTAATATTTCATACAAAACATATCAACCTACAACTAGATTTGATTTTATCAGTTTTTTCCTGGTTTGGTTTATCACTTTTTAATTAAGAGGAGATCGATTGCTTAATCATACTTTAAATTCACCTTATGTTTATAAATCCAAATGTAAACCTCTTTGTGACCTTTTGAGAACTAACAATTGCTCGCCTAGAGGAAAAGGCCACCATTGATCCTTCCACTGCTATTGATGCCAATACTACTATTGATACGATGATTGAACATGCTACATAGAAAAATATTATTAAAGCACATTAATCGGAAGTTAAGAGGACTCCCCATGAGTCTTTGACTTCTGAACAAAGAAAAAAACAAAAGATAAAACGTCTTGCCATCGAGGCAACACAAGCAACATGGGAGGACAGCCCCAAGCTCCAACAAGGTATGCTACTACCTCACAATAATAAAGACAAAGCAACATACATCGTTATTGTTGGACAAATCTTAAAATCCACACACTTTGCAAAGAATCTGACACTTTGTGAACTAGGCATATGGGAATGAGTGTATGACAAGCTGGTTAGTTCTGACTTAGCCACCCTCTATTTTGCAACACTGCTATATTATAACAAGCTGACATGAGAGTTTATGTCCTCAATCAAAGAACTCATAGTGGCACCGACTGATAGAAAAACATGTGGCAGGAGCCAATAGATTTAAGTGTGATTCTTCAACAAAGAGGAGGTTCTTAATGATAAGAGACTGAACAAAATCTTCTACACAAACTAAGAAGAAGCAAAATAGAAAATTCCAACCATCTTGACAAGAAGGACCCTTGCTTTATGCCTGACAAATTTGGGCTACACTCACATACCATCTTGGATACAAGTCAAGTGTTTCCAAGGCTACTAATGTTCACTCTAGAATGTGGTGTATCATACACAAATTCATTGCCAACATACTCTTCACCAAATTAGAGATAGGAAACATTTATCGTGAAGATCTTTATATTCTATCTTTCATTATGGATGGGAAAGCAATCAACATATGCAAGTTGGTCATAAATAGATATATATCCCTTACAACTCTACCCCAGAAAGATTATTACATGATTGACCTTATCAGCCTTATATATTAGGCATTTGGGCACCGCAATGTACCCAAAACCTTTATAGAAACTAAAGGCAATCAATTTCTTAATATAAAGTATCTGGTTTACATCAATACACTTGTACTCTTAACTAGAAAGCTCTACTTCCACTTCATTAGGAGTGATATTCTCATCCCACTATCATTGTTCAATGGCTATGATGCTCATAAGATCATGTATACAAATGATTAACTCCCTCACCTACTTGCACAACCCTAGATATATACCTCAGCCATAGGAAGTACCCACCCTACATTATCTTATCAGCATCATCCAATGCTAATAGTGTTGAGAGATCCACTCTCTATCATAGTGTAAGACTCTGAATAGAGTGCACAAGGTGAAATTATGGAACACATATCTAAAGTTCCTCCATCTTCATATCAGTCACGCTCCCTCCTCCACAGAAATTGGCAGTTCCCACATAGAATAATTATGTGCAGAGGAGTCACATAGCAAGAGTTCATGCCCCATTATGGCTCCACCTCTGTCACCACCCGCTACATTTGTTCTAGTACATCCCCCTTCATCCTCATCATCTAGGAATTTCAAAATGTTCCATCCAGCCCATCGCAACAACAAAGACAACATGAAGCGGCCCCTTCTAGGTCACATGCTAATCCGGATGATGATCCATCCTCTCCTTCATCATCATCCCATCACCCATCTGACACTCACTATCCCGACACTCCCGAAAGAATTTTTTGGTTGTGAGTTTGATATTCTATGTACGGTAACAATTCTAAACTAATGATATTTCTAACCTCAAGGTAGATGTACGTGACTTTAATGACAAGATGGTTAATCTCACCAATGCTATCTACGAGCTGCAACACCTTCCATGCTAGGTAGCTATCTTAGAGTGTAAAGTCGATGCTTTGGCTGCTCTCCCCCAACAGATGGCAGAAATGTTGGCATTATAGAGGGAGATGCATAAATTCTAGAAATTCAATGAGGATGATTTACAAAAGAATAATGCTAAACATGATGTCAAGTGACAACACAAGTGCGCATGATTTTCCCATCAAAAAGGAAAGGGATGATACTCACTATCTTCATCTTCACTCGAGACTTCCTTAATTTCAAATACTTCAAGTGAATGATGAGAGGAGCAACACCATTTTACCCAGAAGACTCTATTGAATCCTCTAGTCTTTTATTAATGACATGCATCCCAGACACTATCATGACCAAGAATGGTATTAATAATGCGACTTCTATTGTGAGTAATGTTTAGGAGAACCTGCAACCTATGAATCCTCCCCCAATCCCTCCATTCCACATTCCCATAGGGATTAATGCATCTATGGAACCAGAACATGTCAACCCATCTAAGGACATTCATACCAAGTACTTCAATGATGACATGCCACTTTTTCAACTTCATCCTGATGACAACCTTTTCCAACAACAATGCATATGGTTGTTGCATGCTTTTCTAATAGGAGAAGATTGCCCAGTCCAATCTCTCCACACTCTACATATTGAATCTAAGGAGGCTATTTACTTGGGTAAGAAGGAGAAGGTTCTTGAAATGCATTCTAACACAGATATCTCAGTTGATGATAGGCACACTTCCTCTAATGAATACAATGATGATCAGGCGTCTATTCTATCAAATGTTGTCTGATGGCCTGCTAATCTTGTTGTTCTTGAACCAAAGTTTCCCTTCCTCTACATATTCTTCACAAGATGTAGGATATGGATCTTGATTTCCTACAAGGGATGCAAGTATGTAATATCTTTCTCCTCCATGATATTTAGGATAATATATTAGATGGAAACCATTTCATCTACAACAATGGGGTCCAATATCTGTTACAAAACATGTGTTACGCAATATCTTTTGCATTTATGCAAGGATCAATAAGTGTCTTTTCACTATTCTAGCAACCATGATTTTACAAGATGTGATGCCTAGTGACAAGCAATGTCCCTACTACAACACCACACCCTCCCTTGTGAACTGCCTATTCAAGAATTGTTTGACAGTGCCAACTGTCACTACCCTAATAACAAAGATCAATGAAGGGAAGACAAGACTTATACTTCTCCCTTTCCACTATAAGTGCTATTGGATCCTATTCATTGTTGTTCTAATTAAGAAATAGAGTGTCTTATTCAACCCATGTTACAGAGATTTGCACAATCCTAATATGCAATTTAGAGATCCATGAGAAGAAAACAAGTTGCATATCCCTATTGGTTTGCAACACTTGATCTGGTAATGTTGACCTTACTATAGTCCCAAAAAGTTCAACTATGCTATTGAGCCTTTAGTCCATCAAAAAAATCTAGCAAAGGGTGATAGCACTTTCATAGTCCTCTGAGTCACAGAGGCGCATAATCAAAGCATATCGTTCACTACTTTAGATCCTGATGGCTTCACTACATCACGAGGGAGATATGAAATGGAGGTGATCCATGATAGTAGCTTCTTTTGAGATTCTGAGTTTCTTGAAAATCTTTGGGATCTATATCCCCTTATCCCCAAGCTTGCCAAGATGCCTTTCGAGGAGGTCCTTCATAAAGAAACCGAACATGTTGAGCATCTAGGCATAGAGTTACCTTAGCCTGAGTGGAGAAATCCATCCCTATAGGACTCACAACTTCCCAAAACCATATCTATCTCAATACGAGATTGGGATGTAGAAAAAACTCATGCTATGTTGGATAAGTCTCAAACATTTCCTATTTATGGGCCAACTACTATCATTGAGCTCAATTTTATTAACTTCTAAGGGAGAATCGACAATCATCTCCCCTGGGATGACCTGCATTTATGATGATGAGGCTCTCAAATGGTGGGTGTAATTGTGTTATATTTTGCCGCAATGACCTAGTAGTTATGAAGGAAGATCTCTAGGACACCGTCAAACAAGGCAGTTATCAATCACATAGCCTTATGTATATTTATCAATCTATTTTGGGACACGACTTAGATGACTTCTTTATGGTTAGATGTAATAAATGAACTTTATGCAAAGGACAACTTTAGAGAGAAGGAGTTTCTAATTCAGAATATGTAGACTAATATTTACAAATACACATTTTTACCTCTACTCCATGACAATCACTAGGTGTTGGTTGCAGTTTTCACTTGCGACCGTTAACTATTTTCTATAATAGCTCAGATTACCTCGTTAACTTGGTGGGTCTCTAAAATTCCACACATGCCGAGTTGGTCTCTACACCAGAGATCTTGACTCTATTATTCATCAACACGGCGAATGCTAAAACTCCCATAAGAAAAATTGGTTCAAACCCCAATATTTTCATCACAATTCTAAGCAACGACCTCTATCAAATGACTACGAGTTTTATGTCCTTCATTTAAAGTATCTCTTTTTGTCCTTCATGTCATGGTTGAACAATGATGAGACAAGAACTACCATGGTGTACATAATAGATACACTATGATGCTTCTCAAATCTAAATGATTTGACGAAGAACACTGTCAACATTATTGAATAACAACCTCACATGGTTACAATTTTTCTTTCACTTTTTCCACTCTGGGGATAGAGTGTGTATTAAGTTCGGGGGAGTGTAATCCGTTGAAATAGGTATCAACAATATCAAAATTTTGCATTTTCTACTTTCTTCATTTACTCACTTTTCATCAAAACTTTTGAACTTTTTCACATGTACATAATGAAGAAGATTGTTCTCTCCCCACAAGAAAATTGTATGTTTGTACCATATAGACACTTCTATACAAATCGAATGTGAGAAAACAATGAGTAAGGAATCATTTCTCAACTTTCAAAGTTGACGATGATATCACTGTTATATCTTTCTCTGAAAAAAATGTTATTAATTCTTGTGACTATATTTTAAAGTCTAGAATATCACAAAAGGACTATTTCTCAATCCACTTAAAATAAAATACAGACACATATTCAATCAATGGCACACTCTCTGAGAAAAATAAAGACCTATCTCATCATCCACTCCACATACAAATCATAGAAAATCCCAAAAAGAGTAAGGAACAAAAAGCAGGTGTGAATAAAAATAGAGAGTTGTGCTCTGCTCTTAGTCAAAGAGACTATCTACATGGTATATAGCCACACTAAAGAATGAACATATATTTTTCTCGGTAGTTTCTTTGACCCAAAATATACACTCCAATCACAATGGTTCTCGTTAAAGGTATAGTAATCTGGGTAGTGGTACTTAGAATGTGTAATCACTACTCTAAAACCAATAGGTTTGGGATGCAGGGACCACTTGCCCACTAAATAGACATATAGTTGAGAGACCCAAAACGAAAGAAGGGAACATCCATAATCCTTTCAACCTACCCTTTTATCCCGCTGCCCCACCGAACAAAAAGGACGTGATTGAAAGCTACTTTGTAAGAGAGTTGTGAGTCAAAGATGGTTCACAAATAATAACTGTCAATGAATTGGCAAGAACAAATCTTTTAAGACATGATGTTTTAAGAGGTGAAATCATTTTAAGAGTTGGTACGAAATTTTTGTAAGAGGTTGGCATAAAATCTTCTATCACTTATGAATCCTATCATCCTGCTCATTTAAACGTACATGATGATTTCTACATTTCTAGCTTGAGATCAAGCTAAATGATAAGTTTGGGGGAGTTGATAAAATCAGTTTTGATGAATATTTCCCATATGTTTTGACCTAGAAAAGTATCTTTATATGCAAATAAAGATCAAATGATCCTTCATTATGTACTTATACATCAAAAGTCTATTTTAATTAAATTACCTACAAAAATGTATATAATTTGACTTAAACTCATAGACTCAATTGGTAAGCTATAGACCTCCAATGTTGACCATAAGAATACATTGAGAAAAGGAATTATATCAATTGACCTCTAAAGATCGATAAAGGAAGTGAACTCAAACAGAACAATCAAGAACTCCATCGAGCTATTATAACAATCAACCCTACTTGAATCATACAGTCATTCAAGTTATTTACCTCCAAGCTCAAGAAATCTCAACTTTGATAAATTAAAGCACATCAATTGAGTTCTTGATCTTGATATTAAACTCATTGAGATGATTCACTCAAGCTACCAATCAACATACATTTTGATAATTCATAAAGCAATCAAGGTTGAAGCCAAGAGATAAAGCTTGACTCACTCCATATATCAATTTCTCAAGAAAAGATAGGTTTGAGGTTGATACATATTTTATGGATCAACAAGCCCATCGAGCCATAAAGCTCAATTTCTAGAATCCAAAGGGTTGATTCCACATGGGCCAAATATAGGTCGGCTCCAATCCGGTCAAACCCTATAAATAGTACCCCAAGCATCACTTCATCGACATCTCATTTTACTAAAAACAAACCAAAACATTATTGAAGAGCTCAAGGACCAGGGTCAGAACTATTGATCTTAAGAGAATCATAGACCTAGAGGGAGAGATCAACCTCTGGCCTTACCAACAGTCCTCCCATTTCATATTGACATATTCATCTTTATTTAAGCATCACCATCAACCAAAGTGAAGACTATTGATCTCAAAGGTTGATAGGTTAGATCAACCACCTTCCAACAATCGAACTCTCAGTTAGATTAATTTGAAAGATGGGTAAATTAACCTCTCGACTCGATCTACCCCCGATCCACCTCTCTAATTTTCTCCTGTTGTTTTTTTCCTTCAGAGAACTATGACTTATTGAAGTTGTAATATGTTTCTTTCTTTCACAATGAGAGGCTAGATATAATAACTTGGGTTGTTAGTAGCCATTAGGCCCTCCCAACCATTTAATGTTTCCTTCTTCAATTTAAATATGTATATTCTTGTAGTTCTATTGCTATCTCTTATTAAAATGTATCACTTGTTGGATTAGCTACTTCATATAATGTCTAATCTGAATTAATTTGAGAAAACAAGTACATGAAGATCTATAGTGTGTATTAGAGACAAGCTATGAGTGTGAGGAGTCACTATAGCAGGAGTCATACGTATATCCTTGATCTATTAGTAATCATCTCGAGAGAGGGATAGAAATCTACCCTGATCTACAGAGAAGGAAGGTGCAAGATATATTTGTGACTTCTTGCATGATATGTTAAGAATATATATGCATTAGAAGATAAGGTTTTTTTATGGTTGAGGTCAGTATGATTGGTGAACCCCAATTCAAGTTCCCTCATCATAATCATATTTACCCTTGTTCACTTAATATTTTATAAGTTATGTTTATCATTTTTTAGTGACTAATTAATTCCTTTATTAGAATGCAATTTCAACCCTTTTGATTTGACTAAATTAAGCCAAGACATTTTCTTCTTACCTTATTATTTCTCCTTATCCCTGAGTTCGACCATGTATTTACTACAATAGACTATGTATTGAACTGTATACATATTATGAATTTGGGTATAAACTTAAAGTTTGATGCCTTGAACTAGGAAAACGTATTGACATTGCTGACCCATGTTTAAGGACGATCAGTTGCCCAGTTGGATTCCCCTTTCATACAGTTTTTGGGTTGTTTATGGATTTGTCACTTCGTTTTCATCAATAGCCCTGCAAGACCATCCTTTTTGGTGTGGTCTTTTGATCATATTCTTCTCTCCACTATTGTTTTTTGGCGATGTCAATATATCATCATATTCTAATTTCAAGAATTAAAATTGACGTGGACAATGTGTAAAGTGAGTCCTGGCATTCATGACATATACATATTACATAGTTTTGATCTCAAAAAAATGAAGATATAACATGTTTCAGATCACAAGAACCACAAAGACCTAGTTTACATATCTCTATCCATCAAAATAATGTTTTAAAAGGCCTTAAATTAGTTTATGTAATATGGTTGTATCATATCATATATGATATTTGGTGATTAGTGTAGATACACATCATACAATCATATCGTTCATGAACGATAGACAGTTCAAAAACCAAACTGGAATTAAAATCATATGACGTTGGCCATGATACCATTTTTGGGCCTTGAGTAAAGGGGTTCAATGGATATACATATTAACTGTCAGGCAATGGATCTATATAGTAAAACATTTTTTTATCAGTAATACCGTAAAACATTGCTCGATTGAAGACGTAGAAGGGATATAGAATATGTCTTAGCTCACACTAGTTTAACAAAAACTAGGCATCTCTTATGTTGGTGTAGACCAAGCACTTCTAGATCCAGATTCAAAGTGGTTGTTGTTGTTGTTGTGCCTTGTCATTGCATGTAACACTTTTTTTCTCCTTGTATAAGTTTCTTGTCCTCAAGCCTCCACCCAAGGGCCTTAGCCTCTACATCATCTACATGGATGTAGGAACTCTTTTTGTATCACCTTGGTCTCTAAGAGGAAGAAAAAACTAGAGTAGTTGATGTGAAAGCATGGCTCAATCTCCTTCTCATGTGGTTGCGGGATGTTGTATTTAGGTCAAGTTTTTCTCCCTCCAAGAGGAAGAACTCTTAGACAACTTTTGTCTCAATGTTTGTGTTTCCCTTTGTAAGTCCACCCATTTATAAGAGAGTGGCAATATTATTGTCTTTCTTAATTTTTTAATCATGTTCCTAATAAAAACTCACAATCAAATTGAAACTAGAGAAATCAGATAGAATTCTCAATTGTCTAGTTCATTAATGAAACAACTGACTTGCTAACCCAGTTGGCTGATGGGATTATCAACTCACTCAGTTCCTTTGTCAGCAATTTCTATACCAATTTTAATTTCTCAATTCAATTACAAATCAATTGGATCTTTCCTATACTTATTCAACTCAAATTTGACCCAATTTCCCAAATGGACTATCCAGTTAGCCGATTGGCTACTTTTTGAGTTGGTGATCATTGTCCCCTTGACATTCAATCTAATCATCCGATCTAAACCATCAAGTTGGCCAAATGGCTTGTCCTATAGCTATATTGGGCATAAATCATCATGTACGTGATTAAGAACCATTCTAGTCATATGTGCAATTGCAAACTTCAATTCCTTTAACGATCCTTATGTGTGTGACCCCTCATTATTCTCACTATGTTGGTAGATGTTCAAAACATCACAAACAAAGATTGGTGTCTAGAAATACATCATTTCTACCCAAGTAATAGGAATAAGTTGGAGAAAAACTTCAACCTATAAAGTGACCAATATTACCATGTTTGTATAATTCCTTTGTTCAACATCCACATTGAAACCAAAGCATAGAGTTGTTGTCCTCTTAACATTCCATCTATGTGTTTGAACTAGAGTGGACTTTTGAGATTGTGTGACTCAATATCATATATTGACTTACTTGATCATGGCCATAAATTTCATATTCTCACTTATAAAGTGGCTAGAATGTAACTTCAATGGAGGGACAACTTCCATCTACAACACTCCCAATAATCCACAAGTGTCACAATGTACCCAAACACTACATGTATGGCAACCCTCATTAAAAGTCACATCGAGTAGTATTAAAATATACTGAATAACATATGATCATTGTAGTAATTTTAGGTTTAAGTATCACATCACCACTATTACATCGAGATATGACTATGACTATCATAAAATGGTGTCATGTGTCATTCTCAAAGTGGGTATGTCCAATATGACTTTTTATCTAACAAGTACCCATGTATGCAAATTGATATCCAATATAATAATAAAGAAACATAATCACCATTCAAAATACTCAATAGTCTTATGTATTATTGATGTGATGTAAATCCACTTCAAAAACTAACTAGGGACATAAAAAGAATTGATATCCAATATCATGACTAAAGAGACATCGTCATCATGCAACATAGACACTAGTATTATGTATTATTGTTATGTTGTAGTATCAATCACAATTATTAATTAGGAACATAAAAGTAATGAATATTTTTTATTATACTTATGATCTCATGTTTAGGTACTCAAACCAACCCATTTGTCATCGAGTATAAAAATTCTTAGGACTTTATAACATTACATTATTATATCAATATTGGAAAACATAATAAATGCAATTGTCTTTTAATAATAATCAAATCATAAATAATGTATCTAATTAAATCATCACATGATGTCTCTCAAGTCATACAACCAATTGAAAGATCTAGAGGGGGGTGAATAGAGCTTTTTGGAGTTTTTAGAGTTAATTGAACAATTAAACTACTTGAACAAGGAGTAGGAGGAAACAAGGAAGACACAAGGATGTAGAGTGGTTCCTACCTTAGAAATATAAGGTAGTCAGTCCACTACCTGATTGTTTCCAACTGGGATTTTGAAAGTGATAAATTTTATTACCTTACAAGGATGTTACATAAAATACAATCACTTTCCTTACACCCTTGAAGTAGCCTTCACCTAAAGTAGCCTGAATTCCCCTAGAAGCAGCCTTATGAAGTAACTCCAAGCTTGCCCTTGAAGTAGCCTTCACCTGAAGTAGCTTCAATCCTAAAGACAGCCTTCTAAAGTAACTTCAAGTCACAGGGAGCAGCCTTCACCACCTAAAGTAGCACCACAAACCTCCTTTCAATAGCCTCCAATCTAGGAGTAGTCAAGGAGAACAAAATACAATAAAAGGAACAAGATTGGAAGAAAGAAACAATGTTACCAATGAGTACATCGCTTTGATCCTATATCAAGCGTATTGATATCCTATCCACTACAGATGAACTTGGTAGTGTGATGGCTAGGAGATACTAGGCTATAGTACACTAATGCAGAGCTCAGAGAAATAGATTGCAAGTGTAGATCAGCTTGTTGGTCACAAGGAATGATTCTCAAGTGTAATTGTATGCACAAGTGATGATTTGGGTGTCCTAAGGCATGTCCTATTTATAAGAATAGGTTACAAGTACTTAGGGACGTTCTAGAAACTTTCTAGGGTGTTCTTAGTGCTCAAATAGCCATTATGTGTCCTTAAATTATATTGCAACGGCTATTTGTTTAGTGCTAAAAAGTGTAGTCCAGAACTTCTCTCGGTCGAGAAGTTTGTCGACCAAGTTTGTCTTGGTCGAACTTTTCTTCGACCGAATGGGAGGTTGAGGTAAATATGTTGCAACGTTCATTTTCAACTCCCAACTACCTTTTAGACTTGGTCTAATGGCTATGGATCTTTCTAGAGGGTCTATTCTTGATCGAGAACTTTGTCAACCGAGAGTGTCTCGGTTGAGAACTTTTTTGATTGATAAAGTCCATGTTTCAATGTGTTGAGCCATCTACTAAGTGTGGGTATCAATGTGTAATTGTACTTCTATCTTAGGGGAGGATCTATCTAAGTGTTGTGAGTGGATAAGGAAGATCTAATTCTTGATTTACATGATGTCTATGTACTTGTACATTATATACTTTTATAAGTTTTTACATTGAGTACAATCATAAAAATAAAGTAATCTAAGTGTGTTGATCTTCCAATTTGTATTGATCTTCAACTATCCACTGCCTTATTTGTTTATCCCTGAAACACTCAAATAACAAGTTAGATCCATGAGAATGAAATGTTTGTCATCATCAAAACAAAGGGTATAATAATGTCAAATTTAGCCAACACCAATAAAACCTCCATATGAACCTTGTCTTCTCTTTGAACACTTAGATGAAAATTTGAGGCATCATGTTATAAATTGTGTCGTCTTGGAGTGCCCAAGGAGTTTAGGAAACAACCTTGTAGTAATGAGGATATGTTATACTATACATGTGTACCTCAATATTTAGTAAAGCATAGGATCTAAGTGAAGTGATGTGGAACCATATTCATAATGATATGAACCCTAAATTTCATGAGAAAGCCTTGATGTATGAAAATAGGATAATATGAACTTTGTATCTAGGTACATGATAATCACAATAACTTGGAAAGGATGAAACAAGCCTTCTAACTGAAGAAACCTCTTAAATAACATATTGTCTTACATCGTGTATATAAAAGTGTGTAAAGAAAAAAGATCTTCATCAAGAGAAAGGAAGTCAAGTCACTGACTATGATAGAGTCACCTTGGTTCAAGTTTGTGGGGCATCTCCAAAAGATCAAGAGGTAACATTGATTTTTTAGGGGATGATGAGAAAGGGATATTCTAGTGCCTCAATAAATTCATCCTTCTCATGTTAAATTATGACTTATTTGTTGAGCTAGACATTTGATGAATAATAATTCACTTAATAGTATTAAATTCATCTAGCCCTAAAATCATGAAATTTTTGGGATCATGTAGGACTCGACACTTGTGGTTCTAGAAAGAACTTTTCATCTACCTTGAAAACGTTTTGAGACAAATTTTTAGGAAAACAATCTCATTATCGGGGAAGGATGTGAGAACATTGAACTTTCCTACATTTAGTAGAAGTTTCAAATGAAACATATTATTTAACATAATGAAGCTAGGTGAACAATGTTTGTTGTACTTTATCTTTTGAGTCCTTTGGGACAAGTTTCCAAGAATTCATGGTTAAATGATGTAAAATTCAAACAATTATATTCCATTTCTCATAATATTTCTTTGATAAACCATAGATGAATTAGAATGATAAAGGATGTCAAATGTGGGTTGGAGATGATTAATTTGAATCAATAAAAGGATATGTTAAAGACCAAGAAAAGGTTTTTCAACTTTAATATTTTGTTTCCATCATTTGATTTTAGCAAAAGGGAGATTAATAGGGAGGACATCCCAAAATGATAATGGAACTGAGTTTCCTAGAGTCCTGTAGAATATATAGAACAAATAAAAATTTGATATAAACATGATTTTAGTTTGGAACAGATTAAATGATGGTTTGAAATGATTTATGACCAAAAAACTATAGGGGACCAAGATTCTCCCTCCTTATATGTGTAATGTGGCCCAACCCATGAATGACTATGCATTGGATCGTAATCCAATGATCTCATATTTTCTTTGTCCTTGGGATGAATAAGGGGAGTAGGTAAAATAACCTTGGCTTCCTCTCCATAACCATGCCACCTAGGCTACATCTCTCCTTTGTTTTTCCTTCCCTTTTATTCCTCTCCCAATCTAGTTAGGAAGATAAGACCTTTGATCACATCTGACTCATTAACTATTAAGATCAAATACACTAATTTCCCTTCCCTATCACCTTGGTGAGAAACCAACACCACAAGACCTAAAACTACTTTATGACCTTATTAAAGAAAACCCTTCACTCAGTTCTATCATGGTCGATTATCACAACAACATATCATTCCCTCTTCTGAACTAACTTTCTATTTTGCTCTCTCTCCCACATGACCCACCGCTGCTAGCACTTTTTCTTTATGCATGCTTAAGGTAGAGGATAGAGACAAATGTGAAATTGTTAGGTCACCATTCAAATGATTGTAAACGCAAATTTTTTTCCCTCCCTCGATCTCTTGCCTACTAGGGCAAGTCACTCATGGCCAAATGATTTTAGCCACTTAGTGATGACAACAAGTCAACAGATCAGATCTCACCATGCCACCACTTCTCCCTTCACAATCACCTAAACTAGAAACACCTAATGTGGGCCATCAAATCTCCTAGGCACATGGTTTTCCACATCTGGTGGCCCTCATTTTCCCTTCTAAAGGTGAACCTTGTTATATGAATAGAAATCATAGAAATAACCCTAGTATCCTACATGTGATAATATATGATTCCATTGTCCAAATAATACTTATAACCAGTCAAAGTTGGTCATCAAAATCCATAGAGTACATTAAAAATACTTTAATAGCTAAATTTGATTCATATTTGACTATTTTTATTACCATATTAGTTAATTATTTGATATTCATTAAAGTCTTAATCTTGCTTATTATTTATGCATGAATCCTAGATCTTACCATATTAGTAACTTAATGATTACGCTAGAACAGATCTAATTACTATTTATGTTTATAATACAAAACTGGATATAATATGTAGAGTTGAGATTAATGTTAAGTCCCATTATATACTCTTGATCATAATAGTATTGATGTAATGACCCCGCCTTCCAGTAACCTGCAATTAAGAGAAACCAGGAGGTTAGAGCCGTTATCCCAATTTCTAGATCAAAGGTTTGACAAATAAACATTAATAATTATCAAACTTTACTAGACTATAGTGAAAAGCTGTAATAAAATAAACTTTTTGCATACCTTTGAAAAACTTGGATTTCTAAACTTCTATCCACACATGTATACTACTCTAACTAATCATCCTTACACTTTCATTCATGTATTCACAATGTGTCAATTTACTTTTTGTCCTTTTGGATTTGTACCTAAAACACCAAAAAACAAAACGTCGGTCAGCATAAAGCTGGTATGTGGGGGAAACAATAATCGTGCAATTATCCATAACAATTTATTGCAATCAATTACATATTATCAACCAACTTTACATTTTAAATATAACTGTGTGATCCATACATACCCTATCCTCTGCACTATCCATGCAGTGGACCTAGATTCTACCTTCCTTATGGTAGATCCCCATTAAACCCCTCATGATCCTACCTAACCGGTGAATCAGTTTCTAGGGTTGAGTCACATGGCACTACCCGTAGGTAGCCCACTCCTTAACTCATGGTGTTCTATAGAGTCTCATGGCACTACACTTGGGTATCCCAATTTCTAACTCATGATAGTCTAGACCTTACTCTAGGTTACCCTTTTTAGCATTTGCAAAGCCACAGAGAAGGATCCGGGTCTAAGCCAGTTATATATATGTATAGTGATAATCATAGTCACTTTACAGTTGCATGAAATAAAATTCATCCAAGCAGTTTATTTCAAACAACCGATAAATCTCCGAGAATCATCGTGAAACTAAGGCGGTTAATCATAAATGTAACCACATACCTATGATTGTAGATTTTGAGACAGAATCAATCAAATAGAGAAATCTCAACCAAGCAACCAATTATGCACAGAAATCCTGAAATAAATATACAAATTTCCTTTTATCAAACCAAACTCATCTTATTTCTTAGGATTTCTATTCATTTTTAGGGTTTCCTTTGAAATTAGGGTTTTTCCTCCACTTTTAACATTATGAATCCTAATTTAGAAAAACTACATAGAAACCCTAAATTTCTCATCTTACTTCTCCTAACAGACTTAGGATCATTTTTAGCAACCTTTTTCCATAATTCAAAATCAACAAAGTTTTTCACTTCTTTTACCCTAAATTAGGGTTTCCATATGTATTATCCTTCATATAAATACTAAAACCCTAAATTAGCCAACTTTGCATTAAAAACGGATGAAAACTCTATCTTAATAATCAACAAGTTAATACTCTTCAAATTAACCTATTAATCCACAAACATTCACCCTTTATATACAATTAGGATTTCTAATTACCATTTTAACACCTTTTTCTACAAAATTAATGTTCTTTTGTACAAAGATAGAATCAGGTTATCAAATGATTTTTATCTTGTTCCTTGTATTTTTCTAAGCAACTTTCATATATAAAGTTTTCTCATCGGAGATTCCTAGCTATTTCTATGAATTCTACAAAGAAAACCTTTTTCTGGATTATTCGAGCAGAGATAGGAATTTACCAAAAATCGTTGGACGTTCAATCGATGCACCACTGGTCCACTTTTAGATCTAACTCTCCACATTGATCACCTCCACTACGCGAGCTAAGTAAGTGTGCTGGTCCTGGGATCGTTGGATCTTCGCGTGGGTTCACCGTGGATCTCAATCCAACGGTTTCTGCTCTTCATCCTCCTCCCTTTCTATACTCGAACAACGCAGCGGCGCCACGACTGGACCTCGTCAGAGCAAGAGCAATCAAGAGAGGGAGAGGGTTCTGGGACTCGAGAAGTAGCCGCCTAGGTTCGCGAGGGTGTGACGGAGCGTGTGAGGGTCTATTTATAGGATATGGGGGCTTCTTTAGGGTTCCTTCAACCCTGCCGCCGCCCTAAACCTCAAGCGATTTGGGCTTTTCGTGTAGATGTGTTGAAAGCCAGCCAACCTAGGGTCGAGAACCTTTGTTTCTCTCTCCCGAACCCAATGGTACACCTTCCATGAGTGCACATGCACTAATTTGATCAGAAATCAAAGGGGAAAATCCCCCATGTACTCGACCTAAGTCCATGTCCCGCTGGGACTTTGACGATGAGTGGTGCCTGTTGGATCAAGATCCAACGGCCCACATCCTTCACACTCAAACAAAAGGAAACAATTTTTCCTATTTTCAATATAAATCACATTTTGAGAATAATTTGAAAATACCATAACTCTCAATTCGTAATTCCTTTTTACCTCAAATTTTAAGGGAATCATGTTTATGATTTAATTTCCCATTATGCCAAATTTGGGATCATTTTCAAAAGAAGACGAATCCGTTTCTTCAATTACAAGTTAGCACTTAAATATTTATATTTTCCACACACACTTTCTCTTTCCTTAGCAATTATCTTGTTGTTTTGGTTCCCTTGGACCTCAAGAAATCCTAAAGGCATGGATTCCCATATTGGGGAATATTTATTTGCATTTATCCTCTTATAAAAGGCTATTTCTCATATTTTCCTTTTTATTAATTAAATCCCCTTTCCTTTTTATTTCTCTTTTCTTTTTCAATTGGGATCAATGGCCAACAAAGCTCATTATCAATCAATCAAGGCCATTTCACACAAAATCCATCACAAATCAAAGAAATATATTTCATTTATTATTTAAAAGAGAATTACACCTTTTAATACATACTTAGGAAATTGAGGTTATAACATCCTCCCCTCCTTATCGGAATTTCGCCCTCAAAATTCAATAAACAAACAAACAAATTAGGATATGCATTTTCCATGTTCGTCTTCATCTCCCATGTGGCTTCATCCTCTCCATGGTGCTTCCAAAGAACCATTACCATCTCTATATTCTTATTTCTGAGCTCTTTTACCTTGGTATCTAGAATTCATAAAGGTAACTCAGGATAAGTTAGCTTCCCTTGAAGCTCAATGGGTTCAATGCTCAGCACATGGCTTGGATCTTGCACATATCGCTTCAGATTGGACATGTGAAACACATCATGCATCATACTATATTGAGGGGGTAATGCCAAATGATATGCGGCTTCACCAATCTATTCTAACACTTCAAATGGACCCACGTATCGGGGACTCAACTTTCCTCTGTTCTTGGCTATAGCTTGGAGTGGCCAAATTTTTAGAAAAACATGCTCTCCCACAGTGAAATGCATGTCAGTCTGCCTCGCATCAACATACGACTTTTGTCGATCCTGGGCTCTTTTTATCCTTTGCCTGATCAAAGCGACTTTATCAGCATACACTTGGAGTTCATCTGACCTCAACAAGTTCCTTTCACCAACATCATCCCAGTGAAGTGGTGACTGACACGGTCTCCCATATAGAGCTTCATACGGAGGCATCCCAATACTGGCTTGATAACTGTTGTTGTAGGAAAACCCAGCTAATGGTAAGTATTTCTCCCATGATCCACCCCAATCAAGCACACAAGCTCTCAGCAGATCCTCTATGGTCTGAATTGTCCTTTCTGACTGACCATCTGTCTGGGAGTGATATGTGGTACTGAATTTCAACCTTGTACCAAATTCCTCTTTAACTTGCTTCCATAGCTTGGAAGTAAACTTTGGGTCTCTATCGGAGATGATGGAACTGGGTACGCCATGCAAACACACTATCTCTCTGATATATAACGCAGCTAAATCTGACACCTTGGCAGTGGTTTTCAGGTCAAGGAAGTGTGTTGTCTTGGTAAGGCGATCTACCACAACCCATATAGCATCATGTCCTTTCTTAGTCCGAGGTAGACCTACCACAAAATCCATGGTGATCTGCTCCCATTTCCAATCTGGAATCTCTATAGACTGTAAAAGCCCACCGGGTCGTTGGTGTTCAGCCTTCACCATTTGGCATGTAATACAGCTGGCCACATGTGCCACAATGTCTATCTTCATTCCTGACCACTAGAAAAACCTCTGCATGTCCTTAAACATCTTGGTAGTTCTCGGGTGCACCGTGTACTTAGAACCATGAGCCTCTTATAGGATATGTTCCTTCAACAGTGAGTCTTCGGGAACCCATATGCGATTCTCAAATCTAATCCCTCCGCCTATTCCCAGTGAAAGACGGGTCTGAGACTTCTTCATCAAGCCTTTCATCTTGTCAAGTTCCCCACTAGCTAACTGTGCTGCTAAAATCTCACTCAACAATTCTGACTGTATCTAGATGTTGGGAAAATGAACTCGATCATCAAACAGTTGAGGAGACCATTCTACCATCTCTTCTAAACTCTTCCACTGACTGGACAAAATAGCTGCACACCTGAGCTGTTTCTAACTCAAAGCATCTGCCACGACATTCGCCTTTCCTAGATGATAAGTGATGGTGAAGTCATAATCATTCATGTACTCCATCCATCGTCGTTGTCGTAGGTTTAAGTCTTTCTGAGTCAGGAGGTACTTTAGGCTCTTATGGTCAGTGAGGATCTCAAAAGTAGCACCATACAGGTAATGCCACCAAATCTTCGATGCATGGATGATAGCAACCAGTTCTAAGTCATGCGTCAAGTAATTCACCTCATTGGGCTTGAGTTGTCGGGAGGCATATGTAACCACATGTCGATTCTATTCCAACACACAACCAAATCCCATCTTCGATGCATCAATGAAAATCATGAAACCCTCATTGCCTAATGGTAGAGTCAAACCTGGTGCATTGGTTAGCTTATCCTTCAGCTCCTGAAAATGAGCTTCACATACATTGGACCATACAAACTTCACATCCTTCCGAGTCAACATAGTCAAAGGCAAGGCGGTCTTTGAGAAATCCTTGATGAAACGTCGATAGTACCCTGCCAACCCCAAGAAACTATGTATTTCTGAGGGATTCTTTGGTGCAGGCCAGTCTCAAACAGTCGGATCTACAACGATCATTCCTCCTGAGATGATGTGTCCGAGGAACATGACTCGGTCTATCCAAAACTCACATTTGGAGAATTTCTCATAGAACTTCTACTTTCTCAAGATATCAAGGACTTTACTTAGGTGGTCTCAGTGTTGATCTAAGTCATCCGAATAAACTAGTATGTCATCTATGAATACTATGACAAACGAGTCAAGGAGGGGTTGAAACACACTATTCATAAGGTTCATGAACACACTGGGTGCATTGGACAACCCAAAAGGCATAACCACAAACTCATAGTGGCCATAACGTGTTCTAAAAGCTGTTTTCGGGATGTCCTCACTCTTGACTCTCAACTGGTGGTATCCTGACCTCAAGTCAATCTTAGAAAAGACTCAAGCAGACTTCAACTGGTCAAACAAGTCATCTATACGGGGTAAAGGGTACTTGTTCTTAATGGTAGCCTAGTTGATCATCCAGTAGTCTATGCACATTCGGAGCGAACCATCCTTTTTCCTTACAAAAAGAACCGGTGCTCCCCATGGTGATGTGCTAGGGCGGATAAAACCCTTATCTAGCAATTCCTGCAATTGTTTCTTCAATTCGAGCAACTCCACAGGGGGCATTCTATAAGATGCTCATGAAATAGGGCTTGTCCCATGAGCTAGCTCTATGGAGAAACCTACCTCTCTCTCGGGAGGAATCCCAGGTAGATCATCTAGAAAAACATATGCATAGCTCCTAACTACCTCTATTTCCTCTAATGGTTGCACCCTGGGTTCTGGCTCGGTGACTACTGCTAAGAAATCTCAACATCATTTACTCATCATCCGCTCTACTTTCAAGGCAGACACATACAGGCTGGTGGTGGCATCTTTCCTACCCCAAATGATGAAGGGTGGGTGACCTGGTTTCTTAATGATCACTTTCTTCTCCCTACAGTAGATATTGACCCTATAAGTATAAAGCCAGTCCATGCCAATGATCACATCAAAATCATTCATATCAAGAAGGATAAAGACTATAGGAAACTCATGATCTCGATATTTCATAGGTATCACTGGAGTTTTCAAAAGATATGTAAAGATCTGACCACTCGGGGTTGTAACATCTAAGACATACCCTAAATCCTTGATATCCAAACAAAGCATAGTTGTGAGATTTCTTGAAATGAAATTATTAGTAGATCTTGAGTCAAACAAAGCTTTTACATTGTGTCCCATGACTTCAAGAATGCCTACATTATTTTTCACCATACATTCGGCCATTACATTCTTATCTTAAAACATAAAAGAAAACTCTAAGGGTTATTACCCTCGATCAACCGATTAGGATTTGATTGAGCCTCCTCATTGTTAATGGCAAACACCTGAGCTTGTCTTCTCTCTCCAGTAGGTGGGGTTGTAGCTATAGGTGGAGTTGCCACAGGTGGGGCTGCTACTGGTGGGGCTACTACCGGTCCTGGTCCTCTTGGATCTAGAAGAGGGCAAACAGATTCTAGGTGTCTTTCTTGATGGCACCGAAAGCATGTCTTCTTCTTGTAGCGGCACTCATCGGCGTGCCCCTTTCTGTAGGTGCGGCATTACGGTCGGTTGTTCTCTTGACGGGGTTTCCCTTTTCCTCCATGTCTTCCTTTAGCATGACGATGCCCTGGACCTTTCTTGTGGTTGTTCTTCTGACCTTGAGTTCCTTCAGTGAAACCCAAATACCCCTTGGGAGGAAACTGGGCAGGCATCACAGTCCTCTCCATGTCTAAAGCAGTGTTGTAAGCTTCAGTGAAGGTTTTAGGTTTACTTGCCATCACATGGGGATTGATGGAAGGGTGAAGATGCTCTATGAAGTGATCCACCCTTCTTTCCTCATCCATCTTATACACAAAACACTCCAGGATTTGAAACTTGCACCCAAATTCCACCACAGAGGAGTTTCTTTGAGTCATGTTGGTGAACTCCTTTTCCTTTTCCTTCTTAGTTGAGACAGGGATGAATCTAGCGGTGAAGATTGTCTTGAAGTCAGCCCATGTCATTGGTTCCTCAGTCATATCTTAGCCTATGATGTGAGTCGCACACCATATCTTGGATGCTCCTTCCAGGAGGTGAGTAGCAAATAGGACCTTCTTGCTTGGTTGTACCTCAAGCATGCAGAATCCATTCTTGACTACAAGCAGCCATGCTTCTGCCTTGTCGACCACCTCAGATTTATCCTCTCCCCACAACTTCTTAATGTTCAACTTGGTGAAGTCCAAGATGGTGGCTCCCAATCGAGGATAGATAGGAAGTGGCTTGCCATTCTCTCCTCTAGCTATGTCTCGGAGGGCCAAAGCATTAATGGCCTCTGTCAACTTCTTCTAGTTGTTCCATCCACAAAGCATCAGGGGTGTGGATCATCATGGTTGGTTCTGGACCACTAGCTTGGTCCTCTTCTATCTGGGCTACCTCCTCGTACACTTGTTGTTCCTCATACCCTTGGTCTGCTTCTTGATCAAGGTTGCTGAAGGGTATTGGGTCAGGGTTAGGGACCTCATGAGTGGTTTCTTCAGGTCTCTTTCTCTTCTTTGAGGAATCTCCATCGTGGTTCCTCTTCCTCTTCTCAGAATACACTTTTCCCTTGCGTGAAGGTCCACCACCATTAGTGGCATCCAGGATAGCCAGTGTCTTCACGCGAGCCATCTGCATAAGCATACACATAGACCTTTTAGTCTATACCTTTAAACTAATTATACTTATGTCGATGACGTCTTATTATGTATCTTTTATTAGTTTGATGGAGGATTTCCTTAATCCTTAACTTACTTACCCATACCACATGAGGGTGAGGAAGAGAGAAAAAAACCCTAACTCTTAAAATCCTTAATAGAATGGGTGATGAGAAGGGATGAATAAGATGAGAGAGTCCTAAAGGTGTCTTATTTTGAATCATACCCTAAGACTTTGGCCAGGAAGTCACACGGATCCGGGAGTCCTCGTATTCTGACTAGTGGTGCGGAGGAAAATATTTCCAGCCCCCAGTCATGATCCTTTTCTAGACACCTCTGTCTTTCAGATAATCCTCTAATAACTCCCTTGGGTTCTATAGAGTTTCTAAAATTTAATAATTATTAATGGTTAAGTGAGGAACCTTGGCTCTGATACCAAATGTAACGACCCCGCCTTCCCGTAACCCCCAATTAAGGGAAACCAGGAGGTCAGAGCCGTTATCTTAATTTCCAGATCAAAGGTTCGACAAATAAACATTAATAATTATCAAACTTTACCAGACTATACTGAAAATCTATAATAAAATAAACTTTTTGCATACCTTTGAAAAACTTAGATTTCTAGACTTCTATCCACACACGTATACTACTCTAACTAATCCTCCTTGCACTTTCATTCATGTATTCACAATGTGCCCATTTACTATTTGTCCTTTTGGGTTTGTACCTAAAATTTCAGTTAGCATAAAGTTGGTATGTGGGGGAAACAATAATCGTGCAATTATCCATAACAATTTATTGCAATCAATTATAGATTATCAACCAATACTACATTTTAAATATAATTTCAGGAGCCATACATACCCTATCCTCTGCGCTATCCCTGCAGTGGACCTGGATGCTACCTTCCTTATGGTAGATCCCCATTAAACCCCTCATGATCCTACCTAACCGGTGAATCAATTTCTAGGGTTGAGTCACATGGCACTACCCCTAGGTAGCCCACTCCTTAACTCATGGCATGCTATAGAGTCTCATGGCACTACACGTGGGTAGCCCAATTTCTAACTCATGATAGCCTAGATCTTACTCTAGGTTACCCTTTTTAGCACTTGCAAAGCCACAGAGGAGGATCCGGATCTAAGCCAGTTATATATATATATATATATATATATATATATATATATATATATATATATATATATATATGTTTAGTGATAATCATAGTCACTTTATAGTTGCATGAAATAAAAATCATCCAAGCACTTTATTTCAAACAACCAATAAAATCTTCGGCAATCGCCGTGAAACTAAGGCGGTTAATCATAAACGTAACCACATACCTGTGATTGCAGATTTTGAGACAGAATCAATCAAATAGAGAAATCTCAACCAAGCAACCAATTATGCATATAAATCCTAAAATAAATATACAAATTTCCTTTTATCAAGATTTAACCAAACTCATCTTATTTATTAGGATTTCTATTCATTTTTAGGGTTTCCTTTAAAATTAGGGTTTTGCCTCCACTTTTAACATATGAATCCTAATTTAGCAAAACTACATTAAAACCCTAAATTTCTCATCTTACTACTCCTAATAGACTTAGGATCATTATTTAGCAACCTTTTTCCATAATTCGAAATCAACAAAGTTTTTCTCTTCTTTTACCCTAAATTAGGGTTTCCATATGTATTATCCTCCATATAAATACGAAAACCCTAAATTAGCCAACTTTACATTCAAAATGGATGAAAACTCTATCTTAATAATCAACAGGTTAATACTCTTCAAATTAACCTATTAATCCACAAAGATTCACCCTTTATATACAATTAGGGTTTCCAATTACCCTTTAACACCTTTTTCTACCAAATTAATGTACTTTTGTAAAACGAGATAGAATCAGGTTATCAAACCATTTTTATCTTGTTCCTTGTATTTTTCTAAGCAACTTTCATATATAAAGTTTCTCATCAGAGATTCCTAGCTATTTCTATAAATTCCACAAAGAAAACCTTTTTCTGGATTATTTCAGCAGAGATAGGAATTTACCAAAAATCGCTGGACGTTCGATCGATGTGTCACTGGTCCGCTTTTAGATCTGACGCTCCGTGTCGATTGCCTCCACTACGCGAGCTAAGTAAGCACGCTAGTCCTGGGATCATTGGATCTTCGCGTGGGTTCACTGTGGATCTCAATCCAACAGTTTCTTCTCTTCGTCCTCCTCCCTTTCTTTACTTGAACAACACGACGATGCCACAGCTAGACCTCATCGGAGCAAGAGCAATCGAGAGAGGGAGAGGGTTCTAGGGCTCGGGAAGTAGCCGCCTAGGTTTGTGAGGGTGTGAGGGAGCGTGTGAGGGTCTATTTATAGGATATGGGGGATTCTTTAGGGTTCCTTCAACCCTGTCGCCGCCCTAAACCTCAGGCGATTTGGGCTTTTCATGTAGATGTGTTGAAATCCAGCCAACCTAGGGTCGAGAACCTTCGTTTCTCTCTCCCACACCCAATAGTACACCTTCCATGAGTGCACATGCACTAATTTGATCAGAAATCACAGGGGAAAATCCCCCCTATACTCGGCCTAAGTCCATGTCCCACTAGGACTTTGACGATGAGTGATGCATGTTGGATCAAGATCCAACGGCCCACATCCTTCACGCTCAAACAAATGGAAACAATTTTTCCTATTTTCAATATAAATCACATTTTGAGGATAATTTGAAAATACCATAACTCTCAATTCGTAATTCCTTTTTACCTCAAATTTTAAGGGAATCTTGTTTATGATTTAATCTCCCATTATGCCAAATTTGGGATCATTATCAAAAGAAGACGAGTCCTTTTCTTCAATTACAAGTTATCACTTAAATATTTATATTTTCCACACACTTTCTCTTTCCTTTGCCATTATCTTATTATTTTGGGTCCCTTAGACCTCAAGAAATCCTAAAGGCATGGATTCCCATATTGGGGAATATTTATTTGACTTTATCCTCTTATAAAAGGCTATTTCTCATATTTTCCTTTTTATTAATTAAACCCCTTTTCCTTTTTATTTCTCTTTTCTTTTTTAATTGGGCTCAATGGCCAACAAAGCCCATTATCAATCAATCAAGGCCATTTCACACGAAATCCATCACAAATCAAAGAAATATATTTCATTTATTCTTTAAAAGAGAATTACACCTTTTATTACATACTTTGGAAATTGAGGTTATAACAATTGATGTTGATATGATGATAGAATATTCATGTGAGGAACACCAGGGTGATGAATTAATATGATTAACATCTTGGAATGATTTTGTTAGCCTATTTCAAAAAGGAGTATCTTTGGTGATACCTACAATTCGTGTTTATTAAATGAGACATAATTTATGATAAGGAAAAGGCTTTGGAGACATGACTTAGGATTCAAAGTAATATGGAATTCTAGAGCTTTAATTGAACCCTAATATACACCAAACCTTGGATCAAATACCCTAAAACGTAGCTGAGGTTTTTTATGGTTTTGGTAGTAGCTTTTCATGAATTTTTTATTCATGCAGATTGATTGGTTGATTGATACCATGATTGCATAGTTTTTGCACCCAATCAAGGTTAATGGGTTATGTATGGCTAAATTTCTTCACTGTGTTCAATTTCCCATAGGTTTCTTTAGTTTTTCTTACTATAGAAAACGTATTGATTATTTGATCTAAGAAAATGCCAAAGACATTTGAGTATCGCTTACATTGTTGAACCTAGCATCCGAATCTTGTAAGGGTCTAGAAGGTGAATGGTGGCCAGTACGCCCCTATCAAGTCGCTAGGAACAAGAATCCAATTGAACATGATATAGAGTCCATTCTTGGATGATGAAATTACGTTCTTTTATATAAGATGAGATGAAGTTTGATGTTAGAATGAAACATTGGTTCACCTAGAGTGATAACCGAGTGTGGTATAAGAATATAGTGAGAAGTTCATTAATTAAAGAATACTAATTCACTGATATCATATAATTCGTTAGAACTATATATAATATGTGGTTGAACACATGTAAAAAACATAGTAATATGTTGACATAATTTTTGGTTAAAATCAGGTCCATATGCAAATTTGTGGTTGTTTTGACATAATGAAAGGGATGAATATTTTAAGAAATCATGATGATTAGATAATAGAACTTCAACCATATAAGATTTAGGTTTTCTTTCCAGTTATGTACCTCCATTTGGACCCCAACATTGTTGAACATCTTGTTATTTATTTTTAATGAAAAATTGGTTATTATTAGGTGTTATGTGAATTTAGTATTGGAAAGTACAATTAGCAACCCTTGCCTCTATGGTCCTCACTTATCATGATTATGGGAGGAGGGGCTTATTACAATTGTTTTCAAAGAGAATTTTCTTAGATAAATTTTAATTAATTAAGATTTTAGAACTTTATAGAACCATACGGGAGTTATTATGACATTTCCTCAAGGTGACAATGTCTAGGATTGGATCACAACCCTAGGTCTAGAAAAACATTTCCTCTGTAGCAATGTTTGATTTACAAGTACTCATGGGCCACTTTTTACCCTGCCTAACTAATGACTTTGGATTCCCAAATAATATACCTTAAATTGTCTCATCTAAATTTTGTCTTTTTTCTCATATCTATCCTTTTTTCCACTGTAAAAGTACCTCTTTCTAAACACTACAAATGTCTTCTTCCTCATATAAGTTAGGGTATCAAAGAGAATTAGGGTTATGGCATCTTGCACCAATAAGAGCACATGAAATCCCAATCTAATATATAGAAATATGAACCGTGTTTTCTATAATGTGTTCTTCTCTTGTAAGTAGAAACCTTAGAAAGTTATAGGAACTGAGGGATAAGATGAAATAACACAATCATTCTATGAAAGGCATGAATAGGATACAGAAAGAGGTATATTATGAGTGGAAGTTAAACCTTGAGAAAAATCAATGATCATGGGTATACAATATTAAGAAAGGATAATGCTAATCAAATATGTGAAAACCCTATAACAAGCAAATAATTGAACAAAGAAAAAAACAATGAGAAGGAAGTTAATCCATGAACCCTGGTAAAGCAATCTTGACCCCAAATAACTGGAAAGAATAAAGGAAGGTAGTAGTAGAGTATGTGTAAAACTTAGCTCTGAGTAAAGATAGTTGTATATGTTTATATAATCTATGACTCGAGTTTCATAGAGGGATAAAATATCCTTGATTTTGTTAAACCCTAGAAATATACCTCTCATGTATGAATCAATATGTAAAAATACCATTATAATTGACACACTTAAGAAGAATGAATTGATCTATTCCACCTTCATGCTATAATGAATATTTAGGATTTGGTGAGAATAATAATCGTGTTGAAAAGAAAATCATTCTCAACCCTTCCTTGGGTGAAGTCGAGGGCATAAACATGACCAAATATATGCCCTGACCACATGGATCAACACATTGAAAGCTAGGTATATAAGTGATGAATTATGAATAAGTTTCTCTATACATAAAAAAAGAAAGAAGAGTTTCTTAAACCGCCCTTCTATGACTCTTGAGCCCCTACTTATGAATGCTTCACCTCATAGCTATGACAAGGGAGATAACTTGATAGTATAGTATAACACAAACCTTAGGGTTACAAAGTAAAATGTTATGGGCTAATTAGGGTTTGTTGATGGCTTGGTAAGGAAGCAAAATTTTAAGGAGCCAAACCAAGGATAAGAGAATCGTATCAAGAAAGTGATGATGAAATGAAAGCCCTATAATATTAAAAATATAGAACTAAGGATGCCACTCATAGTGGAATGGGGTAATATGACCAAGTGAAAAATATAAGCACATGAATAAACCCTCAAAATTCTCATCGCATATCAGCATGACTTTGCTATCTATGTCCAAGTCATAGAGTTTTCAAGAAGAAAAACTAGCCTTTGATTGCTAAGATGACTTGAGTATAGCCATTACACGTGGTGGCTAGAATGACTATTACACCTGCCACGATCATCTGATCAAGCTTCCAACCCATCCCATTCCCTATAAAACCTCCACCACCACCACAAGCATTCCACCCAAGAATAGTTGTGCTACCCATATCCACAATGACAATTCCATCTAGAATGACTATTCTACCATCCTAAACCAAAACTATTCTATTCAGAAAGAGTATCCTACCTCAACTCCACCACAACCATTCTGACAAAAAGATCATGTGACCTATACCCATTTCCCCTGGTTCAATCTGACATCCACCCTATCATCAACATGATTGTTTCCTTTCCACACAACCATTCCACCTTCTACCCACCACAGTTTTGATGAGTAGAATGGTAATTATACTTAGGGAACCCTAGTGCTTCTTGAACAAGTTTTACCACATTCCCCGCACATACCCTAGATACCCTAGGCTATTATATACGACTTAGTTGTGGAAAGGGTGAGGAGGAGAGCTTATTTTCTCGATCCATATTCCACCACTTCTTTTCCACCTACTCCCCAACTACCCACTCCATATTCTACACAAATATCCTAGTTTTATAGGGTTTTGACCATAATCCACCACATTTACATGTCATTCACCTTAGAGGAGTAATGACATTGACTTTGAAGTAGTAGGAAGCAAAGAAGGATGAGCCTACATCATCATATGTGGATTTCTACTCTTTTACTTTCCATTTATTTTTACTCACTAATTATGTGTACATAAGCCCCTCTTATGGTTGTTTGGGGTAATATCTTACTTTAATACCATGTAATTCGGAATATTCATGTAAAACGTTCTATATTACTTATTGGTTCCATTTTATGCTTGGTCTCTCTTCCTATCTCTTTCTTTTAGTTGTTTGAGCTATGGAACCACCTAAGGTATAGAGAAAAGAGTGCTTTTTGGGCTTTTTGAGGAGAAAACTCCCAAGTCCCCAAGTGAAACATTGGTTGGTTTTCCTTTCTTCCCCAATATCCCTCCATTCCACTAACCCTATGTGTGATATTTAAGTATCTAAGTTTGGATCTCCAATTTTTCTTAGCAATGAGCATATCTAGAGGTTGGATAGGATGTAATAGGGAGTAAAATACCTACATCCTATCTAGTATACCACCACATGCCACCAAGAACATGAGAATAACCATGTTTATAAACCTAGACTAGGTTGAGCTAGGCCAACAATTACATATATCTTGTTCAATTTAGCCTAAGGTTGGATAGGGTGTGATAGCGACTTATTCCCCTATACACATCTTATGCCACTCATGGACATGTAGTAGGATATGTCTCCTAGCGTCATCTCTATATGCTTATTTGATTCGGTGACACTAATATTGGATGTGTGCATTAATTTGAACCCTAATTAGATGGTTCATTAGTCTTGTGCCACCCAACAATCCACTCCCATCATTAATTGTTTAAAACCCTGACTTTCTTATTGCATGCTAGTGTAGTTCTTTTCTACTTACATTAGTCTTAATTTCTTAGTCAATAGTGAATTGCTCTAGTATGGGTTATTTAACCTAGTTTGTAGTTGGTTGGTTAGTTGATTTCTTAGTTGATGTATAATTTCCTTGTGTAGTGAATTGTTATTTTAGTTGATAATGTAGGATTTTTTATGCTAGTGTAGTCCAATTGCTTGCTCTTTCTTAGTATAGTGATAATAGTTGTCTTAGTTAGTTCATCATATCTCGTTGCTAAGGTTAATATGGATATCAATCTTGTTATTTCCCTTTTTTGATTCCTCACTGTCAAACAATTAAACCAATTGACCAATTAAAACCCTATCTCTCTTCACCGGAATCATTAAGAAATCACAACTAGATCTAGAGCCTTCACTTCTCCTGAGGATTGACCCCGACTTTCTAATTCTCTATATTACATCAAGGTCATGTGCCCTTGCAAAGTGTGTTAAAAATCGAGCCTTATAAATGTTGAAAGCCCAAGGTGTACCTAAGGTGCATCAAGGAGGAGGATATGGCTGGGATAGTTCTAATGTTGGGAGTTTGACGTACACTATGGTGTGTTCTTGTCCTGATTTTTCTCACGTGGGTGATATCATGAGCTTATTTTTTTAATCTTGGGAAACATCATCAGGACACAGTCAAGTGGATCTTTAGATATTTACAACATACTAGTAGTACATGGTTGTTGTTTGGTGAGTTTGAACTAGTAGTGAAGGACTTGGTTAGTGTTGACATGGAAAACAATGTCACCTAGAGTCAACCTCTAGATAATCTTCACTTTTGTAGGGGGGGTGTCATTTCTTATTGGTCTAGGTTGCAATGGTGTGTTGTACTTTCTCTACAAAATGTATAGTACATTGAAGTAATGGCAACAACAAAGGAAATGTTCTGGGTCATGATATATTTGTTAGAGTTGGGCCTAATTCAAATTGAAAGACTATTTTATGTGATAGTTAAAGTATTATCAGTTTGAGAAAGAGAAGAATGAATCGAGCATGGACAACTCACATTGATGTGAGATATCATTGGCTTTGATATGTGATAGACAAGAAGTTACTAAAAGAAAAGATCCACAGTGATAAGAATGTTTATGATAGATGAGTAAGGTGGTGACAGGTCATAAGTTAGATATATAAAGAGCTCATCGACATGCATTCATAGTGATGATTTTATGATGATAGTTTTCCCCTTGGAGTGGAGAGGGAGATTGTTAAGGTCCATTCCATGGTAGATAAGCCCATTAGGGCATATTGTTGGTTCTAGAATAATAAGACAATAGATCTCGATTTCCTCACATATATGGATAATAACAGATATCATTTTTTAAGAGGAAGAAATTAGAGGTTGTTGTGTTTGCCTTTCTATTCATCATGAGGAAGAAAATCAAAGCTGAGGAGGGAAGAAAGGAAATGAGGAAGAATAAAAGAAGGATACCATTTTTGCTACACTCTAATTTCTTCTCAAGTACGTCCACAGCTATCACACTTTTAGTATAGTGTCTCTTTGATGTGACACAAATTGTGTGATCAATAATAAAACTAATGCAACACTTTGGTAAAAGAATAGTAAGATCACATGTAGTAAATCATTGGGTCAAATCCACAAAGAATCCATGCGATTTTGGAATATCTCTGAACTATATGAAATGATCAATTATGTTCAGAAGATAATTTGTTAATTTTTTATATATTTACAAAAAAATCCTAATACTAAAGATGGTAGACAATATAGCAACAAAGAGATTAAACACGATTGATGTATTTAACCACTCAAGCATATGACATTCACTCATATTGAATTCCATATTTGTCCATTATTCTCATTATGTTATAGTTAATGACTTCAACTCATTAACAACCTGGGTGACTAGATTTCTTGTCTTCCAACTAATAATATAACACAAGATATTACGCTCCCACATATACCTACAAAGAGAATCATATATCCTCCTTCATTACTTTTACAAGGCAACTATAAATGTAGGAACTCCTACTCACTTCCATGTTATAGGTAGTTAGTGGTCTAGTTACTCTCCACTTAATTTTGTTTTCCCACCCGTGTATGTCCAATTGTTGGATGTTATGAATCCTATTCATAGATTCTTTTAACCACATTCTAAAAAATTAGAGAAACAAAGTAGTACTATCAAAGTATAACTAATTCTTGTTCATCACATGATCAAATTCATGTTAAACATCTCAATTATATATTAATATTCTTGACCCACCATGCAAAATCCCTAAAATCATTAACATAGTGATCAATTGTTAAAATAGGCATAGCAATCTATGCATTAGAAGAGAAAACATCCAAGTTACTTAAGGACATGATAACATCAACATAAATTTGGAGTTCTAAAAATACAACAGTTTATCCACTAAAACATGAATGACATGATGTTTCTCCCACTTGAAAACTATAAAAAAAGGATGAACTAAAGAAAGCAGAAGTTTAGAAGTTCATTGGGGTGATTCTTCTTTTGATCGTCACTCCTTGGAGAAGGTAATCATACCACACTTGTTTTCTTCTTAATCCTATTCCTCTTCATGTTTTGCAAGATCCTTTCATTCTTATACCTTTACCTTTCAGTCTTAGGTTCATAAGGCTTATTTATAGAGACAAAAGTCAAGGGAAAATATTCTTGGACAGAATGTCTCCTCCCCTTATGTAGTTGCATTCGGATAAATATATATTTATCGTCCAACAATTGTCTTATATGAAGTATCTAAGAGAAGATACAGTGTGTCTGCCTCATTTTGTGAGGAATAATAGTTGATCATGGAAGAAAAACCATCATTTGAGGCCTAACTACACCTGACACAACATGTCTAGGGTTAGTCATGGCGTGCTTCTCATTAGTGTCTTTGTAAAAATTGATCTGGTGACTTCCTAACGGAATCCCAATGTGTCTAAGGGTACATACAATGTGTCTCATGTTGTTGGGGCTCATTGAAACTCTTGAGGGTCACACAACATGTTATGAGATGCACACGACGTGTCCCGATAAATTAGGTAGTATTTTGCATTTTGTTTTCCATTATATCTCTACCTTTTCATGTAGTTGGTACTTGAATTATCCATGACGTTTTTATCTTATTTTCTACATGTAATAGTAAAATTCATTAATCATGGTAAATAAAAAATTAAAGGAAAAGACACGCTAAAGCATGACAAATTAACATGCTAAGAGCATGGGTAAGACATAAAAAGATAGCATAAAGTGCACTTATCAAATGACAACACACTTAGAATTATTTCTTGTCATCAAGCAAAATTCTAGTGAGTAGAGATAGAATCATGAGTTAAGTGATACATTAAGAATATTTCATTCGGTTATACATTCTATCCATATTTCCCAATATTTGATAGGAAAATAAGTTGAGCATTTCGAAGTGAAGATAACCAGTGTTCAACCAATATTTATATTTTTTGTAATGAAAACAAAAAGATCATTAGATTTAAACATGAGAATAGCCAAGTCATGAATTATTTTTTCATAAAATACCCAAAATACATCAAGAAGTAATGAAAACTTAACATATACTAATAAAAATTATTTATAGGGGTAAGAGCATCTTGCTTCTCATGGAGGCTTATGCAGATGTGATATGTCCCTTGGGATTTAAATTCTCATGAATACATGGATCTAGAAGCTTACTAATCCTTACTCACGTGACCTAGAATCTTATTGAGGATTTTGCAATTCAAATCATTTTTATCTACATTTATAAGGGATATGATCACACATAGGAGAACTAAATTTCTGATATTATGTAGATTTTGATCATATTCGTATACTCACAGTACATCAATTAAATAATTGATTGTACATTTTATATTTTAAATCTAAAATCATGTTGATAATAATAATCATGAATTCTAAGATAGGATACCTAGATGGTTGGATCCTTATTTTGTCACCAAGAGGTTTCAAGCTCAAGCCATAATGAGTAATGAACAGAATCATCATTTTCTAAAAACAAACTAATGATCATGAAAGTTATTGGTTGCATGTTGTTATATATAAATAATGACAATAACTCAAGATATCAAAAAAATGAACAATTAAGATCAATATGGAAATATGAAGTATAGTGGCTTCTCGTGCAAAAAAAAGAATAATTTTTTAATGCATAACCAATAATTTTTATAAATTCTCATAAGTGTTTAATTAAAGTTAGAAAACATTTGTGGAGGTTATAGGATCACTCAAGAGAACATTTTTTTGGTAACCAAAACTCTTGTATTCCTTTTTTTTAGATTTTGTAATTACAAGTATAGTTTTTTTCTAAAGAAAAGATTGTTTACAGAGGAGAAGAGAATCCACAATGGTATAGGAAAATCTCCCAAGGACAACCACTATCTAAATCGAGAAGCAACAACTTGATATAAAAGATTCAACTAAATTACTCCCCATATTCAACAGAAGGAAGACCTCCACTGCAGCCCATTAGATAAAGAAGAGAGGAACAACCAAAACATATCCAACACAAGAATAGAACAATATGGCATGATCATTCCTCAACAGAATAGAAAACAAAATAGCAAGAACTAGCCATGAACTAAATGGACGGACCACTCTTGAGAATGTGAAAATCTTTCAGAATAACCTCCCAGGTTGTCTTCCAATCTATCTCCCTATTTGAATGGACTCTAGCATTCATCTCTTCCCAAATCCAGTGCAAAACACACATGGCTAGGAGATGGTTCCTCCTATCACCACAGCAAACCAGGTCAGAGACACTACTCGAGCAAATAGGTAACCCAAAAGTCATAGCTTCATTCCATATTTGAGTAAAATAGGCACAACTAAACATGCAACGAGAGGTATCTTCTTCACTCTTCTTCCAAAGAAAACAATAAGATGGGTAGTGATTCCCATTTTCCTTATATAATTAGTAGTTAGCAAGTTCCCATGCCCCACCTTCCAGGCATGAATAGAAAATCTACTTGGGACTTTGTACCTCCAAATCCACTCAAAAACTAAATTTGGAACACCTTTAGTGTGAACAACCTCCCAAATATCTTTAAGTTTGACTGTATCTGAACCTTCAAAAAAGATCCTATCTTCTTCAGAAGAAGGCTTATCGAGGTTTCTCAACAGAAGATTGAAATCCTTATGAAGTTTAGCATTATCTCGACTCCACTCTCCATTAGTGATCAAAGTATCTAGCTTGCAGTCTAACTTAAACCCAAGTTTAATAATACTTTGACTTCCCAGAACATCAATCACAAAATGGCTTCCAGGAAGCCAGGGATCACCCCAAAAAGAAATATTTTTACCATTTCCAAAAGAAAATCTGACATGGTTCTTGAGGATCATTCTTTCTTTAATGATTCTATTAATATGCCATGAGAACCATTGTTCTCATTGGCCAACCAGAAAGAGATCTTGTTGAAATATCTTTCATGGATCCATTTCACCCACAGAGAGTTGGATTTGTTAGATATATTCCAAGCTTGGAAAACCATAGAAGCAACATTGATGTCTCTGATAGAATGTATGCCTAAACCTCCTTCAATTTTTGGTTTAGTTAAATAGTCCCATTTAACCAGATGGATATTGTAGTGATTCTCAGAACAACCCCAGATGAAATCTCTAATATTTTTCTCAATCTCATCAATGACAGAGCAAGGAAGAGGGGAACAAATTGTCCAAAATAAATGAATAGAAGACAAAGTAGATTGGGCCAGTTCCAATCTACCTTCCATCAAGAGTTGCTTAGATTTACATCCATCAAACGTAGATTTAATTTTTTCTAATAAAGGACCATAATGTTTCCTTGACAATTTGCCACTGAATAAGGTAAATAAAGATAACTTTGACCAAGATTTCCTTCATTGATCCCCAAAATATCACTAACCAACTCTCTATGTGCACTAGTGATCAACAAGACTAAACTTTTATCAACATTAATCTTCAAACCAGTAGCAACATAGAAATCATCAAGAATCTTCTTGAGGGCTCTTGCAATATCATCATATACCTCCATGAAAACCATGAGATCATCAACAAAGATCAAATGTGAAACCATCACATTGCCCGAGGCCCTGAGAGGTTTAATATTTCTTGCACTAACCGCCTTCTCCATAAGACAAGAAAAGACCTACATCACCATGACAAACAAGTAAGGCACCAAAGGATCTCCTTGTCTTACACCATTACTAGGGCTAAAAGAGTTCATAGGATGTCCATTCACAAAAATTTCATAGGAAATGGTAGAGAAGATTTCCTTAAGCCAGATTTTCCAACATGGAGGAAATCCCATAAGGTAAACTATGTGAAATAAGGCTTCCTAAGAAACTGAGTCATAAGACTTAGATATATCCAATTTAATGCACATATTATGCTTTCCACCTTTCTTATTGACGTCATGAATAATCTCATTGGATAGAAGAATAGCATCACGGATACTACGAACCTTAGTGAAAGCACACTGGCTAGTGTTAATGATAGAGGGAATAACCCATTGAAGTTTTTTACTCAGGAAATTTTGTAATAATTTTTAGCATAACATTGCACAAGGCTATTTCTCTCTAATTCTTGAGTGATTGGGACTCTTTGGATTTTGGAATAAGGGTGAAAGTCTTGTTTTCCTCTTTCAATATTCTACCGATTTTAAAGAAATGACAAATTCCCTCTATCACATTAGTATTGATAATTCTCCAGCAATTTCTAAAGAACATGCCTTTAAATCCATCCAAACCAGGGCATTTATCAATGTTTAAGTTTTTTACAATCTCTTCAATATCAAAAGAAGAGACCAGTCTATCTAGGGAAAGATTTTGGACGTCATTTAACTTGACAAACTTAAAATCTTCCAACAAAGAAACATTTACATTATGACCATTGTTAAAAAGCTTCATGTAAAAATCTTGAATAAACTTTTTGATTTCATCAACATTTGTGACCAGGGTCCCATCAATATCCAATCTTTTGATGTGATTTATATGTCTTCTCACTTTGAGTGAGGAATAAAAGAAATTGGTATTAGAGTCCCCCTCCTTAAGCCAATGTATCCTTCATTTCTTCCTCAAAAAGGATTCTTATGCCTTGAGAGCAACATGAGCAATATTTCTACATTTGACCATCTCATCTTTCAAACCAATATCCACAGGGTTAGCATCCAACTTATTTTGAGCCTCAAGAAGAGCAAATTCAGCTACCCAAGCATTATCAAGAATATTTCCAACTCTATCTTTGTTCCACTTAATCAGTTTACATCTTAGATTCCTCATTTTAGAATAGACTTTGAATAAGGGAAAACCATCTTTGTTAGTGGACCAACCTTCACATCATAGTACTTAAGAAACCTCCCCTTTCTGTCCAGGTGTTGATGAACTTGAATGGAGCATTAACTTGTTTCCTTTCACCGATCATCAGCCTCAACATCTTATGATCACTGATAATGTTAGTAATGAGAAAGCCAACAAAATTGGAAAGTTTTTGCAAGAAACAATTATTATATAAAATTACATCAATTTGTGAGGTACTAAATCTATCTTCACCTTGATTATTATCCCAAGAGAACCTAGGGCCATTCATGATAATATCAAACAAGCTGTAGTTGAGCAAAAATTTATTGAAATCCTCCATTGACTTCTTCGTAGGTGGGTCCATGCCTATCTTTTCACTCAACAACCTAATAGCATTGAAGTCTTAGATGTGTGCATTTCATATTAACTTTTTGTATAATCTCACACACAAGTTCAATTCATGTTGCCTTCCATTAGCCTCTACTCATATTTTTCTTGCCACATTTTAGTTATTTTACTTACCGCATGATGTTGATTGCAGACACACATTCAAAGTGCTAGATTGGAGATAGCCCAACTCAAATCTAACCCCAATGGGACTTCTCCTTGACTTGCAGCTGATTCAGAGTTTATTCTTGAAGAAACAACATTGCACACGACGTGTCTTATCGGAGACACGACGCGTTCCTTCACAGAAACCTTCAGAGAATGAAGGTGACATGCCGTGTGATATTTAACACACAGTATGTGTGTATCCAGCAGCCTCAACTGTAAAATGCAGATAACATGACATGACGTGTGCAATGTAGGATACGACGTGTCTTCGGGACTGGAAGGACAGCTACAACTTGCTGCCAATGCACACAGAGTGTGTTTAATCAAACATGTGTTCCTTTCGCCTAAAATGATTCTAGAAGATTTTCACACTATGTGTCGCCTTAAAAACACACCATGTACTTCACAGTAGCAACATTATCCAGTGAGATTACACGACGGGACACGACGTGTCCTCTAAAAGACACGCCATGTCATTATTAGTTTCTGTAGAAATGAGAGCAACTGTCCCTCATTTTTAAAGACCAAGGCAACCCAATGGGTGGTTATCTCTCATCATTTTGAAAGTGTTTTTCATCCAAGAGAAGTTCCAGAGCTAAGGAGGGTGATTTTAGGTTGGAATAAGGTGGTTTCTTGGCAAAGAACCTCCATTCTACTTCATTTCTTCTCCATTTCTTTTCTGAAGATGCAGCAGAGCTTACTTCTCTCAATCAAGCTTTTTGGGAAGGAAGATTGCCCGAGTTGGAGTAGCTCCAAGGGTGGAATTTCTTCCTCTAGCCGGAGTTTTACTTCCCTTTGGCTACGAATTTGATTCCTTTATCTTTTTCTTCTCTAAAACATGCAAAACTCTAAAATTTATGCATTGTGTCTGAACATTTTCATTATGGACGAATAGAACTCTTTTCTTGAGCATGGGAGAATAAATACCATGTCATTGTTCATGTGAACTAGAAATTTATATTTATTGCTAGTGAATTTGCTTTTCCATGGATGCATACGGTGTTTCTCGCTTGTAAGTTTGGTTGGCCACCTTTTGTACATGCTTCATACTTACCTTGTGCTTCGGGAGAATGTATGAGTGAGTAGGGAGAAATATCCATGGTAGTATGCTCTTGACCATGAGAGTGGTTTGATAATATTGAGGGTTAAGGTTGTGTTCGACACTAAGTATAGACGCGGGAGCATTTTGCGACATTGAGAACTATCTCGTGACATTCTGACATGTTAGCGATAATCTTAATTTTTTAAGTGCATATGATATGATGGTGTGGTAGTGAAATCTAATGCCCAAACCTTTAACTTCTTAATCAACCCTTTAACTTCGAGCTTTTTGCTTTTGCTTGCCTCTTAAGTCTGTAATCAATCTAAACTATTATAATCTGACTAGGATTAATGAATGTTAACAAATTTGTACCTAACTAGCCTAGCTCCTTGCATTCAATACTCGACTACATTAACCCCATACACTTGTGGGTGATTAGTGAGTTGAAATCTTTCTTTCCCAACAAGTATTTGGCTCTGTTGTTAGGGATCTACAGTAATATTAGTTAGAATAGAAGAGTTAACTAGTAATTGAGACTCAGTCATCATTTCTACATTTCATATTGTGGTACCTCTTAGCTTTTGTGAATCTTACTCAATTTTTCTTTTCAAGTTGCATATGTCATTCTAAGAGGGGTCTACAAACATCAATCTTTCTAGACCCAGAAATAGAAAAAGCATTTAGTAGCCGCAAGAGATCAAGGAGGAGTGATAACTCTTCAAGTCTGGGGGAATCACATCCTTCATCAACGTAATCTTCACCTTCACCACCGCCTTCACCCCATCCTCTTTAAGAGTCTATGATGGAGGACAACTGTCCACTCATGGATTTTACTGTGCCGGATGCCATTAACATTTGTGGAGCCATAGATCATCCTAAAATAGAGGCCAATAACTTCTCCATCATCCCTACAATCATGCAGACGATCCAACAGAATCACTTTAGGGGAACTCCTATGGAAAATCCAAATCTTCACATAGAGAAATTTCTGCATTACATGAACACTTTTAAGATTAATGGTGTTCCAGCTGAAGGAGTACACTTACTCCTGTTCCCATTCACTTTGTGAGACCGAGCCAAGGCGTGGCTCTCCTCATTTCCTAAATGTTCCATCAAGAGCTGCGATGTTTTGTTGAATGCTTTTCTAGCTAAGTATTTTCCTCCTAGCAAGACAACCCAACTAAGGAATCAAATCACAAACTTCAAGCAACAAGAAGGTGAGACGCTTTATGAGACCTGGGAGATATTTAAGGACCTCCAATGCTTATGCCCTCACCATGGTTTAACAAAGTGGTTGCTTCTACAAACTTTCTACAACGGGTTATTCTACAATACCCGTATAACCATTAATGTCACTGCAAATGGAGCCCTAATGAACAAGTCATATAGTCAAGCTTTCTCTATCATTGAAGACATGGCGCTCAACCATAGCTAGTAAAGTTCTAAAAGAACCATACATCCCTTATCTTCCACCAGCTCAAGTGAGAAATCCAGTAGGAAACATGCTATTGATGTCGTGGACTTGATTTTAGCCAAGCTTGATGCCTTAACTCATAAATTTGAAAGGATGACCACTCATTCAGTTCAAGCAGTTGAGCAAGTATGTGAGGCTTGTGGAACATCTGGGCATAACTCTTCTTCTTATTTTGCACCATATATGAATGCTAATGAAGTACTAGAACAAGTCAATGCAATAGGAAAATTCAATAACAGACAAGCCTACAATCCATTTTCTAAAACCTACAACCCAGATGGAGGGACCATCCAAATTTCTCTTATAAGAACAAAAATTCACAGAACTAGCAACAAGGTCAAGCTCAAGGTAAACAACCTATGGGCAACCATCAACCGATGAATGCCAACTGCCAATATCCATCGGGGTACAATTCTAGCAACAACATGAACTTTAATCAATTCCAGCAAGTGACTCCTCCACTGCAAAAATCAAGCTTGGAAAGCCTCCTTGAGACCTTTGTCACCACACAAATCCAGCATAACGATGAGTTCCAGGAACATGGAAACATATTGAAAGATGCTATCACACAACTATCTTCCAAAGTTGATGGAATTGCCACTCACACCAAAATGTTGGAGAATCAGATAGTTCAACAAGCATTAGCCAACCAAGGAACATCTTCAGGTTCTTTACCCAGTCAACCTATTATGAATCCCAAGGAGACATGTAAATTGTGACCTTGAGGAGCAGAGAAGTCATAGGAGGATCTACACTGCCATCCAAGAGGAAATCTGGAGAGATTGTTGACACTACTATTGAAGATATTTTTGAAAATCAAAGGAAGAAATCTACTAGAAATCTGCATCAAGGTGATTCTTCTAGCAAGACAAATGCCCTTTTCTCCATAGGTTTGCAACACCAAAGATGATGTGAATTTCAACAAATTTATGGACATTCTGAACAAGTTATATGTAAACCTTCCCCTAGTTGAAATCATAGCTGAAATTCCCTCCTACGCCAAGTTCTTAAAGGATATCTTAACAAAGAAGAGGAGATTTGGATAAGTAGAAACTGTTATGCTTTCTGAAAGGTTAAGCTCCGTCATCCAGAATTGTATGCCTGAGAAACTAGATGACCAAGGTTCCTTTACTCTCCCTTGTAAGATAGGAGACTCTACTTTTGATAAAGGCCTTGTTGACCTTAGATCTAGCATCGTCTCGATCCCCATCTCTTTGTGGGAAAATCTAGACTTGAGAGATTTGAAGCCAACATCTATGAAAATTCAGCTAGTTGGCCTCTCAATTAAACACCCAAGGGGAGTGATTGAGGATGTCCCTATTCAGATAGTAAAATTCTTCATTCCATGTGATTTTGTGGTCTTGGACATGCATGAAGACCCAACCAATCCAGTCCTTTTTGGAAGACCCTTCTTGCAAACTACAGACTATCTAGTTGATGTTAAAGAATGCAAACTCACCATTAGGGTGGGAGATGAAGAACTAGTATTTTCAGTCTATGATGCCATGAAGGCACCCAGCTCCAAGGAATATCTTTGTCTCATTGACACTATTGATACACTGCTTGAGGAAGAAAAGAATTCTATTGAAACTGCAATAGATGATCTTGAAGAAGATGATACAAGTCCTACTCTCAATGAGGAAAGTCCTAAACCTTTGGAAACTCCACCAAGTGAAGAAGACTCAAAGAAGAATGAAGGAGGAAATACCACAACTCCAAGCAAATAGGTAGAACTAAAACCCCTCCCATCAGGGTTAAGTATGCTTTCTAAGGCCCAAACTCTTCCTCTCCTGTCATTATAAATGTTGAATTGAACAATGATCAAGAAGAAAATCTTTTGAATGAACTTAGAAGCTATTAAGATGTGATAGGTTATTCTATTGATGGCCTCAAAGGAATTAACCCATACATTAGTATGCATAGGATAGCTTTGGAAAAGAATGCCAAACCATACATAAACCCTCCAAGGAGACTAAACCAAAACATGATGGAAGTTGTAAAAAAGGAAATTTTAAAACTGAAAGATGCCAGAATTATTTATCCAATAAGTGATAGTCCTTGAGTGAGTCCTATACATGTTGTTCCTAAGAAAGGAGGAACAATGGTAATTAAAGGAGAAAATGATGAATTAATACAAACAAGAATCGTCACCATATGGCAAATGTGCATTGACTATAGAAAATTGAATAAAGCCACCAGAAAAGATCATTTCCCTTTACCTTCTATTGATTTGATGCTAGAGAGACTTTCTTACCACTCCTATTTTTTCTATCTTGACGGGTATAGCGGGTTCTTCCAAATTCCCATATATCCATCCGATCAAGAAAAGACCACATTTACTTGCACCTATGGAACTTACGCATATAGGCATATGCACTTCGGGCTTTGCAATGCTCCTACCACTTTTCAGAGGTGTATGATGGCCATTTTTTCTGATTACATTGACAATACTATGGAAATATTCATGGATGACTTTAGCACCTATGACAATTCATTTGATGATTGTTTGTTGAATCTAACTAAAGTTTTGCAGAGATGCCAACAAGTCAACCTCATGCTTAATTGGGAGAAATGCCAATTTATGGTGCAGATAGGTTTCATTCTAGGACATGTTATTTTGAATAAAGGGATTGATGTGGATAAAACTAAAGTGGAGGCTATTGAAAAGATGTCGGCTCCAACCAATGTGAAGGAAATTCATAGCTTTTTGGGCCATTCAGGTTTTTGTAGGAGATTTATTAATGATTTCTCAAAGATTGCAAAACCTCTATGCTCCTTGTTAGCAAAAGATGTCGAGTTTGTATTCAATGATGTTTGACAAATTGCCTTCCATAAGTTAAAGGACACCCTAGTTTCATCTCTTATTATCCAACCACCAGATTGGAGTGCTCCTTTTGAAGTAATGTGTGATGCCAGTGACTACTCCATAGAAGCAATCTTGGGACAAAGAAAAGACAACAAATGTCATTCCATACACTATGCAAGTAAGACCCTTGATGAATCACAAATCAACTATGGTACTATAGAGAAGGAGATGTGTGCCATTGTTTATGCATTTGATAAATTCAGACAGTATCTAGTGGGTTGTAAGGTCATTGTGTATATAGATCATGCTGCAATAAGGTACCTTATGAGCAAGAAAAACGCCAAACCTCATCTCATCCACTGGATATTTCTACTATAGGAGTTTGACTTAGAAATCAAATATAAGAAAGGAACCAAGAATAGAGTAGTTGACCATCTCTCGCATCTTTCTACTAGTGTTGAAGACAAAGTTCCTATTGATGACAAGTTGCCCATTGAGAAGTTGTATGCAGTAAACTCTCTTGCTTTGCCATGGTTCGCTGATTTTTGCAAATTATCATGCCACCGAATGTCTTCCACCTAATTTCACTTACCAACAAAAGAATAAATTCCTTCATGATGTAAAATTCTATTATTGGGATGACCCTTTATTGTTCAAGTAGTGCGCGGATGGACTCATCAGGAGATGCATCCCAAATGAGAAAATTTCTAGTGTGATTTCATATTGCCATTCCTCTCCTTACAGTGGACACTTTAGAGTGGACAAAACTGCAACCAAAATCCTTCAATCTGATTTTTATTATACAAGTAGATGTACACACATTCGTCAAGGCTTGTGACAATTGCCAAAGAGCTGGGGGAATTTCAAAGAGGGATGAAATGCGACTAAACTCAATTCTAGAAATAGAAGTCTTTGATGTGTGGGGCATAGATTATATGAGCCCTTTTCCATCCTCATGCAACTACACGTTCATCTTAGTGGCCTGTGATTATGTTTCCAAATGGGTGGAGGCAATCCCCACTCAAGCTCCAGATGCAAAGTCAGTCATAAAACTATTCCAAAAGATCATCTTCCCCGGATTTGGAGTTCCAAGAGCAATAATATCAGACGGTGGCAGACATTTTAATGAAAGGAACTTCAACAACCTGCTTAGCAAGTTTGAAGTGAAGCATAAGATATCCACACCTTATCATCCTCAAACATCAGGTCAAGTGGAGATGTCAAATAGGCAACTAAATCTATCATAGAAAAAATCAACTCCAGTTCAAGGTAGGATTGGGCACTAAAGTTAGACAATGCATTATGGGCATACAGGAAAACTTTTAAAACTCCTATTGGAACAACTCCTTTCAAACTTGTCTATGAAAAATCATGTCATTTACCCATAGAATTGGAGCACAAGGCACTATGGGAAATCAAATTCCTAAACGATGACCTCAATAAGGCAGGAGAGAAAATATTGTTGCAACTCCAGGAGCTAGAAGAACTAAGAATCAATGCTTATGACAATGCCAATATCTACAAAGAAAAGACTAAGAGATTGCATGACAAAAGAATCAAGGTCAAGGACTTCAAATAAGGAGACCAAGTTTTGTTGTTCAAATCCAAACTCAAATTCTTTCCAGTGAAATTGAGATCCAAGTGGTCTGGACCATTCTTAGTCTTACAAGTATATTCATATGGGACCATGGAGCTACAAGGGAAGCAATCAACCTTCAAAGTCAATAGACAAAGATGCAAACTATAAATCATCGAAGAAGAAATTGATAAGGGAGCCTCTTGTTCCCTTCAAGATGTTTGGTCAACCATTTGAAGAGTCTTACTCCAGACTTTAAATAGAGGAGCTTGTGGGAGTTGACCCTACATTAGGATAGATTTTCTTTAAGTAGTTTGAGTCAAGAAAAATCTTTAATTTCCAAAAATAAACTAGTCATGGATGAATGTAATAATGTAGACACTTATATTTGCATCTCATCGCTTTTGTAGGTGTTGATAAGAAGTCGATTCTATAGAAATTCATACAGATATAATGTGTCTTTATTTGACACACCATGTCAGCACTCATAGAAGGAACTATCCGAGCAAATTTTCAATAACACAGGATGTGTCTGCAAACGACACGTTGTGTTGTTATCATATAGAGAATGTGTTGTTACCATCTGGAATGCTACATGTCGTGTGCTAATTCGGACACGACGTATACATCATATACAAGAATGACCAACTATTCTGGAATCAAACATGTTGTGTCTTTATTTGAACATGGTGTGTCTTTATCAGTAAATAAATTTGTACTTCAGCTTCTGCATTCATACACGTCGTGTGCTAAAAAGCACACATCGTGTCATTTTCATCCCAACTTTGCTCAAAAGACAACGACAACCTCTTCAAGAAGACACGTCGGGTCCTCTAAGAGACATGATGTGTCCTTTGATGAGAAAGGGGGTTTTTAACACTATTTCCAAGCCATCACTCTTACACTCATTCTCAAAGAGTTGTGTGAACTAGTCATGTTAGAGTCGACCAGCCGTGTGCGCCACCTCAACTCGAGCCTCTCTGCCATCATTCCCTCCGACCAAGCTCGGTTTTGCAAGCCACCGTGAGGCTGCCAACAACCTCCACGGCCGCCCTGCCTTTCCTCTCTCTCATTCCAAGCAGCAAAACCATCTAGGAAAGCCCACTGCCACCGCCAACCTCAACACTCCTGGTAAAGCAAGAAGGATTCATCTCCACCATCATCCTTTCTTCCTTCTCTATCTATCCTCAAAGATATGGTGGCAGCATCTGGTATCCATCGTGCAAAGACACCATGTTCATCCACCTCTGGTCGATGTTCCGCTCTAGGTACATGGTGTGTCCCCAAAAAGACAAGACATGTCTCTGTGTAGTTCTGTCAGTGTCTCTACCAAAGCACACGTCGTGTCTCCACAAGACATGTCATGTTGAAGGGTCGTCTCAGCACCACTCATAAGCAGTAATCGTACTAATGAAACAAACCTCAAACTATAGTCATGGAAAGCTCTTCCTCAGCCCCATCTTACATCTCCATGACCCAATTCAAGGTCACAGTAGAGGAATGCCCTACTTATCGGTTCCTCATCTCAACAAGGGTTCTCCCTATGCATTTTGCATGTGAGAAAACATTGACTGTCCTGGGATTCAGAGTCAAAGTCATCATGAATCTGAAGGAACTTGGACTCCACTACATCTGCTGCTCGGTAACGAATACTTACCCTCACCTTGTATATGAGTTTCTTACTACTCTTAAAGTGGAGGAGGACCCATAGAAAAGGTTGGAACCTTGTGCAATAATTCATTTCTATTTACTGGGTTGAGGTTTCAAACTCACTTTCAGACGATTCTATGAGATTTTAGAGTGTCATTATGAGGGGGCACTGAATTACCCTCCAGCCTTTGATAGTGATGAGTTCTAGTTTGAGATCACTGATGAAGAGTGTCATGATGCCAAAAAGGCCAGGGTGTATGCCATCCATAACCCAATCTTCATAAATGTCCACCGCCTTCTCAGTACAAGGATTTTTACAAAGACAGAAACTCAAGGAGTCTGTAGGAAATAAGATTTATTCTTTCTATGGGGCATGGCGTATGACCATAAGATAAATGCATGTTACTACATTCTTACCAGGTTCTTAGACATCAAGAAAATGAAGAAGAGAGAATCTAGGGATATCATGTGTGGGGGTTGATTACTCTTATTTCCAGGAAGCTCGAGGTGGACCTAACAGGTCTAGAGATTGCACTAGTGATAACACCAATTTTTGTGATGTTTTTGCCCTTTATTCTGTTATCAAAACTGCCCTTTTCTACTATTTTCCTCTCTTTTATAAGTACTTTTGCAATAATTGGCCAATTCATGCTCTTAATCCAATATTTCCATTTTTTGCAGAGTTTTTCCTCATTTTGGTACGTTTATCGTCAATAAGGCCGTCTCGGCCCACAAATAAGCTCCACCTGCTTTCGGCCTTCCTGACGCCCGATACGACCTCTGCCCGACAGGGTGGAGCGACACAACGACGCATGACAATGGGATGTCGCGCAAGAAGGAACTGATGAACGACACGCCTTCTACCCGACAGGGAGCCAAATTTGCCACGACAACCCAAGCTTGTCGCGTGACACAGCCACCCACCGGCAGGCGCCGCCCGTCACGTGACCAACAGCTGACACCCCTATGCCGAGCGATACTAGTATTGGCCGCCCACCGACCCGCGAATAAGGAGGACACGTGGCGCTTCGAGCACCATAACTTCCTCCAACCGCTGCCTATAAATAGAATCTACAGGAAGTCGAAAAGACAGTGCAGACAGTTGGGAACTTTGAGCGATCTTCGGAGGAAAACTGTGAGAGAAAGAGTGTCGCGCCTCAGTGCTCATATCGGGAAACTCTAGGTGAGCTCTTCCTCATCCCGAGAGGAAGGGGATTGTTCTCTTAGGACTGTCTCGGGTGACACTGCAGGCCGATATCGCCAACGTTGATGAGCGACACAAGTGCCTGACAGTAGAACGCGTCGCTCCATGCCCGTCACGATATCGAACCAGATACGCTTTGCTCGTCATGCGTGCCGCCCAAGAGGGTGCGCCGCCCGACATGAGCATATCGGCCAGGGTCCTTGAGCGATATAGACGGCCGTCACAGCGTGTCGCCCGAGAGGGTGTATCGCCCGACACAGCTGTATCGGGCTAGGCCCCTGACCGGTATCGGGCTGGAGAGCCGCAGTAGCCTGTCGTCCTTCCACATCAAGAAGGCGACATCTATCTTTAATTTTGTTATTTAATTCCTTACTTATGCAATGTATTAAGACCCTCAATGTGTATGGGAATGGAAAAGCTTAATTACTTGCTGCTCTATGTTTGGTGCAAAATGTTGGATGACTGCTATGTTTGATATCTGAACTCTAGCTTGCATGTTTGGATCACATTTAGCTTAGCTACCGAATCGTGTTTTCCCATCGCAACAACTTCGAGAGTTGTGTTGTGGCTCTAGTGTTTAGTCCGATTCTGGAGTATGAGAGTGCCTGGAACGGAGTTGTTTCAGTAACATTCCACTCTAACTTAAGTCCAGCAACCTCGAGAGGGGTGTTGATGCTTGGTTAGAGGTACCCGCTCTGAGAGGAGGGGTGCAGGATGCTACTGCTACCGCTTGTTTTACCAAAGTCTTATCCTTCGTACCTTGCTCTAGCTCTAGTTTTATCTTTCTGTTTCTGTTGCATGAAAACCCATAAAAACTGCTAAATGACTAAAACCTTAAATCTTTTCTTATAGCTCCAGTTGGAGATAGTTTTCTTTGTTTTGTTTGTGACATCTTGTTGTTTCCCTTTTTGGGAATTTACTATCTCTTCATACCTGCCGGAGTATAGCGTGTCGATTTTGGGTTCTCAACACTACCACCCTTGTCCCTGTGTTCGACCCCGTATATCTACTTCGACCCCGTAAACAAAGTTGCGGGGGCCTAGAAGGATTCGGGTTATAAATGTAAAAGCTCGACTAACTTCAATCTGCCTCCATTTTTGGACGTGCGATTTAGGCCGGTCAACTTTTTTGGCGCCGTTGACGGGGACAAGGCAAAACAACACTATTGACAAATCCGAATCCACTAACTACACTCCTGTGCCTCAAGCTTAGAAATTAGCTTGACAGCACTCTTTTTCTTTCTTTTGTAATTATTATTACTCTTTGCACAAAATAATAATTCTATTTCCTAAACTAGAATTCTCGTGCCATTTCAGGAACTTTGGAGTACAGCGATATGTTCCATCGAGCTCGGACACCATGTCTCACTGTGAGCAATCTCTCTCTGAAGGTGAACGCCAAGGCCGAGATGGGATTTCGCACCAACCCAGCTTGGTTGGTCAGTTGTACGCTTACATAAAAAGACAATACACTATCATCAACCAGCTGTCACAGGGAGCACTAGCCAGTCCTGGAGCTCTGAATTCCATGTAACACCAGATGGCGAGTCTGCAGATGCGCCAACACAAGGTCGATCAACGATTGGCCCAGATGGCCGTTCTGAGAAAGGACCCTGCAGGAAAGACACTCTCCTACCCTAAAACTGCCAGAATGGCAGTGCTAAGGTCTGGGAAGACAGTGGAACACATTGATGAAGCTGGACCAGAACCTGAGCCAAGGCTTGGGAGGGAAATTCCGGCAGAGGATGAAGGTAGACAAGCAGAAGCTCGAGAGCCTGCACAGAAGCCTTCCGATGAGCTATTTGGTGGGAGGAATCCTTATGCTCCCAGGCTGTCGTTTCCTTATAAGCTGATCAAGGCAAATCTGAAAAAGCGTCACGAAAGGTTGATGGACTCGATCTGGAAACTACATCTTGAAGTCCCCTTCCTTGACGCCTTGGAGGAGATGCCGACCTACGCCAAGTTCCTCAAGGATCTTATCACAAAGAAAAGAAGGGGAGGAAGGTTTGAGACCGTGCACCTAGCATCTGCTTCCTCAGCATTTGTGAAGCCTGACCTGCCAAACAAAAGAAGAGACCCTGGAGCTTTTACGATCCCATTTGCCATCGGGGACAACGTTGAGCGAAAAGGTCTTGCCGACTTAGGGGCCAGCATCAGCCTCATGCCCCTAAGCTTCGCGCAAAGGTTGGGTTTAACCGACATGGTTCATACCAAAATGAGGATTGAACTGGTGAACCATACCTTCAAGAGATCAGTCGGCGTTGTTGAGGATGTGTCGATCAAGGTCGGTAATTTCTTCATTACTTGCGACATAGTAGTCGTTGACACAACAGAAGACCCTCGCTGCCTGATCATATTTGGACGTCCTTTCTTGGCAACAGGAAGGGCGTTGATTGATGTTTCTGAGGGGATTCTCACGTTGAGGGTCGGAAACGACCACCTAGACTTCAAGCTGAAGGAAGTCATGAAAAGTCCTTCCCTTCCAGAATTCGCGTGTTTCGCGGACAGCTACGATAAATTTTGTGAGGAGATAGAGGAGGACATCCGGATAGTGGACCCCCTTGCGAGGGCTATAAGCTGTTAGGATTCCAACTTCGAAGATCCTGAAGTTACGGAGTATCTCGACCTTTTTTACCTGTCTGATGAAAATCTGCACAAAGAGGATGAGGTGGTGGAGTCCGTGAAGTATGCCTCTCTCAAAGAGGAGCCTCAAGAAAAGGCATCTAGAGCAAAGCCTGAGTTGAAACCGTTGCCCGAAGGTCTGAAATACGAGTTCTTAGATGAAGAAGAGAGAAACCTCATCATCGTAAATGCCAATCTTTCGGGAAACCTACTGGACCGACTTCTTGAGGAGTTAAGACTCCATAGGGGGGCTATAGGATATTCGGTACAGGACATCAAAGGCCTCAACCCCACCTTGTGCATGCATCGCATCAATCTAGAAGAATCTACGAAGCCTCTGGCTCAACCCCAGAGGAAGCTGAACCAGATACTCAAAGAGGTCATCAAGAAAGAGGTAATCAAGCTAAGGGATGCGGGGATCATTTACCCAATCAGCGATAGCAATTGGGTGAGTCCGATCCACGTAGTACCCAAAAAGGACGGGATGACAGTGGTTAAGGGTGAGAAAGGCGATGAGGTGGCGGTTAGGACCGTCACCGGATGGAGGATGTGCATCGATTACCGAAAGCTAAATCAGGCTACCAAAAAAGATCATTTTCTTCTACCTTTTATTGACCAAGTTCTTGAAAGATTAGCGCATCACAATTTCTTTTGTTTCCTTGTTGGCTTTTCAGGATTTTACTAGGTGCCCATCTTGCCCGAAGATCAGGAGAAAACAACATTCACCTGCCTCTACGACACTTATGCCTTCAGAAGGATGCCCTTCGGACTCTGCAACGCCCCCGCCACCTTTCAAAGATGCATGATATCGATGTTCTCAGATTTTCTAGAAGATATCGTAGAAGATTTCATGGATGACTTTTCAGTCTATGGGAAAGACTTCGATAGCTGTCTGAAGAATCTGTCATGGGTCCTTCAAAGGTGCGAGGAGAGCGGCCTGGTCCTGAACTGGGAAAATTGCCATTTCATGGTAAGGGAGGGCATCGTTCTGGGGCATAAGATCTCAAGGCGTGGGATCGAGGTGGACGTAAGCAAAGTTGAAGCAATATCCAAGCTACCTCCCCCGAAGTCCATGACGGGAGTGAGGAGCTTCCTCGGTCATGCCGGCTATTACCGGAGATTCATCAAGGACTTCTCGAAGATTTCCAAACCGCTTTCCAATCTTCTGGTAAAAGATGCTGAATTTGTTTTCTCTAACGATTGTCTTAGTGCTTTTTAGGCTTTGAAAAATGCTTTAATATCACCCCCTATCCTTCAAGCACCAGAATGGGATTTACCTTTTGAGCTGATGTGCGACGCTAGCGACTATGTGGTTGGAGCAGTCCTGGGGCAAAAAAGGATAAAAGGCACCATGTGATTTGCTACGCTAGTCGCACGTTGGACGAGGCTCAGGTAAAATTACACAACAACTGAAAAGGAGATGCTCGCAATCATCTTTGCGTTCGATAAGTTCAGGTTGTATCTCGTCGGAGCAAAGGTCAAGGTATACACATATCACGGGGCCATAAAATACTTAATGCAAAAGAAAGACACAAAGCCCAGACTGTTGAGGTGGGCCTTGTTGCTCCAAGAATTCGACCACAAAATTATCGACAAGAAGGGAGCAGAAAATGTGGTTGCCGACCACCTATCGAGCATCATAACTGAGAGGCAAGGGGGACCACTGATCAACAATGACTATGCCGATGAGGCTCTTATGTTGGCCAAAGCTCAAGAAGAAAGCTTACCCTGATTTGCAGACATCTGCAATTACCTTGCTTGCGGAGAACTGCCTCCTGATATTACGTACAATCAGAAAAAGAAGCTATTCACGGATGCTAAAAACTACTTTTGGGATGATCCTCTCCTTTTCAAGAGATGCGCTAACAATTTATACAGGAGGTGCATCCCAGAAGAAGAAACCGCGAACATCCTGAAAGAATGCCACGCCTCCCCCTACGGTGGACACCTGGGTAGCGGAAGAATAGCTGCAAAAGTGCTACAATCAGGTTTCTACTGGCCCTCCCTATTTAAGGATGATGCATAATTCGTAAAAGTTTGTAAAGAATGCAGTCTACAGGGAATATAGGGCAGAGGAATGAAATGCCGATGGCAAGTTGGATCGAAGTAGAAATCTTCGACGTATGGGGGATTGACTACATGGGGCCGTTTCCTCCTTCCAGAGGGTATCAATACATACTAGTGGCGGTGGACTATGTATCGAAGTGGGTGGAAGCAGTAGCAACCCAAACATGCAACGCCAAGTCGGTAATCAAGCTATTCGAAAAGACAATCTTTCCTCGGTTCGGTGTACCGCGTAGTGTAATAAGAAACGGCGGGTCACACTTTGGAGAGAGACAGTTTGAAGCACTCCTACGTAAGTATGGAGTGAAGCACAAGATCACTACACCCTACCACCCGCATACGTCAGGACAGGTAGAGGTTTCTAACAGGAAGATTAAGCAGATCCTTGAGAAAACGGTAAGCCGAACGAGGAAATATTGGTCTATGAAGCTTGACGACGCACTATGGGCCTATAGGACCGCCTACAAAACGCCCATTGGAACCACCCCCTACAAACCTATCTACGGAAAATCTTGCCATCTACCCCTAGAACTCGAAGACAAGGCCCTTTGGGCAATCAAATTCTTAAATATGGACCTCGAGAAAGCAGGAGAAAAGAGATTTTTGCAGCTTCAAGAGCTCGAAGAGCTGAGGATGAACGCCTATGAAAATGCAAAAATCTACAAACAGAGAACGAAGGTGTGGCATGATGCCCACCTCAGGAGGAAAGATGTAAGCGAAGGGGATAAAGTTTTACTATTCAAGTCCTCCATTCGCCTTTTCCCTGGGAAGCTGCAAACGAGATGGTCGGGACCATTTACTGTATCGAAGATATACCCATCGGGAATGATGGAGCTCTACAACAAGGACGATCCGACCAAATTCTTCCAAGTCAATGGGCACAGAGTGAAAAGGTTCTATGAGGATGAAGCTTTTATCAAGAGAGCAGAGATCAACCTGCAAGATATGGGTACAGTCGAGGGCTGAACAAGATGATCCTACACCGGTCGGGCTGGCGACGTAAACTTCAGCACTCCTCGGGAGACAGCCTGAGTTTTTCTTTGTTTCCTAGAGTAGGATGCATTTTTCTTACTATGTGTAAAAACAAACTTTATGGATTGTAATAAGGCCCGAGTTAATGCACGCACCGAGCGTACCGACTCTTCTGTTTTATGGGCCATCGCTATGTTTTACAATTCATTGAGGAGTAATTCTGTCTGAGGTCAGGGACTCTCCCCTAAACTGATGATGTTTTGCCCATCAATTACTTTTTCTCCACCTTGCCTTAGTTTCAGCCGCCTTCTTTTATGCCGTGTCGAGCAACAGCTCAGCTGGCGCGCGGTCACGCTTGTGTCGGGCTGCAGTTTCTTGGGCACCGCAAGAGCCATGACGGATGGTATTCCCAAGCGACAACCGTATCGTGTATGAGAATAAATACCCTTATTTAGACTGACGGGACCGTCGTCTCGGGAACGGCATGTCTCAAACAGCCGATGTGCACCCCAGAACTGCCCGATTTACCCCCAGCTGAGTTTACTATATATTGTAAGGAGGATTTACCGTGTCGGGCTATCACTCTTATTCATTTTAGCCACCCGCATCCTTCAGTAATCCGCTTTTGCTAGCGTGTCGGCCAGATTGCCTTCACCCTTGTATCGGGCGATGGCTGCTATGAGCAAGGGTATAGCCCGACAAACTTATCGCCCGACACGGGTTTTCATATCGCACGCTGCTTATCGGGTTTACGAGCTTAGTCGATTTTTGTGTATCGCCCGACACAGTTAAGCACGACACGATGGCCGATCGTGTTTGCCCGATACGCCATATTGGGCGACATGATTTTCTTTTATGGCGCCCTCAGGCAGTCGCTTCATGAGACCTCATCGCCCGACACACCCGTGCCGGGCAGTGTGTTGTGTCGTGCTGATCGCCCATATCGTCCGATTTTGTATCACCTCGGATTCTTCTTTTGATGGATGATACACCGGGCTTTACCTCGCGACAAGTTTCATCGTGATTCTAGTTTTTCCCGACCTAACATATAAGTGATCAATGGGTTTGATAACAGGTATGGCTCACACGAAGCAAACCTCTGGCTGAGCTGACAACCAAAGCACAAGAATCAGAATTGCGGCCGCAGCTGAAGCAACAACTGTCGGATAGAAACGTCAGAATCCCGAGGCAGTTAGCCATCAACGGTCAAAGAGAGAGAGAGGATGGATTTTTCTTGATTTGGTAGCTCCAAAGGAGGATCATTTTCTTATCATAGTCTGTCTTCTGCGATGGTTTAGGACCATCTCCAAAAGAGAAAGGTAATAAAAATAGAGAGGTCCTCCGGCTGCACCCTCCTGGGGACGAAAATGGACTCAGATGGACTGAAACTGGGATTGACGATCAGTCCTTTTGTTCATGTTCACAACGGAAGTACCAGGATTAAGGGGAGGCCAAACAATTTTGAAAGCTTTGCACTTGTTCCGGCTGCATCCAGTTGGGGAAATAAAATGGAGGCAGCAAAGAAGCATATTGCAGCTTCTCGAAGGCACAAGCGCAACCACCGTCTAACCTTCACTGGACTAGCATGACCTCACCCTGTCTTCTTCACTACTCTGGGACAGAGTGCGGAGTAAGTTTGGGGGGGGGTACCCATGTACTAGTGAAGGAGGTATAAAAATCTTTTTCTTCACCTCCACCATTTGTGTCATTTTGTTCTTCTCCTATATCATGTGTATACATATGCTTGTATAAAATGCCATGCTCATATAAAAATTTTGAAAATTTTTGCTTATATTGTTCCCCTACATATGTACAAAGTCGCTATATTAGTAAAAACCTGATGCGATTTCTTGCCAAGTTTGTTTTCTTTATGCTTAATGAGATGCAAGTTCTGTTATATCTTTCTGACAATGCTGCCTCAAACAAACAAAAGATCACGTTTTTTTGTGCTAAAAATTTCAAAAAAAAATATAATAATCTCACAAACAGCTAAGAGACGAGTATGGAGAAGGAAAAAGCTGCCCAAACAGTAGAAATCTCTTTGTTTTCCCTCACCCAACGAAAATCCCAAAAAGAGAAAGAAGTCTTATGATGTGATTTCTTGCCAAGTTTGTTTTCTTTATGCTTAATGAGATGCAAGTTCTGTTATATCTTTCTGACAATGCTGCCTCAAACAAATAAAAGATCACGTTTTTCCGTGCCAAAAATTTCAAAAAAAAAATAATAATCTCGCAAACAGCTAAGAGACGAGTATGGAGAAGGAAAAAGCTGCCCAAACAGCAGAAATCTCTTTGTTTTCCCTCACCCAACGAAAATTCCAAAAAGAGAAAGAAGCCTTATGAGTGTGAATAAAAGTATGAGAGTTGTGTCCGATAAAAGAAAAGAAAAAAATATATACACACTTGTCTTCCAAAAGTACCCATCTTTAGGCATGGTAGATCCGGGGCAGTGGTACATAGGATGTGAAATCAATGCTCTAAAGCCAACTGGCTTGGACTGCAGGGACCACTTGCCCGCTAATGGACCCTTACCTGGATGGACTGATGGAGACAAGAAAAACCCCAAAAAGCCTTAGCCTACCCAATACACAACTTTCTGCCCCAAAAATAAAGTTGTTTGGTGTGGAAGCTAACTTCGGAATCATGCACCAAAGTCTCGCTGAAGCTGTAGAGAAAAATCTTACTGAAATAATAAGGCAGGAACGTAAGGTCTTTTGTTTGTAGTGAGGCAACATTATCTCTAAAGGCATTACAATACTTGTTTTACCTCTTGGCCTGAAAGATACACCGAGCAAGAAGTAGCATCACTAAATAAAGTTTAAATATTGATTGAGGACAATCAAAACGCTAAGTTTGGGGGAGTTGATAACACCAATTTTTGTGATGTTTTTGCCCTTTATTCTATTATCAAAACTGCCATTTTCTACTGTTTTCCTCTCTTTTATAAGTACTTTTGCAATAATTGGCCAATTCACGCTCTTAATCCAATATTTCCATTTTTTGCAGAGTTTTTCCTCATTTTGGTACGTTTATCGTCAATAAGGCCGTCCCAGCCCACAAATAAGCTCCACCTACTTTCGGCCTTCCTGACGCCCGATACGACCTCTTCCCGATAGGGTGGAGCGACACAACGACGCACGACAATAGGATGTCACACAAGAAGGAACTGACGGATGACACGCCTTCTACCCGACAGGGAGCCAAATTCACCACGACAACCCAAACTTGTCGCACGACACAGCCACCCACCGGCAGGCGCCGCCCGTCACGTGACCGACAGCCGACACCCCTGTGCCGAGCGATACCAGTATCGGCCGCCCACCAACCCACGAATAAGGAGGACACGTGGCGCTTCGGGCACCATAACTTCCCCCAACCGCTGCCTATAAATAGCAGCTACAGGAAGTCGAAAAGACAGTTCGGACAGTTGCGAACTTTGAGCGATCTTCGGGGGAAAACTGTGAGAGCAAGAGTGTCGCGCCTCAGTGCTCGTACCAGGAAACTCTAGGTGAGCTCTTCCTCATCCCGAGAGGGAGGGGATTGTTCACTTAGGACCGTCCCGAGCGACACTGCAGGCCGATATCGGACAACGTTGATGAGCGACGCAAGTGCCCGACAGTAGAACGCGTCGCTCCATGCCTGTCACGATATCAAACCCGATACACTTTGCTCGTCATGCGTGCCGCCCGAGAGGGTGCGCTGCCTGACATGAACGTATCGGCCAGGGTCCTTGAGCGATACAGACGGCCGTCACAGCGTGCCGCCCGAGAGGGTGTATCGCCCGACACTGCTGTATCGGGCTAGGCCCCTGACCAGTATCGGGTTGGAGAGCCGCAGTAGCATGTCGTCCTTCCACATCAAGAAGGAGAAATCTATCTTTAATTCTATTATTTAATTCCTTACTTATGCAATGTATTAAGACCCTCAATGTGTATGGGAATGGAAAAGCTTAATTACTTTATGCTCTGTGCTTGGTGCAAAATGTTGGATGACTGCTATGTTTGATATCTGAACTCTAGCTTGCATGTTTGGATCGCGTTTCGCTTAGCTACCGAATCGTGTTTTCCCGTCACAACAACTTTGAGAGTTGTGTTGTGGCTCTAGTGTTTGGTCCGATTCTGGAGTATGAGAGTGCCTGTAACGGAGTTGTTTCAGTAACATTCCACTCTAATTAAGTCCAGCAACCTCGAGAGGGGTGTTGATGCTTGGTTAGAGGTACCCGCTCTAAGAGGAGGGGTGCAGGATGCTACTACTACCGCTTGTTTTACCGAAGTCTTATCCTTCGTACCTTGCTCTAGCTCTAGTTTTATCTTTCTGTTTCTGTTGCATGAAAACCCCTAAAAACTGCTAAATGGCTAAAACCTTAAATCTTTCTTGTATCTCCAGTTGGAGATAGTTTTCTTTGTTTTGTTTGTGACATCTTGTTGTTTCCCTTTTTGGGAATTTACTATTTCTTCATACCTTCCGGAGTGTAGCGTGTCAAATCTGGGTTCTCAACACTACCACCCTTGTCCCTGTGTTCGACTCCATATATCTACTTCGACCCCGTAAACAAAGTTGTGGGGGCCTAGAAGGATTCGGGTTATAAATGTAAAAGCTCGACTAACTTCAATCCGCCTCCATTTTTGGACGCACGATTTAGGCCGGTCAACTAGGAAGAAACCTAGTGGATATTCAGTACCTTCTTTGTACAAGCTTGATCTCTAGGGCCCCTAATGATGATACCAAGTTCAGACATTTTTTTTATGACGACCATTACATTGACATTCCAGTCTTGGAGAACATCACTTTGACAGATAAAGACAATTGGAAGGTCATTCTTACTAGCCCAGATGATGCAGAAGCCCTTGAAGGACCACAAGCTACTGAGGCACCCCCTACATCTCCACCACCTCCCTACATAGGCACTCTAACAGAATACTCTTGGGCCATGCTTGATGTCAGGCATCTTTATGGCTACATGTAGCAGCGGTTTGACCAACTGGATAGCCGACTCGACCTCATGGGGCAATAGTATTTTGTGATGCATGACATGGTCCAATGCATGGATATGTGGCACATCTCTCAGAGCAATTATCTAATGCCTCAATTGCACCACCCTGCACCTCAGCTTCCACAATCCAAGCCTACTCCACAGCCCATGCAAGTCAACATTCCAGACGATGATGATCTTATCATCCATTACTTCCTTTCTGGTTATGAGAGAGTTGGTGCCTCCTAGTGATGTCATTCCATGACAGGTACCCGGTTGCATTTTCTTTCAGTTTGATTGATGCAGTGAGGATACTACAAATTTGAAGCTTAGGGGGGGATGCAACCAGCCGGTAATGTAGTTGTTTTTGTTACTTTTAATGTTTAGTTCTTTAGTTTAATCTTGTTTTAAGTTATAGTTTTCTTTTTCCTATGGCAAGTTCAATATGATGAGGCTCACTTTGTGTAATGAACTATTTTTCTTCACAAGTTTGAACCATATTGTCCTCTTTCACTAAATTTATCATTTTAAGTAATTGTTAAAGAGCATGCATGAATCAAATGAAAATTTTTGGCCATCAACATGTGCTTAATTCTAGTTTATCCTTGTAGCTTGAACATTCACCTTTCACATCTCTGATTGCTTAAAACATGTAACGGTCTCAAATTTTTATGAGTGTATCAACTTTACAACATCAATTAGGATACAGGATGCCCTTGTCAAACTCTTAGTGCATATACAACCACTCTTTTAGTGAAAAAATTTCAAAACAAATTAATGAAATCTAGCTAATCTTACAATTTAATTGACTCTCTTGTGTTGTGGAAAATTTTCAAAATTTATATTGCCTTATTTCACCCTCATACCCCATAAAAGATGGCTAACTGCCCACATATCATGCTAGCCTAGTGTAATTATGATCTGGTAAAGATGGTTAGGGGGTATGTCTCAAAAGAGGGTAAAATACCCCACCCAACAATCTACGTGTGCATAAGCCTACATTAGCAACTGAGTGCTGGAACCCGCAATCCATTGTCAAATCATATTTTGGGAAGAGTACAACTAAGATTATTAGTTTTAACTAAGATTTCATCATTTGCATTCTTTATAGATGAAAATTCGAGTTGCACATCTACTATTTGTTTGGCTTGGTCATCCAAATTCTACTTAGTGTTTCCCCTGCTGAACTAACAATCTCTTTCATGGGTGTTTGAGTTGAATTGAAGGCTACAAGTATAAACATGTTGATCATGGTTGATGTGGTCTCATACTCATCTTTCTTTTCATTTGATTTGTACATGAGCTTTGCAATCCCTTCATCTGTGCTCTATGCTCTTTTTTCTTGAGGACAAGCAACAGTTCAAGCTTAGGGAGATTTGATGTATGCATTTCATATAGACTTTTTGTACAATATCACCCACAAATTCAATTCAGTTTGCCTTCCATTAGCCTCTATTCATATTTATCTTGCCACATTTTAGATATTTTACTTATCACATGATGTTGATTGTAGACACGCGTTCAAAGTGCTAAATTGGAGATATCCCAACTCAAATCTGACCCAATGGGACCTCACATCGACTAGCAGCTGATTCAGAATTTATTCTTAAAGAAACAACATTATACACGGAATGTCTTATTTAAGACACGACGTGTTCCTTCACAGAAACCTTCACAAAATGAAGGTGACACATTGTGTGATATGTAAAACACGAAGTATGTATCTCAAGTGGCCTCAACACCAAAATGCAAAGAACACGACATGATGTGTCCCCACTAGGACACGGCATGTCTTCGGGACCTGAAGGTCGACTTCATCTAACTACCAACACACGTAGCGTGTGCTTAGTCAAACATGACGTGTGCCTTTCACCTAAATGGATTTTAAAAGATTATCGCATGACATGTCACTTTAAAGACACATCGTGTACTTTACAGTAGTAGCATTATCCAACGAGATTACATGACGGGACACGACATGCCCTCTAAAAGACACGTCGTGTCATTATCAGTTTCTACAGAAACGAGAGCAACCGCCCCTCATTTTTTAATACCAAGCAACATAATGGACGGTTATCTCTGGTCATTTTGAAAGTGTTTTTCGTCCAAGAGAAGTTTTGGGGTGGAAGAAGTGGTTTCTTGCCAAAAAACCTCTATTCTACTTCATTTCTTCTCCATTTCTTCTTTGAAGGTGCAACAGAGCTTACTTCTCTCACTCAAACTTTTCGGGAGGGAAGATTGTCTGAGTTGGAGCAGCTCTAAGGGTGGAATTTTTTCCTCTAGCCGGAGTTTTACTTCCCTTTGGCTACATCTTTGTTCCTCTAGCTTTTTCTTCTCTTAAACATACAAAACTCTGAAATTTTTGCATTGTGTCTGAACATATTCATCATGGATGAGTAGAACTCTTTTTTTGGGCATGGGAGAGTAACTCCCATGCCATTGTTCATGTGAACTCGAAATCTATGTTTATTGCTAGTGAATTTGTTTTTCCATGGGTACCTATGGTATTTCTCACTTGTATGTTTGGCTGGACACCTTTTGTACATGTTTCATGCTTACGTTGTGCTTCAGGAGAATGTATGAGGGAGTAGGGAGTAGGGTCCATGGCAGTATGCTCTTGACTACGGAAGTGGCTTGAGAATATTGAGGGTTAAGGTTGTGTTCAACACTAAGCATAGACGTGGGAGTGTTATGCGACATTGAGAACCATCTCATGACATTGGGAAATGCAGGATGATGACAACCTCCTTGCATGTTAATGGTAATCTTAATTTCATAACTACATATGATATGATGGTATGGTAGTGAAATATAATGCCCAAACCTTTAATTGCTTAATCAACCCTTTAACTTTGAGATTTTTGCTTTTTCTCGCCTCTTAAATCTATAATAAATTTGAACTTTTGTAACCCGACTTGGATTCATGAAAGTTAAATAATGTGCACCTAACTAGCCTAGCTCCTTGCATTTAACACTCGACTACATTGACCCCGTACACTTGCGGGTGATTAGTGAGTTGAGATCTTTCTTTCCCAATAGTCTCCCATCATTACCCAAGGTATATTAATCATAGAATAAAGCTCTTCAATCTTGTCCCATAGCTTACTTCTGTCACAATCCTCATCGTGTCTGTATAAAGCCATAAGAAGTAACTCTTGACTATAAATAGTAATCTTGACTTGAATACACTAATCACTTTCAAAAAACTTTGTCAAATTACACACTTCCTCTTTCCAGATAATGACAACCCTTCCCAGGATATGCGAGAAGTGATTGGACATCTAGCTACAATCTGAAAAATGTATGCTAAGAATTCTTTTAATCTTTCTCTCCCTAGTTTTGGTCTCATTCAGAACGATGATGTGAGGATTCACTCAAGAGAGCATTTTTGTCAAAAAAAAAGTTGGAATAAAAATTACATTTTCCCTAAGAAAATAAATTGCAAAGAAAATGAATGAAATAAATAATATTGAAATCATAGAAGGTAAAACACATTTTTACAGTCACAAATAAATAAAACATAGGCTACAGTACATAAATGTGATTCCTTTTCTTCTCTCTTTTGCATAAAAATAAGAGAAAGAAGACTCTCATGTCATTATATATGTTGGAGGTAGTTCTGAGGAGTTTGCAACTATTCTCAAGCTTATATTGGTGCATATGAAGTAACATATACATGCCTATATATTAGAAATAGTTCCCCCAGATAATCCTTTATAAAATCAAAAAAAATCTTAATAAAAATCTTGCAAGTTTATGATGTGAACTTGCATCTCACTGTGTATTTCTATGTAAAGATGAAAGACAAATTTATTAGCATAAGTAAGTTAAATCAAATTAACAAATTTAAACACAAGCACATATTCACAAATTTCTAGTCTAACACGATAAAGAAACATCCAAGATCACCGTATAGAAATGGATTCTGCAATCATGCAAAAATGATGTGAAAAAAAGTGAGTGTTCAATAATAAAACCAACACAACACCTTTCCATGTGTAATAGTATAGATCACAACTAGTATAGTGTTGCATTGAATCGACATGGAATTAATGGGTATTTAGAATTTCATTCAACTGTATTAGATGAGCATCGGGTATAGAAGATACTTTGTTGATTGTTGTTCTTTTATTACAGAAAATAAATCATATGTTAAAGAAGGTAGATAATGGAGAAACGGGGTGGATTCAAGAAACACACATTTTGTATTTAAGCACTCAAGAATATGAACATTCACAAAGTAGATATAATGTCATTCTAGTCCATGTCTCACAATGAATTCTTATTATTGACTTATGCCTACTATTACCCTAGGTGACTAATTGAATTACTATCATCCAACTAATAATAATGCACAAGAGATTAAGATCTTATAGATTCCTCTAAAGATAAGCATATATCCACCTTTTTTATTTGTACACGTAGAGTATAATTGTAGGAATGCCTGCTCACTTCCATGTAATAGGCATTGGGATCTCTAATTATCCTCCAATAAATGTGTGTCCCTTCTAGGTATGCCAAATGTGGGGATGTTTGGAACCCTCATCATTAATTCCTATAAGAAATTCAAAATAATTAGACAAACTAATAAATGAGTCTATAATATAACTTAGAAATGTTCAAGACATGTTCATGTTAAATAACTCAATTACATGCATATATTCTTGCCTCACCTTGTAGAATCGCTAAAACATTTAGCAAAGTGATCAATTTCTAAAAATAGGCATAACAATCTATGTATAAGAAGAGAAACACACAAGTAACTTAGGAAAAGGGTAACCTCAACAAAAAATCCGAATAAAAGATGTCAAGTTCACAAATAAAACTATTTATCCTTTAAACATGTAATTATGGATAAAATATGAGGGATATGGTGTTTCTCCTATACATAAATTATAAAAATCGTATAAATTGAAGAAAGAAGTTTTGAGGACAAAAAAAAAACAAGATGAGAAATGATGTTGTTATTTGTCACTCTGTGGTGGAGGTCTGCCTCTTGTACTTGATTTCTTCTTACTCTTCTTTGTCTTTATACTTCTTGGCCTCGTTCTCCTTCTTCTCACTTTAGCTTCCAGTCTCTGGGTGAGAAGGATTTTCTTTAGAGGCAAAAGCCAATGAGAATTAATTAGGAATAGAATGGTATCATCCCCTCTTGTAGTTGTGACAGTATGAATTTAAGATTTTTTTCCAACATTTATAAGAAACAACGTTTGTACCATGTATGTTTGAGAAACAACCATCAATCATGGAGGAAAAAAATGTTATTCAGGCTTAATTACATTGACACAGTGTGTCTAGGATCAATTTACATCATGTCTCATGCCTTCTTCTTTGTAAAAATAGATATGGTGACTTTCTAACATGAAGCTCCATGTGTGAACCAATACACATGACATGTCTCATGTTGTTGAGGCTCAGTGAAGATCTTGAAGGTCATGACATGTTTTGAGATGCACATTGTGTGTTCCTGTAAAATTGGTCAGTTTCTTACATTTTCTTCTTAGTTTTTATATTTGCTTTCGTGTCTGATTGATCCTTTAATTATGCATGATGTATTTATATTTATTTCAAAATAAAATGGTAAGAGTTAGTCAATAATTTATAAATAAATAAAATACAAAAAGTACACACTAAAACATGATATATCAACATGATAAGTTTATACATAAGGCATGAAAATATAGTATGAAATGCACTTATTAGTCTTGTAGAGAAGTTTTGCTTTTGTGCAGTTGTAGGGACTTCGCTCTACATTATTCTTTTTCTATATCTTCTTCTAGTTCTATTTTTTAGTTAACGGTAAAAGCTCAAAAAGGACATTGTATATCTACTTTATAGTGTATTTTTCCCTCTTGGGTGTATGATTTTTTCCCTCATACATTATGATGGTGTTTCATGTAAATTATGTTATTCACTCATTATCTTTTTGTAAATATTTTTGAAATGCTCATCTATTACACTGACTTTTTTTGTCACATCCACAGTGACCATATCACTATAATAGAATAATAAATAAACACAACCTTAAGTAAATAAACATCTATTTCATTCACCACATTTAGATGACAATGAGTTAGAAATTTTTCTAATTTAAAAGTGTGGTAAAACTTAAATGGTTAGTTAATTTTTTAATTTAATAGGGTGTGGTTATTTTTCCCTTATACGATCGACTTGTTGGGTTACAGTTTTGGCATCTTGCTTATTTTTCATAGACCAATAACCAAAATATTAGTAATGCTTGAATCCATTATTAGATTTATTTTCCGATCTATGTAAATAGAACATAAAATTTACACTTTATAGACTACAACTTCTAATCCATCATAGAAAAATCCAAGAAACCAAATTTTCCCACAACTTCCTACGGAAGCCATTGTCCATGTACTTGTTAAGTTCCTTAGGGTGGCATATTTGTCCTGGTACAACATCTTGGGAAAAATTATTACATAAAACAACCAGAAACAAAATGGGTGGTCATTAGTGGGAAGAATGAAAGGGATAGGAAAGTGGACATAGTTGTAACAACCTCGCTTCCCGATAACCCCCAATCAAGGGAGACCAGGAGGGCATAGGTGTTATCCCAATATCTTAGGATTAATGGTTTGACATTTAATCAAAAATAGTTATCAAATTCTACTAATACTAACTGAAAAGCTGGAATAAAATAAAACTTTTTGCATGCCTTGTAAAATTTGGATCTACGACGTCTATCCACAGAAGAACTCTAACTAACTAATCCTCCTTGGAATATTTATTTGTATCTTCACAATTTCGTTTTACTATTTGTCCAATTTCAGAATTGTACCTAAAATGCCGAAAAATAAAATGTCGGTCAGTATATTGCTATATTGGTATGTGGGGACAAACACAACATCATAAATAGGCTCTAACAACCTAATTATAGCAAATAGTTTATTAACAATCCAAATTACATTTTCAATGTAACTTCTCAACCGCTTTTACCCTAAACCTTGGATTACCCTCTCTTAGGGTTTTGTCCTTGCAAGGGACATAAGGCCACCTTCTCTATCCTGAGCTTGGTGCCTAGGGTCACCTCTCAAGGTGCCAAATGGTCTTCCCTTCAGGGCTTGACCAACTCAGACCTTCCCTCTGGGGCTTGGTCTTGCATCATACATCAGGGTGGTATGTAGGTTCGAGAAGTACATTCATAATTAATTGGTATATACATAGTGACTTTATAGGATTGCATAATTGGACATTCAAACAGTTTAGGTTGCACATCTATCGAGAAACCTCGTGAAATGTCATGAATCATAAGGCAATTATTCATAAAGTAACCACATACTTATTCGGTAGATTCAACAAGCTAATAGTAAATCCAAGCAAGAAATTATCCAAGCAAGTAGTTCAATCCACACAAGCAAGAATCCTAAAAAAGTACATACACTCTATTTACTATCCACTTTATCAGATTCTATCTATTCATTTGAACTCGCTTCCTAGGGTTTCCTATTTCTTTTTAGGGTTTCATTAGGGTTCATCTTTATCATTGTCACTATAAACCCTAAAACAACAAAACTACTTAAAACCCCTAACTAGCTTGTTAAATCCTTCCTAATAGGCTTAGGATCAACTAACAATTGCATTCTTCTAAGGAATCTCAAATTAGTCATATTAATTACCTTTTACCCTAAATTAGGGTTTCTATATGCATTATCAAAGATTCATGTGTAAAAACCCTAAAGCAAGCAATTCATTATCTAAATCGGATTCAACTCTTACTTCTCCTCTCAACAAGTTACTAATACTCAAAATAACCTATTTAAGACCTTATATCTGATTTCCAAACATAATTAGGGCTTTTAATCAAAGTTTAATGCATAACATGATCAACTTAAAGCACTTTTAGAATTAGAAACGTAGTCAGGATTTTATAACATTTTTAACAGGTTCCTCGTGATTTTCTGATCAACTTCTACATATAAAGTTTTCTCATACGATCATCCTATGATTTTCTATGATTTTTACAAGAAAAGGCATTTCCCACAAATCACGAACTGCCGCGTGGATTATCCACTTGGATAATCCGCGCCAGTGGGTCAGGCCAGAGCCACTCGGCTCCCGCCATGCGGACATGCATGTCCCACCCCAAAGTGTGTGCACTCGCATGGAAAAGATGTGAAAAGTCATAAAAGGGCATTACCTTTGTGCGTTGGGCTCGGGGCAAGGTTGTCTTTTCACAGTGAGTCATCTTCCACCTTTGACTCAGCAATGTGTGATCTGGCAGTCAACCTGATGGTTGACTTGGAGTTTCTGATCCTCTACAAGCAAGAGAACAACATCGGGACCTCTGCCTACCTCCCACGAACTCGCCTGTCCAAATTATTGCACCTTCGCGCCGATCCTTCATCGTCAACTGGCATCAACTTCTCCGGCGAGGTATGTTGCTTGTCGAGCAGAAAGAGTAGGGTGGTTCATCAAATTGAAGGCACCACCAGCTTTGCCTTTGCGTTCCAGTCATGAGGGTATTGGTTTGAGAGTTGCTCGTGATGCCCAGACACGTCCCCTATATATAGGGTTCATAACAGGTCCCCCATGAATTGGGGATTCCTCCAATTCATGATGAAACCTCTAGAAACCTAGGTTAGATGAGGTCAGAACAACCTCCCGGTGATGATGGACTCCTTATCATCTTCGCAGGTTGCCTCAATCTTGAGCAATCTTTGGTCGAGTTTCTCACGAACTGGACACTGAGTTCTAGTCTCCCGTAAGACTAGGATTAGGTCCAGACCATGGATCGCAGATCCAACGATTGTGAGTGAACGGTCTATTACAAAAATTGGGATTTAAATCCCTATTATAGTGTGACATATATATCATTATCGAATTATCATCTCACTTTAGGATAAAATAAAAAATCCATATCTCATAAATTGTGCATCCTTTTTCAACTAAATTTTAAGGGATTTTTTTATCTTTCCTTAATCTACTTGTGTGACCAATTTGAGCCCCAAATTCCAAAGGAAAAGGGCATTATCTTCACGTGCAAGTTATCCTTTAATAAAGCTTATTTAATTGATATTTTCTTTTTCTTATCCTATTATCTTTGCAACTTGGACTCCTTGGAATCCAAGAAATCCCCAAAAATATGAAATCCCTACTTGGAGGATAATTCCTATCCTTCTAGATGCTTCTACATCTTTATTTTCTCCTTATATTAGTTATTTCTTTATTATTTGAATTTCTTTTCCTTTTATTTCCTTTTTCTTGGTATTGGGCCCAATAGCCAATAAGGCCCACAAAATCAAACAAGAAAGGCTATTTATTAATGAAATCCACTCATTCAAATCAAATCAAACAATTACATGTTCATATATCTTTAAAAGGAGAAATTACATTTCAAAACATAACTAGGAAAAATGAGGTTATAACAGTAGTTTTAGTTTCATTCAGAAAAGAACCTAGCCACACATCAGATGATGTAGATTTTGAGTCTAGTGTTGGGAAACATTCTATGAAAAATATATGATCAGAAAAATAGCCACTTATATTTCTTAATTTAGATTTAAACATGTCTTGTTTATAAAAATAAAACCCTTTCACGCATCAATTACTATTAAACATGCACTCTTCAGAAGAAAATAATACTTAGTTGTATATAATGGTATTAGTGGGTCATCAATATGTCACTAATGTCCTTTGTATTGACCATTCAAAAAGCCTAATCCTAGACTATGAATTAGACTAAATAGATTGTTCTCCTTCTTCTCTTAGGATATGTTACCTATAGAATCTAATGTTTTTTCTCCACACCAACATAGGATTAGATTTGTAGCTACAATTGGTGATAATGGTTGGTGGTAAAATATCGAATTCTAAGATCACATTCATCTTGTGATTTCCCACATATGTTGTTGTACAAAATGAATATGCGAAAAGAATTTAGTACACATTAAATTGTGATAGATAGGGTATATATAGGGGGATATTTGTCCCGGTTCAACATCCTGAAAAATTTAAAGAAAACAATGAGAAACAAATTGGGTGGTCATTAGTGGGAAGGATGTAAAGGGATATGGAAATGGAGATAGTCTTGGTTACGTTTAGAAAAGAATAATTAGGTAGCCATGCATTCGGTGGTGAAACAATCCAATTCATTTGAAGTCTAGTATATGGAAACATATAAGAATGATGGAAAATATACGACATGACAAATTGCCACTTCAATTTCCTATTTTAGAAAAACCATGCTTGTTCATAGAAGATAAAACTATTTCTTGCATCAGTTACTATTGAATGAGGACTTTCTATGAAAATGCACATACTTGTCACTAATGGTATTAGTGGGTCCTCAAGTTGTCCACCCATCTACTATCTATGGACATTCAAGAAGTCTCATCCTAAACTATGGATTAGACTACATGCCTTATTCTCCTCCTTCGTGTAGGCTATGTTACATATATGATCTTTGTTGTTTTTTACATCAACATAGGATCAGATTTGCAGCTATAATTAGTAATCATCACTATAGGTAAAATATCCAATCATGAGATCACATTCGTCTTGTGGCTACCCACCATAGGGTGTTGTGTGGACATAAAATTTGAGAAGAATTTAGTACACATTAAATGGTGATAGATAGGGTTATATACACAAGCAACGTCATTTACTTCAACAAAGATTATACTTTAACTTGGCTCCTTACACCCCTCTCTGGGAGGAAGCTTTGGGCGTTGGAAATGAGTGGTCAGCACCCCACCCCCACTGTACCTTTCCCTCTCGAAAAAAAAATATGTTGCAACTTGTGGCATGCGACCCTCTTCGAAGACGAAAGTCAATCGAAATGCTTCTTGTAACTGGTAGGATCTGACCAAACACTAGCATCAGGGAACATTTCATGGAGGAATGGTTTTATTTGGGAAGATGAAGAACAGTGAGATTGCTTGGGCAATTGATTGTCTCCATCATTATGCGGAGACAATACGGATGGTGTAGAGAAACCAAAAAATATATAAAAATGTGGTTTCTTGGTAACCATATTGTGATGCTTATTTGTTGGATAAATTAAAATCTGGTGGATGTTTCACACATACAATCAAAATAGAGAGATATTCTATTCGGTTGGTTTTTTTTCTGCCACACATATTTGGGTTTGAATCCCACCCAACATAGTTTCTACCTTTTTACACATTTACAATAAAAGAATCTTCATTTCTACATAAAACTTAGGTAATTTCAAAATCGATTCTGTCCATAAGAACTTCCAACTGTATTTTCCCTTAGAAGTTATAAAAACAAAGTGGTGTTTGACATCAAAGTATAAAAGACTTCCTATTTTTTATTAAAATTAGAGAATGTGAATACCTAGAAAAAAGCAAAGGACTTTAAATTAATTCCTTCATTATTTTTTATTGTAGTATTTTTATAGCCTTGTTTTCAATAATAAGTTTCGACAATCTATCTTGTTAGGACCTCATTTTTATTATTTATTATCACCAAAAGTGGGTATCTCTCATTTCAAGTGATTTTTTATTCTATATTAAAATATTATTAAGTATTGAGTTGGTGTATTGGATATTGAAAATAGTTTTCATTTTAAAGGTTTAGTTATAAAATTAGGTCATTATGTACAAAGACAAATAATAACAACTTGCTTCATTTGTTAAAATATACACAACCATATTAGTTGCTTCAAAAATCATCTAGTTTAGGTTCTTGGACTTAATGATCACATTTTCATTCAGACATTCTAATATAAATTCTAGTCTATTATCCAAATTTCTCATTTATATATTATGAGCCAATGAAATAATTTAACTTATTTGATGATAATCGGAGTTTCTTTAAGATAATTATTTAACTGGATTATAAATTTCTAAATTTACAAACTTTTCTTATTTTACTATAATGTTAAATAATATCATGTAAACATATATGTAGTCATAACTATTGTGCACCTTAGTATATGCAACTCTTATGTACCCAATTAAATTTAACATGATTGTAAAAGTAATTTTATCTTATAAATATGATGTATACTCTTTTAAATTATGTGTATCAAAATTCAACTCAAACCGATATTCATGGATAATCTAAAAGGAGAAGATCTATATTTATTTATTAAGGATAAGTCATAGAGATTGTAAAAACTGTACAATAATATATAGTTGTTAGAAGTATAAGTGAAATAGATGTCATATTATTTTGATGCTTCAATCACATCTAAACTTGATGCTTTTGATTCAATCTATTTGGTTGAACTTAGTAAATGGTTTCTACATTATGTTTTAATGGTTGATACATGCCATGTGTTGAATGTCTCTATTTCAAGACGAAGATTTTGAACTAGGTTTGGTGTGGCAGTCTATGACCTTTTGGGCCTAAGATTTTCATGCACATACCAATACACACTTCTTATGTGACGACCCTAATTCCAATATACTTTCCATGATGACATTGCCCTAGATATGCATGCACTCAAATCAATAAGATGTCAAGAGGGATTTTGATTGTCATCTATCATATAAAAGAAGTTGAATCATTGTTCACAACATCATTCAAGTAGTCACACAAACATCATTCCTAAATGATAAAAGTCTTATTACATTACTCACAGGAAGAAGAAATATGTTCTTAAGGGGAAAAAGCTAACATACATAGGGCATAGACATCCTACACATCATCAAATGAAAAGAAATAACTATCTAAATAGAAAATAAGATGAGAGGCAGTCATCTACCTAATCATCCTCCATGAACTTTATTTAGTTTCTTCAAGTACTTTGGGATACATTACTTGTTCCTTGAACCTTAGACAATATGAGAAACAAACGATAAACATAAATTTGGTATGTGGTTGAAATATACTATAGTATGTTGTCATATTTAAAATATTTGAAGAACAAGAAAGAAAATGAAAACATTATTTGAAGTGGAAAATTAGGTAAATCCAATTTATTAGTCACATTTCAATGGACATGTATTACTATGGTGGACTTCGCACAATCAACACTTATATTATTGGGCCCTATCCCCGCGTACCTTGTACCGTTAGGGATCTCCCTGTGTACCATGTACCATTAGGGAGGTTCTAGGTAACATTAATACTTTCCCTCTTTAATAGGTAGATTAATAAACACCATCAATAATTACATTCCATTTTCTTCCTTAGTGTTCTTAGTGTTCAAGGCGGAAGACTATCAATATGTATATATACATCACATCATGATTATACAATTAATTCCCAACAATTACTCATAAGTATATCATCCAGAAAAGTAGTCTTATACTTATATCCACGTACCTTGAATATCATATCTGAATTTCAACAAGCCTAGATTAAGAGAGTAGATCACCCTAAAAGATAAATAATGTCTAAAGTCATTATGGGTATTCATCATCCCATATGAGGGTTTTTGGGTTATTATGGTTTGATCTCTAGTTGGAGTTATTTACATCTTCCTATGATTAGATCAGGGATTATCTTCAACTCTTATCTTGTATTGGAGTCACAAGACTAGATTTCAAGATTAGGGTTTCATCCAAATAATGATGCCCATTTTATATAATAAAGGAACATTTATTTTAGGGTTTCTATAGATGTTTAGATCATTAATTATTTCATTTTGGGGTTCACATGATCTAAGGTGTTTGTGGTTATATCTAGGGTTTTGGGTCAATCATAATCATAAGGGGTCATGAAATAAAGTTAGGTTTGCAATTAATGCATGATAATACGCATATATAAAGAGAGAACTGAAAATTAGGGTTTCTAGATATCTATTCATACTTGCTTAGGGTTTTGAGTCATCTGAGGGTTAAGGACCCTATTAGGGTTTGGGTATCCAAAAAGGCCAGGTTGTATCAAATAATGTCCACTATAATTACTAAATGACATATAATCATTATACTATAGGCTAGAATTCTTGAAAGAGGGGTGGGATATAGGTCATGGGGATATTTTATTTAGATAGAGTTCATTTTTTTGATGAAAAATAGGTTTTTTATTTTCTGATATTCCTAGCATTTTCTAGGATATTCGATGAAAAACATATATAAGTTTGTTATTTTCTGATATTCCTAGCATTTTCTAGGATATTCCTAAGATTAATAGATTTCAAATTTAATTAAATGATTTAGGCTTATCTTTACCTTGATAGATGGTCGGATCCGACTAGATTGATGGCTCATCTTGATCCAAGTTCTCATGAGCTCAACATGGCTTGCTGAGGTGGCACTCATTGATTGGTTGGCTAAGCTGAGTCAGCTCCACTCGGTCCCCCTTTGCAGGCTCGCTCTTGGGTGATGTGGCGGCTCAAGACTGGTCCAGCTTAAGCAAAGTCAGTTCCGCATAGACCCCTCCTTCCTCTTCTACTGCAAGTTAGAGCATCCTAGAAAAACTCTATATGTAGCTAGGGTGCTCCCTTTGGCCAGATGAGGGTGCGGGGTCCTTTGTGGACCTGTCTCGTGCCAAACTGGCATTGTTCGGTGTTGTGGATCCCTCAGAAATGGGATGTCGCATGTGGGACTGAACGTGGTTGTCATAGGAAGAGGGGTTCTAGGTGAAGAGGGGTTTTGGGACCCGGGGTCCTAGTCCAGAAGCACCGCTGAAGGATGGTGAAGGTAATGGTGACAGGTAATTGGTGGAAGATGCTTGGTGGTAACTGGGCGATGAAGGTGTTGGACGTTGAATACGATGGGCTGGAGAGAGGTGTTCAGGGAGGTTGTGCTAACAATTAAAGCAAGGAGATGAGTAAAGGAAGGGTGATGGAGTTATTGGTATAATTATATAGGTGTGCAGAGTAGTGGGCAAGGTAGTCCTAAAATGAGTGTCGCCGCCAGTGAGAGGTGTGAATTGGTTTGGGTCCATTCTCACTGATCTGAGCATCAGGGAAGATGTGGCGACGTCCTTTGATTTTAGTTTTGCAAGAGGAGAAAGAGTATCCCACTAGAATCATGAGAGAGAGACTAGGGTAGGTGCTTGGAGAATTAGCTTGGTCGCTGGCCAGTTGGAGGCTTATCTGGATAAGGAAAAAGGGTAGAAGACGAAGTCAGAGTCGTAGGATCTTTCCTGGTCCGTGATCTAAATGATTGGGTGTCCAGGATTCAAGCCCAAATCAATAACCCACTGAGTAGGTTAAAAGATGCCCCGCATGACATCTAAACGTCATGTGTATAGTTGAATTCATTACCAAACATAGGTTCTAGGTTTTAATAAATGGAATAATGTACATTAATTTCAATTGCTTATAACTCTTAAATAGTTTATCCAATTAAAGTGAAATTTTAAAGGGATCTTCATACCAAGTTTATCTAACTATGGTACAAAATTGGGTTCCAAATTCAAAGGTTGACTACATAAAATTCACTATGTATCATAATACATATAATTCACCTTTATATGGAACTAGGGTTTGTATTATAATGAAATTGATAATTTCTTTTAATCATATTTTTAGGGGGATGGTTGAGGGTATTATTGGAAATAAAAAAATCATAAGAGAGAGAAAAATATATACTAAAACTTACTCTGTCACATCGTAACATAAACACACACATGCGTGCACACACTCTCGTCTCAAACTTCACCCCTATGGCTGATGTAATAATCTTTAATAGTTGTGGAGTTCTTTCTTTTTATGAGATGAAACATGGAATCAAACAATGGTGTAGGTAAAAGCACCCCCTTACAATTAATGATTGCTCCATTATGATTGCACTTCCACCAAAATGTGTCCTTATTGTGTGTTCAACCACGTGCACCCAATCATTCACAACTTTATCTCGGGTGCACTAATCATAGGAAATCTATAAGCAACATACACACAAACACCCATGAACACAATAAATATACAAGTTCAAGCACTTGTACACACACATATATATCACTATTAAAAGAAAGTATTTATCCCCATTACATTTCACCAAATTCTATTAGTGCATCATTGAAGATAGTCATTATTGTGTCTTTTGTTTTTTATGTGGGCATGTAATATAATTAGGTGATCTCTTAGAGGTGTCTCTCTAAAATATTTTTAGCAAAGAAAATACATAATTTTATACAAGTCTTAGCACATAAACCCTCAGAAAAGGGTGCACACAATCTAATCATGTCATGTATTGTAATTTTGAAGTGACTTGTCAAAGTCAAACCCGCCCCCAATGACCAGATCCTAGCTCCGCCCTTGTATTCACGCTATGTTTTGTATCTTATGAATGAACCAAAGGGGAATGGGCACTTATATTCATCCGTCTGGTAGCATCAAGAGGGAAAAGGAAGTAGAACATTAAAAAATATAAGCATAAAATTTGTTTGATGATGTAGAATATTGGTGATACAAAAATGGGATAGTTGTTTGCTTTTTTAATATTCATTGTGGTTATACAAATGGTTCCCTCCATATTTTTACATTTGTATCAAACTTTTATTTTAGTTTCCTCCATTATTCAAGATTTTCCTACACAATCTCCCTCATTTCCTCCAATTCGCTGTCTTTGTATTTTTTGTGTACTAAAAAATAAACTTTTTAATTTTCGTTCTAATTGTGCATAATTTTTAAATTTCTTTTCTTTAATTTTATTATTTCCTCAAAAAAATTATTCAAAAATTGCATATCATCCTTCCACATTTTATCTCTTCCTCTAAGTGACACACATATATATATGTGTGTGTATGTATTATATATATATATATATATATATATATATATATATGTGTGTGTGTGTGAAAGTATACCACTTCTCAATTCTTATTGATTGTGGATTATAGTACTATTCTCTGTTATATTATTTATGTTTCCCCTCCCACATTTTATATTTCCCTCCAACCCTTACAATAGGTTTTCCACCAAGTTTTTTCCCTTCTCCTTGTCTCCAATCCAAAAAATGACTAAAAATACACTTGGTCATTTCCTATATGTTCTTGTTTGTTTGTCTTCATTCCCGTCCTAGGACTGTCGACGAGGAGGGTACGGGGAGGGAAAGGGTATGACCTTACCCTCCAAAGGGTAGTAGGTAAGGGTAAGGGTAATTAACCATATCAAAAATCTCATTATCCTCTCCTTACCCTTACCCTATTCCTCACAGGGTAAATGGGGAGGATAAAGGGTAAACAAAGTATTTATGTAAAATTCATTCTGCATACATTGAGTGCTATTATTTAACAAAACATTTTAAGGAATTTGTTGATAATCATGAATAAAACATTATATTTCATTTAGAATTAAACAAGAGTATACAAGATATTATGATTGAAAAGATTAATTATACTCAACAACCATTACATATAGTTGCACAAAGATCATCACATATTTTTATTCAACAATCATTACACGGCATACTAGTGTTTATATTTACAAAGCCAATTAACATAATTTCAGAGTTACAGAAATGTGCCAATGAAGTTAAGAAAATATTATAAAAGTTTTGACCTTTATCATCAACTCCATGGCTCCACATATGTGTTCTAATATAAAACTTGTAAATGAACTAATTGTAGCAAACTTGGGAAATAAAATGTCACACCTTGAACCACACAAAGTGAGATTACTCAAAACTAAATGTGAATTTGACACTAAGCAAGCAGATTACCAAAAAACACAGGAAATAAAAATTGATTTCTTAAAAGTACCATTGGCTAAAAGACTTTCACATATAAGTCCACAATAAGACACATGTATCACATAACATATATCATAAGGTGCTTAAATCATTATTTTCAACCTTCCTGTCATCAACATATTACTTGAGATATATGTTTCACATGCATGTACAATTTCCATAGCTATACAACAAAAGGCACATATGACAAAAACCTCATGACAATACCATCTACACAAAACACATCAAAAACACCCCCAAGACCTGAATCTATAGAGATGACTCTAGAATTCTATCACCTAAAAGACTAGAAGCACATCCAACCTTGGCAACTATTGTTCTTGTTGCTGCTCCTCCCGAGTTGCACAATCTCTGCCTCGTCATGCATGGTCACCTAAAAATGTGAAAACCCGTGGGGTAAGACTAAACATCCCAATGAGAAATATAACTCTCCGCCAACATCTATTATATACACAGATATAGAAAAGAGGAACATGAAGTAAATTTATTAAGATGTTAAGCAGGTTCAACTAAATGATATGTCTAAAGAAGATATCTCTACTCAATAGTATAAGCAGCTACAACTAAATTGTAGAACCTCTTATCATCATAGAATAAATATGAAGAACATGTGTATATTTTACCAACTAAACTATACAGAAGCAAAGCAAGGCTTCAACCAATGTTATCGTATTTGATCATACACAAATACATTGCACAGCTATGTTACGTCTTTCATTATGCCCTAAGGAGATGAGGTTTACCACTCATGCTCCAACTGACCACTGCTAAATAGAATTTACTGCCATACAAGGTCTATGGAAGAGCTGGAATCCACGAACTATTGACCCCTCACGGTCAGAATGAGAAAAAACCATAGAGACATATCAAGTCTAACTACAAACAACCTAGCATGAGCTTGGTATATAGTCACAATGCTAGCGAAACTGAGCGACAACTTGAAGTCACACTCCTACCAGGGTATGGCATGCATCCAATCCTATGTAAGTATATACTGAGTCATATCACTGAGATACGACCCATAGCTGCACTCCTGCCAGAGTATGGCTCATAGCCAATCCTGTGAATGTGTATACTTAACAGTATATGTCTCCAATCTTCCACTAAGGGAGAACTTGTTTCACCATCTAGCACTAAGACTGACACTGGAATGGATCTATGGCACAGGGCACCTACATGATTAGGGTTCCACTTGATTAGTTATGCCAATTAAGTGTTTTTTAGCATCAATCAAGTTACAATGTACAAATCCTACCAAGATAAGGGGAAATCCTATAACTTCAAAAGATATAAAACATATAAGGTGAGAACTTGTCACATCATCACATAACACTATAGCATTGTCATTCACAAGGCCATCATCATTGTCACACAACCACACAAGGCCATCATCATTGTCACACAACCACACAAGGCCATCACCAATGTCACATCACTGTGGGATATCAATCCCTCAATTACACCTCTAGAGATTATCACATCAAATCATGCACAAGGCACCTGTCAGGTCATTTGACCCATTCACATCAATTCTACATCACAAGTATCTTGTCATGCCTCATCAAGACTCATTCAACCAATGTCATATCATATTTACCATGGCATGCACTAGATATAACATTCAAACCCATGTCACCTCCAAGGTTAGGGGTTCATAAACAAGAGAGATGTAACATCATAACATCATAGCCATTCCAAGGGAGAGAATTAAACACATCAGTTGTTCCTAGGTTAGGGTTAGGGTTTCATACTTAGCCGATTAGGGTTGTGTATCATAGAACATCCCCAAACCCTAAGTATATGGTTTGTCACTTTCTTGGATAGCATAAAGGCTAGGCATCACATTTGAGGTTAAGGTTATGTTATCCAACCAGCAGCATACATGTATCATCATGTGCTCACGTGTATATGTGTTAACCATGTATACATACATAGGTGTTAACCCACACCACCTACATGTGTTACGACCCACTAACATCTATGTCACGACCATACATATAACCAAGGGTATCGACCTACCCTAACCATGTGTTATGACCGTAACACATCTACATGACCCATCCATAACACACTAACTATGTTTTGACCGCAACAACCAATTAGGGTTAGGGTTAGGTCAGAACACAAATGTTGATGCACCACACAAACATGTAGAGACTATCCAAGAAACTAGGGTTATGACCCATGACCAACACTACTATTTCGACCAGCATCAAATGGATAAAAGGTCAACCATCTTCATGGTGTTATGATCTCTACTAGAACCGAGCAGCTTGACCCATAAAGACATGGTTATGACCACTACAAAGAGAGGGTAGAGACCCATCCCATAAGAGGTTAACATGTTATGACCAAACTGATCCAATATAAGGTATCGACCACAACCAACCATGGGTAACAACCCCACATGGTCAAGCACCCTATCACCACTTAGCCCAAAAACCAAAATAGGGAGGGACACGATCCTCAATAGAAGATAACATCAGGGAACATCATCATCATCACAATGGAACACTCCATACAAAATGATCACCAAAACTCCTAAAACTTGAACCAAGGAAACTCAACAAAAGCATCACATGCAAGGGTGATAAAACCACATTTAGCACACTTAAAACACCATGATATGTCAAGGCACATGAGCTCAAAGATCATACTCAAGATCATGGCCAAGAGGTGAAGAAAAACCACCATTATATCCTAGTCACCAAAAATTGGGTACACAACTAGGGTTTTGGATTTCTACCAAACCAAGCAAGATTCCACCATCAATCAAGTTCTAAAGATTATCTTCATTCACTAGCATGTTAAGGAAATGTTTTAGAAAGTGAATACGGTAGTATACATGCATAAGGAGTGTAATAATAGATAAGGTTGAGAGTTATATAACTTGCCTTAAAGAAGATCACTCTAATGATCAAGCTCCAAGCACATGATCACCAAGGGAAAAAGAATCTCTACCAAAGATCCATTCTTAGCTGCAAAGCACCTCAAGAAGGAGAAGACGTCAAGGTCAAACATGGAACAAGAAATAGGGCAAGGAAGAACCCAAGGCTGATCCTAAGAAGAAAGGAGAAAAGAGAGGAGAGACTCCCTCTCACTTGGGTGTCGCCTTGTCAAAACATGGTATATTACCCTTGTGATGAGGAGCTCTCTTCTCAAGAACGGTCACCATGTCAAAATACAATCTAAGGCCAAGGAGGTACAAGAAGATGGGATAGTAGATCCAAGGAAAACGTTGTAAAAGAAAGGTATGAACTCAGTAGGGTTGAAGATGACCAAGTATCACCACAAGCACCACATGCAAGGGAAGTCAGTCCACCAAGAGCTCCAAAATAGATCTTCTTGCTCCTTAAGGATCCAAGGACGACCAAGCAAGAAGGGAGTAAGAAGATGGCCAAAAAGGGTCACTTAAATGGACAGATGATGGGTTATATAGAAGAATAGGAGGGAAGTAGGGTGAGGATGAGGTGTCAACACCCTAAGGCACCAAAGAGACACTTGTCCACCCAAGAAACCAACATGCAACCACCTTAACCACACATGCACAAGATGGTGATACAACCTATGTTGGGTGTCAACTAACTTGGGTCCCCAACATGTGGTTTCTGTCGCAACACTTTATGGAGGTCGAAACAAGAGCAAAACATCAAGACTAGGTCAAAATGAGATCATCACCATCAAAGAGGTTCAAACACAAGAAGACAAGCATCTAGGTAAAAACACATCATCCCAAACCATCATGTTCGTAACAACATCATACCAAGGTAGGTGTTTTCGTTGAAACACATCCAAGGCAAACCCTATGTCTCTACCTAGGTCGCTACCATCACCAAAGTTCAACAAGGTCGAAACAAAGCAAACCCTAGTCACCACCAAGGATGCCACCACTCAAAAATGCTCAAACAAGGAGCCCCCTTCTTTATCTTTCCTCTAAAATATGTCAAGAAAGAGAAGGAATATTCTAGAAGTGAAAAATTGGACACTCACCCCCTACTTTGGGTAAATTGCAATTTGCACCAAAACTAGCACACAAGGCACTAAACATCATCCAAACAAGCTCAAACTTGAAACGTAAGCTCTCCACAAACCCTAAGAATCCCAAAGGATTAGAACAAGGTACTAAGCACTTCATCAAACCAAAACAAATAGGGTTAACCCAAAATCCAGGTCAGGGGTCTTACAGGAAAGATAATTAGAGAAAAAATAGATGAAGACTCAAAATGTTAAAATCCTAATGTTGTTTATGGATGGAAAATCACCTGGAAGGTTGGAATCAAAATCAGGTGTCAATGCACAGTTGTTTGTAGTAAATCCGTGTTGTTGTTGTGTGAGGATAGGAGAAAGAGGCTAGGCAAAGTAACCTAGGTTTGAAACATTAAGTAGTCAGGGTGTAAAGGGCAAGAAAAGATAACTTGTTAGTTGTTTAGTTGGCTTCCCTGAGATGCATTAGGAAGTCATGGTCAAGGATGCAGTAGGCCTGGCAGTTGTAGAGGAAGGAACCATTTCTGGTGGACATTGAGAAAGAAGGATTTTGATGGTTGTTGGAGAGCTTGGCATAGACTTGACACTACTTACAATAGTCCAAGGGATCAAGCAAGAAGAAATGTAGAAGCATAGAGATGTTCGAGCTGGAGGATGGAGATGTCAATTTGAGAAAGCTATATTTTTCCTTGGATGATGGGGAGAACACCATGCCACCAGGACTTGTCCTCCTTGGCAAATGCAGGTGAAGATTGTGAAGTTATGTGGAGTAGAAGGCAAGTTGTTTATTCCCCTTATGCTATAGCTAGTAGTTGGGACTCAGGAAGTTGTTGGTGTGAGGCGGATTGTATATCGTGTAATGCATATTGAGCCCAGCCAAGGCCCAAGTGACCAATGTTTAGGGTAGGAAATGTATACATCAACGCCTATATAACATGTTTAATATATATTATCTAATTACAGGAGGGTAAAAGGATAAAAGAGTATGAATAATGGTTATTACTTACCTTATCCTATTAGCATAGTGGAGAAAAGGACAACGGGTAGGGGGTAGTAAAAAATCTTTCATTTATCCTTCCTCATAGGGTATGGATAAAGAATAAAAGGACTATACCCTTCCCATTGACATCCCAATCCCCTCCTTCCCCATCACTTCTTACAACCAAACGGCTTAAGCCTTTTCCCCTTTCTTCCTTATTACTTCTACAACCAAACAACTTAAGCCATTTCCCCTCCCCTCACTTTGCCACATAAAAATATGCCCTTAAGGGGAGCCGTGAGACATGGTGTAGAAATCGATCTACCTAATCATTCATTTAAATTCAGTTTTTGTTGTACAATTAAGCCATAATTAAAAAGTGTAATTTTTTATACATATTTGATACACAAAAAACAAGTACCACAATTTGTCTTATTTTGTTATACTCATGCCTCGGCACGACCCCCTCAAGAACTAATATAGAAAAGCAACAATAATTATTTTCTACACCTTAGGAAGTTTTCTATTGTACATGTTATGTAATAACTACATTGTTTGTTACCATGAAATCCCATTATTCCATACTTATCCCTTCCTCTAATGTATCCCTACTTTACTGGCACTGCATAGAAATGGAACTTGTGTCAGTTCCACCAGCAATTACATTCTTCACCATCATCCTCCCCTCCTCACCAGAACCCCCCAACTGATAAAAAATTTCCCCTTAGAAATGTTCCCCCATGGAAAGTGTTTGATCATATTATTTTTAGTTACAAGGAGCATCATTCAGTTTAAATTTTGTCTTCATAGAGGCTCATGGGTTGAATTGAGACATATACAATAGGATGTTACTACAAAATAAGGGGAGATAGTTGGAGTAAGTAGCCAAGTTCAAGTCATTCTCTTCACATCGAAGGACTAATACTATTTGTATATATTCTTGTATTAATCCCCATTTTTTTCTAGTATATTCATCTTGACTTCTTTGCTAGTGCAACACCCTACATCGGCAGTCACAATAAGAAAATAGTGTTAGGGATGGCGTAATTACCATGATGTGCAGCTGCAAATATATGTGGTCCTTCCGTACTGGCATGGGATCAAAATCAATGATCCTACAAGTAACGTAGCCTATGAAAAGGAGAACAAGTTATGTAGTATGATACATAATATGGAATGAGGTTGGGTTGAATGGTCAAAATATATGAGATGCATGGACGTCCAGGACTCTAGAGTAAAAGAACCCACCTTTAACATTATAGTTGCAAGTATGCTTCTTGTTAGGTGGTTGCCCATCTAGAAGTTAATAGTTTGGAGATATATTAACAAAATGTCTTATTTGGATCAATCAAGTGAATACATTAACTAAATATGTCAATGTACAGTTATAGCTATTTGTGAAAGAGAAAGGCGTTGTAACTTCCAATATATGAATAACATTATATATGACAATATTGGTGTGTTTGTTCTTATAAAATATGATACTAAAATATTGGATGAAAGGTCCCATTTCTCCTAACTCAATCACTAATGGAAACTATTAAGTATTCTAATGAGAGTATGCATTGATTTTGTGCGGAATAACAAAAATCTAGAACAAAAGAACAATCACACGATTAGAGAACACAAGATTTGTGGTTTGGTTAGAGAGACTACTCCATGGGAGGAGATGAGATTTCCACTATTTTAGAGAAGAGGGTACAAGAGGAGTGCTCTCAAAAGAGACAAAATACACCCTGCCTTATGGTGGTGGCCATCTCAATACAGAATACAACTTATATTCTTCCTCTTTTGAGAGTGCTCTTTTAGTATCCTCTTCTCTGAAATAGAGGAAATTTTGTATCCACCCATGGAGTACGTCTCTCTAACTAAACCATGTAAATCTCGTGTTCTCTGATTGTGTGATTGTTCTTTTGTTCTTAATTTTTTTTAATTCTGCACAAATTCAATATATACTCTCGTTTGAATAGTTGACATATTGGTATCAGAGCTAGTGTTGAAGTTTCAAACAATGTTGAGTTTGTACAAAATTGAAAAGTTTGATTGCTCAATCAACATCAGGCTATGGAAGATCACAATGTGTGGTGTTCTTGGGCATCAATGAGTTGTAATGGCTCTGGAAGGGATTGAAAAGATTCCAGCTACTATGAAGGATGAAAATAAGAAGGAGATGGACCTGAATGATCTTACCAACATCCAGTTATCCTTGCCTTATAAAGTCTTCACTGAAGTGGCCAAGGAAGAAACTCAAAGATCTCTACATGATGAAGTCTTTCCAAAAAAAACTATATCATAAGCAATGTCTCTACCTACTGTGCATGGAGAAAGTTAATTTTGTTTGTGATCATATCAATGAGTTTAATTATATTATCATGGAACTTGAAAACATAGATGTTAAACTTGAAGAGGAAGACAAATACCTTATTCTATTATGTTCATTACCCCCTTCATACAAGAAATTTCAGGAAACCATTTTGTATGGAAAATCTTCAATTAAAATGGAGGATGTTATTTCCTCTTTGAAGTCCAAATTCATGGTTGATAACAATCTGATTACTTCATCAAGTGTAACCAGTTTGAGGCTCTCGTAGTCAATTTAGAACAAAGGAAAAGAGTAAGAAGAAGGGGACTTCCAGATTTAAGTTTAGGTCTAAGAATGGGAAGACTTATAAACATTGTAAGAACATCAGACACATTGTTGATGATTGTTATAAGTTGAAGAACAAGTTGAATAGGGAGAATGGTGGTAAACAATGAGAACAACATGTAGATGCTAATGTAGCATGAGAAGATCGAGATTTTTTTCTTCTTATGGCATAATCCTCACCGCCTTCCACATCCATCAATTTTCAGACATCATGGATTCTGGACTCTAGTTGTTCACACCACATATGTTTGCATAGAGATTGGTTCTATTCTTATGAACAATTTTATGGAGGAATAATAAACATGGAAAATGATATTACACGCCAGACTATTAGCATTGGGTCAATCTGCATAAAGATGTTTGATGGAGTTATCTGAAGAGTCTCAAATATTCTTCATGTTAAAGGCTTTCAGAAAAACCTCATCTCAATTGGCTTGCTTGAAGCCAACAGTTTTCCATACATGGATGAAAATAGAATCTTGTCCGTAACCAAAGGAAATGATGTTCTGATTAAGGGAGTATGTATTCCTGGAAACATTTACAAGTTGATTGGTGAAACTATCACCAGTGTAGCTGCTGATGTTTGTTCCTCAACTACTTTAATTTGAATACCACCAAGTTTTGGCATATGAGATTGGGAAACATGAGTTAGAAAAGTCTCAAATTTTTAAGTAGGAGAGGACTTCTAGATGGTGTCAATACTAGAAAGTTAGATTTTTATGAGAATTGTATTATGGACAGGTAGAAAAATGTTAGTTTTTCTACTACAATGCATACTACAAAAGATATTGTTAATTATGTTCATTCAAACATCTGAGGTCCTTCTTAAGTGTCATCCAAGGGTGGTTCTAGATATATGCTTACTTTAATTGATGATTTATCAAGGAAATTTGGGTGTATTTTTTGAAGCATAAATCTGATGCTTTTGATTAGTTTAAGAAATGGAAGACACTGGTTGAAAAGAAAACATACTAGTGCATCAAAAGACTTAGGATAAATAATGACATGGAATTTTATTCTTATCAGTTCAATGAATTTTATCAATCTGAAGGTATTTCTAAACACCGCACAGTTAGACATACACTTGAGCAGAATGGCATTGTAGAATGTATGAGCAGAACTCTTATAGAGTGAGAATGATGCATGTTGATTAATGCAGATCTAAGCAAAGTTTTGTGGGCTAAAGCAATCTCTACTTCAGCCTATCTTATCAACCATTCTCCATCCACTCCCCTTGGTTTCAAAACTCTAGAAGAGGTATGCTCTGGTCATCCTACAAATAACTTAAATCTCTATATTTTTGGTTGCCCTACATATGTCTATTCAAATGAAGGAAAGCTTGAACCTAGAGAGAAAAGGTGCATTTTCATGAGTTATGCTAATGGTTTGAAGGGATACAGATTCTGATCCACTGAGCCAAAGTCATCAAAGTTATTGATTGAAAAGAATGTCATATTTGATGAGTTTGCTCTATTTTCTACAAAATCAAATGATATTACATCTTCTGTTCCAGGTCATTCTCAGAATTCATAGAACATATGAAGATTGAAGATAGTGCACACAACTTGACACATCTTGTTGTTACACAGGAAAACCCAGATGATGATGAATATGACACTCCTGAAGAAGATACATACCATTGCGTTTAGGAGACAAAGAAGATAGGCCAGACCACCTGTAAGGCATTCAAATTATGTTGTTGTGTATGCCTTGGCTATTATAGAAGAAACAAATGTCTGGTGAACCATCTACATATGTTGATGTTTTGTTTAATCTAGTTTCTGCTATGTGGATTGCATCTATGAAGGAAGAATTGGAGTCTCTTCAAAAGAAAAACACTTGGGTTCTTATATTTCCTCCTACTGGAAAGAGTATGTTTGATGTAAATAGGTTTTTAAAATAAAGGAAGTTGGTCTTGGAGATACTACTACAAGGTTCAAAGTGTGGTTAGTTGTAAGAGACTACAACTAGGTGGAAGGCATAGACTACAATGACATTTTTTTTTCTCTTGTTGTCAAACACACCTCCATCATATTTGTATTGGCTTTAGTTGCTAGATATGATTGGATCTTGAGTAACTTGATGTCAAGACCACATTCCTCCATAGAGACTTAGAGGAGTAGACCTACATGCAGTAACTTGAAGGTTATGTTTCTACTACAAAGAAGGATCATGTCTTCTTATTCAATAAGTCTATTTATGGCTTGAAGCAATCCCCACAACAGTGGTAGTGTCGATTTGATTCCTTCATGGTCAAGCATGGATATTCCAAGAGCAGTTTTGACGCTTGTGTCTATTTGAAGAAACTTCATGATGAGTATATTTTATACCACTTGCTTGATGTTGATGATATGTTGATTGTAGCAAGAGATATTTTCAAAATCTGTAGGTTGCAACACTTAGTGGTGAATTTGAGATGAAGGATTTGGAAGTGGAAAAAAATTTGGGGACGGAAACTGTTGGAAGCCACAAAGAAGAAAGGTTATTTCTCAATCAAGATAAATATGTGAAGAAAGTTATAAAATAGTTTGTTGTGTCTGATGCATTCCCTATATCCATTCTTTTAGATAACTAGTTCAAGAATCTCTCATTTGTTGAGTCTCTACAATCTGAAGAGATAAAAAAATTATAAGTCTCGTGCTCCTTATTCTAGTACAGTTGGTAGCATCATATATGCCATGATTTGCACTCGTCCAGATATTGCTCAGGTTGTTAGGGTTTTGAGCAGATACATGTCCAATCTATGGAAGCTACACTAGTAGGTAGTCAAGTGCATTATTAGGTACCTAAAGGTTACATCTTTTATATGCATGGGATTTGGCAAGAACATAGACTTGTTGGGTACACTTTGCAAATGACCATGATAAAAGATGTTCTCTTACAAGCTATTTGTTTAGTATTTTTGGTTGTGTCATAAGTTGGTAAGCTACACTACAACCAAATATTGTTTTTTCCACCATTGAGGATGACTACAAGGCATTGACAAATGTCATCAAAGAAGATACATGGCCTAGGGACTACGTGCAGAGTTATGTATTATGAAAAAGACAATGGCCATATTTTATGACAGTCAAAGTATAATCCATCTTGCAAAAGATAAAATGTTTCGTGAAAGAACAAAACACATTGACTTTAACCATCACTTCATTATAGAAGTGATAGCACATGGGAACATTATGGTGAAGAAGATTGCTAGCAAAGAAAATCTTGCAGATATGATGACAAAGTCGTTCCCAGTTACAAGTTCAGACACTGCCTGAACTTGGTTAGTTTATATAGCCTACAATGATTTTCTCAGGGCCTAGAGGAGGAGAGATGATATAATATCATTCTTTCTTAGAGAGCTACAAACTTTGAGTAAAGGTGGAGATTTTTACGTGCCTCAAAGATTTTAACGATCTAATTGTAGATTCATTATATAAATCAATGGCATTTTCCCCAACTTGATTAATAGGGTTTGTGTGGGCCTTATCTGACTGAATCAATGGGGGTATGGTGAGAAGCTCCTGAGGTATGGTACGACCTATTTTCCAGATCTATATAAGGATCTGGTTTATGATTCTACATGTATAAATATACACACCCTTGCTAGGGTTGAGATCATCCTGTATTATGTCGTGAGACGACTGCTGTCGTACTCTAGGATGTATTCAGCCTCTTTCAAGAGCATTCCTCTTGTATCTGCTTCCCTAAAATAGTGAAATTTCATCTCCACCTATGGAGTAGGTCTCTCTGACTGAACCACGTAAATCTCATGTTTTGATTGTGTGATTGTTCTTTTATTTTTTGTTTTAATTGTTCCGCACAAACTTAATATATAATCTCATTTGAATACATTACAAAAAAAAAGACTTGAAAAGAATAATTAAACTCCTAATATTAAGATGTGCATCTGAAACTCACTCATGTATTCACTCAAAAATAAATAGGTTACAGGAATGATAATAAAGTTCATGATCTTTTGAGAAAGTGTCTTTGAATTTTTTTTAGGATTTTCTCATATTAAAAATTGAGCTGTATAGTCGGGGCATCACTGACATTTTAGTATAATGTTATGTATGCTAAGTTATATAGAGAGGTAAATGTTAGTAGTAGTCAAAAGATATTGTTGTTAAGCATGTTAGGTCAGTTTGTCTCATGCTTCATATCCGATTGGAGAAGGAGACTAACACACTAGAATCTCTAAAGCCTCACAAAGGAAAGAATAAACGTATACAAAATGGAAAATGGGTAATAGGTATTTAATTTTAGTTAGAGACCATTGTTCCTTCTGTCTCCATTTTTTTTCTAGAATTTTAGGAGAAGGTATCACACCCCTCTCTCCATGTCTAGATCCCTGCTCATCATTAAAGCGTGTAGAGTAATATCAAGATCCAACTTGAACAACAACAATAAGATATTTACATCCTCTGTGATTAATGGATGGTTGATGAAGTGAGCGACCGAACGCTAAGCTCTTTGGGGGGGAGAAGGGTGGTTACGGAGGCCATCACAGACCGATTGGTGTCCATGGAAGGTAAGGACATGGTTTCATGGAGGATATCGACAATGTTGCACTCTCATTAGAGGCTAGAAAAGGATATGATGTATCTACCATGGATGTTGAAGGTGATTCCTCGAGACAAATTTTTGATGAAATGAGTCAAAGGGAGTTTGTCTTGATGCATTCAATATTGTGTCTCTCACGACACAACAACATCAGGACAAAATTCAAATGCACATAGTCTATTCTGGTGTACAGAATAATGAAACCTATGATTCTAGATCTGATGTGGCCATGGATTCACAGAGTACATACCCAAATTTGTGCACGGATGCATAGTTTCTAAGCATACATACACAATCAAACTCAACTCCTAAACTGAGGTCTCCTCCAACCTCCTCTTTTAGTTTTGTGAGGTAATTGCAAACATTTATCGACCATCATCTTCATCCTTCTTGTACAACATCACAATTGACAATTTAATCAAATGAAATTTACCTGGTATGTGGAAAAGGTTCCTATGAAATCCATATTACACTGGAAGCATAGTCTTTACTTAGTGAACCATGGGTATATACTATGCTCAATCGGTTGGTCGATCAGTTGGATAATTGACCATATGTGATCGATCAAAACTCTTATAAAAAATATAGCTAAATAGTGAGTTTACGAGTTAAGAATAATTCTTTTATTGTCTAGTTTACATGAAATTTGATTATGATAAAGCCCTAATCATAGGACCTTGGTCTATGTACGGTTGTTGTCTCATGGTCTGACAATGATCCATAGAATTCATTTCCTTTATAGGAACCCCCCCCCAAAGATTATAGTTTGGGCATGGATTCTAGATTTGACAATCCATCTTTATCATAGATTGATGTTTCAACACATAGGTGAATTCCTGGTTCACCTTTTCTGCATTGATGAACATACTCTATAATGCTCTTAATGCCATTTTGCAAGGATAGCCATTGAAATAGACACTTCAAAACCTATTCTCACAACCATCTTAACAGATGGTTTTGTCTATCAAGTTGAGTATGAATATTTGCCACTTCTTTGTCATATATGTGGAAGATTAGGGCATTCACAAAATGGATACTCATCTACTATAAATGTTTCCACTGAACCAACCACATCCAACACTACATTAAAAGCATCAGTAGTAGATAGAATCACAAATCAAGTAGTGATGAAATAGGTTCCTAATGAAGACTTATGGGATGTTTTTTATATATGGAATATTCAATATCATTGCCAACAAAGACAACCTAATAATACGGGTCCAACAAAGATTGTTACTGATAAAATCACAAAACAAGTTGTAGGTTTTGATATGTTAGTTTAATCGATGTAGATCTAGACACACAATAGTTGAGTGTTGATGTTGTTCACATACATGTGCACTCCTCTTTGGCTAACATTGATACAATGATCCAAAAGTGTGGAGATGAAAATGTAAACATGCTTCTCAAGTTATGAAAGTACCTACTATTGTCATAGAGTCACCATATAAAAATCCTTCCCAAATGGACCACTCTACCAAGAAATATATTGAAGGTTCACATATGTCTTCTAATGATAATCGTGAGTTTGCAGTTTCAAGTCTAGTAGTAAATCTTGAAGTTCATGAAGTGATTATTCATGATGACAACCTACTAGCAACTATAATTTGGGCATCCTCACAAATAAATAATCATACTGAAGTATAGACTTTGTCAGAAGCTTCTTTACATCCTACTCATTCTCCCAGTTACACAGGCAAACTTGGTAGGGAATTGAGGGAACCAAAAATGAAAGCATCACCATATCAAACTTACAGTCAGACTAGAAAGTTTCTAACACATGAAGAATAGGAGGTAGATATATCAATCCCTTCTGATAATTAAACATGACATATATCTTGAATAGGAATGTATGTGGTACTAGGAATAGCTTTACCCATGACCACATCAAAGAAATGATTAGATTTCATAAACTTAAGCTACATTGAATCCTAGAACCATGTATTCTGAGGAAAACACAGTGGATGTGATTAGAAACACTAGTTTCACATGTTCTCATAATGTGGATGCCAGAGGTTTCTCTAGTGGAATTTGGCTATTATGGAACTGATATGAGTGTTGGATCTAGGATGGTCTCTAGAGGGGTGTATAGAGTTGAATGTGTTTAAAAAATCATTAGACCTTCAAATTGTTTAACTGGATAAGGTTGCTAATATGGAATTTGAATGCAACTAAACATACATAGCAAGGATGAGTGAGATTGAAACAAGCACAAGAATACAAGCTTTATAGAGTAGTTCCAATCTCCAAACAAGGAGCTTGTCAGTCCACTACCTAGAGAGGTCAAACTCTAGGAATTATTAACCATGTCTACTCCTTATATTCACTTATAAGAGTTACACATATGATGTTCCTTTTCTGGGTCAAGGATACCCAACTTTTCTTTTGAGGGGAAGGGAGCCAACAACCTACCAAAGGACTTACCTATCCAACCAAGAGTTATCTACCTCACCAAGGACTTACCAACTTTGCACTAAGTCTTCTGCCTTCACCAAGGACTTACCCACTTTTACACAAGTCTTCCTCCTTTGAGGAATTACCCACTCTTCTTGGATCTTGTGCCTTTGACTTCACCTTCGCCAAGGAGAATCTTTCACCAAGGGATGTCTTCCCTTCTTCTTCTTCACCTCTCTTAGCCAAGAGAGAGAATCTTCATCTTCATTTTTGAAAGAGAGATTGGGAGGTGGAGGAAGTGAGAGCCTCACAAGATATACATGTAGGATTAGCTCTCTTACAAATCTCCTACTCACTCTAATGGATGTAGCAAGTGATTAAGCTTAGAGAGAGAGGGAGGCTATAGGATGCACTCAACTATACTATACAGACCTTCATAGTTCTTGGATAACCATGGGATGAAGCCCAAGGGGTCCCATTTATATTTGGGATGCCTACTAGCTAGTGGGAACACTTAAGGATGAATCCTAGTCATTTGGGGGTGTTTCAATGGTTTTTCAAGTTTTATAAAACTCCAACGGCTAGAAGCACTTTTTTTGCACACTCCATTCAGTGTGATTGGTCGGGTTCTGTGTGTTAGAAATTCGACCGATTGCACTATTTGACAAAGCAGATTTGAAAAATCAGACGAGTTTATCCTGGACGAAACTAGACCAATCACTTAAATCAGTTTTTTCCAGTGCAGCGATTGGTCGAGTTTGTAACTCAACCGAACCTGTGCATTTTTAAAATCCATTAACGGATCGGTCGAGTTTGTAACTCGACCAAAAAATAGTCTGTAATGAAATTTGGAAAATGTCATCAAAGTGCTTAAATATTTGATTTTAGTGCTCCTAATTTTATATAAGCTTAATTACAAGTCATACATGAAAAACACTAGAGGGGGGGTGAATAGAGTTTTAAAACAATTTTAACAATTATTGAACTCAAACAACCAACCATAAAATATTGGACAAGGGGACAAGGATTTAGAGTGGTTCCAACTTTAGCAAATACTAAAGTTGTCAGTCCACTACCCGGTTGCTTACCCAACCGGGATTTGGAAAGAATTTAATTTTATTACCTCGCAAGGACTTTACATAAAATTACAATTCTCTCCCTAAACCCTTCAAGCAGCCTTCACCTAGAAGTAATCGCACCAACCTTGAAGCAGCCTTCACCTAGAAGTAATTGCACCAACCTTGAAGCAGCCTTCCTCCTGAAGTAGCTTCCCGTTGCAATAGCCTTCTTGAAGTAGCTTCCCGTTGCGATAGCCTTCTTGAAGTAGCTTGAAGTCCACCTTCTCCTCCGAGAAGAACCTTCTCCAATCCGCAGCCTCCAACCCTAGGAGTAGCAAGGAGAATACAAAGAATAAAAGGAACAAGAAGGAAAATAGAAATTATAACTTATCCTTTTAAGCACAATGCTTGATTTTCCTATATCAAGCATATTGATCTCCTAACCAATGAGTGTAGAAGTGTAAGTGTTGTGGAAAGGAGATGCTAGCCTATAGGACACGAAAATGGAGCAATGGGAATGAATAGCCAATGTTGGAATTGCTCTATTGCTCAAAACATATTGCCAATGAGTATTTAAGCTCAAGTATAGCACAAGTGTATCTTAGGTGTGTGTAGGTGTCCTAAGGCATGTCCTATTTATAGGAATGACCTACAAGTGCTTAAGGACGTTCTAGACACTTTCTAGGGGGTTCTAAGTGCTTAACTAGCCGTTAGGTATAAGTTAGGTGCATTAGTAACGGCTAGTTGCTTTATTCTGCAGTTGCTCTCAGAGTCCATCTCGGTCGACAAATTTTCGACCGAGATACCTACTCGGTCGAAGTTTTGTCGACCGACAGGCACTCTGGATCAACGTTCATTTGCAACTGCCAACTACCTTGTCAGCTGTGTCTAACGGCTACTTGGGTCTTTCTTGGTCGAGAAGTTTGTCGACTGAGAGTGTCTCGGTCGAGGAGTTTGTCGACCGAGATTGACCCTGTTTCAATCTTTCAATTAAGGCACTAAGTGTGTGTACGAGTGTGCATATGTGACACTATTGAAGGGGATGACATGACTAAGTGTGGTGTTTAGCTAGGGAAGATCTAACGCTTGATTTACATGAAGTCTAAGTACTTGTACATTATATATTTGTACAAGTTTACAATTGATTATATTTTATGACATTTACAATCATTCAAGCATATAGATTCCCTAGAGCTTTGTCATCCACCTTATTCCTGAAACACTCAAGTAGCGTGTTAGATCAACAAGAATGAAATGTTTGTCATCATCGAAACAAAGGGATTTATCATAATGTCCAATTTATCCAACAATCTCCCCCTTTTTGAAGATGACAAACATTTCCTAAATATGAAATAAGGAAATATAAATCATGTGAGTTTCATACCTAAAGATTACCTTTTGTAGCCATTCTTGTTTTGCAAGTGAGTGCTTGGCCATCAAGATGAAACTCATTTATATTTTTTATTTTATATTCTTTCTCCCCCTTTGACATTTCAAAAAGATATCCAGGGTGAATATTTTATATTTCTTCTCCCCCTTAATTTTATACTATGCTCCCCCTTAAATAGATATTCTATTAGGAACATGGATTTAATATCATTTTTGTCTAATTTAGCCACAATTTATTTCTCAATCATTTGCAAAGGATGTTAATCTTTGAAATGATATGAGATTCCCTTAAGCTTATGATGAATGTATATTGATTTCTCACCCATTTTATAAGGGATGTTAAGCCCTAAAAATGAAATGAGAATCCTTTAATCTTAAAGTACATAAAAATGTCTCCAACCAAATGCATGGGATGTTAAGCCCTGATTTGTTTAGAGAGTTCCTTTAAGAACAAGATATATCATTTTTATGAAATTCATAGATTTTGTCATAACCAAGAGTAAAAGTACTAAGGTCTTAATAAGCTCCAAATGATGATTACAATGTTTTTGTAAGCTTTTTAATCAAATAATCAAATTTGTTTGTATGAGGTCCCCCTTAATCTTACAATTAAAGCAATTTAAAGCTTCTAAGGTCACAGATGATTTTAAATTTTGATTTTGACCTTTATCAAAAGTATACTAAGATTAAGTATAAATGATGTCCAAATAAGCATTTTGTCAAAGTTTATTTTAGGTCGACCTTGACTTCGACCATAGCGCCCCTTGGTCCAATTTAAGCATTCATATGTGAAGTACTTGATTAGATATCAATTTTGAAGCATGTTTAGTGATACTCAATATGAAAACATCCTCTTAAAAAATGAAAGCACGATTAATATCTCAAGTCTTTTAAAGATGCCAATTGAGAAATTTTTATCCTATGTGTTGCAAGCATTTCTAAGAGAGATATCATCATTGAATTATTTTGCTTGCCTATGTATCATCAAGGATCCATGCATACAATTATCATTATCTATTCTTGCTAACACAGCATCATCATGATGAAAATGATAATTCCATGATTGTAATCACATGATTTCTATATGGGTAGACCATAAAATACTTTAGGAAACATCAGAAATTTTCTTTTTATTAAGCTAAGCATAATTTCAGTTTTAACTTAAATCATTTAGAGAATACACCAAATTAATCTCATATAAGTTTTCAGGGATGATTTCCAAAATATATACAGTCATTAATCACAAATAGATAGCAATTTGATCAATTACAAAAAGAATTCAGCAATTTTACAGCAGACTGGAAATCAGTGTCATGCTCGGTCGACAATTTCTCGACCGAGGTTCACTCGGTCGACAGATTCTCGACCGAAAATTTCTGGAATATTTTCAGAACTGTTAATTTATTCCAAGCAAAATAAGATTATGCAAGTTTAGAGCTCGATTTGTGTTGAGATATGACATTTGTATATCAAGAATCAGTTTAGGTCAAATCTCAATTAGTAAATTTTAAGCTACTAAGTTTTAGGAATCCAAGCTAAATCATCATTCTTTTTTTTATATGGGCATGAAAATGAATAATGTCTGAGACGCATGCAATAATGACAACTAATAGAGTCAACTTCATTTCTCTTTCTAGGAATTGTGTTCCTAGGTACAAACATAATCTTAGTTTTGGATGCTTTAACTCTTTTGGGTTTATTTCTCCTTGGATCATATCCTAATCCTCTTCTTCCATTATGACTAGAGGAAATTTTTCGGAATATTTTCAAGCATGTCATTTCCTCTTAACTCATTTACATTTCTTTGTAACTTAGCAATATCATCCATCTTCTTGTTTATATCTTTCTTTGCTTGATCTAAATTAGAGACTAGAGAATTTCTTTCTTTGACAACCTCATCATAATCTAAATGTGAACATAGAATAGGTTGTTTCTGAAGATCATTGACTTGAGTTTGCAAGTTTAACTTTTCTAAGGAAAGAAGATTGCAATTTGCTTCTACCGATTTTATCTTAAGATCATAATCTTCATTTTCCTTTTTGAGATTTTCATTTTCGGATACAAGAGCAAGAAGTTTAACATTCAAATCATCATTTACTTTATTTGATTTCTTAAGTTTCTTCTTGTACTCAATATATTTCTCATGCGTATCTTGAAGACTAGCAATTAGATCCTCTTTTGGTAGATCATAAAGACTTACCTCTTCTTCATCTTCATTTGCTGTAGCAATGAGACATTCTACTTCTTCTTTTCCATCATCACTATCATCACTTGAATCATCCCATGCAGCTTTATATGCTCTTTCTTTCTTTTTGTGAGATGATTTCTTCCCTTTCTTGAGTTTTGGACAATCACCTTTCATGTGTCCCTTTTTGCCACATTCAAAGCACCTGGAAGAAGAAACACTAGAAGTTTTATTAGTTTTAAAACTTTTATATTGCTTACCATTTACAATGAGAGTTTCTTCTTCACTATCATCTTCACTTGTGTCATGAGTGTCCTTGGTTGATGCTTTGAATGCAATGTCCTTCTTTTTGCCTTGTTGACGTTCACGTTCTCTTCTTTCTTCCTCTTCTAAAGTTGCCTCATGAGCTTCTAGATTGCCAATGAGTTGCTCCATTTTTAGTTTAGTGAGATCATTAGCTTCTTCAATGGCTGTCACCTTGGGCTTGTATTTGGGAGGAAGTGATCGAAGTACTTTTGAAACCTGGTCTTCTTCAAGAACGGTTTTTCCTAAGGCATTCAAACCATTAACAATAGAAGAGAATTTTGCAAACATTTCACTAATGGATTCATTTGGATCCATACAAAAGTGTTCAAACTTCTGTTTAAGCATACTAATCTTAGAATTCTTAACTTGAACAGTACCTTCATAGGTTATGGACAATCTATGCCATATTTCATAGGCTGTTTCACAATTTGATATTCTATTAAATTCTCCTACTGAAATTGAACAATAAAGAATACTTACAGCCTTTGCATTCATTTGAGCCGATTTTACCGTATTTGCATCCCACTCTGCATATTGCATTTGGGGAAGCTCGTATGGGGTTGAGACCATCCTCCATAAGTCCCAACTTATGCCTTGAAAGTAGAACTGCATCCTTCTCTTCCAATATGTGTAGTTTGTTCCGTCAAACACTGGAGTCCTAGCAACAAATGTCCCTTCAAGATTAAGGTTGTTGAGCACCCCGTCACCCATTCTTCAAGACCTTGTTAGGGTTCCTTGAAGCCTTCTCTGATACCAATTGAAAAACACTAGAGGGGGGGTGAATAGAGTTTTAAAACAATTTTAACAATTATTGAACTCAAACAACCAACCAAAAAATATTGGACAAGGGGACAAGGATTTAGAGTGGTTCCAACTTTAGCAAATACTAAAGTTGTCAGTCCACTACCCGGTTGCTTACCCAACCGGGATTTGGAAAGAATTTAATTTTATTACCTCGCAAGGACTCTACATAAAATTACAATTCTCTCCCTAAATCCTTCAAGCAGCCTTCACCTAGAAGTAATCGCACCAACCTTGAAGCAGCCTTCACCTAGAAGTAATTGCACCAACCTTGAAGCAACCTTCATCCTGAAGTAGCTTCCCGTTGCAATAGCCTTCTTGAAGTAGCTTCCCATTGCAATAGCCTTCTTGAAGTAGCTTGAAGTCCACCTTCTCCTCTGAGAAGAACCTTCTCCAATCCGCAGCCTCCAACCCTAGGAGTAGCAAGGAGAATACAAAGAATAAAAGGAACAAGAAGGAAAACAGAAATTACAACTTATCCTTTTAAGCACAAGGCTTGATTTGCCTATATCAAGGGTATTGATCTCCTAACCAATGAGTGTAGAAGTGTAAGTGCTGTGGAAAGGAGATGCTAGCCTATAGGACACGAAAATGGAGCAATGGGAATGAATAGCCAATGTTGGAATTGCTCTATTGCTCAAAACAGATTGCCAATGAGTATTTAAGCTCAAGTATAGCACAAGTGTAGCTTAGGTGTGTATAGGTGTCGTAAGGCATGTCCTATTTATAGGAATGACCTACAAGTGTTTAAGGACGTTCTAGACACTTTCTAGGGGGTTCTAAGTGCTTAACTAGCCGTTAGGTATAAGTTAGGTGCATTAGTAACGGCTAGTTGCTTTATTCTGCAGTTGCTGTCAGAGTCCATCTCGGTCGACAAATTGTCGACCGAGATACCTACTCGGTCGAAGTTTTGTCGACCGACAGGCACTCTGGATCAACGTTCATTTGCAACTGCCAACTACCTTGTCAGCTGTGTCTAACGGCTACTTGGGTCTTTCTTGGTCGAGAAGTTTGTCGACCGAGAGTGTCTCGGTCGAGGAGTTTGTCGAACGAGATTGACCCTGTTTCAATCTTTCAATTAAGGCACTAAGTGTGTGTATGAGTGTGCATATGTGACACTATTGAAGGGGATGACATGACTAAGTGTGGTGTTTAACTAGGGAAGATCTAACACTTGATTTACATGAAGTCTAAGTACTTGTACATTATATATTTGTACAAGTTTACAATTGATTACATTTTATGACATTTACAATCATTCAAGCATATAGATTCCCTAGAGCTTTGTCATCCACCTTATTCCTACAACACTCAAGTAGCGCGTTAGATCAACAAGAATGAAATGTTTGTCATCATCGAAACAAAGGGATTTATCATAATGTCCAATTTATCCAACAATACAATCATTAGTAGTGGTTTATAACATAATTCTAATAGAGATACATCGTTTTCCATAAAAGTTCACTTACATTAATTTTGATTTATCTTTTATCCAAGTTAGGTTGTACAAGTTAGGTCATTTGGAATGTGTCTATACCTAATCTGAAATCACTTACGTAGAAGCATTAGACACAAATAAGTGGAATGGTTAGTCATAATCAAAATAAGGGTTTAGTCAATTTAGACCTTGAGTCAACAATGAGAATTTTTCCATCTTGTTGTGAGTCATAGAAAATTTCTTCATTGTTGTGTTAATAATACCTTCTTTGTCACACTGGATTATGCAAATCAAAACCCATATATTTGACAATTATTCAAGAAACATCTTCCACAACTAAGTCACTCCATCACCAAACCATGGATAGTCATTGGTGATTTTAATACTATGTTGTCCCTTGTAGAGAAAACGGATACCTTCTTGTTTAACTTTTTTGAGGATTCTGCATTCCAAGACTTCTTACTAAAATTTGACTCTTTAGACTTGGATTTTTGCTAATTTCATGTTCACTTAAAATTATGGAGCACTACATAAACATTTGGATCGATCTCTTAGAAACTCTCCCTAAATTTTATCATGTGATTGTTATGGGGTTCATCATCTTCCTCATATTTAATCTAATCAAACCCTTATCCTACTCCATAATCCACATAACAGACGGTTCCAGCCAGTGTTTAGGGCCAAAGCTAGTTGAATGATAACCTTCTCTTAAAATAGTTACTTAAAGGTAAATTGAACAAAATCTAGTTGGAATGATAACCTTCTCTTCATATAGTTACTTAAAATTAAACAAAACAGGAACTTGGACTTTTTTTATGCTACTAACATGTTAAAATCGGCAATTATCCATAGAGATAGGAAACAACACACAGTATCTAAATTGCTAAACATATACTTCGACAACAAATAGAAAATATTAAGCAAAATTTGTCCAATCAGTGTCTATTGAATTGATTCTCAATGTAATCCTCTACGACATCAATATCAACTTCTTCTCGATGATGATATTAAAAATCTGAGATAGAATAGCCACATTGATTGGCTCTAAATTGGTGACTCTAATACTGCTTTCTTCAATGCTTTTGTTAAATCTAGATGCCAGAGAAATATCATCACAACTTTGTTAAATGATAATGATCGGTGGATTTCAGATTCATTGCAACTGAAAGTACTTGTATATGGATACTTTAGAGCACAATTTAGGTCTCCTTTATGTTCTTCATTAAGTTCACATTCAACGGATTACACCATCTATCATCTAAACAAGTTTCTCATATGGCAAACATACAACTATACCTGAAATATTAGACACTTTAAAATCCAAAGGTAAACATACAATGTTGGACTCGATGGTTTAGACATTGAGTTTTTAATCCACCACTAGAATATCATTAAAGACTCTCTCACAAGAACTATTCATTCTGCGATGATGGGTTATCCCTTACCACATTCGTTCTACAATGCAATACCAATTCTCCTTCCAAAAATTCCTCACCCTCAGTCATGTACTGATCTAAGACCAATATCTTTTAATAATACAACACTAATATTAGTATTCAAGATTATTGTGAACCATTTGAAACCTTATCAGAATTCCATGATACGCTCTTTTCAATTCATTTTTGTTCTTGGACGTTGTATTAGAGATAATATCATTCTAATTCAAGAACTGATACATAATATCATAATACCATCAATTGATAAATATATGGTAATTAAAATAAATCTAGGAAAGGTGTATGATGGAATGTCATGAGATTTTATTCTTGATAAAATAATTGTTGTTGAACTTCCATCTAATGTTGTCAGCTATATCATGAATTCATTTTGTGGTGCACGCAATAACATTGCTTGGAATGGAGGAAAATTGAAGATTTTAAAGCAACAAAGGGGTGATGGCAGGGAGACCCCTTGTCTCCTTATCTTTTTGTAATGTGCTTAGACTAGTAGAGTTTACTTATTGATATGAAGGTTGTTGACAAACTATGGAAACCTCTAATCTCTCACAACAAGGACCTGAGATATCACATGTTGCATTTGTGTGTGGATCACATTATAGTATTCTCAAAAGCTAATCTACAACATATTATATTAATTAAGAAACATGTTCGATCGGATTGTTTCTGAACATAAAAGTGTCATTTACTTTACGTCTTTAGTACCACAAGTCTTAAGGGATAACATATGCTTTATTACTGGTATAAATGGAACAATAGATATTGACAAGTATTTTGGTGTACCTGTAATACATGGAAAGGTCACTAAGAAAACCTATGCATGTGTATATGATAAGATTCAGAATCTAATATCAAGCTGGTCTTCAAGAACCTTAATATTTGCAGAGAGAGTATGTTTGGTCCAATCTATTCTTTCTATTATTCTTCCTTATATAAGGGAGACTTCAGCAATGACTATATCTTTACGTGATAAAATATATGCTACAATTAGGTGATTTATATGGCAATGATATTAGGGATCAAGATATATTTTGTTAGTTGTTTGAGAGTAGGTGTTATCTACTCAACAAAATGGTAGTCTTAGCATTAAGTGTAAGCATGAACAGAACATGGCACTTCTCATGAAATTTACTTGGGAACTTCTTTGAGATAGAAAGTGCGGCTGGATAGAATGTTCAAAGCATAAATATAGATCCTTCTAACCATAGTGGGGTTATTATTGCACATCTTTTTATTGACCAGCTGCTTCACTACAAAATTTTATGAAACCTAATTCGGTAAGAGGTATTGGTAATGGACATTCTAATTATGTGTGGGATGATAACTAGATTCCTGGAGTTAAGAACCAGTTACACCACATTCTTCAACAAATCCCAGTGGATATTCGTGATCTAAAAGTATCATTGATGATTACTAATATGAACACTTGGGACTTTGATTTTGTTAACACCTTTTTTCTACTAACATTGCAACAAGGAATGTATTTTTACATGTTGATTCTACTAATGGACCTGATGACACTTGGATTTGGAAGACATTTAATTATGGTACATTTACTACTAAGTCTACAAAAGAATCAATTACATATTAAACAAAAAACCAGGACAAAGATTGGGCCGTGGAATGTGATTTGGAAACTGAAGATCCCTACAAAACTGAAACATTTTGCTTGGTTGATAGCACATGAAGCGTTCAAATGCAATGTTATATGACTACATATCAATTTTACACTATTTATCCAAACATTTCATAATATAATTCATGTGCTACGAGATTCTTCTATTGTAAATCACTTCTAGAAACAAATCTACATTCAAATTGGTATCCCTTCATTTTTTACAAGTGGTTTCACTTTGTCTTTCTATAGGTCTCTTGAAAAATACTTCTTCAGGTAATATCTTTATTACTGGATGTTATAATCTATGGCTTGATAAAAATGATCTGGTCTTCAATAGCAAATAGTGCAACATACATCGACTAGCCACCATTATTCTATATCATGCTTCTAAGTTGTTTATTGCTTTTCCCACGAACATTGAGTTTCACTATAATCGTCAACCGGATGATACCATGTTCATATTACCAGTACCCCATTTTATCATAATATTTGTTTATGCATCTGATTGTGGTAACGATACTACCATCGGTGTAGTAGCTACTTCTGATTCTAGTAACTGGTTGAGAGGTTGGTCTCATGAAATCTATACAACCTCAGTTCTTGAAAGAGAATTTTCGGCCATTTGCTTTGCTCTTCATAATGCATGCATGGAGAACTGAAATTTAATTGTTATATGACCAGATTATAAACTAGAATTGTCAGCTATTAAGAAACCCTTGTATCAAAATCATAGATTGCATACTTGGCTCTCTTCAGTATCAAATCTTTTACAAAGATCATGGAAACTACAGTGTGTTAAGGGTTCCAGATTGCAGGTGCAGTATGTGGATTCTCTGGCAAAGTTGCATCATGTCTCAACTTCAGATTTCCTATATTTTGATTTCCCTCCTACTTTGTTTCCACATGTAATATCATTAAGTCAAGTATGATGTTACTTTACTTCATGTCTAAGGGCATGATTCATAATGAAACTTCAAGTTTCTCGAGAAAAAAAGATACTTACAACATGTACATCTGTAAAGTTTATTGTGCATTTTATGTGTCAATTAATGTTATCTTTGGTACATGATGAATGAAGGAGAGGGAAAAGGAGGGAAAGAGAAGGGACATTTATGTTAATGTGTTTGGTTAGCATAGGAAGCAAAAGGAAAGGAAAATATGAAAAATAATATAAATATAAAAAAATTATAGTGACATAGAATGTTGGTGATATAATATACTTTTAAATATAAAAGCTATATTTATATATTTATTTGCATATATTATTTCATTAAAATGGTTTCACATAGGCGAGAACAACAACTAGAACTATAAATACGTTTCGCATGGTAAAATCTATAGATCCAAAAATAAAATCATAAAATGTATATGAACACAATATGCAATTCTTATTTGTTATGTATTGGAAGTGTCACAAAAGAGATTTTCTAACAAAAATAGAAATACAAGTTTTTTTATTCATTGTGTTCATAGAAGTATCTTTCTTCACATTTTTGTAACAAATTTTCTCTCCATGTATTTAAATATTTCTCGGACATAGTCTGTTACATTGTCTCCATCTATCTGCCATTTTTATATTTTTTCTGTATAATGCTCTCATGCTATTGCTGACCAAAAATACTCGCATATTGTTCAACTTTCTTAACAAATAAATTAAAATTTTAAGCTTTCTTCTCTATTATGTATAAAAAATATTTTTATTCTTTTTATTTTAATTTTTTTCCCAAAAAAAGTCCTCTACGTTTTATCAAATACTTCTTAAACATGCATATGTCTCTTCAAGTGACGTAACACATACGCATATTGCTTATATGTTAATATTAATTGTAGGTTATATTGATTTTCCCACCATATTATTTATATTTTCTCTCTAACATTTATATTTTTCTCTAACTTTTATAATGTATTTCCTACCAAGTCTTTCTCATTCCACTTGTCTCCACTTTGATTTTATAGGAATGGAATGAGAGAGAAGTACTGAAAATATATTTGATTTGTCTTCTCCGTTCTCCTTCATTCCTCTCCATTCTCCTCTCTTTCCCATCACTTTGTCCAACCATACAGTTCATCATTTTTCCCTCCCTCCCCCTTCCTTCATTGACCACATACCAAACAAGCCCAAAAGACAATAGTTATATACTTTGCTTCATATGTAACTAGTTTTCCATTTTGCGTTGTTAAGTTTCGGTGAAGAGTTCTTGGGCACCATTCGATAGATTAATTCGTGGACCTTATTTATCAATTTTTTAGCAACGAATCACTGTAGCTTTAAGTAGGATAAGCCATATTAATGAATATTGCATAAACATATTGAAAATAAAAATGGATTTTGAGTCTAGAGATGCTCCGTCCAGTTTTTCTGAAATCCCATAGTATTCGTTTGAACTACAAGGCATCCACTAAAGCGGGTGATTTCTTTAAGGTTTTTATTAATGTGGAGAATTTACAAACCTAGGATTGTGCGTCATCATCAAATGCATAGGTTAGCCCAATTTTGAATCTATTATAAGAACACATTTGAAGACAAAATATAACCTTATCAAGAGTTACAACCTAAGATTAAAAAAAGTAATTACTTATAAACACAACACCCACTATAACAACATGATTTTGGTAAGATATTGAAGATATCAAAACTGAAAAAAATACTTTAAAACAGTTACATTACAAAACCCCTCAAATGAATAATCAACTCTTCATAGACTAGAAAAAAAACTCATGTATTTATTTCCTAAAGGAACCCCTCTACCTCGAATTAACTCATGGGGTTTCAATTGCTCAAAAAAATTACGTTGATTTAGTTTATGGGAGTTTGATTAGGGAACAAACTCCATAAAGACCCATTCTACATCATTCTCACAACATCTATTCATATTATTGGTTATGATATGCCTTCCACACACAATGCCATTTCAATATCATGTGGCTTCATTGTTGTTGGTTATCGCCATGATGCTACCATTGGCCATGACTCAAAACACTCAACATGACTTTTTGGAGATCCACAAGATTTTAAGGGCAAACGTGGGTGTGGAACCCCTGATTTGGGACAATAATGTGGCAGCCTATGCCCAAACATATGCCAATACACGGGCCTCTGATTGCCAGTTACTGCATTCTAAAGGACAATATGGAGAGAACATCTATATAGGGTGGGGGGAGGGTTATACCGACGCTAAAGCCGCTGTGGAGTGGTGGGCTGCAGAGAAGACGTTCTACAACTATGAAAGTAACTCTTGCCACCCCAAATTCCCATATACAGACTGCTTGCACTATACACAAACTGTTTGGCGAAACTCTACCCACTTAGGTTGTGCTCGTGCACTTTGTGACAATACCGACAATCATTTTTTCATCACATGTAATTACAACCCACCAGGAAATATATACGGTGAACACCCATATTTACCTCCTGTTCGGCAAAGTGATGGACCGTCGTCGGGAAACGATCTCATGTGATCACTCATTGTGGGCTACATTCAAACTCTTCGACAAAAATACCAATTTGTTTCCGCATTCTCGTCTTGTACTATTTTTGGTGTTTGATGTGTCCTACTCACTTTGCATCGTGTGAATTTGACGATATCCGACATTCGTCTACGAGCATTGGACTCCAAACCCTTTTCCGAACAATACGAGTAGTTTGTGGTTATCAAGTTGTTGTGTGGTTATTTGTCTTGGAAACGTGAGAATTAACCTCTATTTTTTTCATAAACATAACAAGGGCGACTCATTGAAATACTGCTTGTTTCAAAATTTACCTCCCACAATTCTAGGAAATCATATTGCATAAAATTCATCTAAATTGGAGCTTAAACCTCCACATTTGATAACACTTAAATCTTATGTTGTCCTTGATTTTTTTCCTGAAAGTTAACTCAGAATGATATCTAAAGAGATTCAAGAAGCGACATCTATATAATCACATCTTTGGTCCAAAAACTATCATTTTTTATTTAAATTTACATCCTGAAAACATGTTTTGACAACCAAGACTTGTAGAGCATATAGTTATTATGGTTTTCCTGCTTTTGCATTGCGTTTAGTTTCTGTGAAGGTTTTGACATCATGAGAGATGCAATGTCAAATATATAAAATATCACTGAAGTTAGCTGCAAAAATTTGCTTCACACAACAACATAACATGATATTTCTTAAAGTGTCAATATTTTCTTCAAAATATCTACATTGAAATTTTAAGAAAAAGAGTCTTAAGGCATGTTTATAATTAATCGGAAGGGAAAATGCATTGTACTGATGTCCACCAACACCTGAATATCATGTGTTGTTTTTTTAGACTTGTCAAAAAGTAGAAACACTAAAATTACTAAGTTAAGGTAAATCATGCGTGCATTATTTGAAAATACAATCTCAGCATTTACCCAAGCCCATGAATGACAAGTACCATATAAACATTAATTATGTAGTAAACTAAGATAATCGTTGTGTACTCAAACATAACATTATAAACAAAAATTCCCCTCTTATGTTTTAGCTTTTTAAATGCAGAAGCCCAAGTAAAAGTAATCCATAATTCAATATGTATCTACTAAAGCAACTAACATAGGCATGAGACTAAAAATTAAGATGTAATATTAGTGACAATATATTAACTATAAAACTATAAATCATCTAGGCTAAATATTTTAAAATAAATTTATTATATTATCTAATTTACATATAGTTGGCAGCTCACATGACCTTTTAGTAAATAGTAGAAAATTTAATACATCTTTGTGAATGCATAAATGATAACTATGATCATATTTGATTAATTTATATGCCAAAATTCCCTCACGAAAATATCACCGAAAGACCTTATATCATGAACATCAATAAAATATTAAGTAGCACCAAAATAACATGCTACAACATCTACAGAGCTCTAACGATGAAGAATGCATAAAATTAAGAATAATCATTGTATAAAAATAAAACCAGAAACGTGTCAATGAAAATATTCGTAAAACATAGAGAAAGATAGTTTATAGACAAGAACATGTATGAATACTTCTTTGTAGTGTGAGTTATTGCATGAAAAGAATATATTGCAAATTATAGTAGAATATTATACCAAATCTTATCAAACTGATAAGTAGCATGGACAACAAATTAAAATGACAGAGAGACCAACCAAATTTAGATGCAATAATGTATTAGTTAAAGAACTACTTTTTTTAAAATTGGTGTAACAAAGTCAAGGTTTGACTAGCTAAGGTATCATGTCATAGAAATCAACCACTCGTGTTACTTTAAACTCCTTAGCAATACGAGGGATGTGATGAAACAAAGACCACCAACAAAACATTAAGTTCAAAGCACCAATTAGTATTATAAAATAACATCATTGGTATGCATTTTAAACAGTGCTAGAAAAGAATACAAGGCATAGATGGAGGCTATATGAATGGTACCGATAATATGTTTTAAACTCAAACTCTTGCATGAAGAGAGTTACATTTGTGTAAAATTTGTAGAGATGTCATACGCAGACATAATATGGTTTCACTATTACATAATAAATTAGTTTGAAAACTAGATATTCAAGAATTTAATCGGCCTGAATTGTTGTGCTTGTATGGATAATCATATGAAGCATTAAAAGGATAACCAACAATCAACAACCTGTATTATAGTATAAACGTAATTTTATTTTCTAGTCAAATAGTATAAACTTGAGTAGTGGACTTACGGGAATTGAAAAAAAAAATGTATTCAATGTAGGATATTGGGGTTTGAATAAGTTTAAAAAGAGAAATTGTCCTGGTGAATTAGTACATGGAATAATATACATATACATTCATTATTTCTGGTATCTATGAGAGCTTGGTGTTATAAACTAGAAGTGTCATATGTATCCACACATATCCACTTATTAGCATTTTAAAGTTGTCCTGAATGGGAATTGAGCATTCTCCTAACCTCCTACAAAGTATGAATATCCGAAAGAACATATATGAGAATCATATTCTTACCCTTAATGCATGTAAACAACATCCTTCACCAGAATCTTAAGTTGGACCTTTCATAATGGAGAAAATAAGCAAGTTGAGGATTTCATTCAAATTGAAAGAGAGGACATTTGATGTATGGAAAAGCACGCCCAAATATCTCCATTGAAACACATCAAAAATTCAGGAATGTAAAACTAATAATCAATAGAAGGAACTATATGAACGAGATGAAAGTATGTAATAACTAATAATAGCTATTGTTTTAGATGAAATGAAGGGAACCGTTGATTTTATGAGGAGGCAAAAATACACTATTTCCATCCCTCTATGGTAAGAAGGCGTGATATGACTAAATTTATATGTTATTGTTGCCTTGCAAGTGATGGTATGAAGCCTAAAACATAAAGTTGTAATTTTCCAAGTAAAGTTTACATAAAGTTCTCCTAGTATTGTTATCTAAATCTGGCCCCCACCATCATTTTTAATCATGGTATAGCAACAGCAACTTGTATTTTTACTAGTGCTTATTCCCTTATAAAGGAATATCTAGTATGAACTACGAATGTGCCCTAAAAAGGTACGAACCTACAATGTTTTCAGTTTTTTCTATGACTCATGTTAAAGTACAAAATGAATGAGATAATATAGTCACACTTCCCTACCAAGGAACTTCTATACTTAATTACTCATATACGCTTTGACCGTTGCAGTAAACAAATAAATACCCATGCCTAAGAGCCTTTGCTACTTTTCTATGTGTGGCATCATATAAATTTTTCTTACTAACCATAAAATACCACCTAAAAGAAATCCTACCTAATATAAAATTTCATTGCCATAACACCTTTATGGAGGTAACTTTGTATAAATATATATGTTTTTTTTTTGGAGAAGGTAAATATATTCCAAAAGAGACGTAGCAAAAGTTACAAACAAACCCAAGCGGGCCAAAGGAGAGATAGGGATAAATAAAAACTCATCTCAAGTCTGACCACCTACTAGGGGGAGACAGGACTAACCCCACCAGTAAGGTATACCAAAAAAAGGTTTAAAAAAAAACCAGTAAACTTTAGCAAGGTTACATATACCCTTTACGAGGCCTTTCTTTACAAGTAATTGATACGAGATTTTTGCTGGGTAATCTTTTTGATGATGTCTGTCTCGGACCTAAGAGGCCCGCCATGGGCCCTTGAGTTCCTTTCTTCCCAAATGAAATAACAAAATGCAACGAGGCAGAGTCCACCAAAATTTATGTTCCTCTTACTCTTTAGATTATTGTTCATCCAAATAGTGATGTCGTCCAGTCGGTTGCTATGGTTTGGCCCCCAACAGTTCTTGAGACACATAGTGGACCAGATCAGTTTGGTATAGCAGCATTCCAAGAAGAGATGTGTATGGCTTTCTTTATCTCTCCCACACAGTAGGCATTCGTCATTCACATTGATGCCCCAAGAAATAAGCTGATCTTTGGTTGGAAGCCTGTGTAGCAAGGCTTTGTAGCAAGGCTCTGTAAGCAGTCGTACTCCATTTGGGGACATGATGGGAACCCCAAATAATTTTTTCCCAAGTAGCATCAGCCCATATATGTTGTTTGCTGATGTTTTATATGATTTATCTTGTTATAAATGATGAAATCATAAGAATGGGTAGAATGGTATTTTTCTCATAAATTGTGATTTTTAGCCATTTTCTTTCGATATTAATGACAAGAAGTAAAATCAAACGCATTATCTATGTAGGCTTTGTATGAAAAAACTAACAAAACTTTAAGTACATCCATATTAGATTATTTCGAATCCTTTACTATCACAAGTATCTCTATGCTTTGCTTTTCAAATGTGAAACTAAGTCATAAATTCATAAGATACTCGTGCTTGAATGCTTGCAGCAATATAATTAGGTGTTTATTTCATATGTTTGTTTTGTGTTAAATACACCGTAAGTCTTAGTAGACTACATTTCCTTTTTTTATTTCTTTTACAATATTTACATGCCAACACCTCATTTTGGTCTGACACAAACATCATTGATAAAATTAGCCTCCCCGTCTATATTTGATTTTGTTTGTTTCTGTACATTTCTTATCGTATTCTTTCACCAATTTATTAACCATTTATTTAATTCAATGGGATCATGTGCAAAGAATAGTCTTTTATGGGGTTTGAGCATCATTTGGACTTACATTGGGCTCAAATGAATTTTATTTTCTAAAAAAGTTCAAAAATCATATCATATACAAATGAATTTTCTTTTATAACAAGGAAGATTTAAGTGGAGCGAATGTTTTTTTAATAAGAATGAAAAAATGACATGAAAAGAGAAGTGTCCAAACCTATGTCACGGATATACTATTCTATCTTTTATTCAAAGTCAATAAAAATGAATAAATAGAAAATTTCATGTAATTACAAAAATACCCTTGAAGATGCTATTATAATCAGAAATTAATCATCAAGATGAAGGAAGTGGTCATAGAGGGAAGCATGCTTTGTAAAACACAACATTCAAGGGGATGACACCCGCCAGAACACCACATTCATCCAATCAGAGCTTTCGTAGCCTAGAGGGAGTATGCCCCACGGAACGCCACATTATGTGCAATTGTCTAGGGCACAAAGCCAAAATCAACTATGAAACCCCACTTTCTAAAATTCAATGGTTGTGCACCCATCAATCCCTTATAGGATTCCTCAACCCCTGAACACCTTGAAACATACATTCCCATGATATACATAGAAGCATGTCTCTCTCTACTCTCTTGAATCCTAAAAATATGATATCTTCCTCTTTCTCTCTCTTTCTACCCCTCCCTTGTCAAGAATATCCTTCTTTAAGAATAAAAATTTTGATATGATGGGAGGCTATAGAGCAAGTGAAGAAGCATCAAGGCCTTAAAGTAACTATTTTTTGTTGATAGCGTTATTTCCTAGTTAATTTTTTTAGTTGATAATGGTGTTATTTCTTAAAAATTTACAATTTTCTCTGGTCCATTATAGTGTTTCTGGGGTAAGTATCCATCTTTACTCATTTGTAATGATGCATTCTTATGTGACTTACCTTACTAGTTCTGTGACGGAGTGAGTTTTTACATATTTTTTCTCTCTCTTACAATTTTGTTATTTCCAATAATACCCTCAACCATACCCTCACCATCTTGACTAAAAGAAATTATCAATTTCATAAAAATGTAAATCCTAATTTCACATTGAGGTGAATTATATGTATTGTGATACATAGTCACTTATGTAGTCAACATTCAAATTTCAACCCCAACTTTATACCATAGTTAGATAATGACATCATGAAGCTCTATCTAAATTTCACTTTAATTGAATAAACCATCTAGGAGTTATACGCAATTCAATTTAGATGAACATAATATCATTTATCAAGCCAATGACCTAAGTGTTTGGCTTTAACTAATCAATCAATGTGACACTTATGTGTCACGTGTGCATTATTCAATTAATGTGCGGACCTTCTTCTACTCAGGCTTAATCTAGGTCATTGGATCTTTTCATCACAAATTAGGTATGATCCAAGGGTGAAGGACTCAGCACCTACCTCCTACAGTCTCTGCCCCAACCCCCAACAGACTGGCCAACAGATCACGACTCCACATGCCCAACCTGAGGTATATTCGTGTGAGATATCTGAGAGGATAACCTCCTCTCACCAAGCCGAGCTCAATGAGATAGACCACGTCAGCTCTTACCCTTGGATCAATGAGAACCGCCCCTCCTTTCTTGTTGCTCTCACCTGGTGGCGATGATGAGATTAGGGCTTCCTATTATAGACCCCCTCGGACATATTTAAGGCCCCTCTAGATCCGCCAACCTCCCTTTGATCATTCCTGACTGCCAATTGCTAGCAAAGCCTCCCCGAACATCCTTATTCCACCCATCATCTTCAACCTCCAAAACCTGTAGAGCCCAGCTACCACGGAGCATCTCATGCCAATCAACCACCGCGACCACCTTCACCATCCTTTGTTGGTGCTTTGCGGCAAGGCAACACGGTATCCTAACTCCTCTACACCCCTGACCCCTCTCTATCTGGTGACCTCGTTTTTCTTTATGGCGACGTAGAGCAGCAGAGGGAGCTACGACACAAGGCTCTGCCGTTCAGGTGCAGAACAAGCCCACAAAGGTTTCTGCACCTTCACCTCACCTCTAGCTGCACTCCTCGCCAGTAGAGCCCTCGCCAGAGGGGAGACAAGGTTGCTCGAGCTTGCAAGTAGCGAAGGGAGGAGAGGACTGTGTGGTGCCAGTGTGGACCTAGGTGGACCAACTGCGAGCCGCCACCTCAGCAAGGAACGAACAGGTCAGCGACCAAGCCACACCCAATCTCGCAAGATCTGATCAATTATGAGTTGTTGATCCAATCAGATCCGGTCGTTGATTAAGGTAATTTCTCAACCCAAAGCATTTAATTAATTTAGAAATCTATTAATCTTAGAAAAATCCTAGAAAACACTAGAAATATCATAAAATAGTAAATATGTATTAGATTTTTATTTGAAAAATATGAGAAATCTGATAAAAATGCTATTGTAACCTGAATCCACTTCCTTTTTTTCAAAAATAATAGCCTAAATCCCTACTGGTCATTTTATTATTATCATATTGTGTAATAATAGTGATCCAGTGTTGAGATCTGATATGTAGACATCTAAAACCCTAATTGAGTCCTAATCCTTATAAGGCTCAAAACCCTAATTAAATAGGGATAGTTAACTCAATTATTATAGAAAATCCTAAATTCTAGTTTATCTCTACATATGTATACTTTCATGCAATTATATGCCAAACCCTAACTATTTAATGATACCTTATGATCATGGCCGACCCTAAAAACCCTAGATCCAACTCTGATCCCTTTGGATCATGTGAATCCTAAAGGGAAACTATTAATGATCTAACCCATAATAGAAAGTCTAATTATGGATGCTCCCTTTTTGGATAGAAATAGGTATTATCGAATAGATGAAACCTTAATATGAAGATCTGATCTTGTAACTCCTAAACAAGATAAAAGTAATGGATAATCCCTGATCTAATCATAGGAAGATGAAAGTCACCCCAAATAGAGATCAAACCCTAATAACCCAAAAACCCTAATATAGTATGATGGGAACCCATAATGAGATTAGGTCTTTGTTTCTCTTTCAGGGTGATCTACTTTCTTAATCTAGACTTGTGGAAATCTAGATATGAGATTCAAGGTACATGGATATAAGTATAAGACTAGATTTTTTTGGTTGATATAATTATGAGTAATTGATTGCATGTAATTGAGTAATATTATTGGATGTATATCTATACATATCTTCACTTTCCCACCTTAAACACTAAGAACACTAAGGAAAGAAAATGGAATGTAGTTACTGATGGTTCACTAATCTCACTATTAGAGAGGGAAAGTATTAATGTTGATTAATGGTACAAGGTACACAGGGATAGGGCCCAATAATACAAGTGTTGAATGTTCTAAGTCCACCATAGTAATACATATCCATTGAAATGTGATTAATAACTTGGGTTTACCTAATTTCCACCTTAAATAATGTTTTCATTTTTCTTTCTTCTTTTTCAAGTATTTTAAATATGCTAGCATAGTATAGTATCTTTCCACCACGTATCAACTTTATGTTGATCGTTTGTTTCTCATATTTTCTAGGTACAAAGAACAAGTAAAGCATTTCAAAGTACATGAAGATGTTAAATAAAGTTATTGGAGGATGGCTAGCTAGATGATTATTTCTCATCTTTATTTTTGTTTAGATAGTTTTTTGTTTCTTCTAGATGATGTATAGGATGCTCTATCTCCTGTGTACTATTCATTCCATAGAACTAGTCTTTCTCTTCTTGAATAATGTATTATGACTTTCTAACTTTATGAATAATGATTTGTGTGTCTATGTAATGATGTTTGTGAATAATGCTACAACTTCTCATAATAAGCTAGTTGACTATCACAATCCCTTATATTTTTCCTTTTAACATCTTATAGATATGAGTGCACGCATATCTAAGGAATGTCATTATGGAAAGTATATAGGAATCGGGGTCATCACATTTGGCATCAGAGCCAATGTTCACACATCATAGTCACATAAAATCTCATTCACCCTATTTTGAGTCTAGGGTAGTCCTTGAGTTAGGGATATGATGGGTGGAGGTGACTAGGATATCATCTTCCATGGGTCTGGCTAAAGTCTCTGAGCCACTTATCTTCGCAATCACGAGGCTACCTATATGATAGTCTAAGTCTACCTGGTCAATACCATAAGTGTCCCCTGCTTCTTGGTCATACCATAATTAAGGACCCTTCTCATCTATAGATATTCCCTCCCACCTCATCTATAGAAAAATTTTCCCCCTCATTTTTGTTTTATTTCCTTCTCGTCTCTATGATATAAGGTTAGGACAAGGGTCACTCTATTTAGAAGTCCCAAGGACCAACTGATAAGGATTTTAGGGTATCCTCTACAAAATCATAACATTAATATCATTAATAACTAATAAAGAAGAATAATGAAATACAATATGACAAAAAAATGATGTATCTAATGTATTTTACTTAATTTTAGGATGCCGCCAAAGACCCGTAACTCTAAGGCTTGTGAGGAATCATCCACTAAGAAGAGTAAAGAACCTGAATCTCCTGAAGAACCTGATTATGAGAGAATGTCCAGGGATAGGTGGGAAGAACAAAAGAAAGTCCTCCTAGATTTCATGGAGATCATTTCCCTAAAAGGAACCCCTGAACCCAGCTCATCTAGGAAAAAGGAAGTAACCGTATAAGACTTCATCAAACTTCACCCTGACACCTTTTGGGGGGAAGACCGGCCTGAGGTGATGGATAAGGCTGAAGCTTGGACCCTGTCTATGGAAAATGCCTTCCTTACCCTAGAAGTACCCAATGAAAACAAGGTCATATTTGCCACACATCTACTTAAGGGAGGGGCTAAAATTTGGTGAGAAAACTATGGAGGGAATAGGAGATGAGAAGTGGACAACATGGAATGGGAAGCCTTCAAAACCCTCTTCACTGACCATTTTATGCCTATAGCTGAGAGAAAGAGGAAGGAGAGGATGTACATTGAGCTTAAGTAGGGCAATCTCTCGGTGGCTGACTACACCCGAAAGTTTAGGCTTCTGGGGCATTATACACCTATTCAGACTGAAGATCGCCTCATCGAGCACTATGTTGACTGCCTAGCCACCCATATGAAAACCCTAGTCATTGTTGTTGGGTTTTAGGGGAGGCAGAGAAGGCAGCGGAAACAAAAATTTTCTCCCCCAAACCCAGAACAAGGAAACGCGTCAACGTCTGTACAATAGGAAAGGATGGTTTGTGGAATCATACCTTGTCCCGAGGCTTTCTCAGTGACAATACCTCGCGGCTTGTGCGATCTTCATCTCCGGTCTTGTACGGTGTCTGTGCAGCTCTCGGTCGCACCGGGACTGACGACTTCTGGTCTCACCGGGACTGTCAGGATTGACAGATGTCCTCCGAGCGGCAGAAATCTCCCGCCTCTGAAGTAGTCCACACGGACCACCTGGAACTCCAATCTCCTTGTCCCATAAGGATTTGGAAGGAGTCGCACCCTCCTGTCAGTGTACTAGTCGCTGATACACTCTCCTGCCACCAGTCACTTTCTGTATTTGTCTTTCCCTTGTTGTGCCTCCCTTATCGGGTAACACTTGCTCGGGATCTCTCGGTTACCAAAACCAGAGAGAACGACAAATTTACAGAGCAATTGGTTTGCACTGATTTGTACTTTTGAGAAGCCCCCAATACCCCTATATATAGGAGGGTCATGGGACAGGGTTCTCCATCCCGGGCAATGCGGGACTAAAGCAGGAGTAGAAGGGTTTGAGATTTTCCACAAAAACAACCAACTCGCAACCTGAACCGATCGTTTCATTTCTAAAATGGTCGATTGGGGACCTGAGCCGGTCGGTTGACACCTCAACCGATCGGTTGGGACACCTCAACCGGTCGATTCACTTCTGAACCGGTCGGTTCGTGGTCCTGGTCAGTTCCCGATTGACTTTCTATCTTTTGTTTCTAATTGGTATCAAATACCAATCCTTATTCCAATCAAATTGGGCAAGTGAAACGAAAATAAATTTCTCACCAATCCTACTTTCCCAACTTGCTCGGTTGCACCAGTTGAACTAATCATTTCAACACTTGAAGCAATCGTTTCACCCTGTCCATGAGCCGATCGAATCACCACATTAGCTGATCGGTTCACCAAGCTCAGCCGATCGGTTCATCACATGAGCCGATCGGTTGGGAGTGCAGATTGTGCAGAATTAGTCAATTGCAGTTTCAATCAATCTGATACTCTAATCAATCAGTCCAATACCTTGAACATTATGATACTGAGCTATCAATTGATTGAGTGTTTAATTGAACTACTAAACTCCTTTAGTAATCAATCTAAACATTATTTGTGGACAAAACTCCTTTTCCATGTTAAATCCTATGTGTGTGACCCTGCAGGTCCATTTCACGTTGGCAGTGAAAGTCCATAACACTTATGACTTCACAAGCAAAGAGCGGTGCCTAGTCACACATCAGTGCTACCCAAGTGAAATAGAAAGTTGGAGAACAACTTTCAATCCTACAATTCCTGAATGGTGTTACAGTGAATGTATAATTCCTTTTTCACTGATATCCCGAATGAACTCGAGGCATGGAACAGTCATCATGTCAACGTTCATTCACTTTCTTGATCTCAGAGTAGATTGGAAGAGATATGTATGATATCAATATCACATACTGATTCACACATGCGTGCACGCCTTTCTCAATCCTACTCATCAAGTGGCCATGGATATCAAACTCCCTCAGGAGGGACAAATCCCATATCTATCACTCACCCCTCAAAAGCCCCATGTGTCAAAGCGACTCAATCATCACCTTTATAACAACCCATGTTTCAGGACTGCGTTTGATGATGTCAAAGTGTGCCCAATGACATGTGTTGAGTGTAGTGATTTCAGGTCAAAGAATCACACTCACCACCATCACTGTGAGTACTGAATGTGACTACCATGTCATGGTTCCATGTGTCAAACTCACGGTGGGTCTATCCGATACACTTGTTCTCTAACAAGTACCTATGTGTTTGGTTTGATATCTCTATATCATGACTAATGAGATTCTGTCATCAACCAACACCACAATCTAGTCTTGTGTGTCATTGCTGTCTATCTACCTTCCACAATGACATCCGACTAGGGACATAACAAGAATGTACAAACTCTTAGCATCCGTATGATCTCACCGTTCAGGTCCTTAACCTAAAAGCATACGACATTGAGTACTGTCATTCTCTAGACATTCAATCTGTTCTATCACTATCTCATATGACTAAACCATAAAGAATTGGAAGCTCGCCTTTGATGTTTATCAAATCAATCTTAATGTATCCCACCAATCATCTCATGATTGGCTCTCAGGGCATACATACCAACAGACTCCCACTTGCACTGTGAGCCAATCACCCTTGAATCATATTCATAGTGATCTTCAAACATGTCCCACATGTTACAGTGCTCTAGTGCGAATATAGTGAGCTATGGTAACACCTTGCCAAAGTAAGTATAAATTGCATGTCTCACATCTCTTCACTGTACGTCACACGTATGAGATGGAGTTGTCGTAATATGCGATCTAGTATTCCTTTGCTAACCTTTAGCCACATTGCATGATCAAGGATTCCATACTTGTCATCAATGAGCGGAATATCTATAAGTTCATCTCATGAACTTCCAGATCCATATAGTATCCACTGCTGTTCTCTAACGCATAGATACTTGGCATTTCCTTTTAAATGGTTTTATTGGAACACTTCCAATTATCAACAAACTTTCACTTTTATATATCCTATATATATTTTGTGATTAATTTTCTGTCCTTTCAGAAGTTCGCATCAATGTAACTCTTTACATTGAACTCTTCCTTATCTCCATAGAACTAGTACTTCTCAAGTACTTATCAAGTTCTCATGGTATTCCAGTAACCCTTACTGGAAGTAGATAGACATCCACTCGTCATGTCTCACATACGAGTTATCAGGGTGAGCACATCATATTGCCATGTCCTACATACAAGATGATGAATGCATTTTGTTCTTTCCATGTCGATACATGCAAGATAATGGGATGATTACATACATGATAGATCCATATCTATTCTTAGTGTTCCCAATCTTCATAAGAATTGGACACTTGGCCTTGGGATACTAACTCCATGTAACATGGACAAGTTTTCTCCCACTGAATATGTGCATACTGAACCCTTCAGTACAGATTGCCAATGTATGCTTTCTCTTTTCAGGTCAAGAGGTTTTCGAGAACTATCTCTATAGATCTCTATTCCTATCACATAGGAAACATCTCTATCTTCCTTAAAGATAATTTCCACTTTTGGATTTCCATTTTAGAACATTTCCATTTCACATCAACATGTGGAATGTGAACACGCTCCCACTAAATCACAGATCCCTTCTTTATCTTTAACATATCAGTCAAACCCTTTGACTATATCATCAAAGTAAAGATCCAATTCCGAGTTGCTTGTACTCAATCAATCACATTGATTAGTCCATTGTAACTTATAGACTTCATTTGCATTAGTGGATTCATAAACCTTATAGGTTGTGTCACGTACACATCCTTGTTTTATTCCTCATAGGAATGCAGTTTTAGTATCCATATGCCAAATTTCTTAGTCATTAAGTTGCAATCAACAATCATCATCCTTCTCATGATGTCATCCATGTGTCTTAACACTTAAGACTTATTTCCACTTATGGATTTCCATCCAATGGGTGCTACCATCAAGGTCATACCTCATGGTTCACATGGAAGTCATTTAGGATGTAATGGTCATAAACCATAACTCAAAATTTGGTTCCTCATATTCATCTAGATAGTTGACTCATCACATGAACAACTCATCATATAGATGATCAAGATGTATCTGCCAAGGATATAGGAACTCACAACTCCTTGTGATTCTTAATGTCCTTTATTAGTGTGGGGTATTCATTATTTAAGAAGAATTCAGTTATTTGATAATCATTCTCTAACTCCTTAGAGTATGATTCCTTCTTGATTTAGACATCACCATGCCTTAATCATGAGTTCACTATGATACACTATCATAATCACTCATAAGGATCTCAAACATTTGGTCTAAGTATTTTATTCATTGATCTCATCCAGAATTAACACTTTACCAAATTTGCACTTCATTTATGATATTCTTGAACACTTCAAGATATTCATATTGGTATTTCTTTAAACACCATTTGAAGTATTAGCATTCGTTCCAATAGGTATGCAAATACATCACATGTATCATACCTAACAGGATAATCATTCTCCCACTACCTTTAGTGAAGATTGATTAATCATGTCCAAGATATTCATGTCTCTTACTGGTTCTCTAACCAAAAGAGTCTAGATTTATCCATCACATGGAAACTAGAAATGAATTTCTCATGATTGATGCTAATTTGATTGTTTGAGTTATCTATAACTTTTAGGTATCATTTTATCTTATGCATATCAAATACCACAAGATAAACAAGGCATTTCCATAAAGATCATATCTTAAAAGATTGAAACATCAACTTTATTATTTGCCATCATTGGCATACAATATGCAAAAATAAAGTGTTTCTATCTATTGGCAAATATGAAATAGCAGTTCATAACTGTATTACATGCCTTTTAGGTTGAAAATAAACTAAAGTACTCCTATCTATGGCGGCAACACTTGCCCCATTTATTGAGTGCTTTACACTTTACATCTTGGTATCATATACCTCAAAAGTGTTACAAGTTTACTTTCATGACACCTTTAAGTAGAGACGTCTGTCGCCTCCTTCTTCTTTTGTTCTTACAGATAGAGAGGACCTAGCTTTTGACAATGGTGGCAATTGCCTTTCTTGGTCACGCCTCCCTTGGCCTTGAGAGCTGAAGATGACTTGGGCTCCTGGCTAGCATCATAACCTTTCTTAGCTTTGCCCTTGCCCTTGCGCTTGGACTTGCCTTTCTTGCTCGTGATCACCATCACAGACTTAGGCTTGTCCTTCTTCATCTTTATCTCGGCTGTCCTCAACATGCCCAACAACTCTGACAGTGGCCTACCAAAGTTGTTCATGTTGTAGTTCATTACAAACTGACTGTAGGATTCTGGCAACGATTGCAGTATCACGTCAGTAGCCAACTCTTGGCTCAGTAGAAATCCCAGTCTTGTCAGGTTCTCCACATACCCAATCATCTTGAGTGTGTGAGGACCAACTGGATCTCCTTCTGTCATGACACACTTGAACAGTGCCCTTGAGACATTATATCTCTCTTGCCTTGTTTGACCTTCATACATGTTTCTGAGATGCTAAATCATCTCAATGACGCCCATGTTCTCATGTTGTCTCTGCAACTCGTGGTTCATAGAGCACAACATCAAGCACTTTGCATCAATGGCATCATCAGAATGCTTCTTGTAAGCATCCCTTTCTACCTTTGGTGCATTAGGAGCAGGTTCCTCTAGAATTGGAGTATCCAGGACATAGAGCGTTCGCTCTTGAGTGAGAACAATTCTCAATGTCCTATACTAGTCGTGGAAGTTTGTCCCATTTAGCTTGTCCTTTTCAAGGACTGATCGCAAAGAAAAGTGATTGTTGTTTGTTGCCATTTGTACTACAAAAGGAAAATATGCAATTTTAGTCCAAAACTCATTTTTGACTTATTTGATTGATTTGAAAGGTTGACGATATAATTAGGCCTTTAATTAATTATCGCTCCCACTATTTTACTTCAAATTGATAGCCATCACCATCAATTTGGAAGATTGCAGCGTACAACCTTCTAGTGGGCAAGATCCTGAAATCCTCTAAGTCATGGACCAGCCAGGGCTGTCACCCACAACTTAGATCTCTCAGGTAGGCAACTTTTGCCAATTGCATCATATGCAACTCTTGATGAATGAACATGCACAACACCTTGTCATGAACATTCCTTGCCTCTGGGCTTAGACGCTCTAAGAATCACCAGTTAAGTCTAACCCAAAAGCCGACACGATAAACATGCACCCTACTTTGGCAGAACCTACATGTCTACACTTCTACAAGATAGACGGCGCACCACACTTTGGAGTAACTTATGCTTGGTCGATCGAGTTTTTCATGTGTGCCACTAATGAAAGGCATATAAGACTTAATATTTTAATGAGGGATTTGGTTTTTATATACATATACATATCCAATCACCACAATATATAGTATGTATCATATACATGCTATATCCCATAGAAAACATGTCAAATGATAAAAGCGATGATTATGGCCATCCTAATATGATTCCTCGAGCCAAGAGGAATCACGGTCATCTAGGTCTACATCACATGCAACCTGTACAAGATGAACTCTGTGCTTTGACTTTCTGGGTTTGATCAACTCGTCACATGACTGATCGGCTCGCCATCATGTCGGTCGGCTGGGTGCCACCATCCGATCGGTTGGCTCCTCCAACCGATCGGTTCTCCTGGTCGTCGTGCATCTCATCATGGCCGCCACCCGCTCATCTCGCTCCTCGAACTGGTCATCAACTGATCGGCTCACTCCTTGAACCGATCGTCTGAATGTCAACCGATCGGTTCATGCCTTGAATCGATCATCTCAGCTATCGTCGGGATGTCCTCCGTTCTTTGACATAACAGGAAATAAAATTCTATCCTATTTTACATTGTAAAAAGAGAAACCTTGAGTTACATTCGAGGGGAGCAAAGGTAGGAAAGAAATCTCGAATTATTTCGAGTTACATCAGGAATAGGAGAAGGAAGATTGGTGCGTAGACTGAGATGTAAGCAACCACATACAACCATACACAGATAGGGTTTATTGGCCATAACCACGCTATAAATCCACCACAAAACACGTTTAAGGGTGATGTGTATCGAGTGCATTAATAATACATATCATATATGTAAATTGGGATTTGTGGATTTAGGATTGGACATGCATAAAGCCAATTTTATTCATATCGTATGCAATAAATAAAAGCGACAAACCAAAATTGATGATATCGATAATCCTAAAGTATAGAGCAGTTGACGTGGCTCTGATACCACTGTTGGGTTTTAGGGGAGGCAGAGAAGGCAACGGAAACAAAAATTTTCTCCCCCAAACCCAAAACAAGGAAACGTGTCAACGTCTATACAATAGGAAAGGATGGTTTATGGAATCATACCTTGTCCCGAGGCTTGCTCGGCGATAATACCTCGCGGCTTGTGCAGTCTTCACCTCCGGTCTTGGACGGTGTCTGTGCAGCTCCTGGTCGCACCGGGACTGACGACTTCTGGTCTCACCGGGACTGTCAGGATTGACAATTGTCCTCCGAGCGGTAAAAATCTCCCGCCTCTGAAGTAGTCCACACGGACTACCTGGAACTCCAATCTCCTTGTCCCACAAGGAATTGGAAGGAGTCACACCCTCATGTCAGTGTACTAGTCACTGACACACTCTCCTGCCACCAGTCGCTTTTTGCAGTTGTCTTTCCCTTGTTGTGCCTCCCTTATCGGGTAGCACTTGCTCGGGCTCTCTCGGTTACCAAAACTAGAGAGAACGACAACTTTACATAGCAACTGGTTTGCACTGAGTTGTACTTTTGAGAAGCCCCCAATACCCCTATATATATAGGAGGGTCATGGGACAGGGTTCTCCATCCCGGGCAATGCGGGACTAAAGCAGGAGTTGAAGGGTTCGAGATTTTCCACAAAAACAACCAACTCGCAACCTAAACCGATCGTTTCATTTCTGAAACGGTCGGTTGGGGACCTGAGCCGGTCGGTTGACACCTCAACCGATCGGTTGGGACACCTCAACCGGTCGGTTCGTGGTCTTGGTCAATTCCCGATTGACTTTCTATCTTTTGTTTCTAATTGGTATCAAATACCAATCCTTGTTCCAATCAAATTGGGCAAGTGAAATGAAAATAAATTTCTCACCAATCCTACTTTCCCAACTTGCTTGATTGCACCAGTTGAACCGATCGTTTCAACACTTGAAGCAATCATTTCACCCTGTCCATGAGTTGATCGACTCACCACATGAGCCGATCGGTTCACCAAGCTCAGCCGATCGGTTCATCACATGAGCCGATTGGTTGGGAGTGCAGATTGTGCAGAATTAGTCAATTACAGTTTCAATCAATCTGATACTCTAATCAATCAGTTCAACACCTTGAACATTATGATACTGAGCTATCAATTGATTGAGTGTTTAATTGAACTACTAAACTCCTTTAGTAATCAATCTAAACATTGTTTGTGGACAAAACTCCTTTTCCAGGTTAAATCCTATGTGTGTGACCCTACAGGTCCATTTCACGTTGGCAGTGAAAGTCCATAACACTTATGACTTAACAAGCAAACAGCGGTGCCTAGTCACACATCAGTGCTACCCAAGTGAAATAGAAAGTTGGAGAACAATTTTCAATCCTACAATTCGTGAATGGTGTTACAGTGAATGTATAATTCCTTTGTCACTGATATCCCGAATGAACTCGAGGCATGGAACAGGCATCCTGTCAATGTTCATTCACTTTCTTGATCTCAGAGTAGATTGGAAGAGATATGTATGATATCAATATCACATACTGATTCACACATGCATGCACGCCTTTCTCAATCCTAGTCATCAAGTGGCCATGGATATCAAACTCCCTCAGGAGGGACAAATCCCATATCTATCACTCACCCCTCAAAAGCCCCATGTGTCAAATCCACCCAATCATCACCTTTATAACAACCCAGGTTTCAGGACTACTTTTGATGATGTCAAAGTGTGCCCAACGACATGTATTGAGTGTAGTGATTTCAGGTCAAAGAATCACACTCACCACCATCACTGTGAGTACTAACTGTGACTACCATGTCATGGTTCCATGTGTCAAACTCACAGTGGGTCTGTCTGGTACACTTGTTCTCTAACAAGTACCTATGTGTTTGGTTTGATATCCCTATATCATGACTAATGAGATTCTGTCATCAACCAACACCACAATCTAGTTTTATGTGTCATTGTTGTCTATCTACCTTCCATAATGACATCCGACTAGGGACATAACAAAAATGTACAAACTCTTAGCATCCATATGATCTCATCGTTCAGGTCCTTAACCTGAAAGCATACGTCATTGAGTATTGTCATTCTCTAGACATTCAATATGTTCTATCACTATCTCATATGACTAAACCAGAAAGAATTGGAAGATCGCCTTTGATGTTTCTCAAATCAATCTTAATGTATCCCACCAATCATCCCATGATTGGCTCTCAGGGCATACATACCAACAATTGCCTCCCGTCCCATGAGCATAGATGAAGCCCGAGATATGGCCCTCAAGCAGGAGAGGGAAAAAGGTTTGTAGAAGCCTTCCAGCATGGTATACCTAGGGTTAACCACCATTGAGGAGGATAAGTCTAGGAAGTTCCAACCCGGACATAATAATAAGGGATCAGGAAAAGGAGGAGGTTCAGGCAAAGGAGGATAGAAAAGACACTAGAACCCGTAGAGGACAACTCAACCCAAGTGCAAGAATTTTGGGTGATTCCATGGTGGGGTATTCTGTCATCCCAAGCTGATCTGATATAACTACAAAAAGGAGGGCCATTTCATCGCCAAGTGCCCGACTCCATCCATCTTTGGAAATCCTGTATCAGGTGCTCCACCCCTTCAGGGACACCGTAGTGCCAGATTATTTGTAGTGCCTATAGAGGAAGCCAAGGCAAATCCCAACCAGCTTGTTGAAGGTAACCCTAATTCCTTTCATTTATCTAATATCATATTCAATGCCTTCAAATATTTATGACATAATTATCATGTGTAGGCATTGTATTCTTAAATGATCATCTTGTTACATCTTTATTCATTTTTAGATCAACAAACACATTCATTTCTCTAAATCTGACATCTATGTTACACCTGGATATAAGGGACTTGGGATATATTCTTGATGTGTCAACTCCTAGTGGAAAAATACTCGCAACATTATAGAAACCTGATGTCCTGCCTCTATAATTTGAAAATCATGATATGCCCTTTGAATTCATCATCTTAACTATGGAATATTTTGATATTATACTTGGTATGGATTGGCTATACAAGTATCATGCTCAGATTGACTGTAGAAAAAAGATGGTAGTCCTCTCTCAACCTTATTCTTATCCTATGGTGATCCCTAGGGGAAGCAGATTTTGTAATAATATCATAATTTCCTCTGTTAAAGCTAAAAAGCTCATTTCTAAAGTAAGTAAATTCTTCCTCGCATTATTCTCAGAGATCAATCCTAGTAGAAGGCCTGTAGAAATACTGAAGGTGGTATGTGATTTTTCTTGACATATTTCTGGAGTCCATCTTGGGCTTCCTCCAAATAGAGACATTGAGTTCTCCATAGATATTCTTCCTAGAACCACTCCAATTTCTAGGGCACCGTATAGGATGGCTCCTATTGAGCTTATGGAGTTGAAGAAACAGATACAAGAACTTCTTAACAAAGGTTTTATCCATCCTAGTGTTTCCCCTTGGGTGCGCCTATTCTTTTTGTCAAAAAGAAAGATGGTTCTATGTGTATGTGTATTGACTACCGCATGTTGAACCAGGCTACTATTAAATATAAGTATCCCCTCCCTCGCATCGATGACCTCTTTGATCAGCTTCATACAGCCAAAGTATCTGAGCTGGTTGTTCTCTATATATAGGAGATAGCACATCTGCATGGAGTTCCAGCATCCACTGTCTCAGACAGGGACCCAAAGTTCTCTTCAAAGCTATGGAAACATGTTCAAGAAGAATTGGGCACCAAGTTGAACTTCAGTACAACCTACCATCCACAGACATATGGGCAATCAGAATGCACAATACAAATTTTAGAGGATCTTCTACGAGCTTGTGTTCTTGATTGGGAAGGCTCATGGGACCACTATTTGCCTTTAATTGAGTTTGCATATAATAATAGCTACTAGGCAATTATTGGGAAGCCTCCCTATGAAGCTCTCTATGGTCGACTATGCAGATCTCCACTACATTGGGATGACGTCAGGGGACACACCTTGATGAAATCTAAGGAGATGTAGCTATATACAAACAAAGTTGCACAAGTTAGATAGAGGATGAAGCAGGCACATGATAGGCAGAAATCTTATGCAGATGGTCACCGGCAAGAACATCTCAAAGCAGGTGATCATGTCTTTCTAAAGATCAGACATATCTGATTTTTGGCAAAGAATAAGGGAAAGCTCAGTCCTCACTATGTGGGACCCTTTGAGTCCTAGAAAGGGTTGGTGAATGTGCCTACCATCTTGCTTTGCCACCTTAGTATAGTGTCATGCACAATGTCTATCATGTATCTAATTTGAAGCCTTATATCAAAGACCCCAATGACATTCTAAATCATGAGCCTCTAGAGTTGAAAGATGATCTATCTTATGTTGAGTCCCCAGTCAGAATTCTTGATTCCAAGATGAAAGAGCTCTGCAGTGATTGGCGCATAGTTATGGTGAAAGTTCTCTAGAGCCACCATGATCAAACCGATGCCACCTGGGGGTCAAGTCTGAGATCGATCAGAAGTACCCACATCTATTTCAAGCTACTTGAATTTTGAGGAAAAATCTTAAAAAGGAGGGGAGAATGTAAGAGAGTGAGCTTCACATATTTTTTTCTCTCTTACAATTCTATTATTTCCAATAATACCCTCAACCATACCCTCACCGTCTTGACTAAAAGAAACTATCAATTTCATAAAAATGCAAACTCTAGTTTCACATTGGGGTGAATTATATGTATTGTGATACATAGTCACTTTATGTAGTGAACATTTGAATTTCAACCTCAACTTTATACCAAAGTTAGATAATGACATCATGAAGCTCTACCTAAATTTTCACTTTAATTGAATAAACCATCTAGGAGATATAAGCAATTAAAATTAGATAAACATAATCTCATTTATCTAGCCAGTGACCTAAGTTTTCAGCTTTAACTTTTCAATCAATGTGATATGTATGTGTCACACGCACATTAATTAGATGAGGCACGGACCCCCTTCTTCTCAGCCTTAATATCGGTTGTTGGGGTCTTTTGGTCATGGATCAGGTATGATCCAAGGGTGGAGGACTCGACACCTACCTCCCACAAGACTCGGCTCAGACCCCCAACAGACCGACCAACAGATCATGACTCCGAGCACCCAACCTGAGGTATATCCACATGAGATATCTGAGAAGATAACCTCCTCTCGCCAAGTTGATCTCAACAAGATAAACCACATCAGCTCTAACCCCCGAATCAATGAGAACGACCCCTCCTTTCTCTTTGCTCTCACCTGGTGGCAGCGCCAATTGCTAGCAAAGCCTCCATAGATATCCTTCTTCAACCCATCATCTTCAACCTCCAAAACCTATAGAACCCTGCTACCATCGAGCATCTCCCACCAACCAACAGCAACTACCACCTTTGCCACCCTCTGTTGGTGCTTTGCGGCAAGGCGACACAGTCTCATAACCCCTCTACACCCCTGACCCCTCTGCTGTTGGTGACTTCGTTTTCCTCTATGGTGGCGTGGAGTAGCAGAGCGAGTCGTGACACAAGGCTCTGCCATTTGGGTGCAGAACAAGCCCACAAAGGTTTCCACACCTTCACTTCACCGCTAGCTACACTCCTCACTAGTAGAGCCCTTGCCAGAGGGGAGACCAGGCTACTCGAGCGTGCAAGCAGTAAAGGGAGGAGAAGACTACGTGGTGCCAATGTGGACCTAGGATGACCAACCATGAGCCAATACCTCGGTAAGGAACGTGTGGGTCAGCGACCAAGCCATGCCCAATCTCATGAGATCTGATCAATCTGATCCGTCGATCTAGTCGGATCTGGGTATTGATCAAGGTAATTTCTCAAACCAAAGTATTTAATTAATTTAGAAATCTATTAATCTTAGAACAATCTTATAAAATTCTAGGAATATAAGAAAATAGTAAATATATATATATGATTTTTATCAAAAAAATACAAGGAATCTAAAAAAATGTTATTATAGCCTGAATCCATTTCCTTTTTCAAAAAAGTAGCCAAAAATCCCTAATGATCATTTTATTATTATCATATTGTGTAATAATAATGATCCATGGTTGAGATCTGATATTCGGACATCTAAAACCCTAATTGAGTCCCTGATCCTCACATGGATCAAAACCCTAATCAAGTAGGGATGGTTAACTCAATAATTATATAAAACCCCAAATTCTAGTTTCTCTCTACATATGTATACTTTCACACAATTATATGCCAAACTCTAACTATTTATTGATCCCTTATGATCATGGCTGACCCCAAAAACCCTAGATCCAACTTTGATCCCTTCGGATCATGTGAATCCTAAAGGGAAACCATTAATGATCTAACTAATAATAGAAATCCTAATTATGATACTTTATTTTTGGATAGAAATCGGTATCATCAAATAGATGAAACCTTAATACGAAGATCTGATCTTATAACTCCAAAACAAGATAAAAGTAATGGATAATCCTTTATCTAATCATAGGAAGATGAAAGTCACCCCAATAGAGATCAAACCCTAATAAGTCAAAAACCCTAATATGGGATGATGAGAACCCATAATGACATTAGGTCTTTGTTTCTCTTTTAGGGTGATCTACTTTCTTAATCTAGACTTGTGGAAATCCAGATCTGAGATTCAAGGTATGTGGATATAAGTATAAGACTAGATTTTGTTGGATGATATAATTATGAGTAATTGATTGCATGTAATTGAATAATCTTATTGGATGTATATCTATATATATTGTCACTTTTCTATCTTGAACACTAAGAACACTAAGGAAATAAAATAGAATGTAGTTATTGATGGTTCATTAATCTCCCTATTAGAGAAGGACAATATTAATGTTGACTAGCACCTCCCTAATGGTATAAGGTATGTGGGGAGATCCCTAATGGTAAAAGGTATGGGCCCAATAATATAAGTGTTGAATGTGCTAAGTTCACCATAGTAATACATGTCCATCGAAATGTGATTAATAACTTAGGTTTACCTAATTTTTCACCTTAAATAATGTTTTCATTTTTCTTTCTTCTTTTTCAAGTATTTTAAATATGCCAACATAGTATAATATCTTCCAACCATGTACCAACTTTATGTTGATGGTTTTTTTCTATGTACAAAGAACAAATAAAGCATTTCAAAGTACCTGAAGATGTTAAATAAAGTTATTGGAGGATAGCTAGCTAGATGGTTGTTTCTCATTTTTATTTCTATTTAGATAGTTATTTGTTTCTTCTGGATGATGTATAGGATGCTCTATCTCCTATGTACTATTCATTCCATAGAACTAGTCTTTCTCTTCTTGAAAAAAGTATTATGACTTTTTACCTTTATGAATGATGATTTGTGTGGCTACATAATGATGTTTGTGAACAACGATGTGGCTTCTCATAATAAGCTAGTTGACTATCACAATCCCTTATATTTTCCCTTTTGACATTTTATAGATATGAGTGTACGCATATCTAAGGAATGTCATTATGGAAAATATATAGGAATTGGGGTCATCGCAATTTCTTAATGATAATTTCTTATTATCTAGTCAATTTCTACTAGATAATTATGCTCTCCAATTCATTTGATCTTTAGTAGTTAAATCAATGTTGATGAACTGGTTCTTCATTAAAAATGCATCTTTGCGTGTTCTAACTTGTCAAAGATTGATTCTTTCTCATTTTAATATGTGAAATATGAAGTAAAATATGTCTTTCATTATGATTATCCTTATTTGATTCTTTTATGAAAGTGAGATGTCCACCATCTTGTGATTTACTTTAACTTTAAAAACAACTCAAATGATTTCACCTTGGTTTATCTCTCTTGAACTTTACCATGTTTCTCTCATTAAACTAATTAGATCCATCCTAGTCAATCACATTGGATCTCAACCATGTAATAGTCTGGGACCATTGGGATCTCCATACATTATAATCGATAAGCTGATAGTGAAAGGACTAAGTTCATTCACCAACTTACCTATTACCTGCTTTCAACTTTATCTTTAAACTTGATAACATGACCAGTACTTTTTTCAGTTGAAGCATGTGGAACAAAAAAATTGACCGGGAGATATGGTGTTCCTAACACCTTTTTCAGTTGTAACAAAATTACCATACTTGGAATTTGATTTGTTGTCCTATCTAGTTTCCCTTGTATAGAGTATATAGTTACATGTTTCTAGTTCAATATGGTTTAAGACAAAACTATAGCCTTATTTTTATAGAACAATCTAAGGTGGTGCATCCTACTATTTTTCCTTTTCTGCACCATCTATGCAATCTAATCCATTATCTATTTCATGGGTTAACATTATGGTTAAACCTAATGGATCATAAAGGTTTAAAAAGTTCAGGTATACATAAATCTCCTTAACTTAACTGTTGAAATTCCTATATGCTCTAGAGTTCTAGTGATGTTTAATGAGACATGGAGTTGTGAAAATTTTCAAACTTAAATATAATTGGCCACTAAAGACAAATTTAGATATTAATGGTTATATTGTCTTCAAAATATTAGAAATAGATACATGACTGACTACAAAAAGGGTTTAAATATTAACAAAGGTGTGGTTAGAGAAAGAGGTCAATTTTGAAAATATTACATAAGTGTACTGAGAATACTCCATGATAAATGTGAGAATCATCATCCAAAATACATGACATATAAATATTATGAGAATATATAAAGAAGTATTTAGAAACCCATTTCTTTTAATATGGAGAGAGAAAAATGAAGAATCCTACTTGACTATTCAAATGGGTAAAAAATAAACTTGTTTCAATTCACTTCTAAACATTATGCATTTCAGTATGGTGTCAAGTATGTTTAATAAGAAACATAACAATATAATGGATCTAAAATATTGGAGAAGCATAATTTCTTTAATTGAGTTAGTTTTGCAATGTTATATTCCAATATGGACTAGAGGTTCAAAAATTGAGGAGAAGGAATATGGTCTAGGTTTGGGGATTTGAATGAAAACTCAAATAGGAAGGAAAATATTCTTTACGTTATCTAAAGATATGCTTACTCCTCTTATATAAAGAATAAAATAAGAAGTGGTGTTCTAAATGTATAGAAAAATCAACATCAAGTAGAAAAATTCCAGATAACTTTAATATGGTAAATTTAAGATGGGTGTGGGAAAAAAATAAAATAGGATTGGTTCAAAATATTAATTGAATTTATTTGAATAAATATTGACACATCATTGAGTCATACAATTACAAGTTCTTTCTCACTTCACCGATAGAAAAAACATTCTTACTCCAAAAATCACACATGACAAATGCCACATATAACAGATGTGATGCTTGGCTTAGTTGCAAGGCAAGAAAAGAAAATAATCTGAAGATTGGATTCATTCGACCTTTTTTTAATGTAATAAGAGGATTGATTCATTCGACCTCTCACAGGAAAAAACCTCAGATGCATACAAAAAAAGGCTCCCATGTCAATCTTGTGGTATTTATAACCTAGAATATTGTCTAATAGCGTCTATGTTCTTTTATGTAAAAAATATCCTAACCCTTCTGCATCAGAACAGAAAAGGCCCCTAATCTGATTTAGAAGCTAGCCCATCCAAGCCAAGTTGTACCTCCATGCCCCGAATCTGCATAGCAATTGCAAAGGATGGGACATTTACCTCCTTGTAAATGAAAGATCTCAAAATATTTCCCATGCCACACTGAGCACGAAGTTCCTCCACTATGTCATAGATTCTCTAGGGAGTGGAAAAAGATCCACACAGAAGATTGTCTGCCTCCCTATTGTTGTAGTCAAAATTATTCACATTAAACCCATACTCGACACATCTCCTAAGACCAATCTCCACTGCCTCTACAAAGGCCTCCAGAGATGTGTGGAAGTTGACTCTCTCTGTAAAGGACAACATCACATGTCCAATAGTGTCCCGCACTAAACCACCCATGAAGTCTCGCCTCTTGAAACCTCACTTTTTAGAGAGAAAAAAAAACCCCATAGTTAGCTTCAGAAAAGTGGTCAATGGAGGCACCTACCTAGTAGATAAAACTCATGAGTTTACTCTGGTTGAAGTCTCAAACTCATGGAGTCTGAGAGAGTCATGGTAAACCTCTGGATGAACCTAAGAAAAAGGGACCACCTTGGATGCCTCCCTGAGGGTTTTAAGCACCTGACTCCAAACGACCACCGTAGAGAAGACTTTTCCCTCAAACTGGATGGCATAACGTTGTAGCCAAAGGGACCAACACACTTTCTGAGGTAGAGTACCCCACATCTAGCCAAGAAGGGAGAGGCATGATGCACGTTCCTAGCAGGAGTTGAGTCTGCAAAGGACTTCCTTCTCCCTGACGTTCCCTCCTTCCAACCCCATGAGAGGCCATGCTAGCACCATACCTCCTATGTCGCCTCCCCATGGAGGAACAGATGTTTGAAGGATTCACAACTTGGTTGAATACAACACTCGTAGTAGGAAATGAAAGGGATCAGGAACCTACAAATCATGTCATCTAGCATAGGACCCTTGTATATGATCTTCCAAGTTAGAACATTGATGTGGGCCGGGATATCAATGCACCAAAGACAATTGGTGAAAGTGTGACTAGGGAGTATTAGGAGTGTAATTCTATTCGCACATAGTAGTAAGAAACATCCATCATGATTGTCGTCCCAAATCCATGAGTGAAGAATTTGTCGACCTCTATGAACCTCTGTATGTACGGTCTATAGACCATCATCATCGATCAAGGAAGAAAGTAGGACCAGTCCCAACCCCTAGCATTATCATACAGCTCATAGACTTTGAGATTCAGATCAATGACCACATTTGTCATAATGTCAAAAACCATCATAGATCAGCTTCACTTGTCCATCCAAAGGGCACAAACTCATCCCCAATAGGAACCTAGAGTGCTCAACAACAAAGGGAAGGGCCTTCCAGACCCTCTTCCATAGGTTGGATGCAAAACTACCTAGGTTGACCTGTGTTGGTCTACATGGGTCCATCATCATCCGGCTAGAGTGATATTTGGCTACATAGAACTTTTCTCATAATGATCCCGCAATGAGGAAATCTCATGCCGCCTTGGTGAACCCCACCTCTTGGATTTAGTGGAAGTTGGGAATCCCCAGGCCCCTTTATCGATTGGCATTATGATGGTCGCCCACCAGACCCAATGACGACTATGTTCACCCTTCATTGATCTCCAGAGGAAATTAGCCATGATTCTCTCCATCTACTTTTGAGTTGATTTAGGTACAAGAGAGGCTAGAAGGGCTAAGATATGCACCAAGGAAAGCACGTGGCACACCAGCGTGAGGCTCCCAGCAAAGGAGAGGAGTGTGTATTACCAAGTGGCCAAACGGTGCACCATCTGATGAACCAAAGGTTTGAAAAAAGTCATATTTGACATGCCAGAGAAAAGAGGAGTACCCAAGTATTTGATGCACCCAGAGCTCCTCACAAACCCAAGGGACAGGTGTGCTACAACAGCCAATGTCCCATCATCATCATGTATCAAAAACTCATATTTCTAGCTATTGATCCTTTGGCCAGATGACTACTCATATGTAGAGAGGAGTCATCCAGTTGTTGGGGAGAGGAAGATTACCAATTCACAAAGAACACCACATCATTAGCAAATAGTAGGTGGGATGGAGGATGACGAATGCCTTTGTTCTTGTAGTGGCTAAAGATAATGACCTCCATCTATCTGGTCATCGTCCGACTCAACATCTCCTCGAAGATGAAGAACATGATAGGAGATAATAGATTCTCTTGTCGAAGCCCACGTTTACACTCAAAGAAACTCCTAGATATGCCACCAACAAACACCATCAACCAGGATCCCACAAAAGGACTTAAGCATAGTAAGATGAAATCCTCATTGAAGAAAAATCGGGACGTCACCACCTTCAGACCCCCCTAGAACAACTAGTCATATGCTTTCTGCATATCAATCTTCACAATCGTATTACCTCCATTTGGATCACTCTGCAAGTCATGGGTGAGCTCCTTCACAAGCCTGATGTTTGAGTTGATATCTTTGCCTCTTACATAAGCGCTCTACTCCTATGACATCAATGACGGGAGGTAAAAAGAGAGACTATTTGCCACAATCTTGGTAAGAAGTCGAAGGGAGAGATTCTCAATCCCTATGGGTTTGAGATCTGAGCCCATGTTGGATGGATCCTCAACCTTAGGCACCAGCACTAAATGGGAGCACAGCATGTTGTAGTGCAAAGTCCCACCCTTGAACTAGATCTCCACTATGTCCATAAAATCATCCTTAATCATTGTCTATGCAAAGGTATAAAACCTTGCAGTGAAACCATCAGGCTCTGGAACGATGCCGACATCAAGACTAGATAGGGCCATGAACCCCTCATGTGCATCAGGGCAAGCCAGTAGAACAAGGTTATATGCATCATCTATGATCTTTGGAATAGATTTGAGAAATATATCCTTATGTACAAAAGAAGCCAGTCGTTCTAGAGTAAACATGCTAGAGAAGAAGTCCACTGCATCATTCAGAATAGTCTCCCTATCGTCTGTAGATGATATGTCCTCCCTCTCAATAAAAATGCATCTGGGGCCTTCATGTCGGGTCTAGACAAAGGCATGAAAGAACTTGGTTATTGCGATCCCCATCTTTGAGCCATTTTATCCTAGATATATGTGGCCAGAAAATTTCCTCCTCCACTAGAGCCCCTCTCAATGAATCTTCTACTTAAGCAAGATCCTCCCTGGACTGATCAGAAGGGTCGTGATCCATGGTGAGCTACAGAATATATATCAGATCCTCCATGGTGCAAACTTTATGATGAACATCTCCAAAAATGTTCCTATTCCACCATTTAAGGGTCACTTTAATATTCCTCAGTTTTTTATAAAAACAAAAGCTGGGACCCCCCACACATCAATCCTCCAATGTTCTTGGATAACTTGCATCATCCCCAAGTGATTCAGCCACATAGCCTGGAATCAAAAACCTCCCTTCCTGGTTCTAGCATCCCTTGCAACATCAAACTCTATCAGAAGAGGGTGTGGTCAAATCCTTCCATCCTAGTGAGATGAGTGCTCTTCATCTCAAAACCACAAGATCTTTGGTGGATGTTGTCAAACCCACAATCCAGTCATGCCTACTTTGTCGGGAGGCAATGTTAGCTATCAACCCAAGTGTGGGTACTCTCAGTGAAGGGAATCTCCCTCAGATTTAGTGTTGCGCTCTGACACCTAAAGTCGGGCTCAAATCTTCCTAAAATCATTCTTGTCTTTATCCCACCCAATTGATCTTGGTAGTATGTTGGACAAGTAGAAGTGCATACACTTTATAACTAATTGCTACATGCATGACTGGCATGAGAAGAGATAGAGGCGGTGACAGACAATGGGACAGAAGATGTGAATCGCCTACGGTCGCCCATTGCTCTGGCATCATAGGAAGAGTACCCCTTCGTTCCTTATTTGACTTTATGAATTGGAATATCCACACATTAGCCGCAGGTGATCAATAAGTGTGCCTACCAACATCTTCAACTCCTGGAATAGTACCCTCCTAAGTTGGGTCGAGCAGCTAGCATACACAAAGGACATGTAATGTATGTTTCCTTAGGCATCGGCAACTGAGATTGTCATATGCTGCCCGTTGGATGAAACCAACATGGGGTCATCACCTCTCTTGGCAAACACCCAAAGCTTCCCTGCATATTGGACGTTAGTTTGCACCCAATCACATTTTTTTCTGCCTCTAAACATGATTTCCTACTTTGCTTCTACAGAGGGCTTCAAAATTGCTACCATCAGGGTTGATATTTCCTAACCAACCTGGAAATCCTCATCTTCGTCTCCTTGTTCCCTACCCCTCTTGCATTCCACACAATAACTGGATTCATGACAAAAACCGTAAGGCCCCTGACACCAATCTAGGTATCGCTAGTGGCTACTAGTCAGAAGCAACGAACTAAGCCCACAGATGTACTATCCTTGAATACCATAGGTCGTCCCTGGAGCAATCGTCAAGAGAAAGAAAGGGTCTTGAGGATCATCATCATCCCCAAGCCTCTCTGCCAATGGAGTTGTGATGTTGCCTGGACCCCTTCATGAGATTTGCCTATCTCTAATAGGTATTGGGCACCACCTCAAGGAAATCACCCGGACAGGGGCTACGGATATGCCATTTGATCCCTTCTCTATCGATAACTCATTCGGTTCCACCAGGTGGACCTCGTTGGGGAGGAGGTAGGTTGGTCTCAGAGCAAAGAGATAGAGATGGTTCAAAGACCTGGTTAAGGGTAGGTACCCTGATGACACCAGCACTGCCCACTACAACCCCCGTCCCTCCTCTATTACATCCTCTCACTCCTCCTTCACAGCTCCTCATCCTTCACTCTCCACTGGTTGGGATAACACCAGCATCCTTAGTTGAAATAGTAGTAGCCAAAGGTCGAGCATCATGTTCCCCCAGTCAACTAGTTGGAAATTAAGGGACCGACCGACCAGAGTGAGGTCGCCCTCCTGGTCACAAACCTCCTGGCCAACAATGGCAGCGAGATGAACTACGAAACATCCTCCATCAAAAAGCATGTCTAGCCATTGCAGAAGCGGATCCTCAAACACTTCCACAAGGGCCAAAACACCTGTCTGGTCCCAGTCCCCTAATCTTCATGCAGTGAGCCCAACCACACAACCTGACTCTCTAATCAGTGAGTCGATATTATCATGTTGTCACCCAAAAGCTGGGAGCCCCTTGAACCACACCCCCTGTGTTCGATGGGCCTCTGTTGAGGCCGTCAACCTTGTCGAGTAGGAGTATATGCCAACCGGTCGTAAAGCTCACCTCGGGGAGAGTGTCGAGCACGGGGGGGGGGGGGGGGGGGGGGGGGTTCTCCTATGACCACTCTGCCAGTATGCTAGGGATTTTGGCATTGATGTTGCCAGTGGCCCAGTTCAAGGCAGCGAAGGCACCTGTTGCGCTCGAAGTTGTAGTTATGCGGTGACGTCGTTGCCTGCCTTCGTTGAGGTGTCTGAGAGTGAATGTGGGTGTGGGCTCTATCAAAACCTCCTTTTGGTCTAAGTGGTGGTGAACCAAGGCTTCTGTTTTCCGCCCATGTCACACTCGCCCATTGACGGATTCAGGGGGGTCAAGCAGGGGCACATGGCCCCTTCAAATTTTAGATCTTTTAAGATATATATAATATTTATTTAACATGGTATCATGATTAATATTTATTGTTAGGTGTTATCTAATACACATTTATATATATGTTGTCATATTTTATATAATTTTAACAACAAATAATGTCATTATAAATGTGGCATAAGTAAGAAAACAAAAAAGGAAACACATACATATAAGACAAGTTTCATATGAATATTGATGTTTTCTCACTTTTATAAATAAATCTTGATATTTATGAATTTATAGTAATTCTAATAAATATATGGATAATATATTACGAATACATACATTTATGTCGAATTATTAGCTATAAATATAACCATATATATTGACGAAATAAACAACCCAATATGGATAATTAGTGGTATACTTTATTAAATGTAAAATTCTATATCACGTATAAATAATTGAATATATAACAATTATATATAGTACTTAGTTATACATGTGTATAGTTTGCTTATGTTGATGATATAAGATGATATTTTTCTAATTCAGGTAGAATAAAAGCTAAAATACCAAAAACTACTCAACATTGATATTTTCCTTTAGTTTGTAGTTTCATAATGTATTATTAATAATGTTGTTAAAACACATATTTTTATATTTTTTGAAATATCAAATGTATTTGGTAAAATAATGACACATAATGTATTACTATATGATAAATTGGTAAAATAATATAAATATAAAATAATAATAAAATGTTTAGAAAATTGTTACATATTATTTACTCCTTATGATATGACTATCAATGACATGTTAGTTTTTTATTGCGTTAGATTATCTAGAATGTAAAACACATCTTGAATGTTAATCATTAATGTCTCAACTATTCAAATATTTTGTCTTTTTAGTGAATTGACTATCCAGTCATACTTCTATATATAATTTTATGTAAATGTTCTCTAAAGTACTCATATTATTTTTATTATAATGTAAATAATAATGTATTTGGTATTTTATTTATATTCAACATTAGATATATTTATAATTCAATAATTAATAAATTCTTCATAACATGTATTCAATTTTTAGGTAAAAATAATGAATAAGTTAATATCATGATGTGTAAATTGTTTGGCTTGTATTATATTGTTTATTTCTCAACTTATATAATACAATTATTACATAGTATCAGTTTTACAATTCAGTTTTATTGAATACTATGTTAATGTTACTTTTAAATGACTAAACTTTACAAAATCATCACATACAAAATTGTTTGCACGATCTTAGAAAATGAATAATATTCTACAAATAATGTTTAAAATAAAATGCATATGGTTTTGTTAAGATGAACTACATTCATGAAAAACTAATTTTAAAAAATGGTAGTCTTAAATAAGAAAAGTTATATATTTTCTGTTAGTGGTTGTGGTTTAGAATGTATTTTAAATGTGTATAAAATATTATAAGATACATAATCTTAGTTAATAATACATATAGATATATGATTATTCTAATTGTATAGAAAATTAGGTAGTCCACAAAGTAAGAAGTTATATCTTTGACTTTTTTTTGTCGATGTAAGATCCATCAATTTTCCTATCCAAATCAAGATAAACGATCTAATAATATGTATTTGGACAATTCGATGTTCTCTTTGTCTTATGTAAATAAAAAAGTATAAATTTAATATAAACTTCCGCGCTCGCCGGTTGCAAAGCTCAGACGGGAAGAAACCTCCCGGTTGCACCAGGTATGGCGTGAGAACTTTAGATACGTGAAAATAATAGTTTTTCATTTGGGTGGTGGAGGACGGTGAGATTTGGCCATCCCCTCCCAAGCAACTATTCAAATTGCTAGGATTATCCACCCACATATGTCGTACTTCAAATCACTGTTGTGTTTCTTCTTTTTCGGTACCTTCGCGCTTGAAGCAGATTCACTCGGTGTGGCAGCCTGCTGCTGTTTAATGGCCTGCCTAAGTCTTTGTAGTTCCAAATGCATGTCAGGTGCCTGAGCAAACTGAGCGGTCACCTCCAAAGACTTCTAATACGATCATTCTACGACAGTCGAGTGTGGATTCTAATACAGTCGGGACCAGTATTGAACTACGACAGCTCAAACAGAACCCCGTCCCATCTTGTAAGGTTCTCGGCATCGAGTGGATTCTTGCTCGGCCTCGGCGTGGGCGTGTTCGAAGAAGAAGAGCCTGTCGAGGTTGTTCTGGGGCACCGACCCCTGGCACGAACGGACGGGAGATTCGAGAAAGGCAGAGTCGTCCGGTATACGACGGGAAGAAGCAACGAGTAAGAGGAGCAAACGTGACGGCGGCTCAAAATCTACTATTCTACTCTACTAAGTTCCACAACTCGACTGATCGTCTCCGTCCTCTATATTCCGTATAAAAGCTCGTCACAATGTTATAAGAATCTTCGTTGATCTAGTGGTGCCTCGAAGTAGTCCAGGACAAGGAGCAGGTAGCTTCGGCTATAGTTAAATAGGCATATTTTGTATTGCGCTGTCCAGGATGTCGGCAAGTATGTTAAGAACGTCTAAACAAGAGGCCCTGCATGTGGTGCTAGTTCTTTTATGGCTAATCATTTTGAATTCAATGTGGAGTCCGTCAGCAAGTTATGCCACAATTTTTTTCTCTCCATTAACTTTTTTAAAGACACTACCATGGTCACTAACACTACTATTTTTCAGGTTGTCGATCATGAAAAAATGTCATATTGCTGATTGAAGAAAAGTAAATTGGGGATGTACGAGACTACTAAAGTTGCTTCGCTTGTATCAATTGCATGTGTGACCTCTATGGCCTTTTTTGGGCATATGAAGATCCAAATTTGAGAGTTACTTCGACAATCATCCCCTACCTATTATTTTAACGTTTGCCATGGTGTGGCCAGTTTCCTTCGATGAACACTTTCTGTGACATTATTGTTTCCTTTGTTGGTGCTGAAGCTGAACGGATTTCACAACAGGTCGAATATCCTCATAAGGGATGATAGGTTTCGAGAACAACTTATTTCCGCAGGTAGTAGAATTGCTACAGACGTTCTTAATTTCTATGTTGGTATATAACGGACGAGGTATTTAGAGGACAACTTGTTCCCACTCGTAGAAGAATCGATGCAAATTTTCTTGTTGAATAAGATGGTGAGATGGCAATAGCGCTCTCACATCACTTTGGCGTCTCTCATGGTGAAATTAAGCCTCACATTCCTCAAGTGTGTTGTCTATAAAGCTCATTGCCACCAGAAGACGATCATATTGGTTCCCCTGGTGTAGTTCTGAGCCTGGCTTGCACAAGCCACGAGATAGTTGGTGTCTCTAATTTTTTATTAAAAAAAATCTTGCTTATGAAATAGTTTCATACTAAAGTTGTCTTTCTTATACATGGAATCTAAGGAATATACCATTAATTTTTCATTGTGGACACTAGCCTCTTGAGACTTTTAATTTGATGATAACAATAATAGATGGTGTCATCTGAATTTTAGTTATTTTACTTAGTTATATAATTTGTTAGATGAAGTGTAAAAAGTAGTATCAAATTAATATTCCATGAGATTCAATGCTAATTGTTTATGTCCATTTATTTTACACTTGTCTCATACTTTTTCTTCAAAAATCTAAATGCCTTGATTGACATGATCATTTTTACATTACTTATTGGCATTGTCAATGATGTTGGAGACATAAATCAAAGACTTTCCAAAAGTTATTAACTTCAATGACAAGCATCATTGTAGACAAATTATATAACTATCAGTAACGCACGCCCTTGCAGCTCACCATCCAACATGGAACTCTCATGTGCAGCGAAGGAATGACTCTAAGGAAGCATCATACAAAATACACCAACATAGTCAACAACTTGGTCGAGTGACATGGTCTCCACAATGTGAAGAGACCCTACTCAGCAGGTTAAGAACAAGAAAATTATTCTTATGAGGTATATGTTCCTCTAACATGTGAGTTTCTCCAATTCATGATGATGTAACTTCAGTCATGCAATATATTTTTCATTAGAACTGCTTCTCAACCGTGCTTTGAAATTCCGGTTTTAGTATTGGATATTTTATTGTGCCTCCTAAGAATGATCACCATTTCACATATCTCTTTCTTCACTTGTTATGAAGCTTTTAGTACATTATTTTCGTGTCCTTCTACCTTCACTTCCAAATTCTGAATTACATTCCGTGTTGTGCATGTCACATTATGTTTTCAAATAAAGATACACATATTTGGTATCCCATTTTAAAATAATAAATGGAATGGTAAGGACTTTGAAATGTTTTATCAAATAGAAAATCATGATCATGTTGGATATTAATATCTACTTTGTTACATGTTTATTCCTAAGCTCTGCATTAATAGTTTTTGTATAATTTTCTCATAAGAATTTGGCCTAATATTTTTTCATCTATTCGCTATACATATTTGGACAACACATGCATGATTTCCTATTTTTATTTTGAAACCGAACTAGACTTGTGAATTAGTAGATTCTTTGCATCATCTTATAGTTAAAATTTATCCAATAAATCCAAGTCTAACCCATCTTTTTCTCAAACTTGCTTCAACTATATGCCAATTTCAATGATCTTTTTAATGCACTTGAATAATATTTTATTAGCTCTATTTTTGTTCAATTTGAGATTTTTTAAAATGAATCTATTTCATGTTATCAAAAAGTAACATCAATACTACTATTTATTCCTCATGAAACTATGTGACGAATGATTAACAAACTAAAAGTTTAATAGAATGTTTACTCTACAAGATAAATTTACATAAAATATTGGACAAAACTTTGGTACTTAGTAATAACAAAACTCATTTAAAAATCCATGAGTATAAATAATGACACAATTACATCATATCAAGTGGAGAAGAATTTTATATTCACACTACTAAGGGCTTATGTTCTCTTAAAACCTTTAATATACAATTCATAGTTAAGGTTTGAATTTTCAAAATGTAATATATGTACAAAAAAAAATTTCATTGAATGTTTTAGTAAGCCTAACTAAAATTTAGACAGAGTTAATTCTTATTGCACATGATATAAGTTTGTTTACATGAAGAAAGCACCCTAATTGTTAAAACCCGATATATTACACCATTATTTATTCTTACACAATGTGGAGGATATCGAACTTCTATTTTGTTAGTTAAATAAATTGTAGATTTAAAATTATAACCACATTATTGATAAAAATTAAGTAGTGTATACGCACATGTTGTCAATTTTAGTTGTAAAACCATAAATCATTCACAAATACCAACTAAATGAATGTAAAAGATGCAAATATTGTCATTTACATACTATAGTAAATAATGACCAGCTAACAGTAGTGGAAAATTGCATTAGTTCATATGAAATTAAGATGATAGCCAAAACACACTATATGTCAAACTGCATTTATTATATATAGCATGTAAATAGATATATAATTGATTGTTGAACCAAGTTCGTTTGCAAACAATTCTTTGAGTTATAGTTGCATTACACAAATACTTCCTAATATATTATAATGACTTATTACAAAAGTTGAAAACCTACATGTATATTAGAATAATGTCCTCTACAAAGAAATTGACCTAAGAAATTCTTGTACGAATCAGAGAATCTGTACAAGTAGATTTCCTCAATTTTTTACTCGAATCCTAGAATTAGAGAATGTACCCTATAATAGTTGATATCGATTGATACTATAAATTTATATAGAAACTACAAATCATTAGTTGTTTTACGATTATTTGATTTCTGATAATTTAAAAAATTATTCTATGAATATTAACTTTGAAATTATTAAAAAAATTGAAAAAAATCGCAGAAGTAAAATTTGAATGACATCATTCATATTATGCATTTTAATCTTGTTTGCAAAACATTTAATTGAAGTAAAAGTTCTCTTGTTCAGTATTGTCATTAGAATTGAAATAGGTATAATATAAACCAAACACATACTTCGTGTATACCAATAACAAACTAAGTGTCATGTTACTTTGGTATCATAACATTAAAGCATAGTTTTGTGATTTTTCTTGCAGGAAACAATAGCTTTGCTAGACTCATTGGTCATTTTTTTGTTATAATCAATAAATTTAAATGTAAGAAACTTTTTTATCATAATTTGCATTTAGCTCTCTATAAGAATATTATATCTCCTTTGTTTATAGAGTTGATATTATGCAATTTTGCACGATAGATTCCAAGTATGGATTACTTCAGCTACAATATTGAATTAATAGTTGTAATAAATCCTAATAAAAAAGCAAAACATGATAAAAGTTATTTTCTTATTACTATATAAGGCTAATTTCTAAATATTTCATTTTTAAAATGTTTACATCATGGAGAAACGATTGTTATTATGTAGAAAACTATGATTGGGATGATTAAAGTAAGATATTTATGAACATGTAGGTTGTGGATAATATGATAATAAAAAAGACACCGATAATTACAATCACAATGAAATGATCATAAATAGATACGGTACATTTTCTAAAACAACTAAAATGAAAATAGAACTAAGGTTGCCACATATATAAGAAAGAACAAATGAAAATATAAAATTGTTCCATATAAAAGTATATATGTAACCAACATGAATGACAACACTAAAACAAAGCACAAAAGGTGACCAGAAGCAAATCATATGTCTAAAAAATGTAATAATGAAGGAAAGAAACATTAAGAAGCCAATCTAATAGTCAAGCTTTTGTCATTTCGATAAGATATTACTTGCTATGCTTAAATTCATAATATTCTTCATGTATAATACATTTATGATAATTTGAGAATCAAATCTACTTCAACCACAACATGTCACTTAACAATCATGTGCATATCACGTGCAACGTAAGTACTAGTATTAGTTTAATTGATTAAGCACCAATGAAATTAAGATGTCATTTTTTTTTATCTAATAGATTACAAGGCGTGACATGTAAACATAGAGAAGAAATGCAAGACTAGTTCAAAGTCTGACGTAAGAAACCCTTAAAGATGCCCCAAACCTACTTGAAAAGGTTGGATATTGAACTAGAGGATATATAAAAAGTGAATTTGTTCCTAGATTCAATATCTTAGAGTAATAAATATAACAGTAATATCAAATTAGATGATTACAAAATAATAATGCTTCTTCGTGTCAATTAGGATTAAGATATAATGTTATTGTTCGATAAATCTCTTAGAGAAATCATAATACGACTCTCTAATTGATATGATTTAAGACACACTCCCTTCCCTTGTACAATATCTAAAGAAAATGTAGGACATTAGTAGCCCTGAAGATCCTACCATGTGGTCATGAATGTTTCACAATTAATATTTTGAAGGCATATTACCTTAAAAATGTTTAGAAAATCATATGGAAAACTTTATTTTTAGTATGTGGGAGCGTAGGGATCCTTTGAGGAGATAAATTGTTATTGACATACCAATATGGATTTGTCTCTAGAATCTACCATTAGAGATATGAAGAATTCATGATTTTCTATGTAGGTATGTATTTTGGTAAGCCGTGTTGTCTTCATTTCTTACTAAAATATGTTTAAGTGATTCAATTGTTACCAACTATACCCACATTTCCCAAGTGTGCCTAAGGAATACACTATGATATTCATGGTTTTTTAGTAGAGTGGGTTAGTGATTCATGTGTGTAGTTTGAGAAATAGTTCGGCATAAAGACAATCTAAAACAACTACTTTCCTATTATTGGTGTGAGGAAAGGTCTAGCCCCATCACACAAATGTGATGCAGGGCTTTAGTTGTTTCTATAACCTCCCCCTCCGGGTGCCCCAACAGGTTTCAAACCCAAAACATGAGCAACAACCAATAGCATTCTTAACCAGCTAAGCTAGTTGTTAAGTGTGGGCATAAGGAAAATCATCTCAAGAAGCTACAACAACATCATTAATATAGTCCCACACAATCACTAACACAAATCAAATGTGGGTGATATGCATTTATTGCAATAATATTGAACAATAAGTGTATCATATGGTTATAGAAACATACAAACATTTACATGAAGATGCTTTAGCAATCATAAATATAGCAAATCTTGAGGTTTCCTAGTCGCTGGAAACAAAGGTGTCCCAAAATTTATCGTCAACATTTCCACCCACACTCAAAATATTCAAGTAGGAAAAAATAGTCTCTTAAGACCATAAAATAAATATACTTACAAAATTTTGAAAGATCATAATCATATTAAGAACACCCGCTCACCACTAATAAAAAGAGTCAAGAGTCCAAAAGATGATGATGAGTTAAGATCAAATGTCACTATCATTTGTAGGGGGTCCAATAAGAAATCTTGGTGGCTGAAAACATCATTATAGCCTCTTAGAAAGTTTCAGGAATCAACAAAGTGGGTTATCTTTGACACTCTTTTTTTAGTTTTTTGAGTTCTTTGAGTGATGATCCTAGTCTACTTTATGATTAGGGTCACACTCGTGAACTTAAATAACAATTGCCACAATGAGAAGGTTGCTAACTGAGGCATATTTATGACTAATAAACATTCCACTATGGCTACCTTGCTTGAATGTCGTTGTTGGAGAATTGTAGGAGTCTAAACTCCAATTCTAAAACAATCATCTACTTTACTAAAGTCTGACTCAAATTGCTGTCAAAGCACCCACTTATATACACACATATCCTACATTTCCCTATCATCCTAATATACCCTAGGATCCTTCATATGCACCAAATTTCTAGACAAACAAACACCATACTGAGTGAAAAATATGACATGAAAGTAGGACGCCCATCAGATGCATGCCCCAATTTTCTATCCTGATATTTTATGCATTATAAAACCTAGAAGTATCCAAAAGATAGGATGCACAATAGATACATGATCCATGTTCTCAATACCGCATTGAGCATATACATCACGTGAGAAGCTATTCAAAGCCTCCAGAAATTAGGGTGCCCATATATCCGTTCCCTAATTCCTTGCCCCTCCCAAGTTGACCAATCATATCTATGTCACCCAAAAAACACTCTAGAAGGCTCAGAAAGTAGGGTGCCCATTTATCATGTGTTCTACATTCCTCACTCTTCCACATTGATCAGTCAGCTCTGTGTTATCCAAATACACCCAGAAAACAAATAAAAAGTAGGGCACCCACTTGTCACACACCTCACATTTTTTCCTTGACCAATTTGAATGGAATGTATCATGTAGACTCTATAAACACCTAAATTTGCTTATCTGGCATCCAGACACCTTATAGCCTCCTTTGGACTTAGAAAACAATCCAATCTAGACCCTAACCGTAGGTATTCTCCTAGACACTATAAATATAGCACCCTAACCATGATGTATAATGGATAAGAAAGTTTGAGTGATGTTAGATCTTGGAAGCTTGAGGGATGAGATATTTTGAAGGATAGATTTTGTAAACTCATTGAATATTATGAAAGATAGCACAAGGCCTAGATATTAGACCTTGCTACTAGGCTACCAAAGTGGATATTCCCCTTAAGACAGAATGGATTATTTCATCCCAAATAATGGTCAAGAAATGTGGATAGGTCACAATGTGATCCATCCTCTTCCTCCCCTTTCCAACCCCTTGTTGTGTGATTATAGAATAATGTAGTGTTCGTGATCACCAATATGATTTTGAAATTACTAACATCACTTTTGTATATTATTATCTTTCTATTCTTGTATCTCATCCTTCTCCCTTCTTATCCTCTTTTTGATCCCTCTATAATGTGAGGATATCAGCAATAGGGGGTGTTGATCACCTATATAATCATGTTATCTCTAGCACTTGATTTGTAGATGGTCTTTTTTTATAATTTATTTCAATGTAACTTGCACACACAAGCCTTGTTGAAAAGAAAATGAAGCTACATAACCTCATCGAGATTTATGATATTGCAAGGATCTAGTGAGGGTACTAACACCTTCTGCATGTGTAACTTGATGTTTTACCTTGTTATCTAGATTTTTCTAATTTTCCTAATCCACCCTATTTTCCTAAGTGTCACTAATTATTTCCTTCATTTTTCTGAACAAAAGTGGTCGCAACTCCATTTCTCATCCCACTCATTAGTGTCCACCCCCACCCCCACTCCCACCTCCCGATTTCCCTCAAGACTGAAACCACAGTTACGATGATTAGGTTTGAGATTTAGATCAAAGTCCTCCTAGTGAAAGCTAAAGTACAAATGAAAGAATCATTACAAAAGTCATCAATGGAATAGTGTGTATAAAAGAAACTGGTATGGCTCAAAGTGGCTCTCACATCATGAAATTCATTATCTAGGGGTAGGGGAAATTTATGCGATGAAATTTCCTTATTGGTAAAAGAATATGTGCAAATTGTTAGTTTATTTATTGTGGCGTACATGAGATAGTTTTGGATTGAATGCTTCATTTGTTAACAAATAGACATAAGACTATTATTGAGGACTCTAATGGGAGTAAATGAATTGGATCCCAAGAAATGTATAAACACCTTGGGTTTTCACTAAAGCATACAATTCCATTAGATCATTTTGTACTAAATGTAATGATCATTTTAGAAACTCTTTGTTGTTTGTCCAAACAACAGATTGTCGATGAAGGAATATTTTTTGAGTGGGATAATTGATATATAGGGTGATTAAATGCTCACCTTGTGAAAGATAGACATATTTTATTGTAACTTCAAAATGATGGTCATCTATACACAATTTTGGTTGAAAAAAATAGTCAATGACCATCACATAATTATGATCCACAATTTGAGGACTTGTAGAATAAAAAAGGTACTCGTTTTGATGTATGCATTCTCAACATTGTAAGTATAGCTTTTAAAATATATCAATAATTCTAGGTTGTCTCTAGTTGTAGTAACATTAATTGTAATATTGTTTTCAAACTAAAATTAGTAAATATTTTTCTTTTTTAGTGGAATCAGGATGCTTATATTGATTTTCAAGTAAAACAAGAAAAACATAAATCATTGATATTTCCTTGAAATCATCTAATGTAGATCCAAAAGTATAAGATGTTTAAGATTTGCCAAATGGTTCAACAAAAAAAGATTTGCCAAATGAAAGATACAAATAATATCTTATTTCCATCAAAGAAGAGGAGGCTTTTTGAGGATAGATTTCACTTCACATTGCTTAAATAGATAATGTAGTTTTAGGATGCACTACTTATATGAGATGACACTGGAACCTAGAATAACTAGAAATGGCATGGAAATAATGTACATAATTTAGAAAAGAAGATGTCAACATCAAGAATTAGCACTACAACTTAATTAATATGTGATGGTAGAATACTACATAATGGAAGAGGAATTGCTCGACCCAAATCTACATTCATCTCAAGACAAAGCCTGCTATAGTATAGTAATTAGTAGAAAAAGGTCACCAAAAATATACCTTCGCTATATAAGTGTGTAAAGTCAACTAAGATAAAAAAAAGTATTGCATGGAGATATAAATTTGAGCTTATAGTTAAAAAGATCTAGTCCATCACTTCCTGGGCCCAAAGTTGTGCATCCCACCTCCTCCTTGGTTGTATTGAAGATACCTTGTATGTATCTCTTGATTGTATACTTGGCTATATACTTGGTTGAGCTATTCTTCCCTATTAATTAGTCTTCCGCTTTTCCTATATTATATTTTGAGAAAAACATGAGAACATAAATGATATTTCCCACTATGACTGCCCGTATATTGATGATGATGATGATGTTGATAATGTTGATATTGAGTGCAGGCAACCTCCTCATTCAGAGGCTGGAACTTGTACATTGACCTCCTACCTCATTTGGAGAGAAGGATCCTGGTGACCTCCCCCATCGCATTGAGGTGATGGAACCACACAAAATATATAAGCATGCCTCTCGAATAAGTATAATGGGGATTTGTAATAAAATTTGAATTGTTTCAAAATAAATATCTTGTTGATTAAATATTGGTTTTGAAAAATTGCTAGTTAGACTTTTGAATATAAGTCATGCCAACTGTACTGTTTTTCAATAAATTGTTTTACTTGTTTTTGCAATTGCATGATTATGTCTTGATTTTCTTGATTTTAGGCAAAACAAATGAAACATTGACTAGATCGCTTCCGCACTCGAGCTCCATTGACACATCTCTCCATGTCATATTTGTTTCTCATCGCATCAAGTAGAATATGATCATCCTCCCCACACCATATACCACACAGCCTCATGCCTTGCCCATCCATATTATAAATTATGTATGTAGCATATTTCAAATGTAAAGGTGTATATAACAATTATGCTGATATAATATGATAATTCATATTTATATAACATACGCCCTCCTATCTGGTGTATATATAAAATATTAAGCAAGATTAGGATATAAATCAATAAGCTTATAATGTAAGTCTAACAAAATAGAATCTCAAGGGTCTGAGTGCAATAAATAAATATCATCCATCTACATCTATAACATACACCCTCGTATGGAGTCATCAGAGGGGAAGGAATGTCCAAAAGAAGACTACATGTTTCATCCAACTTGTAAACAACGGTTTCTAGAAATTCATGCTCATATTTATTGGAGGTGTAAATGTTGAGAGTTTTAGAAAGAGAGATCTTAACTCACTAATCACCCGCAAGCGTACGGGGGTCAATGTAATCGAGTGTCAAACACAAGGATCTAGGCTAGTTAGGCATAAATATGTTAACTTTCATTAATCTAAATCAGGTTATAAAAGTTGGATTGATTACACACTAAAGGGGGGAACTAAAACAAAGGTTCAAAGTAAAAGATGTTAATTAAGTGATTAAAAACTTGGGTATTAGATTTCACTACCATACCATCATATCATATGAATATACAAAATAAAGATCGTTGTTTAACAAGAAAGGAGGTTGTTATCGTCATGCATTTTGCAATGCCATGAGATGGTTCTCAACATCACATAATGCTCCCACGTATATGCTTAGTTTGAAACACAACCAAAATCCTCAATAATCTCTAGCCACTCCTGTGGTCAAGAGAATATTGCCATAGATCCTATTCCATACTCCCTAATGCATTCTCACGAAGCACAAGGCAATCATAAAACTTGTATAAGAGGTGGCCAGCCAACCATAAAAGCAAGAAAACACCATATCCATCCATGGAAGAAGGCTAATTAACTAGAAATAAGCATAAATTTTGAGTTCACATGAACAATGGCATGGGAGATACTCTCCCATGCCCAAGAAAAGAGCTCTACTCATCCATAATGAAGATATGAAGATACAAGACAGTAATTTTAGAGTTTTGCATGCTTAAGAGAAGGAAAAGCTAGAGGAACCACAAATGTAGGCAAACGGGAGATAACTCTAGCTAGAGGACAAAATTCCACCCTTAAAACTATTCAACTCAGACAATCTTTCCTCCCGGAAAGCTTGGTTGAGAGAAGTAGCTCTGTTGCACCTTAGGAAAAGAAAATGGAGAAGAAATGAGGTGGAATGGAGGTTCTCTCATGAGAAACCACCTTCTTCCACCCCAAAATTTCCCTCCTAAGCTCTGGAACTTCTCTTGGATGTAAGGCACTTCAAGAATGACCGAGCATAACTGCCTATTGGGTTGCATTTCTTTTTTAAAATGATGGGCGATCATTTTTGGTTTTTCAGAAACTGATAATGATACGACGTGTCTTTTGGAGGACACGAAGTGTGCTGTCATTTGATCCCACTGAGTATTGTTGATGCAGTGAGGTACACGACATGTCGAACAGAGACACGCCTTGTGATAGCTTCTTGGAGTTGATTCAAGTGAAAGACACATGATGTGTTTGATTTAATGCACACCATGTGCGTTGGCTGAAAAGTATAGTCGACCTTCATGTCCCAAGAACACATTGTGTTCACAATCAAACATGTCGTGTCACCACTTTGTCTATTCTTAGATAGGAGTTTATAGAAATGTGCACATCCTGTGTATCGTAACACACGACATGTTCTTTGTCTCGTGAGGCTTCTTGTAAAGGGACACGTCGTGTCTTTTAGGGAACACACCGTGTCCGATGTTGTTTCTTTAGGAAATGACTCTAAATCAGTTGCAAAATGTGGAGAAGTCCCATTGGGGTCAGATTTGAGTTGGGCTATCTCCAATTTGATATTTTCAATATATGTCTGCAATCAACAACATGTGATAATAAAAATAACTAAAAAGTGTGACAAGATGAATATGAATAGAGGCTAAATGGAGACAAAATGAACTAAATTTGTGTGTGAGAATGTGCAAAAAGTTGATATGAAATACACACAACAAATCCCCCTAAGCTTGAACAGTTGCTTGTCCTCAAGCAAAAAGAACAAAGAAACACAAATGAAGGAATTTTCAAGCTCATGCATAGATTAAATGAAAGAAATATGCACATAAGGCTCAACCAACCATGATCAACATGTTTATACTCATAACCATCAACTCAACTTAAACATCAATGAAAGAGATTTTTTTTAGTTCATGAAGGGTGGTCTCAATTTAATGAATCAATCAACTCAACAACACTAAATAGAATTTGAATAGCCAAGCCAAACAACTAGTGGATGCACAACATGATTTCTCAGCTATTAAGGATACAAATGATGAAATCTTAGTTAATATTAGCAATTTTAATTGATTTTCTCTTTTCCTAAAAGATGACTTCACAATGGATTTTGGGATCCGACACTCGGCTACTAATGTAGGCTTATGCACACGTAGAGTGTCGGTTGGGGTGTTTTTACCCCCCTTCTTCTAGATGCATATCACCTAACCGTCATTGCCTGATCGGTCTCACACTAGGCTAGCATGATATGTGGGAAATTTAGCCATCTTTTATGGGGTATGAGTGTGAAATAAATTGAAAGAAATTTTAAAAATTTTCCACAACATAGGCGAGTCAATGAAATTGCAACATTAGCTAGATTTCATTCATTTGTTTTGAAAAACTTTCACTGAAAGAGTGGTTGAAAATGCACTAAGAGCTTGGCAAGGGCATCCCGTATTCTAAATGATGTTGTAAAGTTGATTTACTCACAAAAATTGAAACCATTACAAGTTTAAAGCAATCAAGGATGTGAAAGGTGAGTGTTCAAGCTACAAGTATAAGCTAGAATTAAGCGCATGTTGGAGGCCAAAGGGTTTCAATTTATCTATGCATGCTCTTTACAGTTCCTTCAAATGACCAATTAAGGTGCAAGAGGACAAGATGGTTCAAACTTTTTAGGAAAAATAGTATATTACATCAAGATAGCCTCACACCATATTAGATTTGCCACAAAAAGAAAGAAATCAAGGAACAGACATGAAAATCAACATGAAAAACAACAAAATGTAAACTACATTACCAGCCGGTTGCGTCCCCCCAAAGCTTGAAATTTATAGTGTCCTCACTTCATCAATCAAACCTATTGAGAAAGCAATTGGGTACCTATCATGGTGTGCATCAGTGGGAGGGTCTAGGGCCCATATGATTAGAAGGGAAGAACTGGATAACGAGATCTTTGTCATCTAGAACATCAACCCTCATGGGTTGTGGAACAAACTCAGGCTACATATGGGGTGTAGGTTGGTGCTATTGTGACATGGAATAGTGGCCTTGAGAAATGTGCCAAGTATCCATGCAGTGAACCACATCATTCATAGAAGAGAATTGTTGACCCATCAGGTCTAGTCAGCCGTCCATGTGGTCAAACCGCTACTGCACATAGCCATAAAGATGCCTAACATCAGGCATGGCCTAGGAGTACTCTGTTTGCATTCTTGTGGAGGGTGGTGGTGGAGTAGTAGGGGGTGACTCAGTAGCATATGGACCTCTAGCGGCATCTACTTCCTATGGGGTATTCAGAATGACCTTCCAGTTGTCTTTTTTTTCAAGGTGATGTGTTCCAAATCTGGAATGTCAATGTACTGATCTTTATAAAAGAACTAGAACTGCCTAAATTTGGTGTCACTATTGGCTACCCTTGAGATCTAGCCTACAGAAAGAAGTTATTGAATATCCAACAGGTTTCTACCTGGTGCATCTTCTAGACCTGTCAGGTCAACGTCCAACTTGTTGGCAATAATGGTAATTAAACACTCACACATTATGTCCCCGGATTCTCTCTTCTTCATTTTCATGATATCTAAGAACCTGGTAAGAATATAATAGCATGCATTGATTTTATGCCCATACACCATTCCCCATAGAAAGAACAAATCTTATTTACCACAAACACCTTGGGTCTCCTTGTTTGCAAAAACCCTTGTACTAAGAAGGCGGTGCACATATCAAAAAATGGGGTTGTGAATAGTAAATTCCCTAGCCTTCTTGGTTTCATGATGTTCTTCATCAGAGATCTCAAACCAAAATTCATCACTATCAAAAGCTGGCAGATAACCTAGTGCCCCCTCATAGTGGCAGTCCAAGACTTCACAGTAACGTCTAAAAGTAAGCTTGAAATTTTGGCCCAAACAATGGAAATAAATGATAGAGTAGGGTTCCATTTTTTTCTTGGGGTCATTCTCAATAGTAAGAGTCGTCAAAAACTTGTATACAAGGTGGGGATAAGTATTTGTTACCGAACAATAGATGTAACACAGGATGATATCATTCAAGTGGGAGAGGACTTTGTCCTTGAACCCGAGAGTGGTGAGAGTTTGCTCACAAGTGAAATGAGTGGGGAGCACCCTCCTTGCGATGAGGAACTGGTAGGTAGGGTCTTCCTTTGGTGTGATCTTGAACTGGGTCATAGAGATGTAAGCCGGAGCCGAGGGGGAACTTGCTCAATGCTTGTGGTTGGATGTTTGTTTTACGGGTGCCAGTGTTGAATCGTAATTTAACATGACATGTTGTTGTCGAGAACGTCGTGTTCCTTGGCAGCAGAACAAGTAGAATAGGTGGAAGATACAGTGTGTCTTCTCCAAGACACATCGTGTACCTAGGATGGAGCTGCTTCCGGAATGCTGAACATGACCGATTTGGAAGAGCTCACACTGTGTATTCTGAGAAGGGAAAAGAGAAAAGGATGTCAGAGATGACATCATCATAGAAGGAGCTTCTCGGTGAGAGCCTCACATCGTACTGGGGCAAGGTAGCAGAGTGGCTTCTGAGCTTCGACCTCCAACATATTGAGAGAGGAAGAGGGGGATCGGGGTGACAGAGAAGAAGCTTCTCGATCTCACGAGGTTAAGGATGCAGTCGGCGGCGGCTCGTAGATGGAGCTTTTTGCAGTTGTAGGTTGCACACGGCTAGTTTGAGGCAGCTGGAGGTGGAGGAGTCTTGCACACGGTTGTTCACATGGCTCGAATGAAATGAGGGAGTGAGGGAGGTGGTGTGGTGTTTAGGGTTAAACCCCCTTTCTCGTCAAAAGTCATGACATATGATATTGAGGATACAACATGTCTATTTCCATGGCTTCCCCGTGATCATATATGTAAATCCGTGTTGTGTAAGACACACTATATGAATTTAGGCACACGCTTTGTTTGAATCCAGAAGCTGAATGTGTGACATGCTCAATGATAATGACATGTCGTGTGCAAATAAATACACATCGTGTTCGATTCCAGATAACTCCTGCTCAATGTTGTCTCTGAAGTACATGTGTCGTGATTAGGACACACCCTGTACATTTCTAGATAGAATTTTTGCATGGTCTACCTAATAGTAGCACGACGTGTCTTGTTAGAACACATCATGTCTTTTTGAGTTTCTTCTTATGATGTGTTATCTGTAAGAAATGACACACCGTGTCAAATAAAGACATGTCGTGTCTTTTGGAATTTCTATAGAACTCAGCTTCTTACCAGCACTAGTAGAAGTAATGAGATTCAAGTATAAGTGTTTAAATTATTACATTCACCCATGACAAGCTTCTTTCGGGAAATTAAAGATTGTTCTTGACTCAAACTACAAAAAAGAAAATCTATACTAATGTGGGGTCAACTCCCACAAGTTCCTCCATTTAAAGTATGGAGTAGGACTCTTCAATCTGTTGGTCAAGCATCCTAGAGGAGCAAGTGGCTCCCTTATCAACTTCGTCCCCTGTGATGTACACCTTGCAGCATTGTCCATTGACTTTGAAGGAGGATTGTTTCCCTTGTAGCTCCACAGTCTTGTACGAAAAAACACGTAGGACCAAGAACGGTCCATACCACTTAGATCTCAATTTCCCTAGAAAAAATTTGAGTTTGGAGTTGAAAAGAAAAACTTGGTCTCCTTATTTGAAGTATTTGATCTTGATTCTCTTATCATGCCATTTCTGTCTTTTCCTTGTAGATTTTGGCATTTTCATAAGCATACATTCACATCTCTTCCATCTCTTGTAGTTGCAATAATCTCTTCTCTCCTACCTTCTTAAGGTCATAGTTTAGGAACTTGATTTCCCATAATGCTTTATGCTCCAATTCTACGGGTAAATGACATGATTTTCTGTAAACTAGTTTAAAAGGAGTTATTCCAATGGGTGCTTTAAAAGCTGTCATGTATGCCCATAACACATTGTCTAACTTAAGTGCCCAATCCTTTCTTGAACTAGAGACAATCTTTTCAAGAATAGCCTTCAGTTGCCTATTTGAGATCTCTACTTGGCCTGATGTTTGAGGATGATAGGGTGTGGATACATTATGCTTCACTCCATATTTGCTAAGTAGGTTGTTGAAGTTTCTCTCATTAAAATGGCTGCCACCATCTGAAATGATTGCTCTTGGAACTCCAAATCTGGTGAAGATGATCTTTTGAAAAAGTTTAATGACTAACTTTGCATCCGGAGCTTGAGTGGGGATTGCCTTCACCTACTTGGACACATAATCACAGGCCACCAAGATGAACTTGTAGCATCATGAAGATGGAAAGGGGACCATGTAATCTATGCCCCACACATCAAAAATGTAATGACCCTATAATGACCCTAACTTGGGTTTAGGGATAACCGTGTTTGATCAGCCTAAATAAGTTGCTTATAACTTTAATATAATTCTCTAAAGTGTTTTGTTATCAGGTAACAAACTTATGTTTCAAGTTTAGTCCTATTTGAATAATGTTTGAGCAATGTTCTCATGTTTTGGACCAAAATGCAATTTACCCAAGATGAGGGGTTATATTGAAATATGTCACATGTTAAACATACCTTATGTGTTTTAGCATCATAAGAGAGAGAATGATGCAAGGTGGTGGCTTGTGGAAATCCTGGATTCCAAATTTGAACTTGTTTGAATAATGTTATTGCCTTGTGTACATGTTTTGGTGCAAGTTGTAATTTACTCAAAATGTAGGGTTGATATGCAAATTTCCACTCTAGAGTGTCCCTACTCCCTCCTAGTATCATTTAAAGGATATAGAAAGGAGGCACCATTTTTTTATCATATTTGAGTGATGGTACTCTTGGTGATAAAAAGACCAAGAAAGTGTTGAATGTGAAATCCTAATTTGAGCTTGTATCGGGTTGTAGAGTCCATATGGGAGTGCCTAACGGCCAAGGATCCATAGAGGGGATCCCATATTGGTTTGTGGAGTCTTGGCCTTGTCCATGACAGGTAAAGAACCTCAAGGAGGTGAACCATGATGAGTTAGATGCTCCTTGCAAAAGTTGTATCAGTTTGCATAATTTGTGAGATAAAGATGAGATATATTAACAAACAAGATAACTAATGGCCAAAATATCATCTATAGATTTTCCTCAAGTGTTTTGCATGTCAAGATAAATATAAGATTGTAGTAAGGGTTGTTACCCTACCCAATATCACCTATAGTAAAGGTTGCACCACCCGTCACACTTCTAGTGAGGGTAGAGAGCACCTTTGGTGAGGGTTATGTCCAACCCGGAACTCTAGGTAGTAGTTCTTTATCATGTAACCACATATTTTGATATATGGATGATATTTACAAACCTATGCTATGTTGTATATCTAAATATGATGTCATTTAAGATGATAAGATACTTGCCCGTGTTTATAAGGTAAAGAGTAAATGGATGCCCAAGATTTGATAGTAGTGATGTAATTGATACAGTATAGCACACATATTTATAATCATGACATGTGCATTTGCAAATCCTAATGACATGATAATCTGTAAGAGCTATGTCTGGTGATTTTAAGTTATCTCTCTTGATGTGCATACTAACCATGCAGGTCTATTAAATTGATTCATAGCTAGGTAAGAGCTATGAGGTATATGTTCTTTGAATAACACTAAATGATAATAATCCGTGTTGATGAGATAACATGCATCACCAGTATGATGAGATAGGTCTGAGGACTTGATAAAGGCTGAGTGCCTAGTTGAGGTGTTATCCTCTGATGATGAGATAAGGGATTGCTATCCCAGGATGTTGATGCAGGATGTTGATGCCTTAAGAGGCAGTAGCAATTTGTGAGGAGGGATTGAGATCCCATGATGATGTGATAATAATAGTATTAATATAGCTCAATGTTGTTTATGTTTTACAACTTGGTTGCCTCAACAACTCACTTAAAATATACTAATTAATTATAGTGAAACATATCATGTAGTTTTCCCTGGACATAGATCCATCATCGTCAGATTTTGATGATGGTGAAACAGGTTTATCTTGTGGGATTACCTGGAGCGCATATTGTTGAATATGTGTGGTTTCTCCAAGACGAAAATGGAGGATTAGAGTATTTTTCTTTTCATTACATAATTTATAAAGAAAATTTAAAATATTAATTTTGTATTGAATCATCTTTATAACAAGTCTTCATTATTGTATTAATTCAATGGCTAGTAAATCACTTTTATGTATTTATAATCAAATTATATAATTATACTATAAATTGCTTGTTAAGATCACCATGTAAAGTTCACATGAATGTGTACAATTGACAATGATAATGACTAACCACTATAGTATATTAAAATAAGCATCTTGTTGTCAGAAGACTCTTTTTATGGGTACAAATTCAATTAGCACGTTTCTCATGTCTTGTTTGATAATAGACACCTATGACATACCATGAAGTCAATGTAATGAATATTGTGATACATATTACGTAGACATTGTAGATTTTATTATGGAAACTTTCTAGTACACGTCAACAAGAGAAGGGGGCTATCTTCAAGCTATACAACATATAGAAGAACACTATGATCATTGGGGACAAAAGCAAAATGTAAAATCAAAACATAACATAAATGTCAGTTATATATAGAAAATGAGAAATAGGATTTAGCATTAACAAACTTGGTGAATTCCAGTTGCATCCAATCTGATTCTATCATGTATACCATTGTTTCTCTCTTGCTATGTTATGTATCATATGGATGTGAAATGGATACTCTCATAGATCTTAAACTCCAGATATTATAGTATATCTTTTTTTAAAGGACGAGATATGAAAATTTAGATCGTGGAATGATGAATTCAGGGGACCACATTATTTTCTCAATCATGAGTTCTCTATTAATGAAGAAATTAATGACAAGACTTAACTATCTATTGACTTTCAGGGATCAAGATCATGTTTTTAGGTTGGTGGCGCTTTGAAAGATACAATGACATCGAAGCGGGGAAACAATATCATTACTCTTTCTAAAAATATTTCTAAATATAGTATAAGAAGAAAATTGACTCATTCATTTCTATTGGACATGGCATGCATGGTTTGGTGGTGTTGCAATGTTGCATCTGGTTTTATTTCTTTTCATGATCTAGAAGCAATGTATCAGCATACACCGTTAACTACATGTATAAGACAATGCTTCATCCACAAAACGCTTCTTGTTGCGCTTCATTCAAATCATGAATCCTAAAAGTGGTGATATAGTACTGGAAATGAGGATATCCCTCCCATCTTGCTTTCCGTCTGAATTAAGGGTCAGAATGTAGCCATTCATATAATGATTGCATCAAAAGGATTATAATTATAGTATATAATTATACTATAAATTGCTTATAAAAAAATCTACCCTAGCATAACTTTATTAAACCCTAGCATAACTTTCTATACACCAAGTGAAATAAAAATATTGTGATGTGATTGTAATCAGAATATTTTTATTGAGATTATGATTGTAACATAATAAAATATTTTTAAAGGAGCAACATATGCACCATAACTACTTGTTATGGTTATTATGATTTAAGAATATTATGATTTTTTTACGGATATGATTCATTTTTTATGTCTTTGTCATCCTCACTTATTTGTATTATATAACAAAAATTAACAATATTTTTAATGATTTCCATATATACACTTACAACAAACCAATCACATGGAAGTGAATGAAACTTAACTTCCAGAAACTAAACTAGAGTTCCCAGAAAATGAGTTCCACAGAACTCATCACTTACACCAAATCAATAGGAGCCTAAAGGTGATGATGTTTTGAGACTTTTGAAAATTGTACCTACTCCTCTCTCCGGGTAGAACGGTTTCTGCACACCCACAATCTCTCCTCTTAGTCAGTTTGCTGCCATAATGCTCTTTCGAATGTACTTTATCCAGTTCCAACTTCTTCCACCTTTTCTCTTCTCCCTCACCTAATTCTGCCGCAACACCTCCGCCGATCTCATTATTTGTAATTTGAATTCGAATGCTTGTGGAACTAGATATCACAAATAAAGTTTGCGGAAGAGACATTATCTACACTTTGCATGAATTTTGCATGTCTTTTGTATAACTTGTAAATAAAAATCGACTGCAGGTGTAGTATTTTTATGAAGCGATGTTGGACGCGTTTTCTCGAGTTCCGAATGGGGGTAGACTATGACTAGAAATTTTCTTGGTTAAATGTTCTTTAATTTCCAAACTCATTGCCCCGGTTTGGTTCGAGATGGAGATTATGAAATCCAGACTGGATTAGACCGGATTAGTCCTGTCATCAATATTATCCAGACTGGAGTCAATCCTATTTCTGTTTGGCAAACCAATCTCATCATTAAATTGGATTGACCTTGTAACTTGTGTTTTTTCAGTCTGATAAATAAAACAAAATACACAAAAGACAAAGTAAAATCTGGACTGGGTTTCTAAAATCTTGCTGCTAACATGACCGACTTAATCCGGATATCAGGACAACAGAACCCGAAACGGGAGTCGTTTTAGGATGTTCAACCAAACACGCATCTCGCACCCCGGACTGGATTGTGCTGATGTGGCACAGATGTGGCACAAGAAGACAAGCCGAAATCCGGATAATATCTCGAACCAATCAGTGACGTTGTTTCCAACGGCGAGGTACTAAGACAATCTACGGGAACTTGTTATGCATTTCAAATGAAAAACCGAATGATAACTCGCCGCGGCACCGGTTTCTTCTAGGTACCGACTACAAGTCGCAGTCGCCTGCTTACTTCCATGGCAGTCTAGCTAGGTCGCCTTGCATATTGTTCTCTCTTTTTTCCTTCTCCGCAACCATTATCTGTATTCTTCCACCAACCCACCAGCTGCTCAGGAAATTCACATTGACTGCATCTTCGTCGTTCTGATGGGGACGTTAAACGCGTGGACGTGACTGGATTAGACCGGATTAGTCCCGTCGTCATCGAGATTATTTAGACCGGAGTCAATCCTATTCTGTTTGGCAAACTAATCTCATCATTAAATTGGACTGACCTCGTAACTTGTGTTTTTCAGTCTGATATATAAAACAAAATATACAAAAGACAGTGAAATTTGGACTGGGTTTCTGAAATCATGCTGCTAGCAGGACTGACTTAATCCGGATATCAAGACAACGGAATCCGAAACGGGGGCCATTTTAGGATGTTCAACCAAACACGCATCTCGCAACCTGGACTGGATTGTGCTGATGTGGCACAAGAAGACAATCTGAAATCCGAATAATATCTCGAACCAAACAGTGACGTTGTTTCCAACGGCGTGAGGTACTAAGACAATCTACGGGAACTTGTTATGCATTTCAAATGAAAAACCGAATGACAACTCGCCGCGGCACCGGTTTCTTCTAGGTACCGACTACAACTCGCAGTCGCCTGCTTACTTCCATGGCAGTCTAGCTAGGTCGCCTTGCATACTGTTCTCTTTTTTTTACTTCTCCGCAACCATTATCTGTATTCTTCCACCAACCCACCAGCTGCTCAGGAAATTCACATTGACTGCATCTTCGTCGTTCTGATGGGGACGTTAAACGTGTGGACGTGGCTGTGGGGCTACGGGAGTACCTTAACCTCTGTTTGGTTCGGGCGTGGACCGGGTTTGGGCCTTGTCGCATAGCGACACGTAGGACCAAACCAGTCCGGCTCGGGCTGGGTTTCCGTTTGGCAAGGAGACTGGTTCGAGACCCCGTTTTGCATTTAGTAAGTCCCGTTTTGAGCTTGACCCAATACAGGTAGAGGCAGGTTTGGAATCTCAAACCCGGTTTACTCCCTTGCGTCCCTCGTCCCTCGCGTCGCGTCTTTCTCCCTCTCTCCCTGGCGAAGCAGCTTCCCCCCCTTGTCTTCTCCCGACGCAGCTAGCTTCGGCGCTGCTGGTACCTCGCCCGTTAAGTAAATGCGAGTAGGCTGCCTCGATCTGCCATGGTTGGCCCAGTCAAGCAGCCGCTAGGCTTCCTGCCGCCTGCCACCACCGAGCTAGGTCGGTCAGAAGCAAGGTTCCGGTGCTTGGAAGAAGGCGAGCTAGGTCGGTCAAAAGCAAGGTTCACCAGGTCTGCCATGAATGGTCATGTCGTCCATAGAAGAAGGTGTAGGCGGCACAGAGGAATCCAAAACCCTAGTCAGTGTTGTGCCTTTAAATTGGGGGTGTGGTGCTGTGAGGTGCTGGACTTCTACACAAGCTTCTTCGCCGAAGTATTGCGAGGTGTTCCGCAGAAGATCGTTGTCGCTCGCTCGTGGTCTTTCGGCACTGTCCAGGTCGACGCTTGTGCCCAGGTTCCGCCGCTTCCGTCGTCACTCCAAGGAGAGATTCTGCTCAGGTTGGTCTCTGGGTAGGGTAGAGGGTTATTTCAGTTTTAGGGCACAATGTCGAATAGGGCACAATGTCGAATAAGTACCAAAACATTTGTAAAATGGTGTTCTTTATCGAAACATGTACGGTTGAATCCGATGTTATCATCATTTCGGTTGAGTTTCAGTTGTTAGATTTTGATTTTGATTTTGAATAGGGCACAATGTTGTTGATTTTGATGCTTTTCCCGTTGTTTACTCTGCACAGAACATACTTGTTATTGTTTTGATGCTCTGGACGAGCATGGTCTCTGAACTGATGTAGTCTGTAGTATGTGTTGGTCTAAGAAGCACGATTTCAATAGGAAAAAAATTGATTCCTATAGACTATTGATAACATTATGAAGAATGTGACTCTCTTACTTTATAGTGATGATTATTTAATGAGTCTAACATTTCCAACATTCAATTTAATAGAAAATTGAACTAGCAGAGATACATGACACTCACATTCAAGGATGTGTAATTACTATATAACAACCCTTATTGAAAGATGTGTAATTACTATATAACAACCCTTATTGAACCTATAACAACTTGCTTCTCATTATGTAGCCATTTTTCTCATTAGATCCTTGAACCCAACCCCTTTTGATCCTGTGATGTTAGTCACGTCATTGTTCTCCCTCTCTGTCACTTCTATTGGTACTGTTGTTTTCATGGTGTTGTATTTGATAAATAGTGGCGCCACCACTTATCATATGCTCCAATACCACCTTTAGTATTTATTTTGATTTTTTCTCACCTCCAATAAATATTTTTTATGCTCACATCACATATGCCTCCCATCACTACCACCTCCTTAATTTTCTTCTGTCACATGTCTTGATTCTTTTCCTTCTTCAATCATTCTCTATTTTGTTTTTGTTGCTTGTGCCACCTCTATTGTTGTTTCTTCTCCACACATAGGATTCCATTAACCATTTTCGTACCTTGATATTTAGTATGAAACAAGCCATAGAACTTTAATTGTGATTGCATGCATACTATATGCTACAAAAAATGATTGAGAAGGTGATGGGTTTTCATTTAGTTTGAGGGTGCATCATTATGTATGATTTTTTATCATGCTTCAGTTACCAAATACAAAAGTCAACACACTATGGCTATCACATGTGAAATCCATACAAAGTTGGTGATTTTTACCGTATTTCCTACAGCCATTACATTATGTATGCACACTCCTATAGATTTTATTTTATGAAAAAATATTTGCATAACCATGTGGGTGATATTCTATTTTTTAATCACCTCACTTAGGTACCAAATATGTGTAATACATCACCTTATAAATAAAGGTGATATCTTGGTATGCTTACAATTTATATAACAATGAAGTTGTATACCCATTGCACTCTGTAGCCTCATCATGGGAAATTCCAGTGGCATCAACACGATAGTCCTCTTGCAATCTTGGTTGTTAAAAAGCACAACTCTGTTAGACTTGCTAATGGAGCCTAGAAAGTGTGTTTCTATATTGGAACACACTAAAACAATTGTAGTTATCTAGAAACACACCTTGTTACTCACTTTTATATGCTACTTTTGAACCATGTCATTATACCTTTATTTCTGATGCTCTATTACTAACATTTAGATGACTAAAAACTAGATATCAGTTGAAGATTTGTCAAAAAATATTATTTGTATATGTAATGAAGGTCTTTGCAGTTACCTTATCATATGTAAAAATAGTTGATTTAATGTATGCCATACGATCTACCTATATGAAGACGTGATAAAATTTAAAATGTTATATATGTGACAGTGATCTAGGATTATAACTTCATATATCCTTGTCTTCTTATTAGACATTAAATGTCTGAATTGATCATCATGCCTTGGGGTAAATGTCTAAATTGATCAAATTACATGTCTACAAATTCAGTGATCAGTAGTCCTTGTAACTTATGTCATTCAGATAATTTCTGATTGTTCATGCTTCAGTTCATTTATTGCTCTATTTCCTTCTACGACTTCAACTGAATAAGTACTAGAATCGTAGCAAGGTTTTGGGTCTGTACTGGTTCACATACATGTGGTACCAGGGCCATTCTCATTCATTCATAAATCGGGGAATGACCAGATTCATTTTATAAACAATATATATCAACAAACAAGATTCATTTACATTTGGAATCAATTTCTTATACATGTGCTTGGGCAAAAACCAGTAACATCCAAATTATTATGCCTTGGGGTAAATGTCTGAATTGATGGGGATGTTAAATGATGGTACTATACTTTTGTTTGATGGCTGAATATGGTGATATGGATATAGAAATTGGTATTCTGGGAAAGATCATTCATTGATTTCAGCTATGGATTTCAGCTTTCATTGATTTTACAGTCAACTTTCCTCTCTATGTTGCATTTAGAGTAACCATTATTAGATATATACCATGTATCTAATAAATGTTACTCTTCATTTTTTGTTATGTAAATTGTATGTGTTGTTGAGATCGTACATGTAAATTTTATGTGTTGTTATGTCAATTTGAATGCAAGATATGAAGCTAGCATATGGTAGTGGTTAGGTTAATAGGGGAAACAACAACAGATTTAAAACTTGTTTAACTAAATCAGTGTGAGGTCTAGGTTAGGTGAATCCCTGCATCTACACAGTGATGCCTGGAAAAGTTATTTCACTATACAAATGAATATTTTGTTTATTATGTTTTAATTTACAGAATATCAATGATTGATCTTTTAGAATTTGTGTTATTCTGAAAACTAAGGACATATGTGGTCCACCATTCTAATATAGGGAAAACTAATGTGATCAAATTTCAAAATTAAAACAAATTTAATGATGAAATATAGTCATACCTCATTTTGGAAAGGATTGATGAACTAATCCTACTAAAATAAATAAAATAAAATGATCCAAAAAAAACATATATGTTAGTTGTTTATTAAATTACACTAATATTAGTGCCTTTTTGGACCATCTCTATGTAACAACCAAAACGACAATTCAGTAAACCGTTCTCTAGGTATTTCAGTCTGTCTGGTTGGATGTCTCAATAGTAGGTTGCTTTTTCAATATGAAATATACTAATATGTGTTCAGTTTTCTGTTATACAATAGTAGTTTGCTTTCTATATGATGGGTACCCTTTTGAAGTAAATACTACGAAATTGTATAGACTTGTGTCTAATTTTCCAAATGGTTTGAATTTGTTTTTCCCTTGCAATTGTTTTTTAGTACAAAATGACGTATGAAGCATACGTTAAAGTGTTTTTTGGTTTCTAGATTGCACTTTGATGTTTTCATTTCTGGATTAGATTGTGATGATTGTTCTCATGGATTTGAACCACCACTTCATTTCATGATACATTTCTTTAAACTTTGGTGCCACTTGTATTTGACCTAGGGTCAGTAACATTTGACTCATGTCATCAAATATTGCAGCAACTACACGAGTATGCCTCCCGTCGACCCTAACCACCGTATTGTATAGACAAGAGAGTCTGATGCCGCTGTGGTGACAGCATTGCGTAGACAATATGACCTAGGCAGGTGTATTGATGGTAATTTTACTAGTGACTCTTGGAGGGAAATAACTTCTGATGTCAATAATATGGTTGGTGACATGTATAAGTTAGACCAAATAAGATGTCGCTAGAAGAACCTTAAAAAGGACTACGTCCATTTGAAGGGTTTGACCAACAAGAGTGGTGTTGGATGGGATGAAGAAAGGCACAAGCCCATTGTACCGGACACCCCTGAGTGGAAAGAGGCCATTGCGGTACGCACACTATACAGAACTTTTATCCTAACAAATTGTAACTTTACATGTAAACATGATTATCCTAATACACATATTTTTGAAAGTATAGGCAGACAGGGACCTGACTAGGTTGCTTAGGTTCCCGTTTCCCCACTACTACGACATAGAGCTAATGGCGGGGAGGAACATTGCTAGAGGACACCATGCAATGTCTTCGGCGGACAGTCAGATTCCTACAGATGTTGCGTCTGAGGATGATGTAAGTGTCGACTTAGGCGCGGCTGATACACCCATGTACACACAATCGGCAACAGACGAGCGTAGCGTACCCCCAGCTACCGTGCAAAGTGAGGGTGAAAGCGCGCGGCCTGGGGGAACAGATAACCCGTCAGCTGGGGGTAGGAGTCCTTCTACCCATATGCGTAGGAAACGACAATCAACGCCGCAAGAGCGATGTAGTCTTTCCAATGAAGTTCTGGCTGAGTTCACACAGGTTTACACAAAGGTTCACGAGTTAGGCACATCCATGTTGACCAAAGCCTATGAAAAAGAAGAGTTGGCAAACATTTTACAACATTTTAATGACAATTTCCCCGATGCCCCCACCGCTGTTTTTACTACACTTGTGAATGCCATCAAGGACTCTACAAACCGCAACATCTACCTTAGCCTCAAAAACACCCCTGCAAAGATAACCTTGTGGTTAAACGACCTTTGTGAAAGGTCACAATTCGGTTTTGGCACATCTGTACCTCCAATGCCTTCATTTTATTTCCCGTCTCCGCAACCATTCCCTTCACCCAACTTCAACAGCACATCATCTCAACAATCATTTGTGCCACCATTCCCTCCACCCAACTTCAACAGCACGTCATCTCAACAATCATTTGTGCCACCATTCCCTTCACCCAATTCCAATACCACATCATCTCAGCCACCATTTATCCCGCCACCCAACTTCCCAGGCATGCCACCGATGTGGTTTCCTTCATCCAGTGATGCTGGCCCATCGGGAACATAATTGCACAGTTTATTTTGTATGCATTTGATGTTAATTATTTTCCGTCCAATCATTTACATTTGATTGACTGTTGTAATAATTTACTTTCCGCACACACATTACATATCCGTACAATTTCATTTGATTGAGTGTTGTAATAATTTATTTTTCGCACGTTAATTGGATTGTCTTATGTTGTAGCAATTATTATGTTGTTGTTTTCATTGTACATGTAGGCATCATGTCTGCCAATGACCAACCGCAAACACATGACATGCTCAACAACCTTTTATTAGATACCTTGTTGTGGCCAGTGATTCACGTTGGTGATTTAATTGCTGACTCTATTGCAAACTCAATCATGGATGCAGTAGACGTTGATGCCTCCACACCACCTCGTATCCCTAGGTCAGTTAGCATCAGGAGTGGCCACATAAAGGTCTTAGAAATATTGACCGGTCACGAACAAAGGGCTTATGACCTATACCGGATGCGTCCACAAACTATAATGACCTTTGTCGACAAGCTTGAGAGTCGTGGTTTGTTGCGAGGTACTAGAGGCGTCACCTCAGTTGAGGCAGTATGCTATTTCTTGCAGATGGTTGGCCATGGACACACAAATCGTGCTTTGGCGGAGGACTACATTCACTCCGGTGAGACCATTAGTAGAAAGTTCAACGAAGTCTTGGACGCAGTTTGTGCGTTGACCCATGACTACATTGTCATGCAAACCGCAACTACATGCACGACAACACATACTCGCATTTTACATAACGCAAGGTTCTACCCATACTTCAAGGTAATAGTTACCCCCCTAATAAATTTAATTAATTTTCAAACATTATGTATGTTTACACATTATTTTGGTTTATAGAATGCCATAGGGGCTATTGACGGAACACACATCCCTGTCTTGGTCAGCAGAGACAAACAAAATCGATACTGTGACAGAAAAGGGAATGTCTCTCTCAATGTCATGGTTGTAGTAGACTTCTCCATGGAGTTTACATATGTCCTCACTGGGTGGGAGGGGTCGGCTGCCGACCAAAGGGTCCTGCAATCGGCAAAGACCCATAGCGGGTTTACAGTTCCGTCGGGGAAGTTTTACCTGGTAGATGCAGTGTATGCCAACACTCGTGAATTTGTTGCACCCTATCGCAACACAGCATACCATATTGCTGAGTACCGAGGAAACAGACATTCCTACACCAACAAGAAAGAGATGTTCAACCACAGACATGCTCAACTACGTAATATTGTAGAAAGAGCATTTGGGGTGCTGAAGAGACGGTTTGCATACCTTAAGAAGGGGCCGACATATCCTATTCATTCGCAGTTTCGCATCGTACTTGCTTGTTGTATCCTACACAATTTCATCCGACGGCAAAATGACGGCGACACCATAATGGATGACCTCCCAGATGAGAATTCATCGTCTGCCATTCCCCCAGCCGGCGTTCCCCCGAGTTCAGGGCAAGGTTCAACTCAGGCCGATTCAAGGGAGGGTGAAGTGTTACGTGAATCCATTGCTAATCTCATTTGGGAAACTCGTTAGTAGAGTATCTGTAATAGATTGATTCCCGAATTGTTTATTTGGAACCTGATCAGAATCGTCACATTGTGTCAATATAGGTTGTCTTCAAATGGAGAACGGAATGCCTCGTTGTCAATGCGACCTTCAATCCACTGTACGCGTATATATGGATGCCAAGGATGAACAAAACGGACGTTTTGAAGACAACAAACCACACATGCCATATTTTACGTGCGGTAGGGTTCAAAATCAAAATAGATGTCATATGAGGTTGCCCGCGCAACGGGTTGTACCCACAATTGCCACACTAACCACCGTTAGGGCTGCAATGCTTTCACAACTTGCATATGCACGCAGTGAACGTCAGCTATGGTCTTCCCAGTGTGACTTTGTCTGTTCCAGCAGAGCAGACACTGATAGGCTACAAGTAGAAATTACAGATCTACGATCGCGGTCCCAATATCTTCGCCAACGTCTTCACATAACTAGCGACGACAACACTTCCAATGAGGACGGTTACAATACATCATAGATGTATAACATCATTGATGTCTGTCCAACATTCATAAGATAAGTTTATCTGTAATAGATTGAACAAACAATGGGGCCTATCTTGTATGTTATTGTTTTGATTTTCAATCTAACTTCATTATCATAAATCGTTTGACTGATTCAAATGCATGTAGATGTCTATTAATACAACTGAAGTTGTGCGGTGTGATTGTGGGTTAGAGGCAGGCTTGCGAGTTAACACTGACGATGCAGGGTTGTATGACTTTGGAATTCTCAGTGAAAGACCAGGTGAAATGTATTACATATGTCCTTCTCGCGAGGTGCGCTTGTACAAACACACATATTATGTAGCCACTGTGTATGTTACACATTCGTTGTCATTTACGTAAACTTCATAATATTTTTTAGGGAAAAGATCACTGCAGATACTTTCATTGGGCAATCGATCTCAGGCCTACAATTGATTCTCTGAAAGTTGAGATTGCGTTACTCACGCTCGAGTGCAAGTCATTGTGGGGTCAGACAATGAACTTGAAAGATTTTGTTGAAATTCATCACAACCACCATGATGTTTACACCAACAAAAAGTATGAGCATGAGTATCTAGAACGCTACGTAGAAGAACTGGAGGAACAATGTAGGCTTCTGTTGGACACTCCTTCACCCCCGATGACGTCGTAACGTCGAATGGAGGCCATAACTTTCATTCGCGTCATCAGTTTTCCATTTTATTTTTATTGTTTGGAAGTTCCCGTGTTAAGTGTTGTCGATTGTTTCTTGAAAATGAATATGCCATGCTCTGTTGTTTGGAACTTACATATTAACTAATATGCTTAGTCATTCGACGCCTCCTCATTTTGTGTGGTGTTCGGAGCATGATATGGTTCTCAGAGGTAGGATGAGAACCCAATATGATTTGGGAAGGTGTGTTGATGGAGTGTATACGACAGAGGCTTGGATGGAGGCAAAATCATAGAATGATAATAAACCTAATACATGATAATACATGGAGTGTATTCTTCTTGTTATTTTTGTTCTTCTTATCTTCTTGTTATTTTTCTTCTTCTGTTCTTCTTCTTATCTTCTTGTTGTTCTTGTTCTTCTAGTTTATTACAGGTAACATGGGATATCGTTTTCCTGTAAAGGAGTATGATCTATCAAACACTGAGTTTATGAGACGTGTCTCCCTTCCCCTACCCTGGATGTGTGAGTCGTTTAACATAACTCCTGGCTATGCTATTGTGGAGGTAGGGAGAATAAACTTTGATGTACATATCAGGTGGTCTACACCTAAAGAACGAATATGGAATAAGAAAGGAAAATATTTAATCATGGATGAAGGTTGGGCTGAAATGTTAGAGAAACTAAAAGCCAAACCTGAATGGACTGTCACCCTACAACCAAAACCCGAAGACGACAGTCGCCCTACAACCTTTTATTTGTGGATTCATGGCGATGGGGACAACTCAGAATTGCTTAGGTATATTTACCCGAGACCAGAGAATTATATATCATCAACTTCAGACTCGGCTGATACCCTATTTGTGAGAGACCACCTCTAGGAACACAAAATCCGCCAATCTTAATCTCCTCTACTGATGAAGAAAATGAAGTGAATGTCCCTATTGGGGAACAAAATGAAGTGCAGGTGTCTTCTTCATCAAGTTATGTTGAATCAGCTGCATCAACAAAGAATTATTAGTGTCTTCCAGAAGTTGGATTAGTTTTCTATTTTGTGTATTGTCTTTATTTTGCTTATATAGCATTTCAGGCTTGTTATGGGTGTCTGCCCACTAAGACAATTTATATTTATCGAATGTAGATGAATCTGTTTTACTTCAAAAATGATGTTCATATTTGACTAGTTAAATCTTGAATTTTTTAATTTAGTTGGATTACTTTTAATGATGCCCCACAATACATCATTATAGTTTTTATGATTTTGTTGTTCTTGATGTCTGTTTTTTTAGAGGAGATTATCCTAATTGGTTACGTATATGTGGTTGCATTTATCTCGGGTTAATCACAACCCTTGATGTGCTTCATTGTATAGTTAGCATAAGCATACAAGTATACGTGTACTTCTACAAGGAACACATATAAAGTAGAACATGTATCATGATAGCTGACTAGCCACTCATATTCAAAATGTATATCGGCTAAAAACTTGTTTCTTGGTCTGACGGGGTTATCCGGTTACCTCATATCTTGGGGTATTAAACATAGCATGTTAGGCATATTCAACCTCAATAAAACAACCAAAACATCCACATAAACACCCCACAAAAGGGTAACACGCCTGACTCACATCTCAACAACAAAATGAGAGTTCTTAAACCAAAGTGATATAGATAACAATTAAGTTATTTTTTAGTTACTTTTTTTAAACTTCTGTTTAAACGGCGTCACAAGGCCACATTTTTAACAACAGTTCTGCGATAATAGGACAGATTCAGCTAATCCTGCCTACAGTTGCCCAACAGAATCAGACTAAACCCAGCCTGCACAGCCAAACAGAATTAGCTTGAAATGAGTCTGAAATGAGTCCAGCCCCCCAGAATGAGACTGGTTTGCCAAACAGAATCAGACTGGTTTGCCAAACAGAATCAGACTCCAACAGGCCTAAACCCGTCCAAGCCAGGCAGGCTTGGCCCCGATCCAAACAGGGGCTTAATGAGTCTCTGTATAATTGGCGATTGGTTGTCTTTATTGTACCTTAACAAAGTCCACGACAGTCTAGCTAGGTCGCCTTGCATATTGTTCTCCTTTTCTTTCTTCTCCGCAACCATTATATGTATTCTTCCACCAACCCACCAGCTGCTCGGGAAATTCACATTGACTGAATCTTTGTTGTTCTGATGGGGACGTTAAACGTGTGGACGTGGCAGTGGGGCTACGGGAGTACCTTAACTTAGTCTCCGTTCAATTGGCAGTGGGGCTCAGGAGTACCTTATCTACTTGTAAGAGATTCCGAGTTCCAGACTTCCTACTTGATTTAAATTAATCTTTTCCTATACCCCTTTTCGCTTTCCCTTAAGCATCTTTAGAAAGAATATCCAGCTTCCACATAATTTTAAAGTATCCTATATATATTTTTAGTGACCGAGAGAACCCATCTCGGGTGAGTCTGACATGTTAAACCCTTAAGGCATGAGAGGGTGTGGTCCAGCCACCCTCTCTCCCGTGCCAAATCAGTATAGATTGTCATCGTAAAGGCCTTACGGTGAGGTTCGAACCTGGGTCCTTCATTGGGACTTACCGAGTTCTTACCACCCAAGCTACTATGGTTGGACAATTCTTTTTTCTATATTATTTCTAATAATGAAACATTTTTTAAGTTTGAATGAAGTTCACTTCGATTCAAGCGATTGTTCTTGATGACGAGAGTTGTCCTAACTTTCTCGGCGTATAATATCAACACACATTAAAAGTCATACAATATAATATGTACAATACAATACGTACAGTACTACCATCCATATATTACATGTATCCCCTCAATTCTTATTAACATTGCCCCATCAGATTTTTGGTATCTTAATAATTATAGTAGTTCCTTTGATTAGTACTTATATGAAAGAGGAAGACTAATTTAAATTTTATTACTTATTAAATTATCTACATATTAATTAATAATTCTAAATCATTAGTATGTCAATTCATTATAGCATTAATATATTGGAAATCACTAGTACAAAGTAGTTATCCTAATTCAATACAGTGCATGACATACAGTACATGATGTACAATATTGGACGTATAATACCTCAAAAAATGACATACAATGCAAATCACATATAATACCCCCATAAATCACATATAATATCTCCATAAATCACATACCGTACCTCATAAAACACATATAGTATCTCCATAATTCAAATTAACCACATATAATACTTCCATTAACCACATACAATACCTCAAAAAAAGATGTATAAAAGAATATCGATAACCACATACAGTATCAGCATAACCTAATTCACACTTTAGTAAAAGACATACACATGTTACTAACCTATTTTTCAGCGTACATTACATATACACATTACAGTTTTTCAGATATTGCACATGTTTTATTTAGCACATCATTACAATAAAAGATAACATCTAAGACATACCCTAAATCCTTGATATCCAAACATAGCACAGTTGCAAGATTTCTCGAAATGAAAATATTAGTAGATACAGAGTCAAACAAAGCTTTCACATTATGTCCCATAACTTCAAGCATGCCTACATTATTATTCACCGTGCATTAGACCATTACATTCTTAACTTTAAAACATTAAAAGAAAACTCTAAGGGTTATTACCCTCAATCAACCGATTCGCATTTGCTTGAGCTTCCTCATTATCAATGGAAAACACCCGAGCTTGTCTTCTCTCTCCAGCAGGTGGTGTTGTAGCTATAGGTGGAGCTGCCATAGGTGGAGCTGCTAGTGGTGGGGCTGCTACCTATCCTGGTCCTCTTAGATTTGGCAGAGGGCAAACAGCTTGAATGTTCCTGATGGAGCCTCCACTCGCGTGGAGTTGCATGCACCACTAAAAATCCTAAAGATAGTAAGTCTTTAGGTTTATCCTTGCTTATACTAGGTTAAAACTCCACCCACGTATGCTCATATACGTGGAAGTCTTATCGCAGTATAGTTAAGGGTCGAATCCACAGGACAACGGTCTTGTTGATAAAAACAAGATGGAAAATGTAAGAATTTCACTTAACTCCTTAATAGTTGATATTTAGTCCAAAGATTTGATTTGGTTGTTTTAGCTAAGTGTAAGAAAAGTAAGAGCAAGAAAGTAAATTTAGGTTGTTAACAATGATAAGGAATCACTAGGATGTGATCGGCTTTCACCGCCACTACACATGGATCTAGACATGCAAAAATAAAACATAAACTACAACAAGAGTTTAGTCAGTTAGTATCTTCGTAGACTTAGTTTCCTTTCAGAGAACTAACTACGAGAAGTGCGGGAATGTTGTAAAGTCAGCCATCCCTGAACGAATGGTCAACTACTTTGCATCATTCCCTTCACAAAGCGTGTTCCTCGACTTATCAAGGTTGTACTTTCATACGTCAACTGATTCCATTTCATAGTATAAAAGTACAACGATGGGAGTGAGTTTACTCCACTTCTTGAAAAACACTTCTAGATACCGAAACAGATGCATGGTGGATACATGCACCAAGAACCAACAATCAATCGAGTTTCGAATCTAGTAGTACAAACATAGACAATTCATACTAAAAGATAAAAGGTAACACAAGTTGGTGATCAAGCAACAAGCATTCATTAAACGATTGATATTGAACTGAAAAGAAAGCATCTCTATATTGCAAACTATGGATTACATTACATGAAATGAAAACATGGGTAACGGGGCTACTCCCCGCACCCTAGTGAAATGAGACTACTCACTCATAACAAGGACAAAGAAGGAGGCGAGAAGAGAGAGAGAGAACATCATTCCCACGAAGGAAGGAGGAAAGTCAACCCCTTGGAATGAGAGAGAAGGATGATCTTCACACTTCACAGGTTGCTCGATGATGAGGACTCCTCTTCCCACCTTCTTTGGCGATGAGGGAGAAAGCAGCTTGGGAACGGAGTGTGGATCTCAGACCGGCAGCCTTTGGGCGGAGGATGGAGGATGAAATAGCTCTGGAGTAGGGGAGGCAGCCTCTGGGTGTCTGAAACTTGATGTCTTTGGGAGGACCCCTTTGGTCTTATTTATAGGGCTTAAGTGAAGTCCAAATGATTTGGTAATTTTTGGGTCCAAACGGTCTTGGAAACCGTTTGGACTCTGAGACCGTTTGGACCCTGAGACCGTTTGGACCCCAAGACCGTTTGGACTCCATACGGTCTTGAGATCGTATGACTCCATGCGGTCTTGAGATCGTATGATTCCATGCGGTCTTGAGACCATTTGACTTCATGCGGTCTTGAGACCGGTTGGCTTCATGCGGTCTTGAGATCATATGACTCCATGCGGTCTTGAGACCGGTTGGCTTCATGCGGTCTTGAGATCGTATGACTCCATGCGGTCTTGAGATCGTATGACTCCATGCAGTCTTGAGATTGTATGACTCCATGCGGTCTTGAGACCATTTGACTTCATGCGGTCTTGAAATCAGTTGGCTTCATGCGGTCTTGAGACCGATTGGCTTCATGCGGTCTTGAGACCGGTTGGCTTCGTGCAGTCTTGAGACCGGTTGACTCCATGTGGTCTTGAGATCGTATGACTCCATGCGGTCTTGAGACCGTTTGAGTCTTTTGTGATTTTTTTTGTGTCTTTTTCTGTAAGTAAAAGGAGAAAAATTAATCTAACAGTATGTTTGTAATAAAAGAGAATAGTTAGAGATTTTGTCTACTTTATCTGAGAAAGAGTGTGGAAAAATGAAGAATATTACTAAGATAACATCACAAAATTGGCGGTTATCACCCCCCCTAACTTAGAGTCTAGCTTGTCCTCAAGTTAGATAGAGCTGAGGCATGTAATGGCGAGGCGATTTTATTCAGTTAAGATTTCCATACTTTTGCTTCAATTCTAAACCTGGGATCTCCTAAGGTTGTATCAGAGCTTTTTGCCTTAACTCTTTTAGGTATTGAGAGTTTCTTGGATTTCAGGTTTCTTTCATATCTTAGCCCGCATTGGGACCACTTTCTTTTTTGGTGCATGTCGTTGACTCTAATCAGTTTTATACTCCTCTGAAAAATCCTACCGGAAACTAGAGTGGGTATGAGGGTTGGCTAAAGGCTTAGTGTGTAACTCCCCCTTCAAGTGGGGGAGGGGTTGTCTATGCTTTTAGGATCTCACTACCGGGCATGATACATCTGCCTTCTTGAGGGCAGCTGAATGTACCGGCCGGGCGAGTCCTTTATCAGCCTTTCATATATTTGGATACCTTAGGGTTTCACTACCGGGCACGACACATCTACCTTTGTGAGGGCAGCTGGATGTACCGGCCGGGCGAGACCTTTGTTGGTTCTTCATATAGATCCTTATTTATGGAACAACTCTCATGGTTTTATTCAACACTCTGGCTTTTATTCGTAAACTCACAGGCTTGGGTTTTGGATATTTAGGGATTTTGATTTGGGCGGCCAAGCCTCTTTTAATTGGAGAGAAGAAAAGTGTTCTTAGAGTTGTTCGACAAGCACTTATTTGGTTTCTACTAGTGGTCCACTTACAAGGCTTCATGATTTGGATGTCACCTGATGTCCCTCTCATCCTTGAGATTGTTTTGGCTTATTGCGGTCCTGATGTTGTCCTGTGGAGAGTCAGATGTAGAATTGAAACAGAAGCATGAAAATTGAGTGAAGATGATTTATTAACTCACCATTGCATGTCTATGTGCTATTCTTGTTATTGCTTTTGAGGGTTACTGGATTCTAAAGTTATCTGGGGATGACTTTGTTCCAAGTAGGTTTTATTGTCAGGAAAGAAATTAAAGCAAAAACTAAGTATGTGCAAAAAAAACTAAGAAAAATTTTATACGGAATTGAAAAAGAAGATAGAAAGGGAAGGATTTAGAATTGATACCTCGCCCTTGTCCAGTGTACTCCCCCCCTAACTTATCATGCACTCTATCCTCAGAGTGTCAAAGAGATAGGTTGAGAAGTACAAGGACAAGGGCATCAGGCATCCGTTAGTCCTTTATTTGTGCCATGTGTGTGAAGGAGATTAGCAACAAGCTTTCCACGTAACGTGTGGTAATCCACATATGTCATATCCTCTACTGGTTTTTGAAGGTCCATGATGGTGTACATCCAGTGGAGGACGTGGAAGCCGCATTTGTTTGATTCCCGAATTTGTTGGGGACATTTGTGGTTGAAGGATGGGCGATGAAAGTGTTCTTTGTCGTAAGACCTTGTGTGTTGACTTAATAAATCGATTAGTCTGTCTGCACATTCCTTCGCCACTACCTCCGTGGGCGTCTTTGGTGTTACTACATAATTCTTCTGCCGAGGGTTGAACTGGTTGTCGGAACTGTTGTAGATGGTAGTTGTTCCTTTGGGTAGGTTTGTTGCCAGAAGCATCCAGTGCTCATGATAAAGGAAGGGGAGCATGATAAACATTGGTGTTGTATGTTGTAGGAAGGAAATGAGTGCCTCAGTTGTTCTGAATTTCTTTAGCTTTAATAAATCGTCCTTCATGTAGGGGGATGCCATATATGTTGTAGGGTAATTCTGTCCGAGAAGGAATTGATAAGCAGCCATTAAGCTTACGGAGAGAGACCCTTTTAGCTGGACAGTTTCTCGTAGCGCATCCGCCATGACCAGAATGTCTCCGGACATGAAAATGAGGTCATCATTCTCAGCATAAAGCCTTGACATGATGAGACGAAGTTTGTTATCGGAGAGACTTTTGCAAGCACTGAGGTCGAAATCTGGGAAGGTTGGTTCTATGGCGGATAAGGGCGTCATTTGTGATGAGGATCTCCTGATAGGTGCCCCTGACAAAAGATCTACGTCCCCTTTGTCCTGTGCCAGATCAAAGTGGGAGGGGTCCCCTTTTTTCTACTCGGGGACTATTGCTGGTTGTTTGTTTTTCTCCAATTCTTTTAAAGTTTGTCTGAAAGGTCGCCTTTGCGGACGTTGGATTGCTGAAAACAGGTAGCGAGGGACGTCATATGGTGCCATTGTAGGGTCCTTGAAGAACCTTCTATCACAAATAAGCTCCATCGCATAACGCCCTCGCAAGAAGTGAAAATCTTCGGCGATCAGCTCAGTAAAAGGATTTCCTGGTTTAGCGCTTGAATGTGACGGATAGTGTAAAAAGTGCAGTCCCCAGATCCCTCAGTAGCTTGGACTTGTGGGTTAATTATTTGGAACCAAGGTTGGCTCCAGTCCTGACGGAGGGACGGGCGTGCAGCCCAAATTAGCTTAAGAAGCCGGAAAGGTATACATCTTGCCTCTCCTACTTCTTCTCCAACAAAATTTATTGTTCCGGCTGGTAGCTCAGTGGCGCAAAAATCGTACACCTTAGTGTCACGAGCCTCGGTGTCCACAATCATAAACAACCAGTGATCGGAAACTTGAAATGGCACTGTAAGATATCTTGCCCTCCGTGCTAAACCAGCACACAGCCGCTCTATTGACTTTTCTCATATGTCTTTGTATAACAAGCCTATAGATAGAGCAGGTGAGGTGTTAAAAATAGGCTGCTGCCTCTTTGAGCTTCTGTAAACTTCTATGCAGTTGGCAAGTAGGACACGGAAGATTGACATTGGCATCGTTGACCGTGGTCGCAGGATGTTGTGGAAGTCTTCGTGTGTCAACTTGCGCTTAGTCTTTATATTGTGGTAGATGATGTCTCTCCCCTCTTTAGCATCATCGAAAATAGTGTTCAGGATAAAGATGTCCTGAGCATCTAGTGTGGAGATGGCCGCCATATCTAAATCGTGCATTTTATGCGGTAGAGGTGGGGGGGGAAGCTCCTGCAGAGGGGGTGAAGAAGGTTTGTTCCAAATCTTCGATATAGCCTTGCAGATCTTCATCTGAATCAGAAGAATAATCGAGTTCTCCATCTGTATCTAAGTGTACTCATTCTGATTCTTCCTGTTCTGGGGGAAAGGGCATTGGTTGGTCAGGTGCGGAAAAAGGGTGAGCGGTTGGTGCTGATGGGCTTGTGCTTGTTCCTAAAATACATTGGTGGAACTCAGCAAAGGCCGCAACTTTTGCAGACTCCCCTATAGATCCCAAGGCAGAGTAATCGAGGAATTGGTCCCCATATGATATATTTACATTTTCGTTGTGGTGGGGGATTTGGGATGAAGTCCACCTTCGTGGTGGTCTTTGTCATATCCTTTCTGAGAAGGTTCTGCTCCTTGGCTTGGGCCCTCCCCTGCTTTGTCTGGGGCATCAGATTTGTCATCTGAGGAGCTGGTATCGTCGTTAGAATCAGCTGAGGAGTCGGAGTCATCTTTGTCTTCATCATCACCTTCTTTGTCAGCTGCGGATTTGTATGTTAGCTTCTTGTTTGTTGTCTTTTTGCACTGTCGGTGGATGGTTTGTAACTCGTCGAACGCCACTTGCACATGCTCGTGTGTTTCAAGCAGTGCGTCGTATGTTTCCTTGAGATATGTGTATCGGCCCTCGGCATAGAGGAGTCGCGTTGTAAGATCTGTTACTGAAGCTCATAATTGTTGGATTTCATTGTTTGTTGACTCCTCTTGGTGATTGTTGAGTTGTGTGAGAGTGTTGTTGATGTCATCCAAGCACGTGCTAAGAGCTGATTGTTGCTGCTTGAGCTCGTGGAGAGTCTCAGGTAGAGGTTGAGTCTACGTAGAGATCTCATCGACTTGCTTGGCTATCTCTTCTTGCTGGCTTTGTACCCCAAGGATCAGCTCGGGCAAGGTGTTGAAGTGGCTGTCGATGTGATCAACTTGCCTGGCCACTACATCCTATCATTGCTGAAGACCTTGGAGGATGCTTGGAAAGGCGCGGTTTTGTTCGTCGATCTTGGCTACCTGTTTAGATATTCCTTGCACACAAGAAAAAATGGAATGTATTATGTTATAAGGGTCGGTGAGGAGATTTCGGATGGTGTCAAATTGACGTCTGAATTCCTCACCGACATTTGTGAAAGGGACCCCAGTTATGGAGGGGTGGGATGGTTGGGGTCTGGATGGGAAGGGTGTAGTGTCTTGCGGAAGAGACACTATTGATGGTTCCACGAACTGCGTGGTGACTATAGATGGTGTCACTAGCGATGTTGGGGTGGTGGTGGATGGGAAAGGTGGTGATGTTGATGGTGAAGAAGGTGGGATTGATAGTGGTGGGGGAAAGACTACGGGGATGGAGGCGAAGGTGGTGAAGTCGGGCGTAGGGGTGGAGAAGGGGATGCCTGAAGAGAAAAAAGGTGAAGAGGAGGATGTGGGTGTTGGTGTAGTTGTGGAGAAAGATGGAAGAGTGGTGGATGATGGAAAGGTGGAGGGTGGTGAGGTGGTGGTGATAAGTTCAGCATTTAGACTCATAATGAAGGAGTCTAGAGATGAGGTGGTGATTTGTTCATCGGGGGGGGGGGTTTGTTTCTGGATGTGGTTTAGATGTTGGTGTCCCCGACAGCTGTTGTTTCTGCAAAAGTCTTGCGGAGGGTCGTTTCACAGGAATTTTTATTACCCTAGCTATCGGGGCGGTTATACTAAGTTCTGTCTGCCCCGCCTTTACTTTTTTCACTGGTACTTTGACCGTAGCTATGAGTTTTGTAAGCTCATCGTCGGTGAAGAGGAGCTTGTCTTTGTCGTAATCTGTAAGCTCCGGGAGCGGTAGCAGGGTTCTAGAGGATTTGATTGTGGGCAGAAGATGTAAAACAACTTTGCATCCTTGTCTTTGATGATGTAGGAGTTTTTCAAAGTTTGTTCATTTGTTAGGATGTCGCCCTTTATCTGCGTACATCTTGGTAGAGGTATGTCCATCTTGAGGTATTTGATTATAGATGTGACATGACCCCCCATGGAGATCTCCTTTCCCAAGGCATAAGCGGATAGCTTCTGGATCATATGGCGGCCAATGTTGATTGGCATCCCATGCATAATTGACCAGAGAACAAAAAGATCTAAAATTATGACATTCCCCCCTTCTGTCCTGGAGAAGATTACGCCTGTGAGAATTTTATGTAAAGTACACACTAGTTCAGATTGTATGTTTGAGGCCTTGCATGTCTTTGCCTCGTAGGTGGGGATCCCTGTCAGGGATTTCCAAAAGTTATGTCTGATGAAACTAGTATTGTCTGTTCCAACAGCTTTAGCTTTCTTGAGATGCTCCTGGTTGTCTATAAAGATTTCATTCAGCATATTTTCTGTTATGACAACCTTACTGCTGAAGAGTTTGGTGACCAGCCTACGGTCACCTCCATCCCTCGATCTATCCATAATGTCGATAGGTTCTTTATTGAGATAGGTGAAGAATTCAGTTGTAGGTTCAGTGTAGGAGATCTCAGGTACAAAACACAGCCTTGAAAGATTGGCGTTGTCTAGCAAGGTGAGAATTCTGTCGTAGATCCCCATCTTGAGCAGTACGCTGGAGCAGACGTACTTTGTAGGTTTCAGGGTTTTATCAATGGAGGTAAGCATGTGTATGTAGAGGTTTTCTGGTGGTGGTGTTGTAGTGGTGATGGGAGGGAAAGAAGGAACAGTGATGATGGCAGCAGAGGTGGTGGTTGGTGGAAGGTTTCGTATCAGAGTTTGCTCCCTTACAGTGACAGGATGAACCTGCTTCCTTGCCCGCTTCTTTGGTTGCTGAGTTGTGGTGGCTTCTTGGGCCTTCCTTTTCCCTTTGCTCTTTTTGGTGGGGGAGTCTGCCTCAGGAGTCGGCTCATATTCTGAGCCCTCATCACTTGAAGAGAGTTCTTTGATTTCTTCTTCTGGTGCCTCAGCTAGGCATTTGTTTATGTGGTCGATTTCACACATGATTTTTATGATGTTAACCTTTGGTGGAATCTTTCTGGTTTCGTGGAAGGTGTCAACCACCTTATGGAGTTTGGCACGGTCTTCCCGGAGTTGCTCCTCAGTCCAGAAAGGTGTGTCTTCGTTTTCGGTTAGTTTCTTTGCTGGTGCAGCCATTTCTGAAAATGAAAAAGTGATATGTTAGCATAGATATTGATTTTGTATGATTTTATATATATTTTCGTGTTTTAGCGAAAAGCAAGTTGTGTTTTTTAAAAAAAAAATACCAAATGGTTTTGAAGACCGTTTGGTTCCAAACGGTTTCAAGACCGTTTGGTTCCAAACGGTTTCAAGATCGTTTGGTCCCAAACGGTTTGAAGACTGTTTAGTTCCAAACGGTTTTGAAGTCTGTTTGGTCCCAAACGGTTTGTAGACCGATTGGAAGGTAAGACGTCAGTGAGCGTCCGGCGATAGTGGAGGTGGCGGCGACGATGAAGAAGGTAGGTACGGTAGAAAAGAGGATCGCGGCGGTGCCGTAGACGTCGGCAAAGGTAAAGATGATGGCGAAGGCGAAAAAGATGATAGTGCGATAGAACAGGGAACCGCGGCGGCGCCGTAGTCATCGGAGATGGCGGCTCATCTACCTTGCAGTTGTGGGTGGGGAAGATGACGGTGAAAGGATGTGTGGAAGCAGCCGAGTTGTTGCGAAGATGCGCGAAGGATGGAGCGACGGCGATGGTGAAGACTTTCATCGGAGGTTTCGTGGGAGCAGAGAGCACGAGCGAGGGTTTAAGGAAAGATTGAGAGTCGAAAGAAAGAAGAAGGAGGGGGGTTATATTTATAGGATTCGGGGGGTTGACCTATCAAAACTCTTAGGTCAAATGGTTTGGCGACCGTTTGGACTCCAAACGGTTTCGAGACCATTTGGCTCCAAACGGTTTCAAGACCGTTTGGGAGGGTTAAGGTTATTTTGATTTTTATATTTTTATGTTTGTTTTGGTTATGTAAATTTTTATATTTTCAGAGGATAAACCTAAGGTAACTTAAAAGAACAGAGGATAAAGACAAAAGATAAATGGTGGTACTCAGGTCTTGGGTTGCCTCCCAAGTAGCGCCTAGGTTTTACGTCACTGGCTCGATGAGGTTTCGATGTTGTTATGATGATGTTGTGGCAACTCTGATCTCAGTAGTTTGTCTCGGCATTTTATCTGCTGGAGTGTAGTATTTTTTCAATCGATGGTCGTTGATTATCCTTTCTCCTCCATTGTCGTCAACAATTATGACGGCTCCAGTCGGGTATATATGTTTGATGGTGAAAGGCCCGGACCACTTTGTGTGGAGTTTTCCGGGGAACAATTTGAGCTTGGAGTTGAAAAGAAGGACTTTATCTCCAATATCGATGTCTTTTCTTTTTAGATGACCGTCGTGCCACATCTTCGTTTGTTCTTTATAAATCCTGGCACTTTGATACATGGTCATTCGGAGCTCCTCTAGCTCTTGTAGTTGGAGTCGTCTGCTTTCTCTGGCACTGTTGAAATTGAAATTTAGTTGTTTAATGGCCCACCAAGCCTTATGTTCCAGTTCCACTGGAAGATGGCATGACTTCCCGTATACCAAATGGAACGGGGTTGTCCCTATTGGAGTTTTATAAGCCGTTCGGTAAGCCCAAAGGGCATCGGGAAGCTTGGTGGACCAGTCAGTGCGGTGTCTATTTACAGTTTTCTCTAAAATTGCCTTTAATTGTCTATTCAAAACTTCGACCTGTCCACTCGTTTGTGGATGGTAAGGCGTGGCAACTTTATGATTGACTCCGTATTTCTTTAAGAGAGCTTCAAAGATTCACTCTAGAAAATGGGTTCCACCATCAGATATGACAGTTCGGGGAACTCCAAATCTGGGAAAAATGATATCTTTAAACATCTTTATGACTGGTTTGGAATCGCTGGAAATTGCGGGTATAGCTTCTACCCATTTCGAGACATAGTCCACAGCGACCAGTATGTACGAGTATCCATATGAAGAGGGGAAAGGACCCATATAGTCTATCCCCCAAACATCGAAAATCTCAATCTCCTGCCACATGGTGAGAGGCATTTCGTTTCTTTTTGTTATACCACCGGAGAATTGACACTTGTTGCAAGATTTTACAAAATCATGGGAATCTTTTGCTATTTTCAGCCAAAAGAAACCCGATTGTAGGATTTTCATGGCTGTCTTTTTCGAACTCATATGTCCTCCAGTGGGACCAGAGTAACAATGTTCTAGGACATGAGTGATTTCTTCCTCAGGTAGGCAGCGGCGGAAGAGTCTGTCTGTGCATAGTCGAAAGAGATAAGGTTCGTCCCAATAGTATTGTTTGATGTCGTGGAGGAATTTCTTTTTGTCATAGTAAGAGGCAGAGGGGTGAATGATTCCTGTATCCAGATAGTTCACAATGTCAGCATACCAGGGGAATCCTATTGTAACTTTCATTAGTTGGTCATCAGGGAGGGAGTCTCGAATGGGCATTTTATCCTCGTCCTCGACTTCAATACGGCTAAGGTGATCGGCGACAACGTTCTCCACTCCGCTTTTGTCTTTGATTTCCAAATCAAATTCCTGAAGCATCAGCACTCAGCAGATAAGTCTGGGTTTTGCGTCCTGCTTCTGAATTAGATAACATATAGCGGAGTGGTCATTGTAGACGATGACCTTAGCTCCAATCAGGTAGGAGCGGAATTTTTCGAATGCATAGATGACCGCCAAGAACTCCTTTTCTGTAGTGGTATAGTTCTTCTGCGCTTCATCGAGCATTTTGGATGTGTAGTATATAACATAAGGTTTCTTGTTGATTCTTTGCCCTAACACAGCCCCTATGGCATAATTGTTGGCGTCACACATGATTTCAAAAGGTTGTGACCAATCTGGGGCTCTTAATATGGGTGTGGAGATTAAGGCATTTTTCAGAGTAGTGAAACTTTGTAGGCATTCTTGGTTAAAATTAAACTCAGCGTCTTTGGTCAGCAATTGGGTCATGGGTTTTGCTATTTTTGAGAAATCTTTAATAAATCTTCTGTAAAACCCAGCATGACCTAAGAATGCTCGAACTCCTTTTATGTCTTTTGGTGGCGACAATTTCGAGATAACATCAATTTTTGCCTTGTCTACCTCAATCCCTCTGTCACTCACTCTGTGTCCGAGGACGACACCTTCAGTTACCATAAAATGGCATTTTTCCCAATTCAGAATGAGGTTCGTTTCCTCGCATCATTGTAAGACTCGTCCAAGGTTGAGTAGATAGTTATCAAAGGAGTCTCTGTAAACTGAGAAATCATCCATGAATACCTCCATTATAGATTTTATTAATCCTGCAAAGATAGAAGACATGCACCTTTGGAAAGTAGCAGGTGCATTACACAGCCTGAATGGCATTCTTCTAAAGGCATAGGTCCCAAAGGGGCAAGTAAATGTAGTTTTCTCCTGGTCTTCCAAATTTATAGGGATTTGGTAAAATCTGGAATAACCATCTAGATAACAAAAGAACTTTTGATGAGCTAAGCGTTCAAGGAATTCGTCGAGAAAGGGCAGAGGGTAGTGATCTTTTCGCGTCAATTTGTTTAATTTCCTATAGTCGATACACATCCTCCACCCTGTCACAGTCCTTGTAGGCACTAGATCATTTTTGTCATTTAGCACGACAGTGCCCCCCCCCCTTTTTGGGGACCACTTGGATAGGGCTGACCCACTGGGAATCTAAAATTGGGTAAATAATGCCAGCTTTCGGAAGTTTGAGGACTTCAAGGCGGACCACCTCTTTAAGGTTGGGGTTCATCTTTCTTTGGTGCTCTCTTGAAGGCTTGAATTCCTTGACCATGGGTAGTCTATGCATGCATAAGGTCGGGTTTATACCTGTCAAGTCCGTTATTTTGTACCCAATGGCTTTCTTGTGCTTCTTTAATTCGTCGAGAAGCCTTTCTTCTTGATCTCCTGTTAGAGTGGAACTGATGATAACTGGACATAGTTTTTCTTTGTCCAAGAAGACGTGTTTAAGTCCCGAAGGTAGAGTATTCATTTCGGGGGCCTTGGGCGCCTCTATTGTTTCTAAAATAGTGATGGATTTGAGCTCTTCAAAGGTAGCCGTAGGTGCTTCTTCGGCATTCTCTAGGTGTTGCAAGCATTGTTGAACCAATTCATTAGCTGAGAATTCGACTTTTGGATTAGTTAGAACATTCTCCAACTCATCAGATGGCTCGGATATTTCCAGTTGGGACATTTGGTGAATTGCATCTCGGAGAAAAACCTCCTCTTGAATGTTGGGTCCTTTCATGCTGTTGAGGACTCGGAATTGAATTGCTTCTTTTCCCATTCTCAAAATGATCGTACCAGCTTCAACGTCAATGAGTGCCCTGGCGGTGGCAAGGAAGGGTCTGCCAAATATTATGGGGTATCTTAAATCCTCTTTGATATCCATGATGACAAAATCACATGGGACATAAGCATCTTTGCCTATCCTGACCGGAATGTCTTCAATAATTCTTAGGGGTGCAGTGATAGTAGAATCCGCTAATTGAATAGTCATTGTCGTGGGTAATAAGTCTGTAAAACCCAATCTTTTACACATAGAGTAAGGCATGATTGATATGCTAGCTCCTAAGTCAGCTAGTCCCTTTTTTCTTGAAGCATTTCCATTACAGCACTGGATACCGAAGGAACTAGGGTCCTTCTTTTTCTTTGTCATCTTATTAAGAATAATATCGGAGGTGGTTTGGGCTAGTTTAATAGTTTCTTATTCTTTAGTAATGTATTTCCTTGATAACAGAGTTTTTAGGTATTTATCCCAAGCTGGTACTTTGGAGAGAGCATCGAGGAGAGGGATGTCGATATAAAGTTTCTTCATCACTTCCTTGAATTTTTGGAATCTGGTGTCCATCTTAGTCTCTTTCAATCTACCTGGATATGGTATCCTAGGTTTATATTGCAGGACCTCCGACTCCTTGGGAGCTTGTTCCTTTTCCTTGCCCTTTTCAGTCTCTACAGAATTCTCATTTGCTGGATTCGGGCTTATATTTGGAATAAGGACAGGTGTGTCATCATCGTAAGAGTGATTCTCATAGTTTCATGAAGGGTGCGACCAGATCTTGTGGTAACTGCATTCAATTTCTCAGGTCTATTCTGGCCGTGTCTAGGGTTTGACTCAGGTTGACCTGCAAAAGTGCCTGCTGGAGGCTTTAGTTGCGTAGCAATTTGTGCTAGTTGAGCTTCTACTGCCTTTTGTTGAGCTTGTTGATTAGCGAGCATAGTTTGTTGGGACTGTAGCATCTGCCTTATCAAATTCATCTCATCTGCTGGCTGGGAGGGGGTATTTTTCTGAGTGAGTTGTTGTCCTTGATGTGGTTGTTGCGGAGGCAGTGCTAACTAAGGTTGCTGCAACTGAGGGTGCGGCTGTGGGTGAAGAGGAGGATTGTTATACTGATAGTAGTTGGATGGATTTCTAGGGTAGTTGGATCTTGGGAAGTTGTTTCTGGGGTTCCCTTGACTTTGATTAAAGTTGCTTTGGAATCCAGGCGGCAACCTATTGGAGGATCCGCCTTGTGTTTGGTGTTGCGGGTTGGCAGTCCCAGCAGAATTCCCGTATTGAAATCCTGGGTGATTTCTTGGTTGATTAGGATTATAGTAAACTTGTCCAGGAATGGAGTGAATAGAGTTAACTTGTTCTGGCATTTGCTCATCAGGTTGTTCAATGATTGGCTCGTACTACTGTTATGGTGGGTGCATATCCATCATCACATTGTAAAGTAGACCGCATGACAGAGTTGGGTGATCGGATGTGTGACATGCTTTGCAGGACCCCGTGGCAGCTTTAACCTGTTGGACCTGAGGGTTTTTCTTCTTATCAAATTCTCCAAGCGAAATTTCAAGAGCCTGCAGTTTATGAGCTATGGTCTTTAAGGCTTCAGCAATAGCCATCATTTCCACTGATTCCTCAGCTTTATAGACTTTGAGGACTCCCTTTCCAGATGATCGTCCCCAATTGGATTGATTCTCAGCTCCAAGTGTGACGATTCTCCAGGCATCCTCATAGTTCTTTCTCATAAAATTTCCTCCAGATGAGGAATCCATAAATTGCTTGATGTCATCACTCACTCCCCTATAGAAGGTTTCTATTAGTTGATTTTGGGAGATGTCCTGATGGGGACACTTCCTTAGAAGCTCCTTGAACCTTTCCCAGTCTTCTGCGAGCGATTCTCTAGGAAGTTGGGAAAAGTGATTGATCTGCCCCCTAATTTCGTAAGTTAACAAAGGGGGGAAAAACTTCTCCAGGAACTTTTCTTCCAAGGGAGCCCATGTGGTGATGATTGGTTACCTATCAAGCGAATTATACCAGCTCAAAGCTCTTCCTGAAAGAGTGAAGTGGAAAAGATGTAGCATTATTGTGTCAAAAGCAACTCCAGCTTGCGGGACGAGTCGACAAAGTGACTTGAACCTCTTTAAGTGATCCATGCAGTCATCTCCAGAACCTCCAGAGAATGAGATGTCTTGCATGATCTGAATCCATTGGGTCCGGATCTCGAAGTTGGGTATGTTGATGATCGGAGGCCGCACTGGATGATTGTCTTCATAGTTCTTGGGGACAGCATAATCCCTCAATTGCTTATTTCTTAATTCTAACTGAGCAGCTTGGTTAGCTGCTTCGTTTTCGGCTCGGATGTGGGCTTGTTCTTCTGCTCGAATCTCCGCTTGAATCTGAGCACGGGTGTCAGTGATGAGTTGTTCTCTTTGAGCGGCGATGGCGGCGTTGACCCTCTCCATCACTAGTATAGCTTGGTGTTGATCTTCAGCCATTTGCCTGGCTCTTTGGCGGTTGAGTCTAATACGGCGGTGGAAGCTTCGCTCTACCTCAGAGTCGTACTCTGGATCAGGGGAGAATCCGCGATTATGCGATGATTGCATACACGTCTTCAACATGAGTAGAGAAAAGAATACACATTTTAGATGATGTCAAAGGTATGATGAACTTAAGAGGGTATGAACTAATGATTAAAAGAAAGTGTAAAACCCTAACCAACTAGCAAGATTTTAAATGAGATTAAAACATTTCGTTGTCCCCGGCAACAGTGCCAATTTTTTGATGGAGCGTCCACTCGCGTGGAGTTGCGTGCACCACTAAAAATCCTAAAGATAGTAAGTCTTTAGGTTTAGCCTTGCTTATACTAGGTTAAAACTCCACCCATGTATGTTAAGATACGTGGAAGTCTTATCGCAGTATAGTTAAGGGTCGAATCCACAGGACAACAGTCTTGTTGATAAAAACAAGATGGAAAATGTAAGAATTTCACTTAACTCCTTAATAGTTGATATTTAGTCCAAAGATTTGATTTGGTTGTTTTAACTAAGTGCAAGAAAAGTAAGAGCAAGAAAGTAAATTTAGGTTGTTAACAATGATAAGGAATCACTAGGATGTGATCGGATTTCATCGCCACTACACATGGATCTAGACATGCAAAAATAAAACATAACCTACAACAAGAGTTTAGTCAGTTAGAATCTTTGTAGACTTAGTTTCCTTTCGGAGAACTAACTACGAGAAGTGTGGGAATGTTGTAAAGTCAGCCATCCCCGAACGAATGGTCAACTACTTTGCATCATTCCCTTCGCAAAGTGTGTTCCTCAACTTATCAAGGTTGTACTTTCATACGTCAATTGATTCCATTTCATAGTATAAAAGTACAACGATGGGAGTGAGTTTACTCCACTTCTTGAAAAACACTTCTAGATACCGAAACAGATGCATGGTGGATACATGCACCAAGAACCAACAATCAATTGAGTTTCGAATCTAGTAGTACAAACATAGACAATTCATACTAAAAGATAAAAGGTAACACAAGTTGGTGATCAAGCAATAAGCATTCATTAAATGATTAATGTTGAACTGAAAAGAAAGCATCTCTATATTGCAAACTATGGATTACATTACATGAAACGAAAACATGGGTAGCGGGGCTACTCCCCGCACCCTAGTGAAATGAGACTACTCACTCATAACAAGGACAAAGAAGGAGGCGAGAAGAGAGAGAGAGAACATCATTCCCACAAAGGAAGGAGGAAAGTCAACCCCTTGGAATGAGAGAGAAGGATGATCTTCACACTTCATAGGTTGCTCGATGATGAGGACTCCTCTTCCCACCTTCTTTGGCGATGAGGGAGAAAGCAGCTTGGGAACGGAGTGTGGATCTCAGACCGGCAGCCTTTGGGCGGAGGCTGGAGGATGAAATAGCTCTGGAGTAGGGGAGGCAGCCTCTGGGCGTCTGAAACTTGATGTCTTTGGGAGGACCCCTTTGGTCTTATTTATAGGCCTTAAGTGAAGTCCAAATGGTTTGGTAATTTTTGGGTCCAAACGGTCTTGGAAACCGTTTGGACTCTAAGACCGTTTGGACCCCGAGACCGTTAGGACTCCGAGACCGTTTGGACTCCATACGGTCTTGAGATCGTATGACTCAATGCGGTCTTGAGATCGTATGATTCCATGCGGTCTTGAGACCGTTTGACTTCATGCGGTCTTGAGACCGGTTGGCTTCATGCGGTCTTGAGACCGGTTGGCTTCATGTGGTCTTGAGATCATATGACTCCATGCGGTCTTGAGACCGGTTGGCTTCATGTGGTCTTGAGATCGTATGACTCCATGCGGTCTTGAGATCGTATGACTCCATGCGGTCTTGAGATTGTATGACTCCATGCGGTCTTGAGACCGTTTGACTTCATGCGGTCTTGAGACCGGTTGGCTTCATGCAGTCTTGAGACCGGTTGGCTTCATGCGGTCTTGAACCGGTTGACTCCATGCGGTCTTGAGATCGTATGACTCCATGCGGTCTTGAGACCGTTTGAGTCTTTTGTGATTTTTTTTTGTGTCTTTTTCTGTAAGTAAAAGGAGAAAAGTTAATCTAATAGTATGTTTGCAATAAAAGAGAATAGTTAGAGATTTTGTCTACTTTATCTGAGAAAGAGTGTGGAAAACTGAAGAAAATTACTAAGATAACATCACAAAATTGGAGGTTATGAGTTCCTTTCTTGGTGGCATCGGTAACATATCTTCTTCTTGTTGTGGCACTCACCAGTATGCAACCTCTCGCAGGTGCGGCATCGAGGTCGGTTGTTCTCTTGACAAGGTTTCCCTTTTCCTCCATGTCTTCCTTTATCATGATGACGCCCTGGACCTTTCTTGTGGTTGCTCTTCTGACCTTGAGTTCCTTCACTGAAACCCAAATACCCCTTGGGTGGAACCTGGGCAGGCATTACAGTCATCTCCATGTCTAAAGCAGTGTTGTAAGCCTCGGCGAAGGTCTTGGGTTTACTTGCCATCACATGGGGCTTGATGGCAGGGTGAAGACACTCTATGAAATGATCCACCCTTCTTTCCTCATCCATCATATGCCCGAAATACTCCAAGATTCGAAACTTGCGCCCGAATTCTGCCACAGATGAGTTCCCTTGAGTCATGTTGGTAAACTCCCTTTCCTTTTCCTTATTAGTAGAGACTGGGACAAATCTAGTGGTGAAGATCGTCTTGAAGTCGGTCCACTGTGCTCCACGATCTGATGACTCCTGCTCGTCGTATCCTTCTTCTTTCTAATTAGAATGTGCGGCGGCGCCGCGGCTGGAGCTCGTCGGAGCAAGCGAAATCACGAGAGGGAGAGGTTGCTAGGGTCTAGGGATCTACCGCCAAGGTTCGTGAGGGTGAGAGAAACCTCATGAGGGTCTATTTATAGGGTAGGAGGGTCTCTTCTAGGGTTTCTGATCCCGCCGTCAAAGCTTGCTTTAGCCCAATTGGGCATTTTGGGTATACGCGACGAAAGTCGGCAAAACCTGGGTCTAGACCCTTTGCCAAGGTCTCCCGAACCTAATGGGACAAAAATCCCAAGTGCACATGCACTACAGAGATCGGAAAAATGAGGGGAAAATTCCCCTGTCAGTTCTGAGTCTGTGTCCCTCTGGGACTCTTGACGATGAGTGGCGCACGTTGGATCAAGATCCAACGGCCCTCATCTCGCCCGCTTTTGCAAAAGGAAAATCAATTTCCTAAAATTTGAATTATCTTTCCAATGTAATGATAACTTGGAAAAACCATAACTCCCAATTCTTAACTCCATTTTTATTCAATTTTGAGGGAAACTCTTTTATGTTTTTATCTCTCATCCTGCAAAATTTGAGATCATTATCTTAATTAAACGGTCCTTTTTCTTTGGTTGCAAGAAAACACCCTTTTACTCATATTTTCCATATATTCTTTATTTCCCTTACTATTATATAATTATCCTGAGTTCCTTGAACCCCAAGGAACCTTTATAACTCAAAATCCTATTTTTGGGAAAATATCTTTTAGCTTTTTAATCATCCTTTATTCATTTTCTTATATATCCCATTATCCCATTGAATTCCTTTTCATTTCTTTTTCTTTTTCTTTCAATTGGGCTTAATGGCCAACAAGGCCCATCAAAAAAGCATGCAGGGCTATTATTCATGAAATTCATTCAAATTAAACCATGAAATCAAACATTGATCTTATTTATCTTTTTAAAGGAGATTCACAAATCTCATTACATGTTTAGGAAAATGAGGTTATAACAGAGTGGCTCTACAACCTAGATGATGAGTATGTGGAATCATGGGACATGATGATTGAAGTTTTCTTTGAACGATATTTCCCACCCAAGAAGACAAATGATCTCGTGAGAAGGATTCATAATTTCAAATAGTAGGTAGGTGAAACATACTCAGAGACATGGGAACATTTCAACATCATGCTGCGGAAATGCCCACATCATGGGCTGGATTTAGAAACCCAGGCAAAGATCTTTTATTTTGCCCTTAATGAACACGACAGGAGTAATTTGGACTCAGCAGGGACAGGTTTCTTTCTGAACAATAAAGGCTCAAAGTGTAGATAAATTTTAAAGAACATGGCTAAGAAGCAATCATGGGGTGAAAGAGATGCACTAGAGCAGGTTAAAATCACAGGGGAATCCAAGGCAATTAAAGAATTAAATGAGAAGATGGACCTGATAGAAAAGAGACTGTTAGCAAAAGATGATGAAGGATCTGATGATGAGAACAGGCTAAGTTCATGCATCAACAGCAGGGCTACATGAATAATGATTATTCATGGAGAAAGGACAAGAAATTCTCTTGGAAGGATCCAAATAACTTTTTGCAGGATCCGGATCAAAAGCCACAACCCAGTGCAGAAGATAAGAGTAATGAGTTGCTCAACCAGGTGATAAAGCAAAATCAAGAGTTGATGAGCACTTTCAGAAAACAAATTAAATCTCAAGGAGAATTTATGAACCAATTCGGCCAGACTTTGCAGAGTCATGGGGCACAGATGAGGACGCCTGAGACGTCTATTGCACATATGGCAGCCGAAATTGCAAGTTTGAAGAGGCCAACACAGCATGGTTTTCTAAGGAATTCTGATGTTCCAGGAGGAAACCACCAAGCTAAAGCAATTTTGTTGAGGAGTGGAAAGAAAATTTTAAACTCCAAGGCTGATGAACCAAGCACACCACATCCAGAAGCCACAGGTGAGGCTACAGAGGATGTCGTAGTCACAAAGATAGTGGAGGATGAAGCAGAGAAGGCCACAGAAGAGCCCATTGCAGAGAAAGAGACTAAGAAGAGGACGCCTTATGTTCCACCACATCAGAGGGCACAGACCGTCTCGGTTCTTTATCCAAATAGTCTGAAAGCAAAGAAGGTGGATGCATAGTTCAAGAAGTTCATGGATAGCTTTAGGAAACTTTCAGTCAACATTCCTTTGCTAGAGGCCATTGAGAAGATACCCTCCTATGGTAAGTTCTTGAAGGATATAATTACCAAGAAGAGGAAGATTCCTGACATAGAGGTGGTAGTGCTTAAGGAGCAGGTCAACGCCTTTATTCTGGGAAAATTGCCACCAAAGCGATAAGATCTGGGTTGTTTCAATATTTCATGCTACATTAGAAAGGTGAAATTCGGCGAAGCACTATGTGACTCGGGAGCGAGCATCAATTTGATGCCTCTATCTACTTTCAAGAAACTTGGTCTTAAAGAATCCCGAAGGAGTAACATGACAATCCAGCTTGCAGATAATTTTGTTGTAAGGCCTTATGGGATTTGTGAGGATGTTCTGGTCAAAGTGGACAGATTTGTATTTTCGGCAGATTTCGTGGTGATAGAAATCCAAGATGAGCAAGGAAATGAGTGGCTTCTAGGTAGACCCTTCCAGGCTATAGCTAACATGATTCTGGAAATGGGTAGAGGTCAGTTGACCATGGGGATAGCAGATGACAGATTTGAAATAAAGATGCCAGCTGGCTCACAATTATCACAGGAGCAAGGATAATGTAGCAAAATTAGACACTTTGATCACAATGTTTCCATTTGTCTAGGGAAACTGTTTCTTGATATGGCTCACATCATAACAAAGGTAGATAAGGGAACACTTGTTGTGGACATCATGGAACAAACAAAGGTGGTTTCTCTTATTAAAGTTGTGGGTTATCCCAATGATGAAGAAGAGGAAGTCACATCGTCTACTGAGGATGATGCTATAGCAGTGTCCATGCTTGACTTGTACCCACAATTACCTCTTGAAGCTTGCTTGTTCAACATCATGGACGATTGGATGAGAAGCACGTCATTGCAAGAATGTGTGAAGATGCTTCGAGTGCTTCCTTGCTACTATGCCAAGCACTATGAAGAACTACGACCACTGTCACCACCGCTTCAATCTTCTTTGGTCAGTCTGCCAGATTTAGAGCTAAAGTCGCTGCCCCCTCACTTGAAATATGCATTCTTAGCAGTTGATGCAAAGCTACTGGTGATTATTTCGGCATATTTGAGTGTCGTTGAGGAAGAGCAGTTGATGATTGTGTTGAAGAATCACTGTGGTGCATTCGGGTGGTCAGTTTCTGACATCAAGGGGGTCGCCCCTACTCTCTACCAACACAAGATCTGGCTTGTTGAAGGAGCCAAATCTATGATTCAGCTGCAACGTCGCCTCAACCCCATCATGATGGAGGTCGTCAAGAAGGAGGTGATCAAGCTTCTCTCTTCGGGCATCATCTATGCTATTTCAGACTTTACATGGGTGAGCCCAACACATGTAGTCCCTAAAAAGGGGGGAATCATGGTAACTCAAAATCTTTCGAATGAGTATGTCACCACCTAACTAGTAACCGGGTGGCGTGTTTGCATTGATTACCGTCGTTTAAATTTTGCCACTTTGAAAGATCATTTTCCCCTGCCATTCATTGATCAGATTTTAGAACGGCTGGTTGGCCGCTCTCACTTTTGCTTTTTAGACAATTATTCCGGATATAACCAGATTTCTATAGACCCTAAGGACCAAGAGAAGTCTACCTTCACTTGCCCTTATGGAACTTTCACATATCATTGTATGACGTTCGGTTTGTGCAACGCACCGGCCACTTTTTAGCGCTGCATGCTTGCTATCTTTTCAGATATGGTAGAGTGTTGTCTAGAAATTTTTATGGACAACTTTTCCGTCTACAATGCGTCTTTTGATGAGTGCTTATATAATCTAGACAAGGTGCTACAAAGATGCAAGGACACACATTTAGTCCTCAATTGGGAAAAATGCCACATGATGGTTAGCGAAGGCATAGTGCTTGGATACAAGGTGTCTAGCTAGGGACTGGAGGTAGATCCAATGAAGATTGAGGCTATTTCCAAACTACCCCCACCGAACTCAGTGAAAGGGGTGAGGAGCTTCCTTGGTCATGCAGGGTTTTATTGCCGGTTTATCAAGGATTTTTCTAAAATCTCTAAGCCAGTATCGGAATTGCTTGAGAAGGATGCGGTTTTTTATTTCAATGACAAATGTATGCATGCCTTTGAGGTTCTCAAGAAAAAGTTGATTTCCACGCCGATTGTTCAAATGCCAGATTGGAGTAAGTCCTTTGAGCTTATGTGTGATGCATCGGATTTCACCATGGGGGCCATTCTTGGGCAGCGCCTTGAGAATAAACCCAGAGTTATTTTCTATGCTTCTAAGACTTTGAATGATGCCCAACTTAATTACACCACCACGGAAAAAGAATTGCTTGTCGTGGTTTTTGCATTCAAAAAATTTAGGCAATATTTAGTGGGGTCTAAAGTTGTGGTATGGACGGACCATGCCGCCATAAAGTACTTAATGGAAAATAAAGATGCCAAGCCTAGACTCATTATGTGGATCCTACTCTTGCAAGAATTTGACATTGAGATTAAGGACAAGGCGGGCATTGAGAATGTGGTTGCATACCACTTGTCTCGGTTAGAGTAGGTAGATGAGAGAGATACTAACATACCCATTATCAAGACCTTCCCAGATGAGCAAATCCTTTCTATTAAATCTAAGGACCCATGGTTTTCACATATTGTGAATTATCTTGCATGCAAAGAACTTCCAGATGATTGGACTTACCAAGAGAAAAAGAGGTTTTTCCATTCTTTGAGATATTATTTTTGGGATGACGCTATTCTTTTGAGACAGTGCAAGGATGGAATATGCAGGTGTGTACCCGAGAGCGAATATGATAGTGTGCTCAGTCACTGTCATACATTGCCCACCGGCGATCATCATGCGAGCATGAGGACGGCGGATAAGGTATTAGAGAGTGGCCTTTATTGGCCCACACTTTTCCGAGTCACCTATGATTATGTGAGGAGGTGTGACTCATGTCAAAGGGCACGTAACATCTCAAAATGGCAAGAAATGCCCCTCAATGTATTTCAAGAAGTTGAGGTATTTGATTTGTGGGGCATTGATTTCATGGGACCCTTTGTGTCCTCCAATTCTAATATATATATATATTTCTTACTGTTGATTATGTGTCGAAGTGGGTAGAGGCAATACCCACAAGGACTAACGACGTTGCTGTAGTGTGCAGGTTCGTGAAAGAGAATATCTTTTGTAGGTTTGGTGTGCCACTGATGATCATAAGTGATAAAGGCACCCACTTCATGAACAAGAAATTCACCGCACTATTGAGTAAATATGGGGTCAAGCATAATGTAGGTACCCCATACCACCCGCAGACGCAAGGCCAAGTGGAGGTGTCCAATAGGGAGATCAAGAAGATCTTGGAACGCATGGTGGCCTCTTCCAGGAAAAATTGGAGTGCATTACTACCGGATGCACTATGGTCATTTAGGACCGCGTTTAAGACACCTATAGGCACCACGCCTTTTAGGTTGGCTTACAGGTGGGCTTGTCACTTGTCAGTGGAGTTAGAGCACAAGGCACACTGGGCGCTAAGGAAGCTAAATATGAACATTGATGATGCAGGGAGAAAGCGGATGCTAGAGCTCAATGAGTTGGATGAGCTAAGGATGAATGCATATGAGAACTCGAGGATCTACAAGGAGTGGACAAAGCAAATACACGATCACCACATTCAATTACGAGTTTTCAAGAAGGGTGATAGTGTGCTATTGTTCAATTCGATATTGAAGTTGCATCCCAGGAAATTGAAATCCCGGTGGAGTGGACCCTTTGTGGTTGAGGAGGTGTGACTCCATGGTGTTATCATGGTGAGAGATGGTGCGAGAACATTCTTAGTGAATGGTCAAAGGCTGAAGCACTACTATGGGGAAGACTACGCAAGGAAATTGAATGAGATCAAACTCGTGGTACTAAAAGAGGAATGAGGAGCATGATTGCGTCTAGCCCAAGATGTTAAATGAGGCGTTTGTTGGGAGGCAACCCAACCTTAGTAGATTACATGGTTATCTCTTTAAATTTTTTGTATTCCTAGGTACTTTTCATTAATTTAGCACTTAGTCTCTAAAAATACCCTGATATGTTTGTTGAGTGTGCAGGTTGGGAAATGGTCGATACCATCGATGCCTGGGTTGATGGTATCGAATTTGGAACAGCTAAAATTTCTACTGAAACTTCATCCCGTTGATACTATCGACGGCCTCGTCGATGGTATCGACATGGGAACAGGCAGAAAGATGGTCGAGAGTCGATGGTATCGACAAGTCATCGATGGTAGCAAAATCTCTGGAGATATTCAGACCGGATGTTCTCAGTAATCTCGATACCATCGACATATTGGTCGATGGTATCGACACATCAACAGCACAGTTGCAGGACCAGACCTCGTGATGATCAAAGGAACAACCAGGCGTCACTACTATCAACGCAACGTCGATAGTATCGACAGACACGTCAGCGATCCACAGTCTTCATCAAGCGGTCCACAATGCTTATCTGTGGACAGTTTCGATGGTATCAACACTCTGTCGCTACCATCGATACGTAGACGATCCGAGCCCCCACATCAAGCCATCAACATCCATCGATTGCAGCGAGCCACGGATTTCAACAGTCGTCGATACCATCGATGGACCTGTCAATGGTATCGACACACCGATATCAGACCCGGATGGCCCTTATAAAAAGGGAGACAATTCTTCAATCTAACATCACATCCTTAGTGCCTATCCTCCACAACTGAGCCCAAGCACCTCTGAGTACCCGGGAGCAACCGAGATCACCACTGACGATCGTCTTCGAGCATCTTCTTTGGCTCCGCGGATCTCCATCTTCTTTGAGTGCCTCGACCGTCTTCTCCGAGCTCCATTCTCCTTTCTCTCTCACACTTGTTGCCTGTGCTACAATGGTGAGATCTGGATCTTCGTCATCCAGGGCTGCACCACCTACCCTACCCGCCCCGCAATAAGGATTAGTTCCTCGCCCGAGGCTAGTCCACCCATCAGCGGAGGTAAAGAAGGTATATGAAGAACTCTGGAAGCATCTAATTGAGCCCACCCAATATGGTGACTGGGAGCTTATCAAAGATTTGGGATTTGAGGCCAATATTGCCTATGTGCTTCAGGGACAACTGCGAGAGTCTCCCATGCTCTGCCACGACCATGCGGAAGGTCATCCATTCTTCAGCTGATGGCCCACATACAAGGAGACCGTCATCGAGTTCATGGCATCTCTGGACATTTATGTCATTCCCAATGAATTAATACTGGCGCAGATGGAATGGAAGGAGGGGCATGTGTCTTTCTATCTCTACAATAGGGACTACAACATGACCCTTCATGCGTTCAACAAAATTTATGGGTGGAACCATAGTTATCTGTGTCAGCCACCACAGAATGTCGACTATGAAGCTATGTATGCGAAGATGGTCACTATACCTGAGGGATTGATGGAGCTGGGACTTACACTAAAAGATCACTCTTCCAATGGGAGTCCCAAAGATGCACCAAAAACCCTAGGGAGTTGATGCTCTCTCTAGGTTTACCTAGAACTGGTGCTTAGATAACAACTCCAACCCCATAAGAGTATGGAAGCCTTATCATAGTACAGATTTAGGATCGAACCCAAAAGACAACGGTCTTGTTGCAAGCAACAAGATGAAAAATGTATAGAACATCACTTAGCTACTCACTAGTTGGCACTTATATCGAAAAGTTGGATTTTGATGGTTTTAAACTAAAACATGAAAAGTAAAGAAAGCAAGCAACTCTAAGAGTTAAACTATGATAAAGATCACTAGGGTGTGATCGGTTTTTCACCGCCACTACACATCGATCAACACATGTAAAGCAAAACTTAACCTGCAAAAAGAGTTCGATCAGTTAGTATCCTTGTAGACCTAGTCTCCTTTCGGATAACCTAGCTACGAGAAGTGCGAGAATGTTGCAACTCCAGCCATTCCCGATCAAATGGTCACATTACTTTACATCATTCCCCTCACAAAGTGTGTTCCTCGACTTACCAAGGTTGCACTTCCATACGTCAACTGATTCCATTTCATAGTATGAAAGTGCAACGGATGATAGTGAGTTTACTCCACTTCTTGAGATACACTTCTAGATACCGAAACAGATACATGGTGGATACATGCATCAAGAACCAACATGCAAACGAGTTTCGAATCTAATAGTACAAACGTAGACAATTCATACTAAAAGATAAAAGATAACACAAGTTGATGATCAAGCAACAAGTATTCATTAATCGTTTGATGTTCAACCGACAAAGATAAGAACTCTACATTACAACCTAAGGATTACATTTTACATGATATGAAAGTATGGGTAGCAGGGCTACTCCCCGCACCCTAGTGAAGAAGACTACTCCCTCATGACTAAGACCAAGAAGTAGGCGAGAAGAGAGAGAGAGAGCATCATCCCCACAAGGATGGAAGAAGGTCAACCCCATGGAGAGAGAGAGCAACGATCCACTAGTCTTCATAGGTTGCACGATGAGGAGGTCTCTCCTTCCCACCTTCTTGACGAAGAAGGAGAAAGCAGCTTCAGGATGGAGTATGGACCTCAGACCGACAGCCCCAGGGCGGAGGATGGAAGTGGCAAGAGCTCTGGAACGATTGGGGTAGCCTTTGGACGTCTGAGATCCGTTTTTGGAGGACCCTTGGGGTCTTATTTATAGGCTTTGAGTGAAGTCCAAACGGTTTGGAGACCGTTTGGACCTCAAGACCGTTTGGGGCCTCAAGACCGTTTGGACTGTGAGACCGTTTGGCTTCAAACGGTCTTGAGACCGTATGAACTCCATGCGGTCTCGGGACCGTTTGGCTTCATGCGGTCTTGAGACCGTTTGAACTCCATGCGGTCTCGGGACCGGTTGGCTTCATGCGGTCTCGGGACCGTTTGAACTCCATGCGGTCTCGGGACCGGTTGGCTTCATGCGGTCTTGAGACCGTTTGAACTCCATGCGGTTTCGGGACCGGTTGGCCTCATGCGGTCTTGAGACCGTTTGAACTCCATGCGGTCTCGGGACCGGTTGGCTTCATGCGGTTTTGAGACCGTTTGAACTCCATGCGGTCTCGGAACCGGTTGGCTTCATGCGGTCTTGAGACCGTTTGAACTCCATGCGGTCTCGGGACCGGTTGGCTTCATGTGGTCTTTAGACCATTTGAACTCCATGCGGTCTCGGGACCGGTTGGCTTCATGCGGTCTTGAGACCGTTTGAACTCCATGCGGTCTCGGGACCGGTTGGCTTCATGCGGTCTTGAGACCGTTTGACTCCATGCGGTCTTGGGACCGGTTGAATCCACTCGGTCTTGAGGTTGGGTTATTCTTTTATGATTTTTTTGTGCTTTTTCTGCATATATAAAAGGAAAAAGTTAGTCTGATGGTGTATTTACAAAAAGGGGTAAAATTAGGATAATGTATAGTTTAAACGTAAAAAAAGAGTATGGAAAACTAAAGAAAAAGACTAAGATAATCAACTAAAATAGGAGGTTATCACCCCCCTAACTTAGAGTCTAGCTTGTCCTCAAGTTAGATAGAGTTGAGACATGTAATGGCGAGGCGATTTTATTTAGGATTTCCATACTCTTGCTTCAATTCTTGACCTGAGTTCCCCTGGGGTCATATCAAGTCTTATTGCATGCCTTGATTCTTTCGGATTTCGATAGTTGCTTGGATCTCAGGTTCTTTCCGTATCTCAAAGTTTGCATTGGGACCACCTTATTTTGTGCATGTTGTTGACTCTAATCAGCTTTATACCTCTCTGAAAAACCTACTGGAAGCTAGAGAGGGTATGAGGGTTGGCTAAAGGCTTTGAAGTGTAGCTCCCCCTTCAAGTAGGGGAGGGGCTGTCTATGCTTTTTAGAATCTCACTACCGGGCACGACACATCTGCCTTTATGAGGGCAGCTGAATGTACCGGCCGGGCGAGTCCTTTATGAGCCTTTCATATACTTGGAAACTTTAGGGTTTCACTACCGGGCACGACACATCTGCCTTTGTGAGGGCAGCGGAATGTGCCGGCCAGGTGAGACCTTTGTCAGTTCTTCGTATAGATCCTTATGCGTGGCACAACTCTCATAATTTTATTCGTCTCTCTGGCTTTTATTCAATAACTCATAGGCTTGGGTTTTGGGAGTTTTGAGAATTTATTTTGGGCAGCCAAGCCTCTTTTATTTTGAAGAGAGGAAAGTTGTTCTTAAAGTTTTTCAACGTGCACTTATTTGGTTTGTGGTCCACTTGTAGAACTTTTTGATTTGTAAGTTGCCTGATTTCCCTCTCATCCTCGAGATCTTGGCTTATTTCTGCCTTGATTTTGACCTGTGGAGAGTCAGATGAAGAATTGAAGCAAAAATATGAAATCACTAGTGGGTGGAAATTGATAAATCGTCATTCGATGTCTAAGTGCTATTTACTTATAGGGACTAACATGATTCTAGAGTTAGTTGAGGTGACTAATTTTGAAAAAGAAATTAAGGAAAAAGAATTGTTTAAGAAAAAATTTAAGAATAAAGAATTGTATGGAAAGTGTTAGATAGAAAGAGGAGTGTAGAAATTGATACCTCGCCCTTGTCTAATGTACCCCCCTAACTTATCACGCACTCTGTCCCCAGAGTGGCAAAGTGATAGGTTGATAAGTCATTAGGACAAGGGCCGCGGGTTAAGGTAAATCTTCATTTGCCCCCGGAGAACGAAGTAGATTGGATGCGAACTGTCCTCGTAAAGCGTGGTAGTCCACGTCAGTCATTTCCTCTACTGGTCTTTGAAGAACAATGATGGTGTACATCCAGTAGAGGACGTGGAAGCCGCAATCGTTCGATTGTCGTATTTGCTGGGGGCATTTGTGGCAGAAGGCGGGGCGATGGAAATGTTCTTTGTCGTACGCCTTTGTATGCTGACTCATAAAATCGATTAATTTCTCGGCGCACTCCTTTGCCACTACTTCTATTGGCGTCTTTGGCGTCACGACGTAGTGTCGCTGTCGAGCGTTGAACTGGCTGTCGGAACTGTTGTATATTGTGGTTGTTCCGTCTGGGAGGTTTGTTGCCAGGAGAATCCAATGCTCATGATACAGGATGGGTAACATGATGAACTTCAACGTTGTGTGTTGCAGATATGAGATCAGTGTGTTTGGGTTGGTTTGGCCAAGTAGAAACTGGTAGGCGGCCATGAGGTTGACAGAAAGGGATCCCTTATCATGTAGAGTCTCTCGCAGTGAATCTGCCATTACGAGTATGTCTCGAGACATGTATACCAGGCCATCTTTGTCTGTGGAGAGTGGCGCCGTAATGGTACGCAATTCGAGGTCGATAAGACCCTTGCAAGCATCGCGATCAAAATCAGGAAATGTTGGGTTGATGGTGTAAGCAGGATCGCTCTTGCTTTTATCTGGCTCTGGCGACTTGGTCTGTTCTGACTTTTTCAGAATTTGTCGGAAAGGTCGCCGTTGTCGTCGCTGGACAGCTGAGAAAAGGTAGCGAGGAACATCATCTGGTGACATAGTTGGGTCGTTGAAGAATCATCTATCACAGATGAGTTCCATGGCGTAACGTCCACGTAAGGAATGAAAGTCTTCAGCTACCAGGTCGTTGAATGGGATTTCCTGGTTCAACGCTTGAATGTGACGGATGGTGCAGAAAGCGCTATCCCCAGATCCCTCGGTGGCTTGGACTGGAGGGTTTATGATTTTGAACCATGGTTGGCTCCAGTCCTGTCGAAGAGATGGGCGTACAGCCCAGATTAATTTAAGCAGCCGGAAGGGTATACACCTGCTTCTCCTGCTGCTTCTCCTACGAAATTTATTGTGCCGGCTGGTAGCTCGGTGCTATAGAAGTTGTATACTTTGGCATCCTGAGCCTCGGTATCCACGATCATAAAAAGCCAGTGGTCCGAGACTTGGAAGGGCAGTGTAAGATAATGTTCCCTTCGTGCCAAACCGACCCGCAGTCGCTCAACCGATTTTTCACGTATGTCTTTTTATAAAAGGCCAAAAGACAGAGCGGGCGAAGCGTTAAAAACCGGTTGTTTCCGCTTGTGACTTCTATATGTTTCTATACAATTGGCGAGGAGGACATGGAAGATCGCCATTGGCACCGTGGACCGAGGTTGGAGGATGCTACGGAAGTCTTTGCGTGTCAACTTATGCCTGGTTTTGGTATTATGATAGATTATGTCTTCCCCCTCCTTTGCATCGTCCACTATAGTGTTCAGTATAAAAATGTCCTGAGCATCTAAAGTGGAGATGGCCGCCATATCCAAGTCGTGCATTGTGTGCGGCAACGGAGGTGGCGGGGGAAGTTCTTGTGGTGGGGGAGAAGCAGATTTTTCAAAGGCCTCTTCATGGCCTTGTAGATTGTTGTCTGAATCAGAGGCAGAGTCCAGATCCTCGTTTGTGTCCAGACTTACGCGGTCTGCCTCATCCTGGTAAGAAGGAGAAGGTGCTGAGAAGGGAGCAGAAGTTTTTGGCGGGTTGGCGTTGGTTCCTAGTATGCATTGTTGTAACTCAGCGTAGGCTGCGTCCTTGGCAGCTTCCCCGATGGACCCCATAGCTGAATAGTCAAAGAATTGATCCCCATATGACATGTTGACATTGTCATTGTGTGGGGACTTGGGGTGATGGTCACTGTCCTGGTGACCTTTGTCGGACCCTTTTTGGGAGGGTCCTGCTGCATGCTCGGGGTCTTCTCCGTCATCATGCTTGTCGTCCGAAGATGTATCTTTGTTGGATTCAGCAGATGAGTCGGAGTCGTCGTCTTCTTCATCATCGTCATCTTTGTCATCCGCAGCTTCGTCTGTTTGCTTTTCATTGGCAGACTTTTTACACCGCCGATGAGTGGCTTGTAGCTCGTCGAAAGCCACTTGCAGATGCTCGTGTTTTTCGAGCAGTGCATCATGGGCTTCTTTGAGGTCTGTGAATCTGCCCTCGGCGGAGAGGAGACGTGTTGTCAGTTCTGTGACTTGGGCACGTAGTTGTTGGGTTTCATCGTTATTTGCCTCCTCTTGGTGATGATGTAGCTGCGTAAGTGTTCCATCAATGGTAGCCAAGCGCGTGCTCAGGGCCTCTTGATGTTGCTCAAGCTTGCGGAGATTCTCTGGCAGAGGTTGAGTCTGTTTGGAGATCTCATCAACTTTTTGTGTTGTAGCTTCTTGCTGACGCGTTGCTCCAAGGACCAGGTCCGGCAGGTTGTTGGTGTGGCTGTTGATGTGCTCAACTTGCTTAGCCACTTCGTCCTGTCATTGCTGGATGCCTTGGAGGAAGGTAGGCAAGGCTCGGTGTTTTTCGTCGATCTTGGTTACCTGTCGTGATAAATCTTATACACAAGAAAAAATAGAATTTAATATGTTAGAAGGATCGGTGAGGAGGTTTCGGACAGCGTCAAATTGACGGCCGAATTCCTCACCGATGTTAGTAAAAGGGACCCCAGGAGCGGAAGGGTGAGATGACTGGGGTCTGTGTGGGACGGTGTTAGTGTCTTGCGGAAGAGACACTGATGATTCCCCGAGCTGCGTAGTGACTGTGGATGTATTCACCAGCGGTGTCGGGGTGGTGGCGGATGTGAAAAGTGGTGGTATTTGAGGCGAAAGTGGTGGTAGAAACAATGATGGGGTGGAAACTGTGGGAGTAAATGGAAGGGTGGTGAAGTCGGGCATAGGGATGGAGAAAGGGAAGTCCGACGTAAAAATGGGTGAAGAAGTGGATGTGAATGGTTGGGTGGATGTGGGGAGGAAGGGAGTGGTATATGTTGGAATGGTGGAAGGCGGAGTGGTGGTGGCAGTGGTTAGCTGCTCGTGGAGACTCTGGATAAAAGAGTCGATGGAGGATGTTGTTAAGACTTCTTCGTGGAACTGCTCGGCCTCTGAATTTGGCCGAGATGTTGGTGTCCCCGACAGCTGTTGGGCCTGCAACTGCCTTCTAGAAGGCCGTTTGACAGGCATTTTTGTAGGTCGAGCTGTCGGGGTTGTGATACTCATCTCTGTTTGACCCGTTGTTGCTTTCTTTTCAAGTTTTTTAACCGAAGCTAGCAGATGAGTAAGCTCCTCGTCAGAGAAGAGGAGCTGTGTCATATCATAGTGTGCTAACTCTGGGAGCGGGAGGAGAGTCCTTGATGACTTGACCATAGGGCAGAATACATAGTGTAGTTTTCCATCCTTTTCCTTGATTATGAATGAGTTCTTCAGAGTTTGCTCGTTGGTGAGGATGTCACCCTTTAGTTGCGTGCAGCGGGGTAAAGGTTTGTCCATCTTAAGATAGTTGATGATAGATGTGACATGACCCCCCCATGCAAATCTCTTTCCCCAGGATGGAGATTGAGAATTTCTGGATCAGATGACGGCCGATATTAACTGGTCGTTCCTTAAGAATAGACCAGAGAACAAAAATATCGGAGGTTATAACGTTCCCCCCTTCTGTCCTGGGGAAGAGTGCGCCAGCGATGATTTTGTGTACAGTGCGCACAAAACCAGAGTGTATGTTTGACGCCTTGCACGTCTTTGCATCGTAAGTGGGGATCCCGGTTAAGGATTTCCAGAATGTATGTCTGTTGAATTCTGGATGATCGGTTCCCACTGTTTTAGCCTTTCGCAGCTGCTCCTGGTCGTCGATAAAGATGGAGTTCAGCATATTCTCTCTTATGACGACCTTGCTGCCAAAAATTTAGGTGACAAGCCTTCTGTCACCCCCGTCCCGAGACTTATCCGTGCTGTCAACGGGCTCCTTGGTCAGAAAGGAGAAGAATTCTGCGGTGGGTTCGTAGTAACATACTTCAGGTATTAGACACAACCTGGTGAGGTTGACTTTGTCTAGCACGTTGAAGATACGATCATATATCCCCATCTTGATTAGTATGCTGGAGCAGACATACTTGGTAGGTTTTAGGGTTTTATCGGTGGAGATGGTGGTTTGGATGAAGAGGTTCTCTGGTGGTGGTATCGTGGTGGTGATGGGAATGAAAGTGGTGGTAGTGATGGGGATAGTGGTGGTAGGAATGGTGGTGATAGTGGTAGTAGCAGCGATGGTAGCTGCAGGGATGGAAGGTTTGGCGAGGGGTTAGTCCATGGCGGAAACGGGTCGAACTTGTTTTCTTGTCCGCTTCTTGGAGGGTTGCCCAGATGCAGTCTCCAAGACCTTACGTTTCCCCTTGTGATCTTCGGCTGTGGATTCCTCCTCAGGATTCGGTGTGTAATCCGAACCTTCGTCGTCATCAGAGGAGATTTCTTCTACTTCTTCTTCATATGCCTCAGCTAGACATTTGGTGAGGCGGGCAATCTCACACAAGACATCCATCATTTTAGTCTTTGGTGGGACTGCTCTGGTGGTGTTGAAGACATCTCTGATCTTCTTGAGCCTGTCCAGCTCTTCGATCATTTGCTCCCTTGTCTGAGAGGGAGCAGCTCCCGAGCCGGTGGTCTTGTTTGCTAGTGATGCCATTTCTGAAAAATAAGAGTTTATGAGTTAGAGCAAAAGATTTAAAACAAATTAGATTTTATTTGTAGTTATGTCTTTTGTAATTTTGTGAAAGATTAATGGATGTGGAGACCAAACGGTTTGGAGACCGTTTGGTCCCAAACGGTTTCAAGACCGTTTGGTCCCAAACGGTTTGAAGAGCGTTTGGTCCCAAACGGTTTCGAGATCATTTGGTTCCAAACGGTTTAAGGACCGTTTGGAAAACGAAGAGCTGCAGGGTCGCCGGCGTGGGTGAAGACGAAGATGAACCGGCGTGGAGGTGGAGGTTGCGCTGATGACCACAGCGGTGGTGAAAATGATGGTGAAAACGACGATGATAGCGGAAATGAAGTCGGTGACGGAGGACAGAGATGATGGTTGCGGTAGGAAGAGAAACTTGCGGGAGACGACAGAAATTTGTGGACGATCGTTAGAGCCGTCGGCGAAGAAGGCGGTGATGGCGGTACAGACGGTGACGACGAAGGCGGCAAGGAAGATGAGTGGCGTGCGTTGAGGTCGCCGGACTACCTTGCAGGTGGTTGGTGGACGGAAGAGCGATCGCGCGGGAGCAACAGAAGCAGCAAGAAGGTTCTTCGCACAAGCGCTCTGGAGAGTTCGAAAGTTCGAAGAGAGAAAGACGAAGGGGTAGGGTTGATATTTATAGGGAATGGTTGGTGCCCCTTTGTATTCCAAGCGGTTTCGATGTCATCTGGCTCCAAACAGTCTCAAGACCGTTTGGTCCCAAACGGTTTGGGGACCGTTTGGCTCCAAACGGTTTGGAGACCGTTTGGCCCAAACGGTTTGAGGACCGTTTGGCTCCAAACGGTTTGGAGACCGTTTGGAGTCCAAACGGTTCAAGACCGCTTGGGAGGGCAAAGGCAGAAAGGTTTTTATATTTTTGTGTTTGTTTTTTATTTATGCATTTTTATGTTGTTTATTTTTTATTATTTTATTTTATTTTATTATTTTATTTTTTTTATATAGTTTTAGTTATGTAGATTTTTTTGTATTTTCTTAAGATAAGGCTTAAGGAAAAATTAAAGAACAGATCATAGAGTAGAAGTCTTGGGTTGCCTCCCAAGTAGCGCCTTGGTTTTATGTCGTTGGCTCGACGAAGTTAAAACATAGTTATGTTGCTGGCATAGTATTTGATTATTCATGTCTATTCGGCCCATGTTTAGGGTTCGACTCGGGCTGCCCAGCAAAAGTGCCCACCGGAGGTTTTAGTTGTGTAGCAATCTGGGTGAGCTGGGCTTCAACTGCCTTCTGTTGGGCTTGTTGGTTGGCCAGCATGGTTTGCTGAGATTGTAGCATTTGTCTTATCGAAGATATCTCATCCTTCGGCTGCGCAGTAGCATCTTTCTGAGGGCTTTGTTGTTGAGGCTGCTGAGTATGCAACTGCGGGTGAAGCGGGGGATGAGTGTACTGATAGTAGGCTGATTGATTTCTAGGGTAGTTAGCCCTAGGGAAATTGTTCCTTGACTTTGGTTAAAAAATTTTGGAAACCCTGGAGGCAGCCTACTATCAAATCCCCCTTGTGTCTGATGTTGCGGATTCGCAGTTCCGGAAGGATTCCCATACTGGAACCCAGGATGGTTCCTTGGTTGACTGGGATTATAGTAAACTTGTCCGGGAATAGTATGGATGGAGTTGACTTGCTCCGGAATCTGAACTTCAACCTGATTAGTGATGGACTCATATGGTTGTGGTGGTGGATGCAGATCCATCATCACATTATAGAGCATTCCGCAAGAGAGAGTCGGATGGTCCGAAGCATGACAAGCCTCACAGGATCCTGTGACGGCTTTGGCTTGATGAACCAGCGGGGTTTTCTTCTTATCAATTTCCCCTAGAGTTGTCTCAAGGGCTTACTGTTTATGAGCGATTGTTTTCAATGCCTCGGCTATTGACTTCAGTTCCATAGATTCCTCAGCTTTAAAAACTTTAAGGACACTTTTTCCAGCTGACCGTCCCCAGTTGGACTGGTTTTCAGCTCCTAAAGTAACAATCTTCCAAGCATCCTCATAGTTCTTCCTCATGAAATTTCCTCCAGACGAGGAATCTAGGAATTGTTTAATATCATTGCTTACCCCCCGATAAAAAGTTTCTATCAGTTGATTCTGTGAAATTCCATGATGAGGGCATTTGCGTAGAAGTTCCTTAAATCTTTCCCATGCCTCAGCGAGGGTTTCCCCAGGTAGCTGGGAGAAGTGATTGATTTTCCCTCTGATTTCATAGGTCAGCGAGGGTGGGAAGAACTTCTCTAGGAATTTTTCCTCTAGAGGGGCCCAAGTGGTTATAATAGGTTCTCTGTCCAATGAGTTGTACCAACTCAAGGCCCTTCCAGATAAGGTGAAATGGAACAGGTGGAGCATTATCGCATCGAAAGCGATACCGGCTTGCGGGACCAGGTGGCATAATGCCTTAAACCTTTTCAAATGGTCCATGCAATCATCTCCTGAACCTCCAGAGAAGGAGATTCCTTGCATAATCTGTATCCACTGGGTCCGGATCTCAAAGTTTGGGATGTTGATGATCGGAGGCCGGACCGGGTGGTTGTCCTCATAGTTTTTCGTGACTGCATAGTCCCTCAGTTGCTTGTTTCGTAACTCGAGCTGAGCAGCCTCGGTCTCCTCTCTTATGCGGGCTTGCTCTTCTGCTCGTATCTCCGCTTGTATTTGGGCACGGGTGTCTACGATAAGTTGTGCCCGTTGTGCGGCGATGGCAGCATTAACTCTATCCATTATCAAAGCAGCTTGGTGCTGTTTGTCAGCCATTTGTCTAGCGCGTTGGCGATTGAGACGGATTCGGCGGTGGAAACTTCTCTCTACCTCGGAGTCGAACTCCGGATCAGGGGAGAATCCACGACTATGCGGTGATTGCATGCACGTGTTCAACCTGAATAGAGAAAAGAGAACACCTTTTAGATAATAGTGAAAATATGAAAGTTTCAAGAAGATATAGAGTTATGATTCAAAAAGAAAGTGTAAAATCCTAACCAACTAGAAAGGTACTAAGTGAAATAACAATGTTCCGTTGTCCCCGGCAACGGCGCCATTTTTTGATGGAGCTGGGACTTACACTAAAAGATCACTCTTCCAATGGGAGTCCTAAAGATACCCCAAAAACCCTAGGGAGTTGATGTTCTCTCTAGGTTTACCTAGAACTGGTGCTTAGATAACAACTCCAACCCCATAAGAGTATGTAAGCCTTATCATAGTACAGATTTAGGATCGAACCCAAAAGACAACGGTCTTGTTGCAAGCAACAAGATGAAAAATGTATAGAACTTCACTTAGCTACTCACTAGTTGGCACTTATATCGAAAAGTTGGATTTTGATGGTTTTAAACTAAAACATGAAAAGTAAAGAAAGCAAGAAAATCTAAGAGTTAAACTATGATAAAGATCACTAGGGTGTGATCGGTTTTTCACCGCCACTACACATCAATCAACACATGTAAAGCAAAACTTAACCTGCAAAAAGAGTTCGGTCAGTTAGTATCCTTGTAGACCTAGTCTCCTTTCGGATAACCTAGCTACGAGAAGTGTGGGAATGTTGCAACGCCAGCCATTCCCGATCAAATGGTCACATTACTTTACATCATTCCCCTCGCAAAGTGTGTTCCTCGACTTACCAAGGTTGCACTTCCATACGTCAACTGATTCCATTTCATAGTATGAAAGTGCAACGGATGATAGTGAGTTTACTCCACTTCTTGAGATACACTTCTAGATACCGAAATAGATACATGGTGGATACATGCATCAAGAACCAACATGCAAACGAGTTTCGAATCTAATAGTACAAACGTAGACAATTCATACTAAAAGATAAAAGATAACACAAGTTGATGATCAAGCAACAAGTATTCATTAATCGTTTGATGTTCAACCGACAAAGATAAGAACTCTACATTACAACCTAAGGATTACATTTTACATGATATGAAAGTATGGGTAGCGGGGCTACTCCCCGCACCCTAGTGAAGAAGACTACTCCCTCATGACTAAGACCAAGAAGGAGGCGAGAAGAGAGAGAGAGAGCATCATCCCCACAAGGATGGAAGAAGTTCAACCCCTTGGAGAGAGAGAGCAACGATCCACTAGTCTTCATAGGTTGCACGATGAGGAGGTCTCCCCTTCCCACCTTCTTGACGAAGAAGGAGAAAGCAGCTTCAGGATGGAGTATGGACCTCAGACCGACAGCCCCAGGGCGGAGGATGGAAGTGGCAAGAGCTCTGGAACGATTGGGGTAGCCTTTGGACGTCTGAGATCCATTTTTGGAGGACCCTTGGGGTCTTATTTATAGGCTTTGAGTGAAGTCCAAACGGTTTGGAGACCGTTTGGACCTCAAGACCGTTTGGGGCCTCAAGACCGTTTGGACTGTGAGACCGTTTGGCTTCAAACGGTCTTGAGACCGTATGAACTCCATGCGGTCTCGGGACCGTTTGGCTTCATGCGGTCTTGAGACCGTTTGAACTCCATGCGGTCTCGGGACCGGTTGGCTTCATGCGGTCTCGGGACCGTTTGAACTCCATTCGGTCTCGGGACCGGTTGGCTTCATGCGGTCTTGAGACCGTTTGAACTCCATGCGGTTTCGGAACCGGTTGGCTTCATGCGGTCTTGAGACCGTTTGAACTCCATGCGGTCTCGAGACCGGTTGGCTTCATGCGGTTTTGAGACCGTTTGAACTCCATGCGGTCTCGGGACCGGTTGGCTTCATGCGGTCTTGAGACCGTTTAAACTCCATGCGGTCTCGGGACCGGTTGGCTTCATGCGGTCTTGAGACCGTTTGAACTCCATGCGGTCTCGGGACCGGTTGGCTTCATGCGGTCTTGAGACTGTTTGAACTCCATGCGGTCTCGGGACCGGTTGGCTTCATGCATTCTTGAGACCGTTTGACTCCATGCGGTCTCGGGACCGGTTGAATCCACTCGGTCTTGAGGCTGGGTTATTCTTTTATGATTTTTTTGTGCTTTTTCTGCATATATAAAAGGAAAAAGTTAGTTTGATGGTGTATTTACAAAAAGGGGTAAAATTAGGATAATGTATAGTTTAAACGTAAAAAAAGAGTATGGAAAACTAAAGAAAAAGACTAAGATAATCAACTAAAATAGGAGGTTATCACCCCCCCTAACTTAGAGTCTAGCTTGTCCTCAAGTTAGATAGAGCTGAGACATGTAATGGCGAGGCGATTTTATTTAGGATTTCCATACTCTTGCTTCAATTCTTGACCTGAGTTCCCCTGGGGTCATATCAAGTCTTATTGCATGCCTTGATTCTTTCGGATTTCGAGAGTTGCTTGGATCTCAGGTTCTTTCCGTATCTCAAAGTTTGCATTGGGACCACCTTATTTTGTGCATGTTGTTGACTCTAATCAGCTTTATACCTCTCTGAAAAACCTACTGGAAGCTAGAGAGGGTATGAGGGTTGGCTAAAGGCTTTGAAGTGTAGCTCCCCCTTCAAGTGGGGGAGGGGCTTTCTATGCTTTTTAGAATCTCACTACCGGGCACGACACATCTGCCTTTATGAGGGCAGCTGAATGTACCGGCTGGGCGAGTCCTTTATGAGCCTTTCATATACTTGGAAACTTTAGGGTTTCACTACCGGGCACGACACATCTGCCTTTGTGAGGGCAGCAGAATGTGCCAGCCGGGTGAGACCTTTGTCAGTTCTTCGTATAGATCCTTATGCATGGAACAACTCTCATAATTTTATTCGTCTCTCTGGCTTTTATTCAATAACTCACAGGCTTGGGTTTTGGGATTTTTGAGAATTTATTTTGGGCGGCCAAGCCTCTATTATTTTGAAGAGAGGAAAGATGTTCTTAAAGTTTTTCAACGTGCACTTATTTGGTTTGTGGTCCACTTGCAGAACTTTTTGATTTGGAAGTTGCCTGATTTCCCTCTCATCCTCGAGATCTTGGCTTATTTCTGCCTTGATTTTGACCTGTGGAGAGTCAGATGAAGAATTGAAGCAAAAATATGAAATCACTAGTGAGTGGAAATTGATAAATCGCCATTCGATGTCTAAGTTCTATTTACTTATAGGGACTAACATGATTCTAGAGTTAGTTGAGGTGACTATTTTTGAAAAAGAAATTAAGTAAAAAGAATTGTAAAAAGAATTGTTTAAGAAAAAATTTAAGAATAAAGAATTGTATGGAAAGTGTTAGATAGAAAGAGGAGTGTAGAAATTGATACCATGCCATTGTCTAATGTACCCCCCCTAACTTATCACGCACTCTGTCCCCAGAGTGGCAAAGTGATAGGTTGAGAAGTCATTAGGACAAGGGCCGCGGGTTAAGGTAAATCTTCATTTGCCCCCGGAGAACGAAGTAAATTGGATGCGAACTGTCCTCGTAAAGCGTGGTAGTCCACGTCAGTCATTTCCTCTACTGGTCTTTGAAGAACAATGATGGTGTACATCCAGTAGAGGATGTGGAAGCCGCAATCCCTCGATTGTCATATTTGCTGGGGGCATTTGTGGCAGAAGGCGGGGCGATGGAAATGTTCTTTGTCGTACGCCTTTGTATGCTGACTCAGAAAATCGATTAATTTATCGGCGCACTCCTTTGCCACTACTTCTGTTGGCGTCTTTGGCGTCACGACGTAGTGTCGTTGTCGAGCGTTGAACTGGCTGTCGGAACTGTTGTATATTGTGGTTGTTCCGTCTGGGAGGTTTGTTGCCAGGAGAATCCAATACTCATGATACAGGATGGGTAACATGATGAACTTCGGCGTTGTGTGTTGGAGATATGAGATCAGTGCGTCGGTTGTGCCAAAGTTCTTGAGCTTTAGGAGATCATCTTTCATATATGGAGACGCCATGTATGTGTTTGGGTTGGTTTGGCCAAGTAGAAACTGGTAGGCGGCCCTGAGGTTGACAGAAAGGGATCCCTTATCCTGTAGAGTCTCTCGCAGTGAGTCTTGAGACCATTTGAACTCCATGCGGTCTCAGGACCGGTTGGCTTCATGCGGTCTTGAGACCGTTTGAACTCCATGCGGTCTCGGGACCGGTTGGCTTCATGCGGTCTTGAGACCGTTTGAACTCCATGCGGTCTCGGGACCGGTTGGCTTCATGCGGTCTTGAGACCGTTTGACTCCATGCGGTCTCGGGACCGGTAGAATCCACTCGGTCTTGAGGCTGGGTTATTCTTTTATGATTTTTTTGTGCTTTTTATGCATATATAAAAGGAAAAAGTTAGTCTAATGGTGTATTTACAAAAAGGGGTAAAATTAGGATAATGTATAGTTTAAACGTAAAAAAAGAGTATGGAAAACTAAAGAAAAAGACTAAGATAATCAACTAAAATAGGAGGTTATCAGGGATATTCTATCAGCTGGCACCACATTGATGTAGCTGTCTTTGAGCATCCATTTGTCTGGATTCTTCACTGGATTATTTCTAAATCATTCTTTGCAAGATCCAAAATGTCACTGAGCAAATTTTAGGAGACGGACCTTTTCTTCCTCTATAGTCGGTTGGAGAGGACACCCATCAATTTTGGAGCCTTCTTCCTCATGCACGTGATGGCGGTTAAGAGGAACATTTCTTGCAGGGCTCCAATCTACTTTGGGGGCCTCATTACGCATATTGTCATGCACCTGGGAGATGATCTGTTCGGGCTCCAAAAGATAGAGAGTAGAAATATGCTCGGCCTGACCCACTTTGTCAACTCTTGCCTCATTGAAGTCCGCCATGGCATTGCCTACGCCACCTGCCATGTGGAAAAGGTTTTTCAGCGGCATGCATTGCCCGACCCTGCTTTCAACATCAGGCCAGGCCAAAACTACAGGTGGCCTATCATTGATGTTGATGAGGATGAGGAAGAACAAGTTGCAGAAGTGGAAGTTCAAGATGGCGACGATGATGAAGCAGAGGAGGAGGAAGCCACCATTCCTCTTTGACGAAGGGTTGCTCCACGAAAGCATCCACGACACTATGGAGCCTCCTCTTCTTCCCAGCCAACGCCACCACATCCCTCTCAAGGTGGAGAGGATGTCTACTCAATGCAGGGGATGTATACAATGATGTAGGATATTCAGCAGACGCAACACCAGCATACTACCTCTTTTACGGGAATTCAAGAAACAACAAACTGGTTGTTCGAGAATCAACAAGCAATCTACGAGAATGAGTGCCTCCTCTTAGCCAACCAAGAAACCATCCACAACAGGTTGCATAGGATGGAGATGCAGCAGCAGCCGTTTTACGACCACTACTAGAGCCAGAACTTTTTTGGAGGATACCCACAGCCACCACCGATGCTCTCATCTGATATGTCATTCCAGGGGCATTATCCTTCTTGGGATCCTAGCGGCCACTAGTACCCATAACACCCACCACCAGAGCAATAAAGGGGTATCATTGTTCCACCTCTTAAGTTAGGATTTTGACTATGAGGCCATAGTCAAGTTCAAGCTTAGGAGGGGTGCTGGAACAGCATCTATCTAGTTTTTTTATTTGATCTTTTATTTGTTTTTGCAATTCTCATCTTTCTTTATCTTAGTTTTCTCAATTTCTAGATTTACTATTTTCTAGGATCCACTATCTATCTAGTGTAATCAGTGGAGTTTAAATGTAATTGCATGTCATCTTAATGTTTTCGTTTGGGGCTTTGTGAGAAAATGATTTTAATGAAAAAAAATCCTTAAGTATTGTAAGTTTGTCTTATGAGAACTTGAGGACATTGCTTGTGAAACTCATTGGGTAGGTCAACTTAAAAACATATGAACATGATTGTGTATCTGTATGGTTAATGTCAAGAGGATTGGTATGGATGTTGAGCCTAAACCAAACCAATGATAACGTGACTTTAATTTGAAGTGAGAGAGAGAAACCCCTTGATTAATTGGTACATAAGTTAGTAAGGAGGGACATATAATTCTTTATAAAGGTTTTGTCCATTAGTCTTGTGATCTGATCCACCACAATTTCATTCACTCTCCACCATAAGAACTGGGAGTACATTACTGTCTTACACTCTTTGATTGCATCCCACATAGATAGGTCATGCATTACAGTTATTTTTCCATGTTTTGCATAAAAATGGAAAAAGAAAGATATAGAGTAGTTATACATGCACATTATCCTTAGGTGCATGTCATTTAGTTGCATAATTTGCATAATGAAGTGCATTCGCATCTTTTGAGCATATAGTTGTACATCATGTGTTGTATGTTCTTCTGAAAAATTAAAGGTGTTGAACTTGTTCCATACCCTCTGAATAGAATGCATCAAGTGTGCCAGTTAGAAAAAAGAGAAGGAGGCCCAAAAAAGAATCCATTACCATTTATGAAAATGAGGGCTTGAAAAAAAATGAAAGAAAAAAAGAGAAAAAAAAGTATGAATAAGAGGGAGAAAGGAACATGTTCTCACCCGCATTTTAGAAAGAACAAGTGCATGGTGTAGTTACTTAGATATTCCATCTCACTTTGAGACGGAATGATAGTGCATGCATCATTTCACAGAAAAAGTGTAGCATTAGGGCATTTTCATTTGCATTTGCATCATGATAGGTCATTCATTTTTTTTGCATGATCCACTGTACTGTGCTTCCATTTCTTCCATAGCCACCCATTCCATCCACCTGTTTCTCTAAGTGGTAGGCTACCCATGATATTCTCCTCATTCATGTATATCAGGAGATATGCTTCCATTTAGATGGTAGTTAGGAAATGAGCAACGTAGATAGGAGATCACAAGATGCACCAAGCCTGAACCTAAGGATTTTATTATATTAATTGCTTTACTTGATAGTGTTCGTGATCTTGGGGTAGACATTTCTTATGAATGATTATTGTCGCCTAAAGGGTCGTTATCGTTATGTGGTTAGTAAGGGCCAGTATGTGAATTGCAGGCGGGAATCATATTGAGATATCAATTTTGTGATTATGTTCTTTAGTTGACCCTCTCAATCAGATTTTACAGTTTTGTTGCTCGAGGGCAAGCAAGACTCAAGCTTAGGGGAGTTTGATGCAAGGATTTTGAGTCGCACTTATAGGTTGATTTTATACTTGTTTTGTGCCATTATTTGTCATTTTGTGACTATAATAGCATGATTCCTTTCCTTCAGCCTATAATCATTGTATGCAACAAATTTATCTTATTTTATCTTATGTCGTATGAATTATCGAATTTCTCATATTTGAATTGTATTTTTCTCTTGGTTTCAGGTATTTTACATTCCAGGACCCATTGATACCATCGACGGATCCATCGATGCTATCGACATGGCAACAGTGACCAGGCCAGAGGGAAAGCATCCAGGTCGATACCATCGACCACACTGGTCGATAGTATCGAGATGCCAACAGGCGGATTCCAGAAATTGAAGAAAGTGTCGGTACCCTAGGGGTCGACGCCGTCGGATCAGGAAATTGTTCAAAACGATCATGATCAAACGACTGTGATATTTCGGCGGCCATAAGTGGTACCTATACCTAGGAAAAGGCGGCTCAAAGCCAGGAATCACGTTCTATTCCATTGCACGAGTCCCAGAGAAGATGAGAGCGAAAAACAGAGTACAGAGCTATGCCCCAGATGTTTCCAGAGCCGTATACGGATGATTTCACCGCCGAAAGGCTGCAGATCGTGCATCTTGCACCGAGGATCACCCAGATCTTCTCTATTTCAAGGGTTACATCATATTTTCTCTCATTTCCCCATGTCTTCCTCTTTCTTCTCCATGTGTACTGTTGAGATGAACATGCGGGGCTAATCCCCATTATCCTTAGGACCGGTAGTAGCCCAGAGAATCATTGTATGACAATGTTATATTAATTATCATAATTTGTCTCACTTTCCCTTGATATGTTATCGTGTTTCCATTGCAATTTACTATGCTTGATCACCATATTCAATTTATAATACCGTTAATTACTTCTGAAGGAGAACTTCTGGTTGAAAAGGCACGATTAACACATTAATCAATAAATTCCTTAGACAAGGTAATGTACAATTAATGGTGGATACTCAAAGAAATAATTAAAGCACCTAGATCTAGGGTATAAGTTACTACTGGCGTGGAACTGACCTAGAACTAGGTAGTGAATTGTATCGCAGAAGCGAGCAATTCTGACTACAGGCCATAATCAAGGAAAGAGAATGAATTATGTTAATTATGTAGATTTGCATGCAGTGAGACCTCGCGGTGAAACCGCAATCCTAAGGATTCCCATTTAATTTGATTAAACTAAACATTTAATCATCATTCACTTTTGCTTTCTTTTAGTTTTATTTTCATTTTCAAAATCAAGCTCATGTTTTTCATCGATCTAGCTGATCATGACCAGTTAGTAGTAGTCTACTGAAATTTATGTTCCCTGAGTTTGACTCAGGCCTCACAAGGCCTATATTACATTGATACATGCACTTGCGTTATACGCACGGTAAAATTGTGTCACCCCACGTGATTTTTGTTATCCTAAAGAACATATAATGGTCATTTAATGAATAGTTCACATGTTTGAACCCTAATGAATATATAATGCAATTAATATGAGTAACTCACATATTAATACTAATAGTGGGTACACATGATGCTAAACATGTATTGGACCAATAAACCCTAATGAAATGATGAGCAAGATAATTGTAACCTAATCTTGGATTTAATGCATACTAAGAATGTATAGATAAAGAATAATGATCATATTGACCTAGACCCTAAGTTGTAATCATCTAACGTTAACCTATACATCCTTAATGACATTCTTGATACATTAGCGACATTATGTTTAATAATTAGATAACATACTTTAATACACATAAAGATATATAATCACCTAATCATAGATTAATTAGGCCATCAATATGAAATGTATATCCCCTTGTTCTCTAATACACACCTAATAATCACCTAATCATTACTTGGTATGTGAATCAAATAATTAATATGTAATATGTCCCACCTCGATCACTAAAATACATATAATGACTTCAATATGGATAAGAAGTAAATGGATTCACATAAATGTTCATAATCAATAATAAGAAGTGAATAAATATGAGAAAATGATTAATGATGACATTAACGTAAAAAAAGGTATAAATAATTAATGTGGCATATTTGGATTAGTTGTAACAAATTGATTAAAATGTCTTATTTCATGCAAAAAAAATTGTTATAATTCAATATGTTGATAACGGAGACTAAATCCAAATTATAAAGGATAATAATCAAGTATCTTGAGATAATTGAGTAAAGCCTAATTGTGCTAAAACTCTTAATGAGATAAATAAGAAATATATAGGGCTTTGTGTATAATAATAAAATATAACTCTTTTGGCAACAAAGTAAATATAACATGACACAATTAAAAGAATAATGAGGATGATATAATATCATAATGAATATAATATTAATAGGCCTAAAATGTTAAATGTGTTATATATAATAAAAATAAATCTTAATAGTGGAACCTTTAGTGATCCATGAGAACCTGACCTATGTGGAGTTGGTTGATAAGATTCTGAACTCCCAAGTTAAGTGGTTGAAAAACAAGGAGTTTGAGTTAGTGAAAGTTTTGGTGGAAGTTTTATGGAAAAAACCTAGGAGTTTAGTGTTGGGATGTTGCATACGCACCCTTCTCCTTTTGTTTGAGAATTCGGGGATGAAATCCTTTTTATTAGGTGGAGTACCATAACATATTGAATCTTATATGTAGTCTCTGTATAATCCTTTTTCCCAAGTTTCCATTTGATTCCTGTCCTTGATATTTATTTAGTGGAATTTATAGTGGTTTGGTGAACATTTATTCACTATTTGTACCAATAAAAGGGTTTATGAGCAAATACCTCAGTGAAAGTTTATTTAAGGACCCTAGTTAGGTGTTCCATACCTTAATATAACTTTTTGATGTGATTTTAAAACATAAAATGAGCCTAATTTTCAAATTTGGTTCAATTTGGATGTTGTTTGTACAAGTTATGCAATTTTAGGTACATTCTGGACTTTTCTACAATTTACCCTATTGGGAGGTTTTCTTTGCAAATTTTCACATGCATTATCATCCTTAGATATTCCCTTACCATTCTCAAGCTTTTGAACCATGGGGAGCCTAGTTGCACCTTGGTTTGATTGCAAAATCAAGCCTCGACTACAAACTCAACGAGGATTGAAAAAATTCTGCTTTTGGACATGTTACCTTGACTACAAACTCGACTGACAACAATGTGTCACAAATGATAATGGGTCCATCTAGCCAAGATTTCTCCCTCTCAACTAGAAAATTTTGACTGACTACCCTGATTTCTTGTTCGTCCTCAAGCCTTGGACCTTATCCAACAAAAACCCTAGCTATTGACCCCCAAATTTGTCTCCTTTCTTCACCTTCACGCTTTGTGTGGTTCTTCTTCTCTTCTTTTCTGTGTTTTCTACCCTCCATGGAACCCATATGCTGGAATAGAAACTCCTCATCTAGCACCTCAATAGTTCCTCCTACTGCTCCATCCTCAAGAACTTTTGTCCACAATGGCATCACTTTTATCAACCCTCAAGGTGTTGCTAGGTATTAAGGGATGCTTCCTAGACCTCATTTCCTTTTAGACCCTTTGTAGAATCTAGGATGGAGGACCTGCAGATCAAACACATGTTTCTTGATCAATGCCTTGGATTGCTATGTATTGGACATCTTTTCTTCTATAATGCATTATATAGTAAGAAAGTCATTCATGAGATCTATGCAAATCTCACATGGAACTATATCACATTATTGCCTCCAATCGATACCAAGATCACCTTTCTTCCATAGTTTTTGGAATCTAGATCCTAATCACAGAGGATTCTCTTAATTCTTATCTCATTGGGTCCATTCTATCTAAATCTTGGGAGACTACCTATCCAGATCATGTTGGTTTGCTTTACCATGAGAGTTTATACAAGAGTTTTAACCCCAAGGCATCTCTTTATGATATCCACTAATTCTTAAACAAACCTGAGATTCTCTATAGGAAGAAGACAATACATCCCTCATCCACCCTTGACACCAAGACATGCTTCATTGCCCTAATTGTCAACTGCAATGTCCATCCCAAGAAAAACCAAGCGGAGATTGTAGAAAGCAATGTAGTGATGTAGTACCGCCTTCTTAAGGGGATTGGATTCAAGTGGGCTCACTACATTCCTCACCATATGACCTGCTTTGACTCTTAGAAAAACACCAAGGACTCTTATCCACCATATCTAACCTCATTTGTGGTCTTTTTCACTTTCTTACTAAAAAAGTCTCTTCTACTCAATTTCAACCATCCTACCAATAGGGAGGTATTTTGTAAGTGAGACTTCTATAAATATGTCTTTCCAAAACTCCAACTCTACCACACCTAGTGCCTCTTCCTCTAAAACAAGTAAGCACAACCAGCCCCCTCCCACACCACCTAGAACCAATATGTATTCTTTCTTTGTATCCAATGAGACACTCATGGGATACATCGTGTACCATAATGCCTACCATATGCAAGTTCAAGAACATATTCATCGGGACATGTTTCACATCATGTCCAACATGAACCTACCATGTTTGTCTCCTTATTCACTTTACCAACCTTCCTTCCCAACTACTGGATATTTTACGTATGCAGATGATCAGTTCTACCCAGAGCATCAATACGCTCATTCCACTATTCACTATACACATATTGTTGGTCCTCCTCTTGTATCTTCGTACCCACCTTTGAGCCTAATATAGTTGCTTTCTCTTCCACCAGGTCAGGCCTCTACTACTCTTGCAGACTTTGACGAGATTTCTATTCCTACCAGTGAATAGGTTGTGTCTTTGGTCTCCATTGGACAATTGACATAGCGTGATGTAAATGCCAAAGGGATGACCACATGACCTTTTACTCCTTTTGAAGATGTCGTGATGGAGGATGAAGATGTTGATGGTGACCTTGGGGATGGTGAGGAAGGATATGAAGATGATGATTCACATGTTGCTTCACTATGATCGGAACCAATCGATGATGAGGACTACGACATGTCTCAGGATGACCTAGTTTAGGATGACTAATTCCTAGGCCTTAGAGTTCCCGTTTACTTATATTTTACAAGCATAGCATGTATTGCATACGGCACTTGTATTTGAGGCTGCTATTTACATACTTTTTTCATTCTTAGCTATTTTTCCATCATGGACCTGATTCCATATTGTTGAAATCATTATCTCATGTACCCTTAACTCTATTTCTACTATTTATTCTGTGAGTTTTGTGTGTATACTCTCATATTTTGATAATGACTAAATGTTATTAATTCTCTCTCTAGATTTTGTGTTTGGTCCTTATGTGTGGTACATATGGTTGGATAAGACCTAGCTTAGCTCTTCTACCCCATCCCTTTTTTATATTGCAAAGGGGGAGAAACAACTTGGATACATATTGAAATTCATCTAAAATTGCTTATCTTTTTTACTTATGGAGAACTAGTTGAAAATAACACACACACACACACACACACACACACACATATATATATATATATATATATATATGGCGGTGTTTTTGGAAGAATTAACCATATATTTAAATGTAAGCATGAATTGAGGAGGAGAAATTGTTGTTAGATATTCATGTATCCCCCTAAATTTCAAAGGTAAAATATTTACAATTTCAATCCTTTCAATATGTTTAGGAATGGCTTGTCTTCTTCAAAAGGGGGAGAATGTTGATCTAATAGTTACACCTTGTACATATTTTGATGATTGCTTAACCATTCCATTAATGTATATCTAGTATGTCTATTTGAGATCAATTCTAGATATACTTCAAAAGGATGAAACTAGCAAAATCCTAGTTTGCCGAAAAGCAAGTCAAATTCAACACAAATGCAAGAATTGAAGAATATAAAATATCTCTTTTAGAATTATGTTGTAAATCACTTACATTGAATGTATGACTTGTCACCAATTAATGGAAACTTAGAGTACTTAAATTGAATATTGATACACTTTTTGGGTATTTGTCAAAAGCCTTCAAAAGGAGGCTTGTTGGCTGAGTTTCCCTTGAGGTCACTCAACTAATAACCATTTTAGGCTTTTGATAGAACCCACTATCGACCTAGTTGCCATGGGATAACTTGATTGTCAAGTTAGAATTGGCTAGGCTAAAGCATCCGTCAGTTGATTTTAGTATCAGTTAGAAACTTGGTTGACAGCTGCAAATGGCAACATAGTGAGCACTATTAGTTGAGTTATCCAAAAGGCAACTCGACTAACAACACTAAAGTGCTAAAAAGTGTACATATCCATTTAGAAGGTTGCAAAAATTCAAAATTGTATATGTTGCAACCCTAAAAAATAGCTAGAATTCAATCCAAGTATCTTTACTAGCTAGTAGGGAACCTCAACTATAAAAAGGTACCCTTCGACTTCATTCCAAGTTTGCCTTATATGTTCCCTTGTTGTAGTTGAGTGTTTGAGCCTTCAAGAGCCCATAGTCTCCCTCAACTTGATTACTTCTCTACATCCAATTGAGTAAGGTAGGAATTCTGTAAGAGTGCTTCTTCATTTTACACTTTTTAAAGCTCTCAATTCTTCTTCCAGATCTCTCTCTAGAAAAGTGGTGATTTAAATATTACTTCCTTGAAGAAAGAAATGGTGGATTCAATGTTGAAGATATTCTATAAGAATTGGTACATCCTTGGTGAAGGCTTAATATTCTTGGTATGTGCATAGGTAAGACCTTGTAACGGTTAGACTCCTTGATCAGAAAAGGAATGCTAGTTTATCCCTTGTTCTTGAAATGGGTGGTCATTGGTTGTAACTACTCTTGTGAAATATAAAGAGTGAGACAAGGCTGAGAATCCTAGAGATAGACCCCACTAGGTAGTGGGTGTACATATCCTAGTTTGAAGATTGGAACCGCTACTGATCTTAGCCTTCTTTGGTGTTTTATCAATCTCTTTGTTCCTTACTTTTCATACTTGTAATATCTTTAGAAAATATCTTGAAGATCTAATGTATTTTTTTAAGTGGTTTTAGATATATTCACCCCTCTATAGCCCATAGATCCAACATTTTTGTGAGTCACTGGCAATAGTGAAACAAGCTAATTTTGTGTCAATATGAGAATTGTGGGAAGATTCTCAAAGTCGCGTATTAGTGAATATGCTAGGACACATGGGTTTGGTATTCCCTAACATCTTTGAATCTTTTTTAGGACTCAGTTGCAACATATAATCTACTATTGTATATATTAGAAATGATGCAAATGTGTCTCAGTATGGTTGGGTTTTATACCCTATTTTCTTGGTGATGTGATCTATTTCCTCAGGGCATACCTGTGATATACATCGATCCACATTTGAGCATCACACAATAGATCCAGCCTTTGTGAACACTACCTTTTGTTTTAACCTCAATAGAAACATGGAGATATAAATTGGACTCTAGTAATAGTTAGATATTTACTCGAGGCTAGTCTAGGCTTCAGATGCACTAGCTAGTAGTTTTAGTGGTACATTTCAAACTAATAAGGTCTTAACAAACAAGTGACCACCATGTAGTATATCTTCTACGTTAATTTGGTGAATCACATTGTATGTGTTGTTGTTATGCCTTCACTTTCTACAAGTATTTTATGCGATTCATAATCTACATATGTGTCTAATCTGTATATGCTCGATATAGCTTTTTTATTATTTTTTAAATATATATTTTAAATATAATTAGTATGTGATTAATCACATGTGTGCATATGTTTGACTATTGATCTACCATTGATAAGTATGCTAGCTTTTGCTATATCACATTTTTTGGGACTTTGGGTCTTACCTATATGTTTCTCTACATATTTTATGTATGATTGAGCAACAGAAAGGACATGTTGATTAAGTAACAAGAATAAGAGGGCTAAGTTTAGAATCTCCATGTACTCTGACTTTCCTAGGTGATGGATGGGTAGTTAATGATGAACACGATAGTTTGCTTAACTTGGTGTTTTCTTACTATTATGAGTTGTAACCTGGTTCAGACACCTTATATTGTTATATCATCATGGGTATGAATCATCTTGTAATACTATTTGATGAAATTCATAAAAGGGCTTTAGTTTGTGATCCTATCATGTTTTCTCCTGGATGGTTAAAATGTCAAGTTACACATTTTTATATGACACCATGTGAGGATTCATGATGATTTCTTGTAGCTGAATCCATATGATATCACCTTACTCTCTAATTTTTCAACTCAATTTTTGGCGATTGTTAGTTTTGATTGGGCTTTATTTTCATATTTGTCCTAATGATCAATTTCAGGTTGATCAATGAGACATGTCCTTACAATGTCAATCTCCCACAAATCATAAACCAATAATAAAATCCCATGTGCTTGTTTAGATATGACTCTTTCCTCAATCATTGGGAATTTTAGAAATTTGGAAATAATGTATCTCTCTATACCAAGAACTCATTATTATATATCCAATCCAAACTTACTCAAATTTACTTAGAAGTTCCGCAAGATAAGAATTGCCAACATCAAGGAACATTCAATAAGACGATAATATACAACATGGATGTAGTTCATCCATCTCGTGCCAATTATCTATCTTCTCTGAATATTTGAGATCTGATTCATTTGGTTTTTGACAATTAGAATCTAACACATGAACTAATCCTAACGTTATCAGCCATGTCTTCATTCTTCATTCGCAATGTGTGAAAGCAAGACACATCTAATTTCTCTAGGATGGCATATTTTTCAATCTTACGACAAACAAAAGAAGAACATGGCATGTTCATAGAGTCTAGAATAACTATTTTCTCAAAGATAGTTGAAAATCATTATGTGTAACATGCAAGATCATAAATATTGTAATGACAAAAATTAACGGGACATGAGATACAAGAAATGATCCAATAGGAAAAACAAACCCATTAGTATAAGGATTAAAGAAGAACAAACATACATCAATAACTTATCTTAGAATCACCGGTACAAGAAGGATTTGCCTTAGACAAAATAATGCCCCAACAATGGTTCAAGAAGGTGTTTTTGCTTTCTCAAATAGATCGGATTTTCATGTATTTGAGATACAACCTCTTATCTCGAGAATATATCAAGCACACCTTAGTCTCCTGGAGAGGATCAATGAGATGGAGTACAAATTGTTGAACACAACAACAAGGAGAAGGAGGAGAAGTTTATATTGAAGTGTAGCAGTCATTGTATAGTGAGATAGGGTTTCTAAAAGCATATTGTCACGGAACCATTTTTACCCCAATCCCAATCCCACTACCTAGATAGTGGTAAAGGGATTGAAGCGCCCGTCTCTAAGTTTCCCAAATGGATCTCACACACTGTCATATACAATAAGAAATAATAACTCATAAGACTAAAGATTTAGAAGAACTAACCAACCCGATCTACGATTTTGAAGATTTGTACTTGTCATTAGAGTTTGTCAAGTACGGAAGAGATTTAGTCAATTCCTCATAAGGATCCATCTTGTTTTCCTAAATCAAAAATCATGACCCAAAGTCAAATGCAAAAGCATTGAGTACAGTTGTAGAAAAACAAGAACAAGATATGTATATTGGAGAAAAAAATAACCACTTGGCATATCTCTAACAAACAATAATTAACAAGAAATAACTTTCAAATGATCAACAAGTGCAATTTTCCAAATACAAAATTAACCGCAATATACTCCATCACAAGAGTCAATCATCCCATATAACGAGTGTGGGTCAGAAGCTCACAAGGAGCCACTTAACCCTAAGGGAAAGGCCACTACTACTTCACCCTAAGAGAAAGGCAAAAGGTTGCCACTTGACCCCTATCTACAAAAGGGGAAAGGCACGAGATGAAACAAATAGTGAGGAGTATATTTGAAAGTTCAATAAGCGAGCAAGAGAACGATCAATATACATATATAAATTCGAAACTAGTCATAGGGAACGAGGCAGCTCAACCATGTATATAGCCAAGTGATTTTATCTGTAGGTACATAATCATACCCTACATCACAACATCCAATTTTAAGAGGGTAGAGTACACTTACCTTTCACCGAAGATTAGAGTAAGATCTCGAGAGTCAAACCATAGGTCAAGGTCAATCCCTAGTACAATAATGGGTATTCATGCATTAGTATTCTAGTCAATAAAATGGAGGGGTCACAAGGACCATATAGGGTTTCTTAAGCCTCATTATGAGCATGATTTCATATTTTTAGAGATTATAAAGATCGACATCAAGATCCATACTTAGTTCATGATAGAACTTTACCCAAATATTATGGTCGATAGTCATCTTCTAGATCAAGACTAAGATATGTTTTCCACAAAAGGATTAGATTCAAAAAGTTCAATATTATGATTTGGATAATAGATCGAAGACTAATTCCACAAAATTTCATGATATCAAACTTGATTTGCATATCACCATCAAAGATCATGAGATAGATATCAGGTCTTTAAAGCATTTCCGTTGTATCTGACTCGCTCTTGCAATCAAAACGGACTATAAGTTCGCCTATTTTGGATATCAAATGCAGAAGATATGATGAAAACATACTTTTAGAGGAAAACGAGAGAGAAGACCAGCCCGATGAAAGAGAGAGGTTTGCCAAAACAAAGGTGCTACAGTGATTTCGCAGCTGCACACATTCGCCGAGCTTGGGGCGAGAGCATATGAGCACAAAGGCTTGTTCGGAGGGTAGGGTTAGCTTCGTGGGAGTGAAACCAAGCCAAAGGTGGTCATATATAGGTCTTGAACTAGGATTTTGGGAATGATTTCGGAGCTAGGAAGGTCCATGACAGCGGCCAACCTAGGGCTTCTTGAAACTTCATGATGTTCATATTTCGGAGCTACAAATATGTGCAAAAGATCCGTATTTTAAATACGAAGTCAACAAGACAAATTTTATGTGAAATGGGACACCACAGCCCTCGGTCCGTGGATTGGTTCACAACCGACTGGCGGCTGGTCATCCTACCCGAGGTAGGGGACGACCTCCCTGCTCGATGGGCCGGTTTAGTCGCGTCCGAGCCCAAAATGGCTCAATTCGGCCCAAAATTGAGGGGAAAAGGTGATTTTACATGCAATCTTTGAGAATTTATAGGAGCTAGGAAGCTTTGTTCGGACTAAAATTTCGGTACGAGCCTAAAAACATGATCTAGAACATCCACAAAAATTTTGAAATTAAAAGGATAAATATAGGTCCTAGAACGGCATAAAAAAATAGCAAGTCTAGTACAAGTAGAAATTCATGTATTCAAGGTATATGATGGTATCAAATTCCTCAATTAAGTGTCACCAATATCTTCAAATCATACTATTATATAAAGTACCTCCAAATAAGTGTTCGGCACGTATTTGATTAAAAAGTGAAGTTATTTAGTATAGGAAATATAGAACTAGGTTTAGAAATCAAAGGGCAAAAAAACACTCTATCACGTCCTTCCCCACTTAAAGGGAATTTTGTCCCCAAAATTAAAAAATATTTGCAAATACTGGAACTATTTATAAACTTGTTATATCCTCAAAATTATGATCATGTTGAAATCAAAAGTCTTTTATAAACTTGTATTGATCAACTAGAAGTCAAAATATCATAGTTCATTTATCGAGTTGATTCCAAGTCATATCGCTATACCGAGTGAGGATTGGGATCGAGAGTTGAGATTATCCTCCACGAATTAAATTCCTATTCAGACCACATGTGTAGTCATTCACCCATAAACAACAATCTAGCAATATTTCAAGGTTTCAAAATCAAATATTTTTTCCTCATCAAGTATAGTCAAGGTGGGTGAATGATCCATGCCTAGGTAATATATAGGAAATTAACCCTATTCATATATACAACATTACCATTCTCAAGATTGTTGCTGAGTCAATATCTCATATTTGATTTTTTGGCTCAAAGTTTAAAATTTTGGATGATCAAATTTTAAGTTAAACAAATAGAGTTATTGGGCCAAAAGTACAATAATGCCAACATCTTAGGGTCCTAGCTTCTGCATGTCCTAGGTGGGGTTATACATCCATGACAGAGAATTTGTACTTCAACAATTCAAGATAAACATCATATTTTAATATCATGATTTCATGCTTAAAATCAATGGAAGGCCCCACCCGAGTCCACATGAGAGTTACACCCTAATACATAACTCGAGTGAATCCACATAGTCATCTTTTCAAACATTTTGAGATTTGAGGATATGAAAGTCACTAGACATATATCGAGGGTGATCTCAAGATCCACATGGGTGATTATACGAGTCACATCAATATCAACATCCAAAATCTTGTGTTAAGATTTTGTACATCAATAGTGAGAGTCAAAGTTTGGACATCAAGATCATACAGATTTGAAAGCTAGAGTTAGATTCCGATTTAGACCATAAGGGAGATCATTCATCCAAATTTGATATTCGAGCAACAATTGAGCAACAATTGATCAACATTTGTGATATCAAGCACCAATTTTATTACTAGAGTATCGAGGTTTGATGAATGATATCAACTTAGGTCTTTTTAGGAATTTAGCCACAAGTTATAGTCAATAGTATTTAAATCGAGATTCAAGATCGAGTATCATTATTGTCATAGACCTAACCTATTGGAGACTTAGGTCAAGGAATCAAAATTGGGTGGAAGGGGTTACCTTTCCAATGTTCAATAATCAATAAAATGACAATTTAGACATCGTCACAAATAGGGATGTGACCAAGCTTAGGGGAGTCATATGTCAACTACCACCCCAATCTAGCACATTAGTATTCATAGTCATTGAACATTGATCATATCAAAAGTAGGAAGAGTATCAATTATCAAATAGTACTTTTTAAGGTCATGGGATCAAAGATCAAGGTCATAATAGGGCAACCATATTCAAGATTTTGCAAAATTTGTATTACAATATAGCTCCCCTCCTTTCGTTGATCAAGAAAAGGATGTATTTTGGAAATATATAAGTCAAATTGAGAACTCAAGAACTTTATCATAATCCTATCTGGCCAAGACTTCATATTATTCAAAATTGAGTCTTATAAAGAGGCATAACAAACAATAGGGAAGATGTCTATTGCAACAAGTCTTCACATCATGACCTAGGGATCAAAGACATAGTTATATCAAGGTATGGGGCATGATGCGTGCATATCAATAAAGAAAAAAATTATTAAGTATGTTTGAGATTTGATCAAAAATAGGGGCACATTGGTTCAATCAATAGGGATCTCATCAACCATGAGGTGTAAAACATAAGTTCCACCTTATTTCGCCATATCAAAAATTTACTTCAAACATAGAAAGCAATCATATATTATTTTTGATATTGAGTTTGCTTAAACTTTACATATGAGTGCATCACCTTCAAGAGTACTTTCATGTATCAATTAGGGATCTCAATTCAGGATTAGATCATGGTATGATATTGGTCCATATTTTTTCATTGTTCTTTTCTCATATTTTAATTGTTACCCCATGTTTCCCCAAAAATAGGGAGATTACATGCCGATTCGAGACAATCTATTCGAGATGAGAAGGTGAGAAGTCATCCTACTACAATCTAGTAGGTGTCTAGGGGTAGTCATCAAAGGAAAGATGAGGAGCGAGATGACACTCTAGGATTCAAGAGACTGGAGAAAATTATTTACTTATAGTATGGGAGTGTGTATGCTCTGATACCAATTGTCATGGAATTGTTCTGTAAAAGAGTGAAATCACCCCTTTACTAATAAATTGAAGAATTAACATCCATTCCAAACACACTCAAAGGTAAGATGGAATAGGTATAAATTTTCCAAATTTATTATGATGATATACAAAAGACCAATAGTGGAGCAGCGAAATAAAATTTCTGACTATATTCAATTTCACATAAGAGATTACAAAAATACATCATTCCCCCCATTAGGGTTTACATCAAGATACAACAATTGGGATCTGGATAGAGGGAAGTCTAGAATACTTCAAATCTTATCTCTAAAATAACATCTCTAAGAGCTAGGTCCATGCCAAAAGCTAAGTTCTCCTTGATCTTGTTCAACTCCTTGATCTAACCCTGGGTGGTTGGGAAAGCACCCATCAAAAGGGAAAGAAAACAAGGTATGTGTCAGGGATAATGAACAAGAAACAAGATAAAAACAATAATGAAACTTAAGGTTATATATTCATCATAAGATGAAAAGTCCAAGAGAATGAGGCATAAACAAAATATTCTTGCCATAACAAATAAATAATAATAAGTAGCATGGCAAAAGTGATCGCAAAGGACCAAAGCAAAGCAAAGAGGGGACCCGCCTCGTTGACTTGGCCCAATTAGGAGTGGCCAAGTCGTGTGGTCAAAGTTCAAGTTTGACTCGTCTAAAACAAAACAAAACCAGGCCAAAAGACCTTTGTACCCTTAAGCAAGAAACAAAAGAAAGAAGAGAGAAGGGCAAAAAGGAGAAAACATGTGGGGGTTTCTTCCCCAAACCATATGCACCATGGACAGCTACAGCAAAGCTACTTGCTTGGCCATGATTTTGGGCGAATCCAGATGCCACCATGATTCATCAAACGGAGAGTGCCAAAATAAAGAGTAAGGTAGACCAAACTCACCGCATGTGTCAATTTGCATGCCGGCACCGCCATGATCCTGTGAGAAGGGTCGATAAATCGTGGAGGAAAATTGGTTCATGTGTGCTTGAGTAGGTGGTGTGCAAAGAAATTAACAAAGGGGATGGTTGCAGAAAGATGAGCCGAACATAAGGGAACAATCACCCATATATATACCATGTTCTAGGGTGACATTAGGTTGATCGTGAGAAAGCCCAAAGCCAAGCTTTGGGCATTTCTTGAATACAAATAAATAGGCCTCGACAAGGGGTCTTTGGGTGCAGAATTCAAAGACGAAACTAATGCATGAAAAATTACCAAAAATGGTGGAGAATTGAGGGAGAAAATCGCGATCCAAGTTTCCCCAAAAAACTTATATGTTGCCTTGTTTGGTCGTGGGTAGGAGACGATCTCCTAACCATTGGATTGTAGATCCAACAGTCTCACTCATGCATGATTGATACATTTAGTTCTATTCCCAATCTTATTTGGAATAAAGTGAATTATTTGCTTATTTGACTTTTTCTCTCTCCTCTTTAGAGGGTGTAAAAAAACTCCAAATTAAATGAAATTTGACACCCAGCCTATTTTTGATATGAGGAATTTGAATATATAATTAGATTTAGCTTTTGAAAACTTTTACTATGTTAAATAAATAAAAACTTATTTTCTCTTTCCTCCTTCATTAATGGTTATAAGATTCTCCAAATTTGATGAACCTTCACCCACAAGTCACATTAAGTGTCTTGGACACGAATTTGCCATCAATTTTACATGTTGGAGTTGTTTGTATAATTATTTACTATTTTGAACGTTCTACACACTTTCGCTCTCCTGATTTAACATTGATGCAGGGGTTTTGAGTAATTTTTATAGACTGGTTTTGCATACGTTTTATACGTGTTTTGGTCATATTTGTGATTAATATCGCATGATTCACTACCTTTAGTCTATAATCTCTTTTTGCATCAAATTTACCTTGTTTCATCTTATTCTGTATAAAAGATCATATTTATTGGATTTGATTGGTGTTCTTCTTTTCTTTTCAGGCAATTCGGATATATGCATCCATCGATACCATCGACCTGGTTACAGTGCATTGCCGGAGAAGAGCAACCAGCAGTCGATACCATCGATGGGACTGTCGATGGTATCGAGAGAGCGTCAGCGAGCCAGATTTCCAGAGGTCGATACTATCGACCCAGGAGTCGATACTATCAACTTCACCTGAGCGGAGGCAGCTTCAGTGTCGTTTTCTACAAAAAAGTGATGCCTAAGGTGTTGATACCATCGACACATAGTCGATGGTATTGAGGCAACATCGGAGAGAACCCCAAAGACTCGCGCAAGCGCCGGTGCCTCATGCAGGTCGATACCATCGACCCGCGTCGATGGTATCGACGTCGTCAAATCAAGTTTTGTTAAAGATCGTGTCTAATCAGACGGTGGTGATTTTTGGGTGACCTAAAGTGGTGCATATACCTAATTAAGGCGACCCTAAGCAATTTATCACGTCATTAGCCACCGGAGAAGTCTCAAGAAGGAGAGGAGAGAAGAACGGAGCTGAGAGCTATGCCTCGATCGTTTCAAGAGTCGTAGAAGACGTTTTCCACCATTGGAAGGTTGTATAACGTTCACCCCATGCCAAGGAACGCCCAGATCTCCTCCGTTCATGGGTTACACAACACCTATCCACATTTTCTCCATGTTTTATCCTTTCCTCATGTTGTTTTTCATTGAGATGAATATGCAGGGCTAATCTCCTTTATCTTTAGGATCGGGAGTAGCTCGGGTAATCGTTGTATGATAGTTTTGACATAGTTATCATAATTTGCCTCTAAAATCTGTGGTATGATTTCGTTTTATCCATTATATCATTATGATTGATCACCCTAATGATAATCTAATACCTTTAATTACTTTGAAAAAAGAATTAACGGTTGAAAAGAGACGAATATCACATTAACTAATAAATCCTTTGAACAAGGCTATGTACAGTTAATGGTGGAAACCCAGAGTGTGATCTTCATGCACCTAATTTAGGGTATATGTTACTACTACCATGGAATCGACCTAGATTTAGGTAGTGAATTGTATCGGGACAGTGAACAATTCTGACTACATGCCACTACCCAGAATAGGAGATGAATTAGGGTAATTGTGTAGGAACTAGTACAATGAGAATCTGCGGTGAAACTACAATCCTGAAGATTCCACCTTAAATTGATTAAACCAACCATTTAATCGACTGTTTTGCTTTCTTTCATTTTTCTTTTCTTTTCAATCAACTCTCAAACCATTTTAATCGGTCTAGCTGATTGTGAACAGTTAGTAGTAGTCTACCAAAAATCTGTTCCCTGAGTTTGACTCGGGCCTCACAAAGGCCTATATTACTTTGGCGTGTGCACTTGCGTTATATGCATGGTAAATTATTGTCAAGTTTTTGACGTCGTTGCTGGGGAACGGTGATTTTCGGCACTACGAGGGCTGCAAGTGGGCACTCTAGGCCACATTTTTTTTAAAATTTAAATTCTAGAAATTAATCGTCTATCTTTCATAATCCGTAATCGTCTAGTACTGTGCTTAATTAAATTTATTATTGTGCAGGTACTAGTGCATGGTGAGTACACGTAGCACAGACTACGCACAGTCATCGCCGGAGGTCCCGTTTTTGGGATCAGACTACAAGAATTCAGATTCTGACACCGAAGCAATGGCTGAGGAACAAATAATTTGGGAGAAAATCAAGGCGTCGTCCTCTTCTGCATCTAAGGAGACAATTAAGAAGCAGGCCATCAACATTCCTAACTACAAAATTGACCCAGGCCTAATCAATTTGGTCTAGTCCAATGTGTTTCACAGGCTCAAAAATGAAGATTTGGTGACCCACATAAGACAGTTCGTGGAGAACTGTGATATGGTCAAGATAGACCGGTTTCCACAAGATATGCTTTACTTGAAGTTATTTCCCAGTTCTCTAGCAGGAAATGCTCAAGAATGGCTGCATAATCTGGACGACGAGTATGTGGAATCTTGGGACAATTTGGTTGAAGTTTTCTTTGAAAGATTTTTCCTGCCTGAGAAGACGAATGATCTAATAATAAAAATCCATAACTTCAGTCAGAAAGTTGGTGAAACATATTCCGAGACATGGGAGAGATTCCAGATAATGCTAAGGAGATACCCACATCATGGGCTGGACAAAGAAAAGCAGGTCAAGATTTTCTATTTTGCTTTTTCTGAGCATGATAGAAGCAATCTAGATTCAGCAGGATCGGGGTTCTTCCTGAATAACATTGATACAAGGTGTTGGGAAATTCTAAAAAACATGGCTAAAAAGCACTCATGGTTTGGTAGAGATGCACTGGACCAAGTTAAGGTTGCAGGAGATGCCAAAGACATCAAAGAAATCAATGAAAAGATGGACCTAATTGCTAAAAGGTTACTCGCACAAGAGGAGGAAATGGATGAAGATGCGTAAGTTAAATACATGCGTCAAAAACAAGGGTACAGGAATAATGATTACTCTTGGAGGAAAGACAAGAAGTTCTCATGGAAGGATCCAAATAATTTTCTACAGGATCCGGATGCTAAGCCACAACCCACAGTAGAGGACAAGAGCAATGAATTGCTCAACCAGGTGATAAAGTAGAATCAAGAGCTGATGAGCACCTTTGGTCAACAAATCAAGCAACAAGGAGAGTTTATGAATCAGTTTGGGCAAACTCTGCAAAGTCATGGGGCTAAAATGAGGACACTTGAGACGTCTTTAGCACAGATGGCAGCAGATATTTCAAGTTTAAAGAAACCAACACAGCAAGGCTTCCCAGGAAATACAAATGTTCCAGGAGGAAATCAACAAGCCAAAGCAATTCTGTTGAGAAGTGGAAAGAAGACTTTAAACTCTAAGGCCGATGAACCAAGCACACCCCATCTAGAAGCCACAGGTGAGGCCACAGAGGAAGACACAATCACAGAGATAGTGGATGATGTTGTAGAAAAGGCCGCAGAAGAGCCCATTGTAGAGGAAGAGACTGAAAAGAGGATGACATATGTGCCACCACATCAGAGGGCACAGACCGTCCCAGTTCCTTATCCAAATAGTCTGAAGGCAAAGAAGGTGGATGCTCAGTTTAAAAAGTTCCTAGATAGTTTTAGGAAACTTTCGGTTAACATCCCTTTATTAGAGGCAATTGAGCAAATACCATCTTATGGTAAGTTTCTGAAGGATGTAATTACCAAGAAGAGGAAGATTCCTGATACTGAGGTGGTAGTTCTTAAAGAGCAAGTTAGCACCTTCATTTTGGGCATGTTGCCACCAAAATGACAAGATCCGGGATGCTTTAATATTTCATGTTACATTGGTAAGGTGAAATTCAGTGAAGCATTGTGCGATTCCGGGGCAAGTATAAACTTGATGCCCCTTTCTACATTCAAGAAACTGGGTCTTAAGGAATCTAGACAAAGCAACATGACAATTCAACTCGCGGATAATTCTGTGGTACGGCCATATGGTATTTGTGAGGATGTTTTGGTAAAGGTTGATAGATTTGTATTTCCATCTTATTTTGTAGTAAGGGAGATGCAAGATGAGCAAGGGAATGAGCTACTCCTAGGAAGACCCTTCCAGGCTACTACATATATGATACTGGAAATGGGTAGAGGTCGTCTGACATTGGGTATATAGCAGATGAAAGATTTGAGATGGTCATGCCACCAAGTACAAAACAATCATAGACAAAGGAGCAATGTTGTATGGTGAAGCACTTTGATCAGAACATTTCACTTTGTTTAGGGAAGCCATTTTTGGATTTGGCTCATGTGATGACTAAGGTTGTAACGACCCCGTCTCTCAGTAACCCCCACTTAAGGGAGAATAAGAGATTAGAGTCGTTATCAAATAACCTGGATCAAAGGTTCGACAAATAATCAATAATAATTATGAAATTCTACTAATAAACTGAAAACTGGTATAAAATAAAAAATTTACTTACCTTTTAAAAGTTGGGATTTCTAAACTTCTATCCATGAAGATACTAATCTAACTAATCCTCCTGTGTACGTTATTTCTCATTTAGTTCCACATATGCCACTTTACTGTTTATTCTTTTCATTTGTACCTAAAACGCCGACAAACGAAATGCCGGTTAGCAAGAAGTTGGTATGTGGGGGAAATAATAATTGTGCAACTATGTTAACAATGTAATCAACCAAATATCATTTAACATCCAAGATTACGTTTTAAGCAATACTACTCAATCCTTGCCTATCCCCTATCTCTGTATCGTCCCGACAGTGGACATGGATACTACCTCTATCATATGGTAGATCCTTACCCCCATGGTCCTACCACACAGATAGCCAATTCCTAGGGTTATGGAGTCGCATGGCCCTACCTAAAGGTACACCAATCCCTGACTCATGATGACTTGATGGTCCTACCCCATTGGTAGCCATTTACTAAGTCATTTAATGACCTGATGGACCTACCCCATTGGTAGCCATTTACTAGGTCAATCTATAAAGCTACAGAGGGGACTAGGATCTGAGCTAGTAGGCACATATCTTAGGTGATAGTCATATTCACATTATAATTTATAAGAATTAAATGCATCCAATAATTTAATTCAAGTCATCGATAAAACCTCAAAAATCCATGGGAATCTAATTCGGGGTATTCATAGGTGTAACCACATACTTGTCAAGTTGATGTGAGACAGAAATAATCCAATCAACCAATAGGCATGCAAGCATTCAATAAGATCCTGAAACAATTATACAATTTCCTTTTATTACTCATGTCATTAAGATCTATTAAATCTAGCTCGCTTCCTAGGGTTTCTATTCCACTTTTAGGGTTTCTTTTGCCATTAGGGCTTCCCTTCATCTTTTACTATTTTAAACCCTAATTTAACGCAATTGATCACAAATCCTAATTATTTCCACATCTAATCCTCAATTTCAGATTAAAGGCATAATTAACCATTAATTAAGTTCATTAAGCCTCTTTTACATTAAAGCTACTAGTTTATCCCTTTAATCCATGACAAGATCATTATATACATTTATCATCAATTCATAGTTCATTATGGTCCAATTCACATATGAACTCGATTTGCCATTAATTCCACCTTTTATTCATGAGAAAACCCTAATTACTACATTTAGGGTATTTATCCACAAATTAGGAACTTTAATGCTCGAAATATCTTAGAATCATTATATCTTATCTTTGTTAACCACTTTGAATAATTAAAGCTATTAAGAGTCGAATTTACCAACATTAGGGTTTCAAGGCCCATTAAAGTATTATTCATGCACATTAAACTCGAAATCAAACTAATTACATGCAAATTTCATCCTTTTTGTTCCTAATGTGCCCTTTCATCATTAACAGGTTAATACCGACTCTAATCATCCATTAAACCCTTATAAATATATTATTCATCTCAAAATAGGGTTCTTTAAACATTAAAGTATTAAAGTTGACATCTTCCATTAATTTTTGAATTTCAAGAGAAATCAGGTTTCATTTATATTTTTAATGAATTCCCCTCATTTTTCTGAGCAACTTTCATATTTTATGCGTGCTAATCCGAGCTACGAATCATTAGTTATGAAATTAGTAAAAACACTTACTTTGGGCCAATGGGAGCGCGCCGCGTCGCTCGACTCCATGCAACAATGCTTGCCGTTTGAAGAACATTTCAAAATGACGTGATTGCCCCCACTTAACCAACTGGCCCTAACACAACGCGGAGGGTAGAACTGTCTAATCGACTTTAGGTCATCTTCTAGCTCGGATCAACGCGACGGCCGCCGGTGGCAGCCCTTTGTGGGGCTGTCCACTCCCTTTTCAGATCCCTACGACCACCGCCAACAACTCCCTTAGCTCTGCCACCTCTTGCCGCACCTGGGGCACCACCCAGCTCACGACGTAGGTGGCTCGATCAAGAGCATATGACCCACAACACGTGATCGACGTTGCAGTCATGCAGCTGCAGCTGCATGTCGATTAGGGCGGAGGGATGGCCACCACGCAACATGTTGATGTCGTGGGACCTTAGAGCTTCCAACAAGACCACCAAACCAAACCTCGATCCTCCAGGGATAGGTCTACACCTTCGTTAGGGTTTTGCATGCAAGAAACAAGAAGAAGGGAGATATAGTTGCGTGGAATCTCTCTCCGGACTCGAACTGGAGGGTCTATCTTTAAATAGGGGAGTATCCACACCCCAGATCGCTTGCCCACTAAACAATCAAGGCTACTCCTTATAGGAAAGGGATTTCCTTACTTTACAAGTATTCTTCTCTCTTTCTTTGTGGACTTTGTTCATTAGATCTTAGGAATTCGAAATTCCTCTCACCTATTCTCTTTATTTCTTACTTTTCAATCCATATGCACGAAATCCTATTTTCCTTTAATAGAAATTACTTTCTTTCTAGCAATACCACATAATCCATTAATAATGCATTACATTATTCTCTTATTTTTCTTTTATAGGTATTTTCTCTTTCCTCTTTATTCATTGTGACTCCTTGGATCCCAAGAAACTCTAATAATTTGAAATCCTTTTTATTGGACACTCATTATCCTTCTAGATGCATCTAAATACATTATTCTTCATTATTTCCCATTATCTTGTTTATTAAAATATCTCTTTTTGAGGATTTCTCTTTATTTCTCTTTTATTTTCCTCATTGGTATTCCTTTTAACATTAGGAATCCTTGGGATACGAAATTCCACCAAGGATTACTCAGTTATCCCTCTTGTCACTTATTTTCCACATTTCATCACTATTTTCAATTTATTTCTTAATAAAGAAATAGTTAATTAATCTTTTCTTTTCTTATTGCTTTTTCTTTGCAACTTTGGACTCCTTGGAACCTAAGGAATCCCAAGAGGCACGAAATACATCCTTGGATTGCATTTTTTTGCCTTCCAGAGGTTGCCACATCTCTCTTTTCTCAAAAACTCAATTATTCATTTATTAATTGAATTTCCTTGTTATTGGGCCCAATAGCCAATAAAGCCCACAACACAATCATCAAGGCTATTGTAAACAAAATCCATTTATTCAAAACAAATTATATCATTATTTGTTCCAATATCTTTAATGTGAGAAATTACATTCCTCACTAAAGGAAAACCAAAAATTGGGGTTGTAACATCCTTCCCCTCTTATAAGAAATTTGCCCTCAAAATTCTATCAAGCAAACAAACAGTTTAGGATAAACCTTTCATACATCCATCAGGGCTCCCATGTCGCATCACCCCTTCTATGGTGCTTCCCAAGAACCTTCATCATCTCATATTCTTCCATCGGAGTTCTTTCTTACCTTGGTATATCATACCCTCATAGGTGACTCGGGACATTTCAACCTATCAAAAACTGAATAGGTTCAGGGCTCAACACATGGCTTGGATACCTCACATAGTGATCTAAATCAGACTCATGGAACACATTACGCATCATGTTATCCTGAGGGGCAAGGCTAAACACAACCGTCCCCACCAATCCATCTCAAATGGACCCATATATCGGGGACTCAACTTTCTCAGCTGTAGCTTAGAGGGGTCAGATTTTCACATCACATATTCTCCCATAGTGAACTACATGTCAGTCTGCTTTGCATCAGCTCATGACTCACATCACCACTGGGCTCTCTCTCTCAGCCATTGCACGATCAAAGCGACTTCATTTGCACACACTGTGGTTCTTTTCTGACCTTCGCGAGGCCTCCTTCACCAACATCATCCTAATGAAGTGGTGACCGACACATCCTCTCTATAAGACTTCTTGCATCCCGTTAAAGGTTATGGTGGTTAACATCACATCTTAAGAACTGTCTCTATGTATCACCCTAAATGAGCACACATGCTCTCATCAGACCCTCTAGTCTGGATCATATGTCCATTAGTACGGGGCGATAAACTGTACTATTATTGAGTTCTTCATGTATCTACTTCCACCTTATGGAAGTGAACCTTGGTCATACCCAAGAACTTATGAACTCGCATCATGGTATGGTCGAACCATCTTTCTCTCTTAAGTAGTTCAACTGAATATGTCTCGTGACAGTACTCTTCCTTTCTCATGTCATCTAGGTAAGGCGATCTACCATAACCCATATTGGATCTCGACCTTCCTTGGTCCAGGGGGAGACTCACAACATCCACAGTGATGAACTCTCATTCCCTCTCGGGAACTCTTTATACTTTATATCCATGTACTGGGTTATTGGTGTTCGTCCTTCGCCTCTTAGCTTGCATGGCCACATGCTATATGCAACTTTGTTTTAAGCATCCAAAGTGCTAATATCACTTACTATCTTTGTAGTTTCACGGTGTGTGGTGATCTTAAAATAATGATATCCTATATATCATGATTCCTCAAGATCGATTCCTCAGAAACACTAAACCACTCTCATCAGGGTTTTATTACCTTCCTATCCAAAGAAGTGTATCTGAGGTTCTATCACCATACTTTTACTACATCCAGGACTAAACTGGCTAACCAAACAACCATTAACTTGTTCAACATATCTGGTTACACCTATGTATTAGCCAAAACACATCCTCTTTCCAAACATAGGGTTAGTCGAACAACCTCAACTTCTTCTAGCTTCCAGCTAACTAGGCAGCTATATCTCAACCAGAGCATTCATTACCACTTCTTATCCTTAAGTGTTAGGTAATGTTGAAGACATACACCTCCATGTATTCTACTTATCATCTCATCTCAAATTCTAAGTCTATCTTCATCAAGAACACTCTGAGCTCATCCTCTTAGTTATCAGGCTCCACCTTGTGATTCCTTGTAACACTTGCAAAAATCCACCTAGTTCAAGATAAAACATCCTCATAAGATGACTACACTACTCCTCTTAGTGTTTGTAAACCATCCATGTATCATTCGCTCCACTAGGGTATGTTATCATCTCTGTCCTCATACCTCATAGCAACGTTCCAACTCACATCATCTTTATCCTTGGTGTATGGCATGCGTACTGTCCTATCTCTCACTCCCATAACAAGAAGAAATAAGCATTTGGCGGCCATCCAAATACAGAGTTCTTCCCATTCCAGGAGTAGAGATGGTACATCCCACCTTGCCAGTACACCTTCAAATATAAGTTGAAACGTGCAACTCATTTCTGCACATCACAAACATCATGATATCAAAATTTACTTCCATGGAAAACTGGTCTCAAACCTACTGGGGTTTACACACAATCCTTGGTCATCTCCTCTGGGTCTATAGGGTGCCGACACTTTTGGGGTTATCCCTCTTCCCTCATGCATCAAAGAGTGCCCTACTCATCTGCCCTTTGGGTCCCATGAGTTCATGAAGGTGATCAATCTCCTAACCCATGGCCCTCAGACAATGATAGTTGTTACCTCCCGAACCTATGGTCATGTGCAACTAGGGAATTAGGCAACTCCTTCTTCCATCGGTCTTATCCCTACCTGACCCTAGGACAGACTTGGGATTCTATTATAGTACATGTCCAGCCTAGAACCTTACCCAAGCCTTCATCATCTCTCTATGCATTCTCGACTGACTTTCATCCCTTCATAGGGGTCATGGCAACCCGCCTACCTTGGTCAGGCCCCATATTGGTTACCTCCATGGTAACACATCCACATGCACTTAGAGATGGTTATCTATGGGTCTACATGTTCATTCTCATTCCATGTACTTTTCACTTAGCTTCTCAAGATCCTATGAAACTTCTTTAGGTTACCTCAAAACTAGTAAGACTGGTATACACCCTACTAAAGGGTCCCTCTCCCAGGATGAGAGGAAACTACAACTCTTGACAACAAGGTCACAACCGTCCTTAGGGTTTACATTCACATGAACATGCCTAACCCAGCAGCTACTAAGGCACAAGCAGATCACCTATTAAACCATGCTAGGTCATACTTGTTCTCTTTCCTCAATATTAGGTCAACTTAGTTGTGAAGGGTTCATCAAACATACCCTTAACTTAAGGGGTTTCCTTTACCTATACACATGAGGAGTACCATGCTTGAAACTATAGAGACTCAAATCTCATCATGAGCATCAGATACACTGCTTCCCCTCTTAGGCCTAGGAACCCTAGGTTCTCCTTTGGATATCCAACCACATGCTCAATATATTAACCACGAATCAAGCATGTCCAAGGTATGTCATGTACTCCCATGATCCTTTTATATGAGAAATACCTCATAGTTGAGTCCTCCTCAAGGACATTCAACTAGGTATAAAACCTCACAACAGGTTACTTAAACCTCCTCATGGTTTAAGGCACTCTTTATCTCATCCAGCAGGTAATCACTTATACCATAGGTACTAGGAGCATCATCCTCTCTCTAGGGTTTGGTTCCTCTAAAGGCAACTAAGATATAATCAGCCTCCAGGGATCAAGCATACGGCAACCACTATCATCCACTTAGGCCGCATCATCCTCAACTCCCACTGTTCCTCAAGTTTCGGGGTTTTAGGCTTCCAACCTTCTTGCCTGAGGTCCGCTCTCTCTCTAGAGCTAATCCTACAACCAACCTCTCTATAAGAGGTCCTTTCTTCATGAAGGATCAGGCTCATACGCATGCCCCTACTTGAGTGAAGCCTATGCTCGAACTTATGTTTACTCGAGATTATCCATAACCCCCTTATGCTTATCTCATAAGCCATCCATTATGATTCCTTATCTAGGGTTTCATTCAACTATCAACACTACTGACGCACTCTGGGTGCAGACTATATCCTACTTGCAATAGCCCAAAAGGTTTCTATAGGTTCTTCTCTAACCTCATCCATGAAGGAGCTATCCTTCGCTCAAACATGCACGACCCTTCCCAGGGTTGGGTTTCCTAAGGTACTCGGTCATCTAACCTCTTATGGAATCCCAAAGGCATGTCCAACCAAACACTTGGTCAACATCTAACTCATCATGTCATCTCCCACTCTAACCTTCACTTAGGGTTAGGGTTAACCTCATCCTCAGAGGATGTGCTAGGTCTCTACTTTTAATGGAGGTCTCTACCTCCAAGACTAACTCTCTCTACTCATCCTCCAGCCAAGGAGGTCTATCCTCAGGTCTCTTCTGAGAGCAATGACAACTCGTGTCATATGACCTAAGCATGTATCTATTCTTTAGTTTTCACTTAATCTATTAAGCTTATGTCCATGACATCTTATTTACATGCTTTTCATTAATTCGGTGGAGGATTCTCTAGACCTTATTAACCTTACCCATACCTCAAGAGGGTCAGGAGAAGAGAGGAAACCCTAATCCTTAAGGTCCTTAACAGAATTTGAGTTGAGAAGGGACGAACAAGATGAGAGAGTCTTAAAGGTATCTTATTTCGAGTCATATCCTAAGACATCGGCCAGGCAGTCACACAATCCGGGAGTCCTCGTATTCTGACTAGCGGTGCGGAGGAAAATATTGTCAGCCCCCGGACGTGATCCTTTTCTAGACACCTCAATCTTTTGGACAATCCTCTAATAACTCCCTCAGTTTCTACAAGATTTGTAAAATTTAATAATTATTAATGATTAGATGAGTAACCTATGCTCTGATACTAATTGTAATGACCCCATCTCCCGGTAACCCCCACTTAAGGGAGACTAAGAGATCAGAGTCATTATCTAATAACACAGATCAAAGGTTCGACAAATAATCAATACTAATTATGAAATTCTACTACTAAATTGAAAACTGGTATAAAATAAAAACTTTACTTACCTTTTAAAAGTTGGGATTTCTAAACTTCTATCCATGAAGATACTAATCTAACTAATCCTCCTGTGTACGTTATTTCTCATTTAGTTCCACATATGCCACTTTACTGTTTGTTCTTTTCATTTGTACCTAAAACGCCGACAAACAAAATGTCGGTCAGCAAGAAGTTGGTATGTGGGGGAAACAATAATTGTGCAACTATGTTAACAATGTAATCAACCAAATATCATTTAACATCCAAGATTATGTTTTAAGCAATACTACTCAATCCTTGACTATCCCCTATCTCTGTACCGTCCCTACAGTGGACATGGATACTACCTCTATCATATGGTAGATCCTTACCCCCATGGTCCTACCACACAGATAGCCAATTCCTAGGGTTATGGAGTCGCATGGCCCTACCCAAAGGTAGCCCAATCCCTGACTCATGATGACTTGATGGTCCTACCCCATTGTTAGCCATTTACTAAGTCATTTAATGACCTGATGGACCTACCCCATTGGTAGCCATTTACTAGGTCAATCTATAAAGCTACAGAGGGGACTAGGACCTGAGCTAGTAGGCACATATCTTAGGTGATAGTCATATTCACATTATAATTTGCAAGAATTAAATGCATCCAATAGTTTAATTCAAGTCATCGATAAAACCTCAAAAATCCACGGGAATCTAATTCGGGGTATTCATAGGTGTAACCACATACCTGTCAAGTTGATGTGAGGCAGAAATAATCCAATCAACCAATAGGCAAGCAAGCATTCAATAAGATCCTGAAACAATTATACAATTTCCTTTTATTACTCATGTCATCAAGATCTATTAAATCTAGCTCGCTTCCTAGGATTTCTAGTCCACTTTTAGGGTTTCTTTTGCAATTAGGGTTTCCCTTCATATTTTACTATTTTAAATCCTAATTTAATACAATTGATCACAAATCCTAATTATTTCCACATCTAATCCTCAATTTTAGATTAAAGGCATAATTAACCATTAATTAAGTTCATTAAGCCTCTTTTACATTAAAGCTACTATTTTTATCCCTTTAATCCATGACAAGATCATTATACGCATTTATCATCAATTCATAGTTCATTATGGTCCAATTCACATATGAACTCGATTTGCCATTAATTCCACCTTTTATTCATGAGAAAACCCTAATTACTACATTTAGGGTATTTATCCACAAATTAGGAACTTTAATGCTCGAAATAGCTTAGAATCATTATATCTTATCTTTCTTAACCACTTTGAATAATTAAAGCTATTAAGAGTCGAATTTACCAACATTAGGGTTTCAAGGCCCATTAAAGTATTATTTATGCACATTAAACTTGAAATCAAACTAATTACATGCACAGTTCATCCTTTTTGTTCCTAATGAGCCCTTTCATCATTAACAGGTTAATACCAACTCTAATCATCCATTAAACCCTTATAAATATATTATTCATCTCAAAATAGGGTTCTTTAAACATTAAAGTATTAAAGTTGACATCTTCCATTAATTTTCGAATTGCAAGAGAAATCAGGCTTCAATTATATTTTTAATGAATTTCCCTCGTTTTTCTGAGCAACTTTCATATTTTATACATGCTAATCCGAGCTACGAATCATTAGTTATGAAATTAGCAAAAACACTTACTTTGGGCCAATGGGAGCGCGCCACGTCGCTCGACTCCATGCAATGATGCTTGCTGTTTGAAGAACATTTCGAAATGACGTGATTGCCCCCACTTAACCAACCGGCCCTAACACAGCACGGAGGGTAGAACCATCTAATCGACTTTAGGTCATCTTCTAGCTCGGATCAAAGCGACGGCCGCCGGTGGCAGCCCTTTGCGGGGCTGTCCACTCCCTTTTCAGAGCCGTACGACCACCGCCAACAACTCCCTTAGCTCTGCCACCTCTTGCCGCACCTAGGGCGCCGCCCAGCTCACGGCATAGGTGGCTTGATCAAGAGCATCTGACCCGCAACACGTGATCGATGTTGCAGTCATGCAGCTGCAGCTGCGTGTCGATTAGGGCGGAGGGATGGCCACCACACAACCTGTTGATGTCGTGGGACCTTAGAGCTTCCAACAAGACCACCAAACCAACCCTCGGTGCTCCAGGGATAGGTCTACACCTTCGTTAGGGTTTTGCGTGCAAGAAATAAGAAGAAGAGAGATATAGTTGTGTGGAATCTCTCTCCGGACTCAAACTGGAGGGTCTATCCTTTAAATAGGGGAGTATCCACGCCCCAGATCGCTTGCCCACTAAGCAATCAAGGCTACTCCTTATAGGAAAGGGATTTCCTTACTTTACAAGTATTCTTCTCTCTTTCTTTGTGGACTTTGTTCATTAGATCTTAGGAATTCAAAATTCCTCTCACCTATTCTCTTTATTTCTTGATTTTCAATCCATAGGCACGAAATCCTATTTTCCTTTAATAGAAATTACTTTCTTTCTAGCAATACCACATAATCCATTAATAATGCATTACATTATTCTCTTATTTTCTTTTATAGGTATTTTCTCTTTCCTATTTATTCATTGGGACTCCTTGGATCCCAAGAAACTCTAATAATTTGAAATCCTTTTTATTGGACACTCATTATCCTTCTAGATGCATCTAAATGCATTATTCTTCATTATTTCCCATTATCTTGTTTATTAAAATATCTCTTTTTTAGGATTTCTCTTTATTTCTCTTTTATTTTCCTTATTGGTATTCCTTTTAACATTAGGAATCCTTGGGATACGAAATTCCACCAAGGATTACTCAATTATCCCTCTTTTCACTTATTTTCCACATTTCATCACTATTTTCAATTTATTTCTTAATAAAGAAATACTTCATTAATCCTTTCTTTTCTTATTGCCTTTTCTTTGCAACTTTGGACTCCTTGGAACCCAAGTAATCCCAAGAGGCACGAAATTCATCTGTGGATTGCATTCTTTTGCCTTCCAGAGGTTGCCACATATCTCTTTTCTCAAAAACTCAATTATTCATTTATTAATTGAATTTCCTTGTTATTGGGCCCAATAGCCAATAAAGCCCACAACACAATCATCAAGGCTATTGGAAACAAAATCCATTTATTCAAAACAAATTATATCATTATTTGTTCCAATATCTTTAATGTGAGAAATTACATTCCTCACTAACGGAACCCAAAAATTTGGGATGTAACAAAGGTAGACAAGGGGACACTGGCCGTGGATATCATGGAACAAACAAAAGTTGTGTCTCTTTGTAAAGCTGTGGGTTATCCGAATGATGAAGATGAGGAAATTCCTCTATCTATGGAGGATGATGCAATAGCAGTTTCTATGCGTGATTCATATCCGAAACTGCCCCTTGAAGCTTGCCTTGTCAACATCATGCATGATTGGATGAGAAGCACATCGTTACAAGAATGTGTCAAGATGCTTCAAGTGCTCCCTTGCTATTATGCTAAGCACTATGAGGATCTTGGACCGCTCCCACCACTGCTTCAATCATCATTGATCTGTCCACCGGAATTAGAGCTGAAGCCACTGCCTCCTCACTTGAAGTATTCCTTCTTAGCTGATGGTGAAAAACTACCGGTGATTATCTCGGCATATCTGAGTGCCAATGAAGAAAAGCAATTGATGATCGTGATGAAGAACCACAGTGGTGCATTCGGGTGGTCAGTTGCTGATATTAAGGGGATTTCCCCTACTCTTTGCCAGCACAAGATCCAGCTCGAGGAAGGAGCCAAGCCTGTAATTCAGTCACAACGTCGACTCAACCCGAGTATGATGGAGGTCGTTAAAAAGGAGGTGATCAAGCTCCTTTTTGCGGGCATCATCTATGCCATTTTAGACTCGACGTGGGTAAGTCCAACATAGGTAGTCCCTAAGAAGGGGGGAATCATTGTAACTCAGAATCTTATGAATGAACCTATCACCATCCGATCGGTAACCGGGTGGCAAGTGTGCATTGATTATCGTCGCTTAAATTCTACCACTTTAAAAGACCATTTTCCTCTTCCATTTTTTGATCAGATTTTAGAGCGGCTAGCTGGCCGCTCTCATTTTTTCTTTTTGGACGGTTATTCCGGCTATAATCAGATTTCTATAGACCCGAAGGATCAAGAGAAGTCTACATTCACTTGTCCTTATGGTACTTTTGTATATCGTCGCATGCCGTTTGGGTTGTGCAAAACACCGGCTACTTTTCAGGGCTGCATGCTTGCTATTTTCTCAGATATGGTTGAGCACTGTTTAGAGTTTTTCATGGATGATTTTTCTGTCTACGGTGCGTCGTTTGATGAGTGTTTGTACAATTTGGATAAAGTTTTATAAAGATGTGAGGACACGCATCTAGTCCTTAATTGGGAAAAGTGTCATATGATGGTTAGCGAAGGAATTGTGCTTGGACACAAGGTGTCTAGCAAGGGACTGGAGGTGGATCCAGTCAAGATTGAGGTTATTTCCAAACTACCTCCACCAAATTCGGTGAAGGGAGTGAGGAGTTTTCTCGGTCATGCAGGGTTTTATCGTCATTTCATTAAGGATTTCTATAAAATCGCTAAACCGTTGTATGAATTACTTGAGAAGGATGTCGTGTTTGATTTTAATGATAAATGCATAAATGCCTTCAATGTCCTTAAAGAAAAAATAATTTCTACGCCGGTTGTCCAAACGCCAGATTGGACTAAACCCTTTGAACTCATGTGTGATGCATCGAATTTTGTTGTAGGTGATGTTCTTGGACATCATTTTGAGAACAAACCCGCAGTGATTTTCTATGCATCTAAGACTTTAAATGATGCACAACTTAATTATACCACCACTGAAAAAGAGCTGCTTGCCGTGGTTTTCACATTTGAAAATTTTAGGCAATATTTAGTGGGGTCAAAAGTCATGGTTTGGACGGACCACGCGGCAATCAAATACTTAATGGAAAAGAAGGATGCCAAGCCTAGATTGATTAGGTGGATCTTGCTCTTGCAAGAGTTTGATATCGAAATTAAAGATAAGGCGGGCATTGAGAACGTGGTTGCGGACCACTTGTCTGGCTAGAGCGGGTAGATGAGAGAGATATCAATATACCCATTACCGAGACATTTCCCGATGAGCAAATTATTTCGATAAAATCTAAGGATATGTGGTTTTTGAATATTGTGAATTATCTTGCATGTAAGGAAATATCGAACGATTGGACTTATCAAGAAAAGAAGAGATTTTTTCATTCTTTAAGATATTATTTTTGGGATGACCCCATTTTGTTGAGACAATGTAGGGATGGCATCTTACACATGTGTGTACCAGAAGGTGAATATGATAGTGTGCTTAGTCACTGTCATACACTACCCACTGGAGGTCATCATGCGAGTACAAGGACAGCGACCAAAGTGTTGGAGAGTGGCCTTTATTGGCCTACACTCTTTCGGGATGCCTATGACTATGTGAAAAGATGTGATTCCTGTCAAAGGACGGGTAACATCTCAAGGTGGCAAGAGATGCCCCTCAACGTGTTTCAAGAAGTGGAGGTATTTGATTTGTGGGGCATTGATTTCATGGGACCATTTGTGTCCTCAAAATCCAATTTGTATAATTTGCTTGCCGTGGATTATGTGTCGAAGTGGGTAGAGGCAATACCCACAAGGATTAATGACGTTGCGGTAGTGTGCAGGTTCGTGAAGGAAAATATTTTTTGCAGGTTTGGTGTGCCACAGATGATTATAAGTGATGTAGGCACCCACTTCACAAATAAGAAATTTGCTACACTATTGAGTAAATACGGGGTCAAGCACAACGTTGGTACCCCGTATCACCCGCATACGCAAGGCCAAGTCGAGGTTTCTAATCAGGAGATCAAGAAGATATTGGAACACACAGTGGCATCCTCGAGGAAGAATTGAAGTTCACTACTACCGGATTCTTTATGGGCATATAGGACCGCCTTTAAAACCCCTATAGGCACTACACCTTTTAGGCTGGTTTATGGGCGGGCTTGTTATCTGCCGATCGAGTTAGAGCACAAAGCGCATTGGGTATTACGGAAGCTTAATATGAGCCATGATGATGCAAGAAAGAAGAGAATGTTAGAGCTCAATGAGTTAGATGAGCTTAGGATGAATGCTTATGAGAACCAGAGGATCTATAAAGAACGGACAAAGCAACTCCACGACCGCCACATTCAAATGTGCATTTTCAAAAAGGGTGATCGAGTGTTATTATTCAACTTGAGATTAAAGTTGCATCCCGGGAAACTAAAATCCTGATGGAGTGGACCTTTTGTGGTGGAAGATGTCCGACCACATGGTGCTATTATGGTGAGAGATGGAGAGATAATGTTCTTAGTGAATGTTCAAAGATTGAAGCTCTACTATGGGGAGGATTACACGAGAAAGGTACATGAGATTAAACTCATGGCACTCAAGGAAGAATGATGAGCATGATTGCATCTAGCCTGAGATGTTAAAGTAAGGTGCTTGTTGGGAGGCAACCCAACCATCGGTAGTTCACATTTTTCTATGTGTTTTATTTTCTGTCATGTTTTCAAGTTAGTTTTGGTTAATTTCGTTTTTTGTGTAAAAATGATACCCTAATAAGTTTGCTCAGTGTGCAATATTGTTTAAAAGTTGATACCATCGACCACAGTGTTGATGGTAGCGACGTGGGTACTGGCAAGAGGCTATAGAAAATTTCCTGAGTCGATACCATCGACGGCCTTGTCGATGGTATCGACCTACCATCAGCGACATCGGAAAAAAAGAGAGCATCGGGTTGATAGTATCGACCAAGAAGTCGATGCTCGCGATATCCCTGAAGATTTGCAGAGAAATTCATCTTAGTGAAATCAATACCATCGACGGGGCAGTCAATGGTATCGACCCGACAGTAGTAACGAAGCGTCGTCGGGGCCTCGTGAAGATAAAGGGCACATAAAGTGTCGATACCATCGACTACCTGTCAATGGTATCGATGGTATCGACGTGACACGTCACCGATCTATGAGAAGATATCAACGGAGCCCGCCAATTCAAGAAGTTGATCCATGGGATGGGTCGATACCATCGATACATGTCGATAGTATCGACGCATCATCGATCTGGTCCCCCACATCCAGCCATCGACGACCGTCAATAGCAGCGAATACCCGGATTGTGCTACAGGTGTTGATACCATCGACACCTCATCGATGGTATCGACGGGTCAACAGTGGCGGCGATCTCAGCTATAAAAGGAGGGGTTGAATTCATTTTCTCTTCACACCTTCAGACCCTCTCCTTTCCTACTTGCGCTTGAGCACTTGTGAGCAACCGGAGGTCTTCACCAAGCATATAGTGAGCAAGCAAGCTTCCCCGAGCTCTTCATCGACTACGGGGATCATCTTCTCTGACCTTCCTCGCGGGCTGCTCCCATGGAGATTGACACTTTCGTGCCACCACCGACGAGCTCTATTCCCCGTACGAGGATAGCCCACCCCTTGGCGGACATGAAGAAAATCTTCGACGAGTTGATGAAGCGTCCAATAGAGCCTACCCGATATGTCGATCGGGCTATGATCCGCGACCTTGGGTTCGAGGACTACCTCAAATTTGTCCTCCATGGCCAAGTGGGGAGGATGGCAATAGCATGGGAGGAAGCAATTCCCTACCACGTTTAGGGTCATTATTTCTTTGGCAAGTGGCCAACTTATAAGGAGATCGTGGCGGAGTTCAGGGCCTCCCTCGACATTTGTGTTGTACCCAAGGACCTTATCGCCACCGACCGCGAGTGGATCAATGGTCGCTTTTCCTTCCATTTGTTCAACCGCAACTACAATATTACGCTCGACCAATTCAACTCGATCTACAACTGGTGGCACTCACCCGAGCAGTACCGACGGCCGAATAATCGATTATGATGTGATGTTTGCGGAACTGGTAACCACTCCGGTAGGGAAATCACTCAGCTATCACAATGCGGCGGTGGCCGACTTTGAGCACCCATTTGTGCGGGTTTTACACCGTATGCTTTGCATCACCTTCTTTGCTCGAGGCGAGCTTTCTTTGAGAAAATTCTAAGAGACGGATTTATTCTTCCTCTACAAGTTGCTGAAGAGGGAAAAGTTAAACTGGGGCGCATTTTTCTTGACGCATGTGATGACCGTGAAGAGGAATACCAGAAGAGCCCCTATTCATTTTGGGGGACTTATCACGCCATTAGACCTCTACCTTCGGCTAGACCTGTCATCACTTCCTCCACTGGTTAGCAAAAATCCAATGAATCTTGCTCATTTCCACCGCTCCAACCTTCTGACAGTTCATGACGTCGTGGTCTATGCGCATTGCCATGTCAATAAGGAGTATCAGGAGTGTGCACTTCCAGACCCTGTCTTCAACATCCAAGGGCCCCAGCACTTCAGGTGGCCCATTATTGCAATCGAAGATTCAGCAAGTGAAGAAGACACGGGTAACAATGACGACGGTGATGAGAATGAGGAGGAAAAGGAGACTTTCACTCCTCTTCGAGCACGAGTGGCACCGAGGAAGCGGCCACGCTTCTACCCGGGTGCATCATCATCCTCACAGCCTCTGCCACCACATCCCTCTCAGGAAGGAGAGGATGTCTACTCAATGCAGGGTATGTACTCTATGCTCCAGAGCATCCAGGAGACACAGCAACATCACACTGCCTCCTTTGTCGGTATTCAAGAAACTACGAACCGGCTATTTGTGAATCAGTAGGCAATTTATGAGAACGAGCGCCTCCTCCTCGCCAACCAAGAAAATATTCACAACATGTTATATAGGATGGAGATGCAGCAGCAGTCGTTCTATGATCACTACTGGAGCCAAAACTACTTCGGGGGATATCCTCAACCTCCGCCCATGCCGCCATATGATCCCACCTTTCAGGGGCAATATCCATCTTGGGATCCCACCGCCCCATAGTACCCACCACCGGAGCAGTAAACGGTATCATTGTTCCACCTACTGAGATTGTTTTTTACTATGAGGCCATAGTCGAATTCAAGCTTGGGGGGGATGGAACCGTTTCTATCTTTTATTTCCTTTTCTTTTATTTTAGAAATTTTCTTAGTTTTTAGGATCCACATGCTATCTAGTGTATTCGTGGATGTCTAATGTTAATGTGTCATCTCAATGTTTTTCACATGGGAGTTATGGGTGCCATTATCTGAAATCAGAGCATAATTGAAAATTTTTCAAGAATTTGCAAGTTGAATTTGTTTGAAATTGGGCACTTAATCTATGAAAATAATTGGGTTGTCAACTTTAAAACATAAGACCATAATTGTACATCCTTATGATTCAAGAAATGTAGACATACATGGATGTTGAGCCTAAACAGACCAAACGGTAATGGGACTTTAATCGAAAGTGAGAGAGAGAAACCCTTTGATTTATTGTTACACAAGTCAGTAAAGAGGGAAATATAATCTATTCCAATGGTTTTGTACATTAGTCTTGTGATCTATCCATTTCATTTCATTCAATATCCACCATAAGAATTGGAAGCACTTATAGTTTTTCATCTCTTGATTGCATGACATGCAGATAGGATTTCATTGTAGCTAGATTTTGCATCTATGCATTCACACATTCTCAAATGCATGTCATTATAGTTGCATTTTGCATACTCTAGAGCATATAGGACTTTTTGTGCCTTATTTCTTCTGGAAAATAAGAAAAACATGAAAATTGTTCTATACCCTCTGAAAAGTAATTTGTAAGGCGTCAATGGTGTTAGCTAAGTGGAAATAAGCCCAAAAAAAATTGTGAATGTTCTTCTAGTAAATTGAAAAATGAGGGCTTGAAAAAAAAGAAAAAAAAAGGAGAGGGAGAAAGGAACTTGTTTCACCTGCATGTATACATAAAGAAAAGAGGAATAACCACATGATGTAGTTTTAGTAGTCATTCCATCTCATCTTGAGACGAAATGATAGTGCATGCACCATTCTACCTAAAATTTAGGCATTAGGTCATTTTCATACGCATATGCATCATTTAGGCCATTTTGTTGATTTTGCATGATAAAACTATTTAGTGCTTCTCTTTCTTCCACAGCTTCCCATTTCATCCACCTGTTGCTCAAAATGGTAGGCCACCCATGATTATCTCCTCATTATTGTATACTAGGAGATCTGCTTCCATTTAGATGGTAGTTAGGACTTGAGCAACGTAGATAGGAGATCACAAGATGCACTAAGTCTAAACCGGAGGAATTCATTATATCAACTGCTTTATTTGATAGTGTTTGATGATCTTGGGGTGGATATTTCTTATGGACGATCATTGTCACCTCTAGGGTTGTTATCGTTCTGTGGTCAGTGAGGGCCGGCATGTGCATGACAGGTGGGATTCATATTGAGTTGTCTTTTATGCTAATATGTTCTTTAGTTGACTCTCACAATTCTATTCTACAGTTTTGTGCTCGAGGAGGAGCAATGTTCAAGCTTAGGGGAGTTTGATGTAGGGGTTTTGAATTGTTTTTATAGACTGGTTTTGCATACGTTTTATGCGTGTTTTGGTCATATTTGTTATTAATATCGCATGATTCACTACCTTTAGTCTATAATCTTTTTTTGCATCAAATTTACCTTGTTTCATCTTATTATGTATAAAAGATCATATTTGTTCGATTTGATTGGTGTTCTTCTTTTCTTTTCAGGCATTTTGGATGTATACATCCGTCGATACCATCGACGGATGGTCGATACCATCGACCTAGTCACAGTGCATTACCGGAGAAGAGCAACCAACAGTCGATACCATCGATGGGACTCTCAATGGTATCGAGAGAGCATCAGTGAGCCAGATTTCCAGAGGTCGCTACTATTGACCCAAGAGTCGATACTATCGACTTCACCTGAGCGGAGGCAGCTTCAGTGTCATTTTCTATAGAAAAGTGACGCCTAAGGCGTCGATACCATCGACACACAATCAATGGTATCGAGGCAACATCAGAGAGAACCCCAAAGACTCGTGCAAGCGCCGATGCCTCATGCAGGTCAATACCTTCGACCGACATCGATGGTATCGACGCCTCAGATCAGGTTTTGCTAAAGATCATGTCTAATCAGACGGTGGTGATTTTTGGGTGACCTAAAGTGGTGCATATACCTAATTAAGGCGGCCCTAAGCAATCTATCATGTCATTAGCCACCGGAGAAGTCTCAAGAAGGAGAGGAGAGAAGAATGGAGCTAAGAACTATGCCTCGATCATTTCAAGAGCCGCAGAAGACATTTTCCACCACCGGCAAGCTGTAGAACGTTCAACCCGCGCCAAGGAACGCCGGGATCTCCTCCGTTCAGGGGTTACACAACACCTGTCCATGTTTTCTCCTTTCCTAATGTTGTTTTTCATTGAGATGAACATGCGGGGCCAATCCCCTTTATCTTTAGGACTAGGAGTAGCCCGGGTAATCATTGTATGATAGTTTTGACATAGTTATCATAATTTGTCTCTAAAATCCGTGGTATGATTTCATTTTCTCCATTATATCATTATGATTGATAACCCTAATGATAATCTAATACCTTTAATTACTTTAAAAGAAGAATTAACGGTTGAAAAGAGACGAATATCACATTAACTAATAAATCCTTTGAACAAGGCAATGTATAGTTAATGGTGGAAACCCAGAGTGTGATCTTCATGCACCTAATTTAGGGTATAGCTTACTACTACCGTGGAATTGACCTAGATTTAGGTAGTGAATTGTATCGCGACAGTGAACAATTCTAACTACAAGCCACTACCCGGAATAGGAGATGAATTAGGGTAATTGTGTAGGAACTAGTACAATGAGAACCTATGGTGAAACCGCATTCCTGAAGATTCCACCTTAAATTGATTAAACCAACCATTTAATCGATTGTTTTGCTTTCTTTTATTTTTCTTTTCTTTTTCAATCAACTCTCAAACCATTTTAATCAGTCTAGCTGATTGCGAATAGTTAGTAGTAGTCTACCTAAAATCCGTTCCCTGAGTTCGACTCGGGCCTCACAAAGGCCTATATTACTTTGGCGCGTGCACTTGCGTTATACGCACGGTAAATTTGTGTCAAACATGTATATTAAGGATTATCCAAATTACATGAAAATTCACCCAAAGGCTATTTTTAATGTGTAGATCACAAATCTAAGATTATTTTCCACTTTTGGATTCATTAAGTATTTTATCTAATATTTTGAGGAAAAGTCACCTTTTCTTTTCAAAATAATAGAGATATAATTATTATTGTCCCAAAATTATGAAAATTGACCTCCAAGCCAAACCAAACCCAAGGAAAACAAATCTCAACTTATATTTAGCCAACTAGTATTCCTTTTATGGATTTTAGCCCATTATCCATTATTACCAATATTTCCCATATTAATTAATTCAATATCACATTAACATATTTAAAGAAACATTATTCATTCCTTTTTCTCTTCCTTGCTCCATAAGGCTAAGGAACGGTCTAGAACGAATATATTTTATTAATATGTTACATAAGTGGTAATTTTGCATATAAGACCCTTATTAAAAATATTTACAGAGGTATTTGTGCATAAACCCATATGTTGGCAATAATAATGAACAAATGTTCACCAAACCACCATTATTTCCACAAATTAAACAGAAAGGCCAAGAAGGATAGAAATGAAAGGAAAAGCTTAGAAAGATGGCCAAAGGACAAAATGTTTAGGATTTAGTATGTTACAGCACTCCACCCCTTAAAGAGGATTTCGTCCCCAAAATCACAAGCAAAGAGGGAAGGGTGAGTGTGCAACTAACTTTAGGTTGTTCCTCCAACCATGAAACTTTCACTAGCAACTCCTCATAGGCCAGTTTATCAAGGATCACCTAGGGTTTCACTATTAAGATTTCTTTTACGAGATTTAACACCATTAATATTTTTGGGTCATTAACATTATATTCATTAAGATATCACATTATCATTATTATTATTCTAGTTTTGTCCTATCATATTCACTTGTTGCCAAAAGAATTATATTTTATTATTATGCATTAAACCCTATATATATTATTTATTTCATTAAGAATTTTAAGCACAATTAGGGTTTACTGAATTATTTCAATATACTTGATCATTATTTTTAATAATTTAGATTTAAACTTCATCACCATATTAAGTTATAACAAATTATTTTGCATAAAATAGAATATGTTGTTTAATTGTTCATTAAGTCTACCATAATGTCACATTAATTACTTATATCTATATTAAACATTGTCACATTGTCACATTACCTTTCTTACTCACATCAATGTCATCATTAATCATTTTCTCATATTTATTCACTTCATATTATTGATTATACCTTTATGTGAATCCAATTACTCATTATCCATATTTGAGTCATTATGTGCATTTTAGTGAACAAGTGGAACATATTACACATTAATTATTTGCATACCAAGGCGTGATTAGGTGATTAATTAGGTATGTATTAAAGAGCAAGGTGATCTGTATTACATATTGATGACTTTATTAATCTATGATTAGGTGATTACATACCTTTATGTGTATCAAAGTATATTATTTGATTATGCCACCTAATGTTACTAATGTATCATCAATGACATTGAGGACGCATAGGTTAAGGTTAGATGATTACATCTTAGGGTTTAGGTCAACATGATCATTATATTTCACATATATCTTCTTAACATGCATTAAGTCTGAGGTCATGTTACAATTATCTTGCTTATCATTTCTTTAGGGTTTATTGGTTGATGACATAGTCAACACCATTCATCCACCATTAGTATTAATATATGAATTATTCATATTATGTGCATTATATCTTTATTAGGGTTCAAACATATGAAATATTCATTAGATGATCATTATATGTTCATTAATATATTAACAAGCATGTGGGGTTACAGCTATAACTTGTTTAGACAAACTAAGGATTCAAGCACAAAAACCTCCTAAGTATGGGGTTAGGGTTTCTAAAGATAGAGTAGCCTGATATCGAGATGTCATAGGTCTCCATCCCCTTAAAGAGGATTTCGTCCTCAAAATATAAGTACCCAAACAACAACAACCAACTACACTCCACCCCTTAAAAGGTTTGACCTACTAAGCCAAACTAACTAGAGGTTAAGGGTTAAACTAACTAACCATGTATAAGACCCATCATGCTTCTACTGCCCACTCTGATGGCTAATAAACACCAAGCCCCAAAGTCTAGGTTCTTAAGGGAATGCTATCCAAACATGTGGTCCTAAGGGACATAAGGTAACTATATAGGATATCCATCACTAAACAAGTCATGATACTTGAAAAACTTAGATCAATATATTAGGGTTCCCAAAGATATCCAATAAAGATGGCTAAGATTACTATTACCTAAAAGCATACTATTTTAGACATTCTATATCAGCTCAAGCTAGATAGGTATTATATGGATCCGGGAGTCCTCATAAACCAAGCTAGTGGCACAGAGGAAAATATTGCCAGCCCCCGAACCTAATCCTTTCTAGACACCTTTGCTTCAACTTCATGCCCTAATAGTTGCCTAAAGGCAAACCTAAACAACATCAAGTTATTATGATTACTTATGCATCTTTCAATTGTAAATATTTTAGGGGTTTATTCATCATGATTCTAATGTGGAACTATAGGATCCTAAATCAACCTTTCACCATCTATAGATCAATTCTAAGGCAACAAGTCACTTAAGGGAACTATGTAAGAAAAGGTTTCTAATTAGGGAGACAAAATTGAAATAGTCAGATTCCGACTACCATGGGCTCTGATACCATGTTATAAAAAAGTGAAATCACCCCTTTAATAAAAATTTGAATAATTAACATCCATTCCAAACACACTCAAAGGTATGATGAAATAGGTATACATTTTTCAAAGTTATTATAATGGTATACAAAAGACCAATAGTGGAGCATCGGAATAAAATTTCTGACTATATTCAATTTCACATAAAAAATTACAAAAACACACCATTCTCCCATTAGGGTCTACATCAAGATACAACAATTAGGATTTAGATAAAGGGAAGTCTAGACTACTTCAAATCTTGTCTCCAAAATAACACCTCCAAGAGCTAGGTCCATGCCAAAAGCTAAGTTCTCCTTAATCTTGTTCGACTCCTTGATCTAACCCTGGGTGGTTGGGAAAGCACCCAACAAAAGGGAAAGAAAACAACGTATGTGTCAGAGATAATGAACAAGAAACAAGATAAAAACAATAATGAAACTTAAGGTTATAGATTCATCATAAGATGAGAAGGCCAAGAAAACAAGGCATAAACAAAAGATTCTTGCCATAACAAATAAATAATAAGAAGTAGCATGCCACGTAGGCAAAAGCGATCGCAAAGGACTAAAGCAAAGCAAAGAGGGGACCCGCCTCATTGACTTGGCCCAATTATGAGTGGCCAAGTCGCGTGGTCAAAGTCTGAGTTTGACTCGTCTAAAACAAAACAAAACTAGGCCAACAGACCTTCGTACCCTTACGTCAGAAATAAAAGAATGAAGAGAGAAGAAGGGCAAAAAGGAGAAAACATGTGGGGGTTTCTTCCCCAAATCCTGTGCGCCATGGAAAGTAGTAGCAAAACTGCTTGCATGGCCCCGACTTTGGGTGAATCTAGATGCCACTACGATTTGTCGAATGGAGAGTGCCAAAATGAAGAGTAAGGTAGACCGAACTCACCGCGGGTGTCAATTTGCATGTCAGCACTGCCATGATCCCATGAGAAGGGCCACAAATTGTGGAGGAAAATCAGTATATGCATGCTTGAGCAAGCAGTGTGCAAAGAAATTAACATAGAGGATGGTTGCGGAAAGGTGAGTCGAATACAAGGGAACAATCACCCATATATATACCATGTTCTAGGGTGACATCGGGTTGGCCATGAGAAATCTCTAAGACAAGCTTTGGGCATGTCTTTAATATGAAGAAATAGGCCTCGACCAAGGGGTCTTTAGGTGCGGAATTCAAAGACGAAACCAACGCATGAAAAATTACCAAAAATGGTGGAGAATTGAAAGAGTAAAACGCGATCCAAGTTTCCCAAAAAAACTGATATGTTGCCTTATTTGGCCTTGGTTAGGAGACGGTCTCCTAACCGTTAGATTGCATATTCAATGGTCCTACTCGTGCGTGATCAATACATTTAATTCTATTCCCAATCTTATTTGGAATAAAGTGAATTATTTGATTATTTGACATTTTCTCTCTCCTCTTTAGAGGGTGTAAACAAACTCCAAATTAAATGAAATTTGACACCCAGCCTATTTTTGATATGAGGAATCTGAATATGCAATTAGATTTGCCTTTTGAGAACTTTTACTTTATTAAATAAATCAAAACTTATTTTCTCTTTCCTCCTTCATTAATGGTTATAATATTCTCCAAATTTGAAGAAACTTCACCCACAAGTCACACTAAGTGTCTTAGATACGAATTTGTCATCAATTTTACATGTTGGAGTTGTTTGTATAATTATTTAATATTTTGAAGGTTCTACACACTTTCTCTCTCCTGATTTAACATGTATATTAAGGATTATCCAAATTATATGAAATTCACCTAAAGGCTATTTTTAATGTGTCGATCATGAATCTAAGATTATTTTCCACTTTTGGAGTCATTAAGTATTTTATTTAATATTTTGAGGAAAACTCACCTTTTCTTTTCAAAATAAAAGAGATATAATTATTATTGTCCCAAAATTATGAAAATTGGCCTCCAAGCCAAACCAAACCCAAGGAAAACAAATCTCAACTTATATTTAACCAATTAGTATTCCTTTTATGAATTTTAGCCCATTATCCATTATTACCAATATTTTCCATATTAATTAATTCAATATCACATTAACATATTTAAAGAAACATTATTCATTCCTTTTTCTCTTCCTTACTCCATAAGGCTAAGGAATGGTCTAGAATGAATATATTTTATTAATATGTCACATGAGTGGTAATTTTGCATATTAGACCCTTATTAAAAATATTTATAAAGGTATTTGTGCATAAACCCATATGTTGGCAATAATAATGAACAAATGTTCACCAAACCACTATTATTTCCACAAATTAAACAGAAAGGCCAAGAAGGATAGAAATGAAAGGAAAAGCTTAGAAAGAGGGCTAAAGGACAAAAGGTCTAGGATTTGGTATGTTACATGTTCTTACCCAAATCCCAATCTCATTGCCTAGACAGTGGTAAAGGGATCGAAGCGCTCGTCCCTAGGTCATTGATATAATAAAAAAAAATCATTCTTTCCTAAATGGATCTCACACATTGGCATATACAATAAGAAATAATAGCTCATAAGACAAAATATTTAAAAGAAGTAACCAACCCAATTTATGGTTTTGAAGATTTGTCCTTGTCATCGGAGTTTTTCAAGTGTGGAAGCAATTTTTTCAATTCCTCATAATGATCCATCTTGTTTTCCTAAGTAAAAAATCATGACCCAAAGTCAAGTGCAAAAGCATTGAGTATGATTGTGGAAAAAAAGAACAAGATATGTATAATCAAAAGAAAATAACTACTTGGCATATCTCGAACAAACAATAATTAAAAAGAAGTAACTTTCAAATGATCAATGAGTGAAAGTCTTAAAATACAAAAATAACCACAATATACTCTGTAACAAGAGTCAATCATCCCACATGATGAGTGTGGGTGAGAAGTTTACAAGGAGCCGCTTAACCCTAAGGGAAAGGCAAAAGGTTGCCACTTGACCCCTATCTACAAAAGGGGAAAGGCACGAGAGGAAACAAATAGTGAGGAGTATATTTGCAAGTTCAATAAATGAGCAAGGGAGTGATCAATGTACATATATAAAATTGAAACTCTAGTCATTGGGAACAAAGTAGCTCAACCATGTATATAGCCAAGTGATTTTATCCATAGGTACATATTCATACCCTACATTACAACATCTAATTTTAAGAGGTAGAGTACACATACCTTTCACCGAAGATTAGGGTAAGATCTTGAGAGTCAAACGATAGGTCAAGGTCAAGCACCAGTACAATAATGGGTATTCATGCATTAGTATTCTAGTTAATAATATGGAGGGGTTGCAAGGACCATATAGGGTTTCTTAAGCCTCATTATGATCATGATTTCAAGTTTCTCAAGATTATAGCGATCAGTATCAAGATCCATACTTAGTTCATAATAGATCTTCACCCAAATATTATGGTCACTAGTCATCTTCTAGATCAGGACTAAGATATGGTTTTCCACAAAGGATTAGATTCAAAAAGTTCAATATTGTGATTTGGATAATAGATCAAGACTAATTCCACAAGATTTCATGATATCAAATCAAGATTTAGATAAAGTTACAAACTTGATTTGCATATCACCATCAAAGATCATTAGATAAATATCATTTTGAAAAGGATCAAGAATCAGGTGTTTAAAGCATTTCCATTGTATCCGGCTCGCTCTTGTGATAAAAAGGGACTATAAGTTTGCCTATTTTCATATCTGATGTAGAAGATATGATCAAAACATATTTTTAGAGAGCGAAGGAGAGAGAAGACCAACCCAAGGAGAGAGAAAGGTTTGTGAAAAAGAAGGTGCTATAGTAATTTCACTGTTGCACACATTCGTAGAGCTTGGGGAGAGATCATATGAGAGTGAAGGCGTGTTATGAGGGTAGGGTTAGCTTTGTGGGAGTGAAACAAAGCCAAAGGTGGTCATATAGTTCTTAAACTAGGGTTTTGAGACTGATTATGGAGCTAGGAAGGTCCATGGTGGCGGCCAACCTAGGGATTTAATTCACTTGGTACAATGTTTATTTGATCAAGTGTAGGACTAGATCCAATAGATGCTTGAATACAATTTCAATTGGTTAAATACAAGTCTCAATTTTAACATATCTGATATGTAGTTTCAACTGGTCAAATACAATACTCAAAAACACTTTTGGTTGTTCAAAGAAAGTAATCAAATATAGTTAAATTTATCCAATATTTTAGTTGAATAAAAGTGAATATATTCCAATTAGTGCAAAAAAATCATATTCTCTTCTTTGTAGTATAAAAAGAAGCCAAAGATAGATCATGAGGTCTAAGGCATAAACTCTTTGTATCCCATCATGCATGTGTGTACACATGTGTTTGACCACTATTATCTCCTCTAGCTCATGTGAACAAGTTCTCACAAACTGCTTCCCTTATATAAGGGTCGGTTATATCTTAGAGGTAGATAATATGGGAATAAAGAGTCACCTCTATACACACAACACACCAAAACTCACATAGACTATAGAGTGTTGCAATTATTGATCTTATTTGTTGTAGATACACAAACTTTGTTTAGAATAGTGATTACTTCCATCCACACTCATCTTCTTTTACATCCAGTTATTATTATCTATTGCCATCATTTCAACAAAGGAAAAGGAATTCAATTAATGTCATCCATATTTTCATTTTGTCAATTAACAAAGATAAGGATCACTAACGTCACTTTTGCAAATAACATCATTTCCATCTCTTTATCCTACAAAGTGGTGCTCCAGCCATAATTCGACTACTCAGAGGAAGATTTCTCTACTAGAGGACCTCTTGTATCTTAAGGGGTTGTTTGGGTGCACACATTTAGAATTCTATTAGTGTGACAACTTTGTTAGTTGTAGCTAGCCACAATTTGTTGTGAATGAAAGCATATACACAAACATAGAAACCATGGCATTTGTTCTGTAACTTTGTAATGTATGACATAATTGTAGCTTCCTTCACATTTCAATGTGGCTACCATTTTCTCTGATATTAAAATATTTTTGAAATACAAATGCAGTCCCATTTTGCAAGAAAATCCCAACACTTTAGAATAATATGTTTAACTAAGGTAACACTGCTAACATGAATTTGAGTAAGGGTTATCTTACAAGTAGTGGTTGGATGCACTATGACACGTGTTAATTATTGTGAGTTATGTATATGGAATTGTCTCTCCTATTGAAGTAATATGGTACTCACTTGATGAGTGGGACTATGAAATCCATGGCTATGCTCATGTGATTGAATATATGATATTGAGACCATATATATCTTAATTGTCAATTTATATCAAGAGAGATAGATTGAATATATATAGTATGACGACTACATGCCACATATTCAATTTGTCAAATACAAAGGGATAATATGGTCTTAGTAACAATGGTCCCATGTAGATGGAAATTATTCACCAACATATCCAATAATTTGGGTGGAAAGGATGTGCTTATATATACCACTCATTGTTTGTGAAGTCATGATATGATCACATACATCACTGCCAACATAACGTGGAATCCATAGGGTCACATGCATAGGACGACAAGGGAAGGGAAGTAGATTGTGGACATTATTGGAAGTGTTCAAAATGCATAAATGTCCAATTAGGTTAGTTTCTAAAATGTTTAGGTTATCTGCTAGAATTATATTGGACTGTCTAGAACCCTAGACATCTAGCTAGAGGATCTAGTCAATCGACTGAATTTCATTGGTCAACTCATAAGTTGACTGACTAAACATTAGGGCTACTAAAACACCAAAGTATCAACTAGAGACACCATCCAATTGGTTGGAAAGTAGTCAATCAAGTAATATGATTAGTCGATTGACTTCTTAATGATATACCCTCTAGAATATTTTGATCGATCTAGTCAATCGATTAGTGAGCCCATGAGTGGATGCAAACACTTAGTCTACAACCTTTTCTTTCTCAGGCTTTATTTGAAAATTATACTCCCTGCCTCCCCTTTTTAAAGGGGCATGCGCCCATGGTTCATCTAACATGTATTTTGATATGTGAGAAACCCTACACGTAATTACCTAGAGGGCGGAGAAAGAGAGAAATGCTAGCACATTGCCTAGACATTATGCTCCTTCCCTTCAATTCAAGCATCATAATATGAAGTTACCTATCTTGCCTATTGACTATGTTGAGAAACATACATTGTGAGGTTGTTTTAGAAGGAAACCTTCAACCAATGTTTGTGCATGGTCACAAGCGATGCACATCACTATATGAGGAATGCCATTAGGTATACTGCATGACAATATATACTTTGTGCCCCTCTTTTTGGAAACATTGGCCGAGATTAATCATGGTCTTTGAGTAGAGAATACCCTCTACTAGTGAGCCCTTTGGTTAGAGATTCAATTCATTGATATTTGTCTTTGATCATCACCTTCTATTTATTTTGTAGTTTTATATATCTATTTTATGTTCTACCCTTTGTCATACATATACCACTAATATATGTGCATATCCAATTAAATTTCCAAATCTCTTATAGCTTACAATATTGTGTGAAGATAACCTTACTTAATGTACAACCTAGCCTTGCACATGGGAGATTGATCACTTTATATGTAAATTAAAATATAAGCATGGATCCGACATGGGAATAAGAAACTCAAATGTGACATCTCAGTAAGATAGGATCAACTTGATTGTCATTAAAGGTTTGTCAGTGAGATTAATCATGGTCTTGTAGCCTATTTCCATGCAAAATAGTTTGACAAAAAGCACAACATGTTCATGGTTACAGCATGTTAGCCTCAAATTTATATGATACAATGAAGTAAGAAAGATATTATGGATAGTGATGTTTGAATCATGTATTGTAATTGATCTATAGTAGTTCCAATAATATTTGATTTGATGCAATGAACATACTCATTTAATTTTGCATTTCACAAAGTTTTTGAGTATGTAATAGGATTTTCTTGTGTCTACCAACAACGATCAAGGTTACTAGGTTAATCTAATAAGGATAACATGCCCAATGATGGCAATGTAATAGTTCTTCTATAACTTCTCCAAACCAATCCATACTATTATTTAACAAATCATTTGAATATTCACACTACTTATCCCATGATACCATTACCGTGGGTGGCCATGGAAACCCATTCATGCATTGTTATGCACGGTAAATAAGTACAAATTCTCATGATTCTACACTTGTAGTCTACCTTATTAAAATAAGTGCAGTCACTACATTCACTAGAACTATTGTCAACTAATTTTTTTTCCAACCTTGTTGAATTTGTCTATGGCCCGTCATTCTTCAAGGAAGAAATATGTATTTGAAACTTCTTATATACAAATATGTCCAAAGTTATTGTCTCCCAATCTACTACACTATAATTATCTGAGCATCCACGTAGCCAAATACAACTTAGTAAAGGGAAGATGAAAAATGAAAGTATAGTGGATTATATTTTGGGAATTTAGTGGGAGCTAGAATTTTTTGCTATCCTTAAGCACACCGCCCATTTGAATAGGTACTATATTTTAAGAGGGGATTTAATCTCATTTCCATGGATGTAGGACTGTGACCCTTGTCATTGTCCATAGTGTGATGGGTTGATCACATGCATGTGCTTTGTGGTAGAAGAATCATAATTTAAGATCCTTCAATGAATGGTGTTATGCTATGTGATAACTGCTAACACCTTGAGTGGGCTACAAATGCATCATTTATCAGCCTCAAAGGAATGATACTCTGGTTTTTTTTAATTATACTATATTAATTGTCTTCCTCCTTTCAAATTAAATTTTGTTTCTTTAATACTAGACATAAACCTGTGCTACGCACACGAGCCTTAGCAGACTGAACTGAGTAATTTATAACTTCAATAACTATTATAAAAAATTCAATAAACGTGCAAGATAAATGTTACAATCCCAATTTTCAGGTTCATATAGTTGGAAATGCAAGTTTCCCAATAAATGTATGATTATCGGAATTGTATGAATTATGTGTATTGAATGGATTTCCTTTGTAATATTTCCTTGGTGAATGAGATTTGTGGATCATAATATGTTAATGAGTCCAATATGATTAAAAGAAAAAATGAAATCAAATAAAGCATTATTAAGAAGTAAATTTGAGATAATGAACGAGAGATAAGAAATATGTGGAAATATGCGTAATGGAGTCGTCATGGATGATATTTTGAATCCATATGGTTATAATGGCAAGAAGAGGATAATTTTAGAAATTGGGAATAAAGTGCCATGTACTAATGGGACTGTGTAGTGGCTTTTGTGTTGCCAAATTGAAATACTACTAGGTATAAGGAAGTATATCCTCATGACCAATGGATTAAAAGCTAAGATAAAAGGAAATATAATTGATGACTTTCAGATTGGCCATTATATAAAAAAAACTCTAATATAAGATTCCTTGATAACGAAGGAAGGTGGCTTGACAAGGAAGTAATCAAAGGTTTAATTACATGCCAATAAAAAAAGTCTTCTACGGACATATGGACTTGCTTCCTTGTGGGTAAGCACGATGGGATGTTGCTATCCTCCCCTATATCAGGGTTGGACTCATAACCTCGAGTCCAAGAGGATCTCAAGCGTCTCATGCTCTTCTTCAAACTTGAATCCGTCCAAACCCTAACCAAGGGGTGGTGTGACCCATGAGGCAGCGTCAAGCCAAGGAAGCGAGTTCGAGGGGAATCTGGATGCTCCACTGTTGTCGACTAGCAACTCAATCACCGCCTCCTTGCCCTAGCCCCTATGCAATGCCAGCAGGAGTTCTGCAAACTAGCCACGGGTCGCAAGCATGGTTCTCTTGAACCCAGCCACCTTGACCATGGCTTGGGGCCTTGCTGGGTGCGGTGGAGGGTGGTGGATGCAGAGGGACTGATGGTGGTGCCCTTCGAGCCCTGGGAAGGGGGAAACAACCCCGCGAATGGCCCTGGCCCGACGACAGCGGGAGGGTTCGAGAGGAAGATGACGAGCATGTCATTTTGACGAAACTGCCTCTTTGAGATATAAAGAACCAGGTCATTGTACGGGGGCATAAGTGTCATTTTCTTATGTTTTAAGTCGGCCCGGTTACGCAGGAGAGCAACGCATGCGATGGTTGACGTGTCAGCCTCTCATTGGCCATGGTAAGTAAATCTTGCAAAATTCATAAATAATTATTCATAATTCATATTGCAACAAGTTATATAAGAAAATTTATCAAGAGAATGCAAGGAATAATATAAAAATATTATCAAGGCATGAATATTCTTATAACTCGAAATTTATGTAAAGATGCTATCTTTAATGGTTTTATTAATGAAAAACCCTAATTTTTTTTATGTAATGGGTTTTAGTAGCATTCTTTGAATTTAAGATGATATTAACCTATTAATAAAAAGGACATTTTAGATCTAAAGGGACAATCCTTGTACCCAATTGGCTGGTTTAGGGTATCATATGTATAATGTGCATTAATGGACTTAGAAACCCTAATCTAAGTGTTAATGGTTTCTAATGAAATATATTTCGAGACTCTTTTTATAAAACGATGTTAAGATAATCCTAAGCAAAATTGATGAAAAGAAGGCTTTGATAATAATAAATAAGATAATTAGGGTTTGCACCTAGTTTTGCTATTTTAGGGTTTTAGTAGTTTAATGATGAAAAGTTGTAGATAAACCCTAAATAAACCCTAATATGGATTAGAAACCCTAAGAAGTAATTTCAAGTCAATTAGATAGATTATTGATAAGTATATAGCAAATATGTTACATATGTTTTTTAGGATTCAGTGATAGTGTGGTTGAATTGCTTTCTTGGATTGGATTGCTTGATTGAAATTGCTTATTGCTTGTGAAATCTACTGATTAGGTATGTGGTTAATTATGAGTACACACATTATGTTTCCCGAAGTTTCTCGAGGATTTATCGACTGTAATGAAATTAAACTGTTTGGATGTTTCATTTTTGCAATCTTTAAAGTGACCATGTGTATAAGAATTTAAGTATATGTGTGACTGTGTCAAACCTACATACCATCTCTAGATGTATGATGCAAGACCAAGCCCCGGAGGGAAGGTCTGAAGTGGTCAAGTCCCAGAGGGAAAACCACTAGGCACTTAGAGAGGTGACCCCATGCACCAAGTTCAGGATGGAGAAGGTGGCCTTAAGTCCCTTGTAAGGACTAAACCCTAAGAGAGGGTATCCCAGAGTATGTGAAAAAGCAGTTGAGAAGTTACATTGAATATGTAAACTCGGCATTGTTAACAACTACTTGATATGAATAGATTGTTAGAGCCTAATTGCAATGTTTTGTTTGTCACCACATACCAGTATATTCATTTATACTGACTTACGTTTTGCTTGTCGGTGTTTCAGGAAGTATCTAAAACTGGACAAACAGTAAAGTGGAACATGTGAAAGATTAAAGTTAAATATACCATGGAGGATTATCTAGATAGATTTCTACTGTGGGTAGAAGTCATAGTTACCTATTATTGGAAGGTATGTAAAAGTAAATTTTATTCTAACTTTCAAGTTTAGTTTTTTGTAGAATTTGATAATTATTTTTGAATAATTTTTAAATCATTGATCCTATATTTGGGATAACACCTCCGACTTCTTAGTCTCCCTTGATTGGGGGTTACCGGGAAGCACGATCGTTACAATTGGTATCAGAGTGATGGTTTTACATTTAATCTCTAATAATTATTAAATTTTACAAACTCTTTAGAACCCAAGGGAGTTATTAGAGGATTTTCCAATGATGGAGGTGTCTAGAAAAGGATCACAATCTGGGGGATGGCAAGATTTTCCTCCGCCCTGCTAGTCGATCTATGAGGACTCCCAGATATTGTGTGACTGCCTGGCCAAAATCATAGGTTGCATTTCTATATGATTGGCTGAATACATCTGTGATAGAGATATGTATAAGGTGAGGTCTTCTTTATACATCCATATACCTTGTGTAGGATCTGGTGCTCTGGTTTCTTATTTATTAATGCATACGTAATACATGTTTTGCAGCTACTTAGACAACATATGTGCAGATTTTTCATTCGAACATGTAGGATTTTTTATTCCATCTTTGATTAGTCTAGTAGCTAAAGACCCTCCATCAGTTCAACAATACTGCTGTGATGCTTTTACAATTTTTTCTCAAAATAACAAGACAGTGATAATAGCTCCATTCAATGTGGAGTAAGTTTACTTTGCTTATAATTTGGACTTAAGAAAATTACATTTTTATCGTGGATTTTGAGTTATTAATTTTTAACTTTTTTACCTCTAGTGGTATGCATTGGGAGTTACTAGTTATTGTCCCCAAGACATTCATTGTCTATTATCTAGATCCTAAGGGGACTAAATTGAATTCAAAATATGGACACATAATGAAAATGGCATTATTCCGGTGAGAAATATTTCATTTTCATATCTGTTAACATATGTTATTACATTACTATTTAATTATGTAATGTATTGTGTTACATTAATATGTAGGGGTTTAGATGAGTTCAAAAAGGCTGGAGGAAAGGTCCCTAGAAAAAAGAACCAGCCAATAATTTGGAAGAACGTGGAAGTAAGTTCCCGACTACAATGTATATATTATTTATGTGAACATTGCTTAATTAGTTGTATTTTTTAATATTTTGTATGTTTCAATTTATAGTGTGCTATACAAGACAACGGATGGGAATGTGCATACTATGTGATGCGATTTATGCACATGATTATCAAATATGCCGCAATGGACATCGATACCATTCCTGAGGTATTATATATAGTCTCATTAGATAATATGAAATATATCAATCTTATTTATATATTATTAATTATATATATACATCATTCTCTTTGCAGGTGTTTAAAACTGACCACACTACAGGAAAGGCCTTACCAAATGTACATGCTCCCTATACGACGGAAGAATTAAATGATGTAAGAGAAGAATGGGCAACAACCATACAAGTAGTGGGGGTTTAATATATAATTGGGATGTTGATAGAGAATAATGACTAAAGAATGATATTTTGTAAATGAATTTCTAAATTATAATATATGTGAATGTTTCTACATGTCTGAATGTTTCTACATGTGTGAATGTGAAAATGAATGAAACTGCTGGTTGCTATATGAATGTTTCTACATGTATGAATGTGAAAATGAATGGAACTGCAGATTGCTACATGAATGTTTCTACATGTGTGAAAATTGAATGGAACTGCATGTTGCTAAATGTGTGAACATTTATGTTGTTAATTTTGCAGGTGTGTGACCTATTGTTGGCTGATATCAATAGATGTCATAAAACCTGCAGTTCATAACTGAACTGCAGGTTTCTCATCCTGCGACCAACCACAGTAGGCCTGCAAACTGATTAAAAAAATACATACAATAGGCGTCGGTTATTTGAAAAAACCGATGACACATGCTTACAACGTCGGATAATAGCTAAAACCAACGCCTAATGAGACCAGACACCACGGTCGTGCTCGCCAGCACGGCCGTGGCAGTAGGTGATATGGCGTCAGTTATAAATAAAAAACCGACGTTGATTGTGCCCTAAATGGCGCCCTTTCTGTAGCGCGAAGGTTTATGGCGTCGGTTTCAAAACTAATAACCGACGCCTATACCCCCCCTACTGGCACATTTTTGGTGGCGCGCGAAGGGTTGTGGCATCGGTTTGAAAACTGACGCCTAACGGTTGGCCTTTTAGCAGTGCCCACATAGGTGTCACATTAAAACTGACGTGAAAGGCCTTAAATAACTGACACTAAAGGCCGGTTATGTACTAGTGTTGTGACTCGAAGTAAGATACCTCTAGGACTCTCTCATCTATCTTCTTCCCTTCTCAACCCTAATTCATAAAGGATTATAAGTGATTAGGGTTTCTCTCTCTCCACCTCCCTTCTGTATTTGGGATAAGAGTAATAAGGATTAAGGAATCCTCCACCAAATAATAAAAAGCATGTAAGAAAGATGTCATGGACATAAGTTTTGATAATTAGAAACTCAGATTGAGTTAGTTACATGCTTAGGTTGCATGGCCTATGTTGTTGTGCCCTTGGTTACCCCTCAGGAGAATGCTGAGGTTAAACCATCTTGTAGGAAGAGGAGGAGAGAGTTAGCCTTGGAGGAAGAAGCCTTCAGGAAGAGGAAGAGACCTGACGCATCCTCTGAGGATGATGCTAACCCTAACCCTAAGTGGTATATAGAGAAAGAGAAGATACAATGAGTTGGATATAGTAGTTGACCATGCATGTACGTACATAGGTTTGACATGCATGCTTTACATAAAGGTTTTGAGTACACATGAGAAACATGAATTATGCATGGTTGTTTGACCCTAGTGCCTTTTGGGTGGCTCGACCTTGTGTGGGTGGTACCTGTTAGGGTGAGGGATAGCTCCATCATTGAGAAGGTTAGTGGTGACCATATAGGAACCCTAAAAGATATATATGAGTAGGAAAGAGGCACATACTACATAGAAGAGAGTGTCAGTAAGGATTGCAGCAAGTTTTAGACCTAGGCCAGAAGGGTTATGCCTGATGTTTATGAGATGAGCATGCAGAGCTTTGGATGATCTTGGCCAGACATAGGTCTTGATAGTATGTTTCACCCCTATAGGGATAGACATGTATCCTTAAGAGCTTGACCCATCTTCTAAGAGAGAACCTCCAGTGGTAGGACCTGATGTAGGGTTAGATCTAGAGAGAGAGAGAGAGACCCGATGAAGAAGGTTAGAGACATGGACTACGAGACATGAAGAATCATGAGAAGTTGGGTATGATATGGCCTAGAATGGACGACCCTAATTAGATGTATGTGGTTGCCTCATGTAAGATCCTTAGAGGCTTGTCATACCTTGGTTGCCTTTAGAGGAACCAAACCTTCGAAAGAGAAAGTGGCTTCTTGAACCGATGTACAGATGATATAGGTACCTACCTTTTAGGTATAGGAAGGGGAGTTCTTTAGACCCTGAAGAGGTATGGTAACAAGTTGTGAGGCCTAACACCCACTTGATTGTCTTTGTGTAGGACTCTAAGGGTTGTTCACATGGAAGAGTGTTAAGAAGTATATGCCCTATTTGGTATAGGTTCGGTTCATGATGGAACAATTGAGCATGCTGTTAGACAACTAATGCATATGGAGTGAACTTGGGGTTCCTAGACCAAAGAGGAGAAGTAGTAGTACCTAGTGCACTTGATACTCACGAGGCTATTGGAGTTCCTAAGGATTTAAGTATGGAACCCCACTCATGTTTAGAGGAAAAGGAAACCCCCTTGGACTAAGGTATATGTTTGATGAACCCATCACACATGCTGGTGACATATGTATGAGATCGCCCAACTTTGAGGAATAAGGAACAAGTATGAAATACCAAGGGACGTAGCATGTTTTAGTAGAATGTCTTCTTGCTAGCTGGGTGTATAAGTTGCATGATAGGGCTAAGCATGTACATGATGATGTAAACCATGTAAGTAAGGACATTTGTGACCTTTGTTACTACAAAGAGATAGTTTTCTCCCATCCTGGGAAGGGACCCTTCATGTTGGAGTAAGTACCAACTCTGGTGTAGGTTTGAGGTAAACCTTACGAGGTCACATGTAAGAGCTTGATGCGCTAAGTGGAGAGCATATAGTGTGAGCACGAATCTATAGACCCATGTGTGACCATCTCTAAGGGGCATGAGGATATGTTGCCATGGAGGTAACTTGTATGGGGCCAAACCAAGTTAGGTAGGTCACCATGATCCCTATGAAAGGATGTAAGTTCAACCATGCATTCCCAAAGAGATGATGGATATACGAGTGAGGATTCAAGTTTGAGATGTACCATGATAGAATCCTAAGTCAGTACTTAAGGTCAGGTGGGGATAAGATCGATGGGAGTAGGAATTGTCTATTCCCTAGATGCACAAGACCATAGGTTCAGGAGGTAACAACTATCTTTTCCCGAGGACCATGAGTTAGGAGATTGATCACCTTCATGAGAATATGGAACCCAAAGGGCAAATGAGGGAGGCACTCCTTGGATGCATAACGGAAGAGGGATGACCCCAAAAGTCCCGGCACCCTAGAGACCTTGAGGACATGACTAAGTATTAGGTATGTATATATGATGAATATGAAGACCCAACAGTGTTTGGGAACAACCTTTTCATGTATGTAAACATAGATTCAGGTCTTTCATGGTGTGGAGACATGAGAAGTAAGTTTCAACTTAGATTGGAAAAAGTTATGGCGATGTGTGATGCACCATCTTGACTCTTGGAATGAGATGAACTCTGTATTTGGACTGCAGCCAAATGCTTATTTCCTCTTGCTATGGGTGTGAGAGACATGACAAAAATGCATGCCAGAACTAAGGATAAAAGTGATATGAGTTGAAACATTGTTATGATGTTTGAGGATAGAGGAAGTATCACACCCTCTTTGGAAGTATATTGGATAGGTGTTAACAAACATAGATGAACTAAGGTAATCATCTTATGAGGACGTTCTTATCAAGGGCAGTATGAAATTTATGAGTTATAAGTTTGGGTTTGATAACCATGATGATGAGCTTGAAGTTTCTTGACTTAGTTGAACTAACCCGGGATGAGGATGTTGAATGAAGTATATGGAGGTTTATGTCTTCTCCTAGTACATAAGGGAACTAATGTGGTAACATATACTCTTAACCGAGATGCAGATCAGGTGTATAGTTGTCTTGTCTAGCCGATAGAGTTGAAAGAGGTTGCTAGGTGGACCATGCGACCATTAGAGGACTAGACCTATGTGGCTAACATCCAGATACGACCAGACCCGTTGGTCAAGTTGGTGGTTGCTTAGTTAGCCAGCCCAGAGCTTGATGAGATAAAAGGATTGTCATAAGGACCTCAGATACACCTCTTAGGAAAAAGAAGGTGGTGAAATCCATTATGAGAATGTTTTAGGGTTTATGAGGATTCACCCTTGAGGAATCATGTCATATAAGGAGCTCATGATTTTAAGTACATTGTACACCATGGTACTACCAAGATGGTTAAGGTTTGCAGTGGTACCTGGAAGGAGGATATAGAGTTGCATGTGGCCAGTTGCCATACATGCCAAAGGGCGAAGACCGAACAATAGTAACCTAGTAAGTTGCTACTAAGAATGAGGATTCCCTGAGAGGGAATGGGAGTAGATCACCATGGACAGTATGGTGGGTATCCCCTAGACCAAGAGGGTCATGAGGCAATATGGGTTATGGTAGATCACCTTACCAAATTGACCAAATCCCTTACCTAAGAGAGAGAGAGAGCATTGTCAGTGTGACAGTTTTGGTTGAACTATATATATATATATATATATATATATATATATGAGAGAGATAGTTCAACTACACCGTGATCTGAGTTCAAAGGTTCTTGAGTATGACCTCAAGTTCACTTCCATGTTGTGGAAGTAGGTGTAAGAAGAACTCAATGCTAGATTGAAGTTGAGTACATTATGTAATAAGAAACAAGAATTGAATAATGCAATGTTTTGTTGGTCAAATAAGCATGTTACTCTCTTTTACTTCTATAAGGTGGGTCCAACACCACACCCAATGGACAAAATGTTTGTATACATGTACAAGTATAGAAAATAGGAGGGTAAGCATGTACAAAAGGGGGACAAAAAGCTATAGAAATATATACAAGGGTCTAAGAGAAAACCAGAACCCTTAACAAAGAAAAGAATGCAAGAAACAAATCAAAGAATGAGGATAACGTGAATCTCAAACTGGTACCAGCTTCATCTTCCATTAATCATCAAACAAGGAAACCAAAAAAACACCAAAAGCATTAAAAACCAATATTACCATTGGCTCAAATCTTTAAGGTCTTATATACATTTCACCCGAACTCAATCATTAGAAATGCTATCATCCTACAAAACTACAAAGGTTGTACTCCTTCTAAATCAAGAAATAGACCACAATAGCAATTCATCTCTTACTCAAGTACTTATGATACTCATTAGTGGATTTAGGACTTACGTTAATAAATCTAGCTTACCAACTTTATTCCAAACAACAAAAGGTACATGGTAATTAAAGAATATATTCTTTGTTGGGTCTTTACTATCTAAGCAAAGAACACAAACTGAGACTAGATGCATGCCCCTATGTTGAACAAGATTCATAATCGGTAAACATTCCATACATATCTTTGAAGTAGTTGATCTATAGCTTAAATTAACGATATGTTTCCAACCACTTATCCCAAGAGATACCATCACAACATTTCATCAGACATGTGTTTTATAATTTGTTTATAAATTTCTAATTGTTGAATAATTTTAAGAAAAAATCATACTTTTGAATATAACATACTATCATGAGATTATTTGATGTATGAAATAAATTGAAAGTGATGTAAATGTTGAATCCAGAATGGGTACTAGAGTGGGGGGTAGATTTGAGCTAAAACCACTTAAACAAAATTCATTAGACATTCATGATATTTCCAAGATAATATGAAAGTATGAACTTTGAGTGCAACTAAACAAGCATAGCAAGGGGGAGAGAGATTGAACAAGCATCAATTAACACAAGTCATTTATTGTGGTTCCAACATCCAAACTAGGAAATGTATGTTCACTATCAAGAGGGGTCAATCTCATGATTTCAACTATGTCTCACTCCTTATAATTCCATTATAAGAGTTACAACATAAGACCACCCTTTTCTAGGTCTATGGCTAAACTAGCATTCCTTTTCAGATCAAGGATCCAATAACCATTACATAGGATTTACCTATACATGACCAAGAGTTATCCACCTTACCAAGGACTTATCTACTCTTACAATGAGTCTTTGGCCTTCTTCAAGGACTTACCCACTCTTGTAACAAGTTTTATACCTTCAAAGATTTACCCACTCTGGAATTGGATCTTCTGCCTTTGACTTTACCTTCGCCAAGGAGAAGTTGTTCACCAAGGGACTCCTTTCCTAGTTCTTCTTCACCTCTCTTAGTCAAGAGAGAGAATCTTCATTTTCATGGTAGAAAAAGAGACTGGGAAGTGGAGGAAGTGAGAGCCTCACAAGATATACATGTAGGACTAGCTGTCGTATAAATCTTCTACTCACTCTAATGGATCTAGCAAGTGATTAATCTCATGAGAGTGGATGGAGGCTAATCTCTCTCAACTATATAATAGGGACCCTGAAAGTTCTTGGATAACCATGGTATAAAGCCCAAGGGGGTCCTATTTATAGTTGAGGTTGCCTACTAGGCAGTAGAGACACTAAGGATCAAATTCTAGCCATTTTGGGTGTTGCAATAAATCTATTTTTGAGTTTTGCAACACTCTAACAGGTAGAATACTTATCTACACTTTATTGTATACTGTTATCGACTGAGTTACCTTAAGGCTGCGATTGGTTTGTCGTACTTGATCCGAAAAACTTATGAACTGGAGTTTCTTGAGAAGTTTTTCATGATTGGTTTAAAGTAACTGTTGGAACTTGAGTTTCGTGACTTTCGGTGAGTTTCACACTTATATACAAAACAAAGTTCTCGAGTTCCCTCTTAAAAAGAGCGGAAAATGAGTTCCAAGTCAACTAATAACATTTCTTATACAATTATGTTCTTCGTTCGTTATAAGTGACACAATTACAATATTTATGACTAGAAATATCAGCGGTGTGGATATAGTACATTTCTAAAACCACAATATAATACGACAAAATATCATACACTATAATCACATTATGTAAAATATTTTACACTATAACCATTGTTATCAGTACGATCTACAAAACAAAAAATACAAACATCATGAGAAAAAAACACACCACACCATGTGAAAACAATGTGATTTACGTATATATTTTTATTCTTCATGTTTAAATAATATGATGTAAAAAATGATAATTAACTGTAACCATGCACAAATAATATAGTAAAGTTTCCTAAAAAATAATGTAAAAATTAAGTGTGAAACAGTGATGAACCAAAACTTATATTTACAAGAACATGAAATACGAATATTATTATAATACTTTTATATACACAAAGTGAAATAAAAATATTATGATGTGGTTTTAATTATAATATATTTATTAAAAGGTTATAATTGTACCATAATAAAATATTTTTAAAGGAGCAACATGTGCACCATAGCCACTTGTTGTAGTTATTATGATTTAAGAATATTATGATTTTTTATAGATATGATTTTTTTAATGTCCTTGTCATCCTCAATTATTTATATTATACAATAAAAATTAACAATATTTTTAATAATTTCTGTATTTACACTTACAACAAGCCAATCAGATAGAAGTGAATGGAACTTAAGTTCTAAAAACTGAACTAGACTTCCCAGAAAACGAGTTCCATGGAACTCATGACTTACACCAAACCAATAGGAGCCTAAGGGAAACTCAATCTACATCACATATGACAAACCATATTGCAGTTTTTGATCGAGTTTATCTAGAATAAAACTTGGCCAATGGTTGTATTTGATTTCATCAGTGCATGGTGTTAGTCAAGTTGCCACCTCGACAAACTCGGTCGATCATGGGTATTACCAAAATCCAAAATTGGCTGTTAGCTAAGTTACCACCAAGACAAACTCGACCAACAAGGAAGTCTATGAGGACTTATGACAAATACCCAAAAAGTATTAAAATTTTTAATTTAAGTGCTCTAAATTTCTAATAAGCTTAGTTACAAGTCATACAATCATTACAAGTTATTTACATCAAAGAACAATGGCAAAAACTATCTATTCTTTAATCTTGATCCTTATGCATGTATGACTTGATTTCTCCAAGTTAGAATGTGCAAGTTTAGGCATTTGGAGTGTCTATGTAATCTGAAATCACTCAAGTAGAAGCATTAGACACAAATAGGTGGAATGGTTAGTCATCATCAAAATAAGGGTATACTAAGTTTAAACCTTGAGTCAACATTCTCCCCATTTTTGAAGATGACAAACCATTCCATAAGTGTATTGAATACTTTTCAAATAAAATAAAATAAATTATACCTTTGGAGAAACCTAGGGGTTTCAATGAATTTAGTACATATTATCCCCCTCTATTTATACTAATTGATTTCATATACTACCGCTCAATTATGCTATGTCTCCTACAAGGTTAGCTTTCATAACATTTATAGAAACTTTCTTTTTGGTCTGCAACATTTATAGAAACTATGTCTTCTTGTTATATATTCTTTACATATATGTCTTAACCCCTTTACATAAAACATGTCCCCCCTTTGTCATTTAAAAAATGAGAGGGTTGAAGAGGTAAAACAAAGCTTGTTAGAGAAGGGAGAGTAGAAGAGCAAAAACTAAGGGTTTGTCCAAGCAATGTATGTAAAGAAAATTAAAACATGCATTAGAACAACCCTAGATGTAAATCTAGCAAATATCAAGGCAATGTTATGCAAGCAAGTAACTCAAGATAGTCAACAAGCATAGAATATAGTTGGATATCAATATATGATCAAAACTAGAACCACATGTAGATGGATTACTAGTACATGAAATCACAAGTTAGGACTACTAGTAGGATATAAGTCTTAGAAAAGGATTCACAAGTTAAGATCAAGCTATGAGTAGATGTAGAGAAATATCCATGCAAAGAAATATGCCATTGAAGAAGCATGAATGGATATTACTCACTAGCAAATATGCATCATTACTGAATGATGAGTACCACTAAGAAACTCAAGGTTGCAACAAAATATATAGAACTAGATAGATGTATCAAGTTAGAGAACAACGAAAGCAATTTAATCACAACCAAGAGATCCAAAGAGATCATCATCAAAACATATATAACAACTCAAGACAAGTTATTGCAAGATATAGATATACCGATTTAGATCAATTAGAAAGATATAGTTGTATACAAGATAGGAAATTCAAAGCATGGCAATATGCATATCATAAAAAGGTACCAGGGGGAGTGCCATATAATAAGACTATTGGTTGATAAATTTTAGTTTAGAGGGAAATTCTCATCCATAAAGCCATCTGTATATTCAGTGCATAGTGTTGTTAGTCGATCTTTTGGGTTGAACTTCTCTTGCCAACAACAGCTATTAGCAAACCCCATTTTGTACTTCTCGATCGAGTTTCCTCATGACAAACTTGACCGACAACAACTACTGTCAAGAAACAATTATATTTTAAGAAATCATATCTAGAGGCATGATAAAAATGTGAACAATATCCAAACATGTGTAAGCAAGTTAGTAATGAACTATAAAAGCATCAGGGTAGTCTTTGATCAAGAAAGTGACTAAAATCACAACATAACAATTTTAACTCATAAACCATATGTAAAGTGCACACAACTTAGCTAAAATAAGCAATGATTGGATCTCATGGTATGAGAAGGAATGCTATTGCCTCAATTCTTACCATTTATTTTTCATTTGTTGACACCTCTCACCCATCTCACCTTTCTTTTTTTATGTGAATTGATAAACCAATTTGAAAATCAATAGCTCATGTCAATCCATTTTCAAGTGACCTACAAGAAGAAAGATGAAATGGTACCCAATCATATTTTTTTGTCCTAACGGGTTAACTTAGAAACCCAAGTTTTATTACTTTTGGGTACTTTCTTAAAAGGACAAAATAATGATCAATTTCATTGCAATAGTTACAAGTGCCCTTAGACTTAGAACTAGAGGATTCTTCATGAAAGATTGGAGGTCATTTATCTTTTTTGTTCCTTTGGATACAATAAATTTTTTTAGTACTATGGTGTAGGATATCATAAAGATTCTTTTTACCATCTAAGAATCTTTGCAAAGAGGTTCTCATACTATGATTATCATGCATAAGAGAAGTAAACGTGGAAGACAATTGATTCATATTATCTCTAGCATAAAAAAGATCAGTTTTTAAGCAAAGAGCTTTGGTCATATAAGAATCTTTTTCAATACGAAAAGCAACAACATTATTCTCTCCACTAGTGGAACTAGAACAAGATACAAGGACATTGATTTTAGCAAGCAAGGAAGTATTTTATTTTTCAAGAAAAGTAATATTAGAAAGACACTATTTTTAGATTATATTCATTGCATAACAAAGTATTTGTACTTTTTTCAGTTTTAAGAAAAGTAATATCAAGCATGAGAGAATTCACAATTTTAGTAGGCTCTTCATTAGAACTAGGCATAAGAGGTTGGGATTTTAAAATTTTCTAATTTTATCAAGCAAACAAGTATTTTCAAGTTTGAGAGTATCTACTTGTCTAAGATAAGCATTATTTTCTATCTCAACACCATTGAATTTTAATTAAAGTTTTAGATAAAGCTTTTGGAGATTGTTAACATCATCTTGCAAGCAAATGTTAGCACTTTCAAGATCATCCTTTTGTTCACGCAAGCTATCAAGAATCTTAAAAAGTTTTTTTCCTTTTTGTGCTAGACTTAAAATATGCACAAGTATCATGAATAATGGCTACTAATGATTCTTTATCTAAAGAGTTTAGATATACCTCATTTGAATCTTCATTAGGACTTTCTATGAGAGAAAGATGACATTTTCCGCTTTAACTAGAGCTTGATCTAGAGCTTTTACTAGAATCTTCATTTAAGCTTGAGTGAGAGGAGTCACTATATATTTTGTGACATTTCTTCTTATTCTAGAATATACCCTTGAGATGCTTTAGCTAGGAGTAGTAAGCTTCAAGTTCATCTGGGGAGCCATCTTTTATTTGAGACTGGAGAAGCTTGACTAATGACTTGTTGTTGCGCAATAGCTTCAACTTGGGCTTTCATTTCATCCTCCTTATTTCTCTAGGAATCTCTCTCTTCTTCTCTTTCTTCTTCCTCTTACTTGTCAAGTCTCACTTCATATGCTTGGAGATTTCCTATGATCTCTTCAATAGGAATGTCAGAGAGGGTCTTTGTTTCTTCAATGGTAGACACCTTTGTTTTCCAACAGTGAGGAAGAGTTTGGAGGATCTTGGAGTTTACCTTTCCTTGATCCATGGTATGGCCTAGGACAGCAAGACCATTTACAATGGTATTGAGTCTTGAGAACATTTCAATCACACTCTCCTTCTTTTCCATCTTGAAGTTGTACAGGAGACCATTGAGCATATATACTTTCCTTCACTTGCTTTGCTTCCTCATAAGTGACACCTAGATTTCTACATATCTCATAGGCGGTGTCACAAGAAGAAATATGGCTGAACTCAGTGGGGGAAAGAGAGGCATACAAGATGTTGATGGCTCTGGCATTCAAGGTTGCTTTCTTCAAAGTAGCATCATCCCATTCTTCTACCTTTGTCTCTGGTTGCTTGTATTGAAGATCCACCATTCTCCATAGCTCAAAACTTGATCCTTCGATGTGGAATTGCATTCTTTCTTCCAGTAAAGTAAGTTGCTCTCATCACAGATCGAAATGTTGATATAGTATCTCCCACCTTGATTATTGACCATCTTCTCTTACTTGTGAAAGTATTGCTTGGATAAGACATTACTTATACCAATTGTTGGATCTATAATGGGCTCTATAGGGTGGGGTTGAATAGATATAAAAACACTTAAACAATATTCATTACACCTTCAAGATATTTTCAAGATAATATGCAAGTATGAACTTCGAGTGTAACTAAACAAGCATAGCAAGGGAGAGAGAGATTGAACAAGCACCAATTAACACAAGTTATTTATAGTGGTTACAACCTCCAAACTAGGAGATGTACGTCCACTACCTAGATGGGTCAATCTCTATGCTTTTCAACCATGTCACTCTCTTTATATTATATTATAAGAGTTATAATATAAGACCACCTTTTTCTAGGTCTAGGGTTAAACTAGCATTCCTTTTCGGATCAAGGAGTCGATAATCATTACAAAGAAATTACATATCCATGATGAAGAGTCTTCCACCTTACCAAGGACTTACCTACTCTTGAAATGAGTCTTCGACCTTCTCTAAGGACTTAGCTACTCTTACAACAAGTCTTATGCCTTCAAGGATTTACCCACTCTTGATTTGGACATTCCACCTTTGACTTCACCTTCACCAAGGAGAAGCTTTTCACCAAGGAAATCCTTCCCTTTTTCTTCACCTCTCTTAGACAAGAGAGAGAATCTTCATTGTAGAAAGAGAGATTGGGAGGTAGAGGAAGTGAGAGCCTCATAAGATATACATGTAGGGCTAGCTCTCTTGCGAATCTCCTACTCAGTCTAGTGGATGTAGCAAGTGATTAAGCTCATGAGAATGGATGGAGGCTCTTGGGAGGCTAATCCCTCTCAAATATAGAACGAGGACCTTCAAAGTACTTGGCTAATAATGGGACGAAGTCCAAGGGGTTCTATTTATAGTTGAGGTTGTCTACTGGAAAGTAGAGATCGAATTCTAACCATTTTGGATGTTGCAACAGATCTATTTTTGAGTTTCACAAAACTCTTACCCAAGGTTGGTCGAGTTTATCTGGGATGAAACTCAACCGATGACTGTATTTGATTTCATCGGTGCAGGGTGTTAGTCAAGTTGCCACCAAGACAAACTCAATCAACAGTGGGTATTGGCAAAAGCCAGAATTGACTGTCGGCTGAGTTGCCACCAGGACAAACTCAGTGGACAAGTCAGTCTATGAGGACTTATGACAAATGCCTAAAAAATGTTAAAATATTCAGTTTAAGTGTTATACATTCTTATCAAGCTTAATTACAAGTCATACAACCAGTACAAGTGATTGACATAAAAGATTTATAGAGAAAATAATATATTCTTCAATCTAGATCTTTATCTGTGTATGGCTTGATTTCTCAAAGTTAGGATGCACAAGTTATGCATTTTTAGAGTGTGTCGGTCTAACCAGAAATCACTCAAGTAGAAATATTAGACACAAATAGGTGGAATGGTTAGTCGTCATAAAAATAAAGTTTTAGTCAATTTAGACCTTTATTTGACGGTAAAAAGTTACCATAAGATACATCTTGGTTTGTATTATTCATGTTATTCATCTGAAGACAACTTGTTTTAATGGTTCTGTGTCAAGTTAAGCCATTTTTCTAAGTTGAATTACAACTTTGGTAGCTAGATCTAAGAGGATATGCTATCGTATTAGTTTTGTTCTATACATAATGAATACAAAAACTTTAGTTGAACAAATTTACCTCATCCACTGTTTATTGTTCTATATATTAGATTTATTACTTTTAAATAAGTACCTCATTAATATGATATTTGTATGTACAAAAATGTTATTAAGAAAGTACTTGTTTACTAATTTACATAGGGTGAGATATTTTGATATACAAGATAAAAAGACACTATTAATGCAAATAGAATGTCATTCCAATCTCATAGAATATAAAAGACAACAAAGTATAAAAATGTAGACAAAGTTATGCCAATAGAAAATTTAATAAATATTATGAATCTTTGACGGAAATTGACTTTTAGTAAAATTAGTTTTAGTCCTCCCTCTTAGTATGCAAGAAAGTAAATGTGAAAACATGGTGAAATTTTTTGTTATGGATTATTCCATACCGAAAGAGTCTTATTTACCATACGATTGTTCTAAATTTGTGATCACAACCAAGAAAAAAAAATATCTTCATAAGAGGTGAGGATGTTTTGTTGTCTTGTGGGAAAATTACTTTAACATTACATGATACCCCATTATCATTATGTCATAAGTATATGTCATCAGAGAAAGTGGTCATTCAATTCTACAATGCATAAGAACATACAATCATACTTTTACTTTTACATCTATATGTGTGATTGAGGTTATATTTTTTAACAAAAACCAAAGAATATACACTTTCAAGGTACACTGACAAATATATGATTTTATAAATAAGATGATACCAGAAGATAGACAACTTTCACATGTAGTTATGCATTTATGATACTGATAATAAGAATAAAAATTAGGTCTCACCAACTGTTGATATGTAGAGAAATTGTGGTTACGATATTGGATTGTACATTACAAGAAATCTATACTCAAGCTTCGTTCATGACTTAAACTCAAAGTTCTTTCACAACCTAAAGAATCTCAAAAAATTTGAGAACTTTTTTATATTTATTAAGTCAAGCCAAAATGTATTCCAAGGAATTCATTATATGCCAAGTTCTTCACAAGTGGCAACAATTTGAAGTAAAGAAGATGATGTAAATGGTAGCCATTCCAACCGAATATACATCTATACACTCATGATGGTAGTAATGATTGTGTTAATTATTATTATTATGTTTGTTATCATACTCTATAAACCCACTATTATTTTCATACAATGAGATTAGTTGGCATGAAGGAATTTTACAATTGGATAAAAAGTCTGAACAAATGTCTATCTTAATTTAAAGAACATGTGAACTTGTATGACAAGAGTAAAGAGGTAACTATATATATTTTTAGGTAAATATATTTATTTATAGATATTTTTACATTTAATATAACTTTGGTTTCATTTCATATTCATTTCAAAAGAATATTAAAATAAACCATATATGATAACCAACAACAAAACAACGATCTAAACAAAACATGACAAACTTATGATAATATCCTAACATAATCCATCATAATATATAGAAATAAAGTTATATGTGAAATAGTCAAATGTAGTCATGCACGCATATTTTCCATTCGTATTCTAAATGTGAACAAATATTATTTGCAACAATTTATGTTTTGGATTATATATTATATATACTTTCATATTTCTATTTAATATTGAAAAAGATTTAAATGAATAGAATATATAGACTATAGTAAATGAAAATATTTTTACAACTTTTTTTCATAACATATATTAGGTTGACTCAATTATGCACATGTGCTTAGCACAATGTCATTTGCTACTAGAAGATCACGCTGAAGCGAGCAATTTTATTTTTCTAAGAAATTTTCATACTCGTGATTGTCTCACTATATGGGTTTCGTTTTTTTGGGCTTCAAAATTTGAGGAGAAGACTTCTATAGACTCACCTAAAGAGTATACACCAAAGTGAATAATTTTATATTAGAAACAAAAAATTATATGTACAAGATTGTCCCATTATTTGGATCTAAAACTCTCTAAATCTATTCCATTTCTTAGAATTCCATAAAACTCCCTCTCATTTATCTAATTCCAACTAGCCTCTCTCCCTTTCCCTAATTTTAAATCACTTCTTTTCATTCTCTTCCCATCACATGTCGTGACATAATAGGCAAATGAGAATTCATTTTGCAATGCATATCATTTCATTATTATTTATTTGTTAAAGTTCATTATTGATAACATGTAATATGATAGTACATTAAATTATGTTTTAGAATTATATGATACTAAAAAATAGAAACTTAGATTATAGGTTATTAGTGTATGCATGCTAGTAGGGATGATAAGAAAATATGCGATCCGACCCAACCAATCAAAACCGACCTAATTTGAAAATTTTGTTAGTAGGGGGTTGTTTGGGGTTTGGGTCAGATTTGGTTGGTTGAAATTTATTTTTTATCTATTCAAATTGTGTCACTTGTGTCCAGTTTGGATTGAGTTAGGTCTCAAGTTTAACACTTCTTTTTCTTTGATCTTTCCTCTATTGTGTATAATATAATATTTATACATTCTACCAGTAGGTTGGGTGTGTTTGGGTTTCGATTAGGTGTATGTAGGTTTGGATCAAGCTTTTTACACCTCTTGTTTGGGTCGAGTGAGGTTTGGATTTAATATATTCTGGTCAAGTTTAACAAAAATGACCCAATGTAACGTCTAAGCAGTAGATGATGGCCACTTATTAAAAAATCAAATGTGTGAGTTAGCTAGGATTTTCGAGTTGGGTGTTAGGTGTAGGGATGTCCTAAAAGCGATAAAGTTTATATTTAAATTTTGCCAATCTGGATTGATTTTAAAATATGCAACTAACACCCAACTTTAAAATCAAAGCTAACTCACATATTAGATTTTTGAACATGTGTCTATCAACTACCAACTAGGCATTGTAGTGGATCATGTTTTAGCCTAGCCCAAGCATGTTCAACACAAATCTGACCTGATCTGGATAATAGGTGTTAAAAGTCCAACCCAAATCTGCGACCACCTAACCTAACCCAAACAATATACTTTTTTATGATAAATATTTAAAGACAGAAAAAGAAAATGTGTCAAACTCAAAATCTGACCCGACTCGGACTGGAAAGAAGCAACATGACCCAAACTTGATCTAACCTGAACCAGCTTGAACCAAACTTGATCCCATCAAGCCCGACCTAAAGCCCAAACAAACCCCAAGAAACTCATTATTTTAGGTTGGGTCGAATCTTGTGGTGTACGGTCGGGTAGGGCTGATTTTTTTTGCCATCCCTACTTCCAAGTATGTCATCATATGTTTACAACTAATAACCTACCGTCCGATTTTTCATCTTTCAATAACACATACATCCGAAAGTTGTAATATAATGTACAAGTTAGTATATCACAAATTATCAATACAATATTTTAACAAATAAATAACATTGCACTGAAAGTAAACACATTGCAAAAAGAAACAGTATTTGTCTTTTCCAGCACACACATGCACACATATGACGGAAAACGGATGAGAGGGGGTTATTTGGAATTAGTAAAGAGAGAGAGGATGTTAGTTGGAATCATGCAATGGAGAGCGGGTTTTCTGAGATTGTGAAAAGTAAAATGGTTTTATAGGAAGGAACACACACTTTATCTTTTGGGCTAAAACAATTGAGGAAAAGAGCTGATAACGTGTAATTTCTCACTGTGCAACTCAAACACGCTATTATAAGGGAAATGATCTGGTCACGCGCAGCATGCCTCACGCGCGGCTGCTACGCGCGCCCCTGGGCTGGTTTGGTGGGGGTGGGGGGAGAAGGTGGTTTATGGGCGATGACGTGGCATGTTTTAATTGGTTAGACAGGTAAGGATTGTGTAATATGCAAATAAATGTGTTTTGCTTATAATTTTTGAACCGTAATGAATTTTTTAATGAAACAAAGACCATTGGATTCGTCATGAAAAATACATTCAAACAAGACTAATATTGATATATTTTTAATAAAAAAATATAAAAATGATATGAATGCATTATTTTGGATGTCAATGAACCATGTAGGCGTCAAATAACTATATTTGGGTGTCATTTGCCATTTATGAGTGTCTTTAGCCATTTGTGGGCGTCCTTATGATTTTAGGTGTCAGTGAACCATTTTAGACATCAAATAACCATATTTAGGTGTCATTTGCCATTTATGGGTGTCATTAGCCATTTGTGGGTGTCGTTATGATTTTAGGTGTCAGTGAACTATTTTAGGCGTCAAATAACTATATTTGGGTGTCATTAGCCATTTATGAGCGTCATTAGCCATTTGTGGGCGTCATTATCATTTTAGGTGTCAGTGAACCATTTTAGGCATCAAATAACCATATTTGGGTGTTATTAGCCATTTATTGGTGTCATTAGTCATTTGTAGGAGTCGTTATAATTTTAGGTGTCAGTGAACCATTTTAGGCGTCAAATAACCGTATTTGAGTGTCATTAGTTATTTATGGGTGTATGCGTCGTTATAATTTTAGGTGTCAGTGAGCCATTTTAGACGTCAAAAATCATATTTGGGTGTCCTTAGTCATTTATGGGTGTCATTAGACATTTGTGGGCGTCGTTATAAATTTCGGTTTCAATGAACCATTTTTGGACGTCAATTAACCATTTTGGATGTTAATAACCATTTATGGGTATGAGCACCATAGTTGGTTGTCAATTAACCTATATATATCATTTTTTTATTTTTTTATCTCAAAAATATATCAATATTAAGTTTGTTAGATTGCATTTTTCGTAACGAAACTAACGGTTTTTATTTTATTAAAAAATTCATTACAGTTTAAAAGTTATAAGCGAAACAAATTTATTTGCTTTTTACATAATTCTGAAAAACTGGCCCAATCGCCATCTGACACGTGGCTAATTCCACGGCTGGTTTCCCAGCGCGTGAAACCAGTCACGCGGGGAGCGTGAGCGTCCCCTAAGTTTAACCCTTTGAAATGCGTATCAGGCCGGCGTTCTTCCGCCCCTAAGAATGGAGCAGACGTCAACCAAGAGAGCGGGAGAGGTAATCAACAATCGGAGTTCTATCTGTTTTGATTTGGCTGAGATCCGTTTTTTTTTGTTTTCTTTTACTCATCCATTGAATCCTGGTGTTTGTTCCGCTTTTGAGTCCGTTCTGTTTTCAGCAGTCCCTCAGCTGGACGGAGCTCTGCAGTTTGGGGTGCCGGTGCCTACCGCTCTCTTTGGGAGTTGTCCTGCGCAAACTATTCAATATGAGCGGGGGAAACGCTGATGACTTTAGCGCAGATGAAGACGTCGATTCGGACAGCGAGCTTGTTGGTGAAGGTCGTGCCCAATCCAGTTCTTTGGCCTTTTATTTGTATGGTTATTTCCAATTCATGTGCACTATCCGATAGAAATTGTCGGTGCTAATGCTTTTACCATCCGCAGATACAAGTGAACAGGATGGTGAAGGTGATTATTCTCACAGCGGCCAGGACCCGTTGAAGTTCAATGGTAATGCTTTGCTCTTTTCAATTATCATCCATTCTTTGCTCCTTTTTGATCAGTTTACTAAACTCTATTGCCTTTTAAATTGTTATAGTTTTAAGGAGTTATACTGTTACTTGGGAGTGAGATTACCTTACCGTAATTTCTACATTCTTACTTAGCTTTAGATGCAATCTTCTCCTTGGCAAACTGTAGAGTAGAATATCTAAGCTAAATAGACACGTTGTCAGCAACTTTTGGATTGCCTGGTAACTTAACCACAGGAGATTCACCAGGGATAACTAGTAGGGATTTTGGTTACTTATCTCAAATTTGATAAACAGTAGAAATGAGATTTGTCGTTGTAGATTTCTTGTTAGAAATGTTATCCAACTGAAATTACCAATAGTTATTTTCATCTGTAATGGAAGGGGGAACCATGATTATGACCTAGAACCATTTAAAATTTAATCGCCATAAACTATGGTTATAGACTACCATTTTTGGTTACAAGTTAGCACAGTTCAAATGTTTCCTAGAATTCTGTGAATTTAAGACGCTTTAACTAATGAAGTAGTCTAAAAATACCAAATAGCCAACTCAGTTTTAAACGCATAAAAGGGTCTATACGACCACATACTAATTCTTAGCCCATAAATTTGCCTTCAGCTTGTGGTGCTCGAATCAAATCCTCCTGGATTGGATATGCTCAAATGCTCTTTGGTATCTTTTAGCTTGTGGGCCCATAAAAGATTTACGCCCCATCAAAGCTTCTTTTCCCTAGTACTAAACGTTACCGTCTTCTTCTATGAGCTGTTATAGCATGGACGCATCTTCTTGATTGTTCTTATAAAAAAAACCATAGGCTTCTCTTGTCAAAAACATTATAATGTATCAATAGCCACCTAATACTTCTTTTTGGAAAGAGGTTAAGGTTACCTTTGGATGCGGGAATTTAAAATCTTGCAAATTTAGAGTGGGGCGACATTTCAGGATTATTATTAGCAAATAACTGTCACAGTGGACTCGCAAATGTGCACCTGTCAGGACAAAAGACCGATGGAAGTGCATGCTGAGAGTTTTAAATCACATTGGTTTGAGTGTGATTACAAAATACTACTGTTTCTATTACTTGGTATACATGGATGTACCTGTTAATCCCAAAAGCACATCTTATATGCTTTATATAGTACCACCTTTTGAAACACCTCTTCCAAACAAGGCCTAAAGGTAATCCAAAATCAAGCAACTTTAAAAGACTCTTGTACAAAATCACTCCTATAAAGGAGCCAAAAGGTCAAAGGCATGCTTACATCAAAACCCAGTTCTAGACTATCTTTGAGCCCATGCTTTATGTCTTGGGTGTACTATGTAGATGCCCCCAACTAAATTAGCTTGAATCTTACTTGTCTAGGTGTCTGGGCGGTCCTTCCCATCTAAGGGCTGCCTATGCGGAAGCCTAGGCATTCCTAGGCATTTTTCAAATTTTTTACATATTAATAGTTAAATTTACATATATCTCTAGCTATGTTTAATATATATATTTAATATGCAAATGTATAAGGTTATCCTTAAGCTTAATTGATCACAACTTGACCTGCATCACATGATAACACCTAACATGACATAAAGTAGACCCAATTGGCCCTAATTTGACCTAAGTTGGTCTAAATTAAATCTAATTTCACCTTGTTTGCCTTAATTTGCCCTAAGTTAGACCTAAGATCTAATCCAACCCAACGTCCCCTAATTTTCCCTATATCAACCTAAATCAGACCTAATTCGAAAAAACTAGACTGAATTCTCCCAAATTAGACCTAATTTTCCCAAAGCAAACCTCTTTTCCCTAACCAGACCTATTTTTCCTAGATCCGGTTTGTCTAAATCAAACCTATTTCTACCCTTAAATGACTAATCTTGATCTAATTTGACTAAATTCATGCTAGTTTTAACTTTTGAGTTGCTAAATTTGGGTCTAAAAGACCTTAGGTGCCTAGTCGCCTGAGGGCCTAGGCCCGTAGTTTAAGATGCCCTACCCAGAACCTAGGGCGCTTAGGCGCACCTAGGTGGGACCCTTCATATATAAGGTTTGAATACTTGCATCACACCAGAAGGTCTTCCATCATGCATCATTCTATTTCTTAACAAAGTGTTGTAGCAAATAATACGCAAGGCAATGCTCGAGAAGTTACAATCGATGTCACACGTGGGATATAGGTTGATCGTTTCCTCTGGCCTCATGGTTTAAACATAATACACCTATAAACTTTTACTAGAACATATGTCTTTGTTGCATTGACTTGGGTTATAGCCAATTGCCAACTGTGACTCACTATATCTTTTAGTGTAGCCGCTTATCCTAAAATCATCAGTCATAATCCTTGACGACATACTCTTTTTCTTATCACGGACGAGGTTCTCGATTGCTCAATTGCCTCTATTCATAGACTCATAAAGGAACGAATGGTCATTCCACCATTAGACTCTTCTGCTAATTGGACTAAGTCAACTAATCTTGACTAAGTTGAATGATATCTCACCGTAAAGGGGGTCCTCTCGACCATGATGCGACACTCTATAATGCAGAAGTTGCAGACATAGTAAAACATTTTAAGACATGCAGAGAACTCTGGAAGCACTTGAATCTTATGTCTCTTAATAAAAAATTCTAGAATGTATGATGTGACACTTGAGTTGTATAAAGTTGCATATCGTCAAAAGTCTTTGACTTGGTACTATTGAGAAGTAGAAAGCTTGATTATTGATCTACATGACTTATTCCCTCTCATGGGAAATGTGGGAACAAATGGATCAATTAAATGCGTTCAAATTTTTGGCGAGTCTTTGACTCGGGTATGAGGGAGTCCACCTCAGATTTTGTCTGCAGTAAAACTACAATCTCTCCCTTAGGCTTACTCTCAAGTCTGAAGAATTTGTTCTTTATTAGAACATTAAGCTTCAATTCTTATGTCATCTTTAAATGATAATTCTCTTATCATAGCTCGATGGGTTCTAGTACGATAGCTTAGTTTGGTTCTGGTTTTGCCACTCGCATCATGGGCACAAAGGACAGACTTGTAGAAGGAAAGTAGAAGGGTGTGGATGGGGTGCACCTAGCCAGTGACAAAGTGCACTCCGTGTGAGAAAAGGCCACACATACGGAACCCACTGAGTTTCCTGTGTCTCCTGCTAGGATGATGAAATTACAGCAGCTGAATAACTTGGTCAGAATGGCTCTACACACAAGGACTTTTTCGTATAAGGAATGGAGTCAAGTGATGCGGATTTGTGGCTCAAAACATGATTCTTCAACAATTGCGTCTCTTCATTGGAAAATCAGATTGGCAACTTGTATCCTCCCAAACGTCCGCAATAGTGACATCGTCCCGGGTACTTACTTTTAGTTGACTTCGATCGCATCACATGTAAACTTGACCTTCTCACAACCTGCTCTAAACAACATTCATTACCCCACTGTACTCTTGCAAATGGTTCTACAGTTGTAGTCTAGGGCACTGAAACTGTCTCCGCTTTACCCAATGTGTCTCTGGCATATCCTCTTTATATTTGAATAATTCCTTTCATCTTGTTTTCATTGGTAAATTGACACATTCTATTTAAGCAACCACAATTTTGTTTTTTTGATTCTTGTAGCATACAGATCCAGAGGAATTTAAAGATAATTCACGAAGGATAAGAATATGTTCATTTGTACTGCCATGGCAAGTCTCGAACGGCGTGTGTTGCTTCCATTCCCCTGCACGTTCATAGTTGTTTGAGTTATATATCTTTGGGAAAATTCAAGTTATTGTTCTTGAAATGGTTTGTCTGGAAAAGTTGGTGTGTGAAGTCAGGTCATCTGGGTAAACACTGATGGCTTGTTTTAGATCTAGGGAACAAAATTAGGTATAATTTGTATCCGAATCATGTACTTTGCAAACTCAGTTATAAGTATTTTGTCACCTTTATCGATGCTTAAACATGTGTCATTTGGATATATTTACTAAAGGATTAATTTGAATGGTTAGTTTCCAATCCTTTCGTATGGAAATGAAATCGATTGGGTAAACATCTTCATATCTTTTGTACGTACAATGCTAGGAAAAAAATCAAACATAATTTTACCAAATTTCTTGTTCTCATACTCCTCAATCAATTTGGAGTTGCAAAACAGAGAAACCATCACATAATGGGAAAAAATTGTATAAACTGGAAAGTATGTAAAAGACAAATAATACATGATAAACACATTACTTAGGAATTGAGAGTTATTTGCTCTTCAATACGACTGGGGAAACTTTCACTTGTAAGCACGACTTTTCCAAAAAGATACTGGATATTGTGACACTGGTTCTCATAAGTCATTGACATGTTTTTCAGGAGGATCCATCCTATCATGGATGGATAGACGAGCTGGTGACTAAGTGATATATAAAGATTTTAGAGTTACTTATGAAAGTTATTGGCAGTGTTTTTAAAAAGTGGCCCAGGCACCCGCCTGAGCCGCCAAGAGGCTCAACCGCTTGGTTAAGGCCTTGATTGGCCTCTCAGGCGCCAACATTAAGCGGCCACCTGGGACCTGCTTAACCCACGTATGCGCCTGCCTGATTCCCTCTTTTGTGTGCCCACTTTTGGCCGCCTAAGTTTTGAGTGCTTGATTTTTGTACTGCTGCTTTTTGTTTTCATTTTCTTGTAGTCAAATGTTGCTGCTGCTATCATATGTTGACTTTCCTAGTATTTATGTACGTCAATGAATGACTATATGTGCATGTAATATATTATACAATACTATTAAGTCTATAATAGTATAATACATTGCTGTTGTTCATTGTATAATATGAAACATTAATGTATAATACATTAATACATACATTAGATATTTACTTGTCTACTGCATACTGTATTTCTGTACCTTTCTACCTTATATAATACATTAATACATTATGTATTGCAATGGATGTTGTACTATTTACTGACTATTAACAAATTATATAAAACATACTCTATATTCTAGTTATTACTGCATAAGTACATTAATACATTATATATCTTCTACTGCTTATTGCATTTTAGTATATAAAATTACAAATATATTTACTACAGTAACAGTAAACTATTTGGGTATTACAACTGTGTCAAAACTATTTGGATGCTTTATTTTTGTGTATAGGGTGCCTAGATAAGTATAAAAGATCCTTATAAATATATTACTTGTATACAAATATGTTTATTTTTCTATTAAGTTACATAAAAATATACGCACCCGCTTTTTCAAAAAGTTCCCTCCTGGCTCTCAAGCAGCCACAAGTTGCTATCCGCATGCCTCCCACTTCCCGCTTATTAAAATATTGGTTATTAAAGAGTCTGGCAAATTTAGTTAATTTCCTTCACATGTCCCCCATATACACATTATGCATATTGCTAATCGGATCTAGTTTTAGACTGATCCATACCGCAGGGGACTTCGCGCCCCCACAACCCCTAGATTTAGGGTCACATTGAGATCCATTCAATTTTCTACTTGGATCTGTCTAATCGGGTCATGTTGCACATTGACTCATGTTATCGGTTCACATCTTCCACATATTTGCCTACATATTTATTTCCTCTACTATTGTATGTGATGTTTCACCCCAACCACTCTTGGTTTGTTCCATGGTTGGTGTGAGGGGGACAAAGAGAGGAGAGATGAGATGATGAGAGGAAATTTGTTTTGCTTCTATCTATAAGGATTTTCTTGCTGCTCTATATATATTTGTGGATCTTCATGCACTTCTTGAAGAGTTCGTGGACTTCTACTATTGAGATTTGCATCTGAATGTCTTTTTATGCTATATGATTCTTGGAGAGCTTATTATCTGGAGCTTCATGTTTACTACTTATTTAAATTGATGGTCTTCTATCCGAATACTTCAACTCTACTCTCTACTTTTTGTCTGTGCATTATTTGCACGTTGATATTGTCTGTGCCTTGTGCACGTTGATTTTCTGAACTGTGAACCAACACTCTCTGGACTTTTTTACTGTGAACCGACACTCTCGGGACTTTTCTACTGTGAACCATCACTCTCAGGACTTGTTGAACCAAGACTCTCTGGGCTGTGCAGAGAGCGACTGCGACACCTTCTTGCTGCTATTTACTATTACTCCAGATGCCACATCATTTTGATCAAGAAACTTTCGCTACCTGCCTGAGACCTGCATCTGCAACATGTGACATGCTTCAGAATCAGATTTGGCTTGCTTGCATATCTGCTTTGGCTTATCTATTTGAGGGGGAGTATTTGAGTGATGAGTGCTTTATTGTAATCTTGATGGGGAGAAATATTCTTGTATGGGCTTGGCTTATCTTTATTTCTGCTTCTTTGTTTTTTAGTTTCTCTCTGTTTGCAAGCTAACATGGGATTCTCCCAAGTTTCAGCTTGAGGGGGAGTATTAGAGAGTCTGGTTAGTTTAGTTAATTAAGTTATCCGATTCTATTTGTATATGGGCCCAAGTGTATCTTGACCCATTAGAGTTTAGTCTAAAGTCTGTACGCTTCACCCTTCTCCTATATAAAGAGGGGGATTCCTCTTATCAAATATATCACATAGCCTTCTTTTACTTTACAACAAAAGTAAAAAGTAGAATATAAGAAACATGAGGAATACACTGTAGTGTCCAGCTAGGAAGCTGGACATAGACATTGGCCACCAATGCAACTTTATATGGACATCCTGGGGTGACAAAATCTGAAATCAATAGTGACATGTTAAGTTCTAAGGAGGCACTGACATTTTTACTATTAATTTCTATGTTTCTATTGAAAACTAAAAATATGCATGATTGGAAGGTCATCTCTGAATTGTTCGGAATAGGTAATTAATCATTAGGACGCAAACTTATAGCATGTCAGTCAAGAATGTATTGCATTGATGAAAGATTCTAGGATAATGGAGTTACATAAATGGATAGATGGTAATAAGTGAAATATGTTATTGTTTGAGTTTTGTTGATTCATGGAAGAAGTGGAGTCACAGGGAGGGAAGAGGTGGGTGATGGTGAAGTAAAGCACTGGAAACAATCAAGCAGACCGGAATATCCCTTTCTTCCAGACTACATCGGTTTACAGTCTACTTATTGTTTAGCAAACAAACAAATCTGAAACCGGGGGTGAGGATTGAGGTAAAGACTCATTCGAGTCTGTCTTTGGTCCATTTTGGACATGTCATCCACATACGTTATCCTCGTCAGAGTTAACATCGGAAAATAAGTGAGTTTGACCAGTGTTTTGAAAAGCGTCCCAGGCGCCCGCCTGAGCGGCCAAGAGGCCCAACCGCCTGGTTAAGGCTTTGAGCGGCCACTCAGGCGGCAGCCCATTAAGCGGCCACCTAAACCCGCTTTAACCCGCCTATGCGCCCGCCTGATTCCTTGTTTTGGGCGCCCGCTTTTGGCCGCCTAATTTTTGGGCGCTGGATTTTGGTATCGTTGCTTTCATTTTTCATTTTTTTGTAATCAAATGTTGTTGCTGCTACTATATATTGACTTGTCTAGTATCTATGTATGTGCATGAGTGACTGTATTAGCATGTAATATAATATACAATACTATAAGTCTGTAATAATATAATACATTGCTGTTGTACATTGTTTAATATGAAACCTTACTGTATGATACATTTAATAATGCACCAATACATACATAAATATCTACTGCATATTGTATTTATGTACCCTTCTACCTTATATAATATAATGTACTAATACATTTTATCGTGTAATATATATTCTACTGTTTACTGGATATTGATAATAAAGCATTCTATATATTCTAATTGTTTACTGCATAATCTACATTAATACATTATATATCTTCTACTGCTTACTGCATTTTAGTACATATAATCAGAATATATTCACTGCAGTGAAAGTAAACTACTTGGGTATTAGTAGTACCCAAATACCATATTACAACTGTGTCAAAAACTATCTGGGTGCTTTATTTTTTTGTGTAGGCTGTCTAAATAAGTATAAAAGTTCCTTATAAATATATTACTTATATACAAATATGTATATATTTTCTATTAAATTACAGAAGAATTTAGGTACCCGCTTTTTCAAAAAGCGCCCGCCTGGCGCTCAAGCGGCCACAAGGTGCTCTCCGCACGCCTCCCGCTTCCCGTTTTCTAAAACATTGAGTTTGACATCTTGGATGAATGTAAGTATTCTCATATCAGATACACATATGACTCTGCTGGCTATCTGTTTCTAGAGTTTCCATGCTTCCTAGTGTTAAAGGAGAAATGATGCTTGGGGTACACTTTTTGCTACTTGTCGATTTTGTATGCTCCTTATAAGGAGAACAGCAATCATGCATCTTATGTAGAGTATCTTTTGATATCCGTTTCCCATTCTTTTAGAAAGTTCATTAACTTTTTCAGATTTAAATTGAAGTTTCAATTTCTTTTCTCCTCTGGATGAATGGTTTTGTTGTGTGACATTAAATTGTAGTGAGCACCTCAAAGATGCACCATCACAAGTTTCAGGAACAGAAGTCAGATTCAGTTCATACGTTTTTTAGAACTACCAAAGAACTAAGGCATGCTGTTTTTCCTTACCAGCTTCTAAATACAGTTTAATTTCAACTTCACAGATTTGACATGATAATATATTTATCAAAATAATAAGCATTTATATAGTTTTGTTCATTATCATTTTATGCAGAATCTGTGTTGGAACATGGAATGTTGGAGGAAAGATCCCCTCTCATGATTTGGAGATTAAAGAGTGGCTTAATATGGAAGAGCTTGCAGATATCTATGTCCTGGGGTATGTTTCCTATATTTGTGAATGTGTAATTACTATGGTATCTAGGTTTTGAACGCATGCAAGGAAGAAGACCTCTTTGACTCTACATGTTGGTCATAGTTTTAAGAATCATTGGTTTCTGTTGTTGCAAATTTCTATCCAAATTTTTACCTTTTTTATCTTGGAATAATTAAAGAAGGGAAAGATTTTAGAAACAGTCTTTGTTTGTGTAAAAATGTACTGTATTCACAACTTGATGATTTACATGTGACTACAAGAGACTTATATATAGGAGAACGTGCTTAAAGTCCTGTAGTACAGTTATGGGACTAAAACACTTTTAAGTATAATGACATAGCATAGACTCAATAAGGAGACCCATCTAACATCCCCCTCAAGCTGCGTAGATACTGATCATGTCCAGCTTATCAATTAAAATAGAAAAGGTCTTGTTTCCTAGGGGTTTTGTAAGCATGTCAACAGTTTGTTCTTCAGAGTGAAAGGATAGGGAATTGTCCTGTTTGTTATAGCTTCTCAGGTGAAGTGAAAATCAACCTCAATTTGTTTTGTCCGCTCATTAAGATATGATTATCGGTGATGAAGATGGCTGCCACATTGTTGCAATGAATACACATGGCTGTAGAAGGAGAGAGGCAAAGTTCGGACAAGAAGTAGTCGACCATATCATCTTGTAAGCATTATGCGCCATAGCCCTGCATTTATTCTCAACACTTAATTGAGAAATGACAACTTGCTTTTTAAGGCTCCACGTAACCAAGTTGCCCGTAACAAATGTGTATAAACCAAATGTGGACTTCCTGTCCATAATAATAAAAATCAGAGTATCCTTTAGTATAACAATGGCTGTCTTATGGTAGCAAAATCCTTTCCTTGGACAATCCTTGAGATATCGAAGAATATAGTAGATTATGTTCCTGTGATGACCCTAGATTCTGCCTTCCCAGACCCTGAGGGAGCAAGAGGGCAAAATCCCATATTGTTAACTGGAATGACATTAAGCTTGCAATGTGTAAGCAAAGCATACATGGAGAATGCATAATTGCACACCACAAACGAACTCATAGACAACGCGTAAAATAATTACCAGTGAATTAAAAAATGGAGCGGCCGCTTAATTGGCCAAGACACCCAGCCGCCTAATTTAACCCCTAATCGCCTGTTAAGCGGTTTGAACAAAAGCGCCCGCTTTTTGCCCGTCTCGCCCGCTTTTCCCCGCTTTTTCCCAGCTTTTTTCCCGCTTTTTGCCCGCTTTTAAAAAAAAAATACTACTATAAGCATGCAACATCAATTAATTACATGTTCTAAGTAGTTTTGACTATAATATATGAATCTTGTATATATTAGATGTTCTATGATATTGCTAATCCTAATTTAGAATGCATACTTTGTGTGTAAGCTGTAATAATAGGGTACTGTTGTAGTGCATCTAAGTAAATATCATATTACTCTATTATACTTCTAATGCATGATTAGTTTTACTGATTTCCTTGCTGTTTTTAGTGATTAATGATTGGTACTACTGGTTAGTATTACTTTAAATCTATGATTCATAGTTTGTTATTTACAATTATTGATCTGCTTGCTGATTTTAGTGATTAGAGATACTGATTAGTAGTAAAGTATTGATGAATACTTAGTTAATTACTAATTTTCTGATTAGATATGTATAAAATTTCCTTAGAAACTATATTTTTTATATACACATGTAATTTTGTATAAAAATATATAAAATTTAGGCACCCGCTTTTTCAAAAATCGTCCGCTTATCGCCCGCCTACCGCTTAATCGGTTATAGGGTGCTGTCCGCACGCCTCCCGCTTCCCGCTTATTACAATGTGACATTTACATATTGAAAATGAACACTGTGTGTGGCAGCCCATCCCCGAGGTTCTAATAAAGTCAGAGTGCCACAAGTGGGATATCTGTTTAACTCAACTACCACTGAACTTTTTTTCCTTTTTAGTAATCACATATCGCAAGTTAAATACATGCTAAAGTAGACTAAGTTAAAAACTGAATCTAAAGTCAAACTAATACATGCTAAAATAAACCTAAGTACTGATAACTAACTACTACAAGACGATTAGTTACACTTACATTCTTGGCAGAACCATGAGTGACTAAGAGACTGGCTCTACGAATTATCTATATCTAATATAAGTTATCACCTTTGCATGAGTTTAGTGATCTCCTTCTTCTGGTGTGGTATCCACCTCTTTGCCTAAACTTGTATAAAGATGTTGAGTGGAGGAGTGAGCTACTTATCTCGTGATATAACAGTCTAATGCACTTAAGCAAGCAGTAAAGCAAGTAGGCGTTTTAGGTGTGAATATAAAGCAACAGAGCAGTTTACTGGAATAAAGTAAGAAGTGGCATGTTCTATAAACAATTCTACAATTTTAAATAATTACAGAACTAAAACGAACAAATTGGATTTCTCTTTGACTACACAGTGACTTGTTCTGGCAGTGACTTTTAAACCACTTACTGAACTGGCTATTGATTGTCTTTTCTTTTACTTTGCCCCTGAACTCGCTGGGATTATACTGTCCAAGTGAAAGCCACTACTGCGTCACTTACCATACAAGTATTAAGGTGTAACCTGGGGGATCTTATGATTGATAATTGAAACTAACCCTGTTTGGAGTGAGATTCCACGACGGCTAAACAATGTTGGCAAACTATGGCCCGCATCTTGGATCCTCAGCAGGGGTGCCCTGGTTAAAAGCCACTGATTCCATGTAAAGCGGTGCCACAAAGGGCTAAAAGCCACTGATTCCGTGTAAAGCGGTTCCACAAAGAGATAATATGCAAAGCTAAGTAAACTATAGAGAACTAAATTGAACTAGTACCACGAGTAGCTAACAGATTAGTGTTGGGTACTTGCTAGCTGTAGGGAACAAAAATAACTACTGGTTCCCCTTGACTAAGTCACCCTCCTAGTGATACTCTTTTGGTAAACCAGTCAATCACTCATTTCACCCTTCCTAGTGCAGACCTCCAAGCAAAGGATCTACAATGTTCAAGGAAACTGTTAACATTGATTCTCTTGTTTACCTCTTTTACAACGATTTCTCACTTTATTCTATTTCGCTGACACACTGGATTATTCACTTGAACTCATGGAATACATTGGACTTGAGGTTTCTTTCTTATCACTGACATGTCTCACAAACATGTATCACAAACGGAAATCCTATTTAGAACAATTGATCATTCATAGCTAGATCAGTCAGCAATTGCACGATACCGTTGTTCAACTATAACTGGAAACACCAACTTTGGCTCTTTTTTTATATTGTCAAGTAAATCTCTAAATATTCTACTAGGCTGGACTCATTCATTTCAAATGTTATTTCATCTATTGATCACTATTTTAGACATGAAATTCATATTTGAACTTCCTATGCATGCGTGAAATTGAAGTTTTTGAACAGTTCAATAGAGGAAGTAGAAGATTTTAAAGAATTAAATTATTTGAATGCAATTTACTATTATAACAAAATACCCATTCACCTCTTGTACACCTACAAATTGATTGAGATCCAAGAATTTTCTCTAAGATCTAAAATTTACCTAGTCCAGCTCAAAACGAGACCTCTTATAAGAGCATAGCACGTTCTTGAATCCATCAATCAAGAACGAGATCAAGGGAGGAGAAGAATTGAAGATAGTATACTAGCTGATTTCTACTATAGGACATGGCAAATCCAAGAGAAACGGTCTACTAACAAATTTTTAAACCCTAGGTATGAATCAAATTAAGAATTAACCTTTAGAACTCCTTTTAGCAAATCTCCTAAAATTATCCTCAAAATTGCCCTAAGATGGGATTTAGGGTTTGGATGAGCCAAATAATCTAAGGAATGAGTTGAGGATGGAACTGACATGTACATTTCTCCTATAGCTTGATTTATCACCAATTTATCCTCATTCCAGTAGTCTGCCTACCATGAAGAATTAGTCGTCTGACTTCTTAATTAGTCGATCTACTAATGCAAGTCTTCCAGCAAGCACAAATCGGCCCGACTAATCTCTCTACATGCAGAAACCTGTCATCAATTAGTCATTCGATCTTTCAATAGTTGGACCGACGAACTGGGTCAACTATGAAACACTTAATATATACTGGCAGGTTGACTTCTAGTAGTTGGTCACTTTTAGTCGGTTCGACTTTAGTATTAGTTGGCTGACTACTCAGAATCAGAACTAGAAGCACAGACTAATCACTTTAGATCAATTCTCCCTCTCCAATCTCACAAGTTGTTCGACCTTGCTATAGGTCATTCGAGTGTTATGTCAACTTCAGATTAAGATGTCCTAAATTCATATTAAGGCATTATTGTCTTACCTGATCCTAAAGTTAACTTACCTATGTGTGTTTGTAAGTGTTCTAACACAACTATATTACTCTCTCATGGTTTCCATCCGTTTTTTCGGATTGTCGGGGCAAACCCATCTCCCCAGACGGACGCCTGATAGCAGGGGATGGTAAACTCGGGGGCCCTCTGCCCACACATCGGGGACCCTTAAAATTGCACCAGAGGTCGGCTGATGCGGTGGGAGAAACATTCCTTAACAACACAACCAGGGGGATTCAAACCCGGGACCCTTTGTGAGGGGCCCCGTCCTGTGATCACCCAAGCTACCGCTTGCCAGGGTTGCCATCCATTAATTGTATTAATTACATATTTGTTCCATCCATAAATTCAAATTAGGGCTTACTTACTCTCTATATGTTGAACTAGTGGACTATATATATGATCCTCATATTCTATTGTTATACAATCTCTATTATGCTGAATTTGGGTTTTCTGATTACTTATCTATCTGAAATAGGGCTTTACTGACAATCAAGAAAATATGCATATTAACTAAATAAGCACTAGGTTCATGTAATAATCTGCGAAAATGAACTTAGGGTTTTCAGTTCTTGGATTACTTACTAAGTTAAGATGGGGTTGTAACTTGTAACATTGTACGTGTATACCATCTGGGGATCTAACAATAGGTTTACACTATACATTTTCTCAATTCAACCATCTCTTTAACTACATCCCAGAGCTATCTCCAAACATAAAACATGTAAAATCATAAGAACTCGGTGCAAATGTGTTAAGTGTGTCATGCTTTTTGGGTAGCTAAGTAAATTTGGAAAATGTCATTGTAAAATTAAAATAGATTGCAGGCATATCTACAAAGTAGAATAGTTATCAAAGTAGTTACATTGATGAATGAAAAATACATTCTAATTTGCATTTCATTATACACATCAAACTAGTATTGCCATGAAGGGTCAATATATGGTCCACTCCGAGACCATACTACCAAAAAACTGGAGGAAGGACAAAGGATAATGTTTGTGTGTCTTTAGTCCGTACCACTCCATGAGCTACAAACAATCATTAGTATCATAACTGGCACCATCACTCCCAACTCTCCAGGAGTTCTGTGCATAAAAATTATTGTTAATGGAAATAATATCTTCAATGTCATGTGTATGAGAGGTAGTGTCACGGAACTGTTTGTTACCCTGAATCCACATTCCTAATGGCTACACAACCAAAGGTGAGTGGACCTGGGCGTCGGTCCCTAGAATGGATCGAATATTTCACACATGCAATATATATGTAAAAGCAGTAGCAATAAGATATAACGAGATACTAGAAGGAGATAAGAGATATGTACCCATTTCTATATCAAGAGTACGTGTTGGCGATTCATTTCAGATCTGAGAGTCTTGAGTGCAGCAGGATTTCTTTTGGCAACTAAAAATTCGATAAACAAAACATATTAATGCTAAAGCATTAAGTACACTATGAAAATGCATGTAAACAGTTTAAGAGTAATGCAAAACTTGCTTGGCTAGAAACATGATCATAGCCAAGAAAAGAAACAAAGCGAGAACACTTAAATGACATCATTTTATACAAAGCATGTTTTAGGTTCCTTTATCCATTATGCCAACATTAGGTTGCATAATGGATTTTCTGTGTATTATATTCAAGGTTTGTCAACATAGAATATTCAAACATGGAAGTAGTAATCATAGGAACAATATCTCAACCAAGTAGCCAAGCATTCGTACTAGCATACATACAAGCAAACCAATATCATAGTAGGGTCAAGAGGAAAACATACTATTAATATATCTCTTTATATTCTATTATTTGTAATTTCTATATATTGCTAGACCTCTATGTAATTTCTCCAAGTTTCTATTAATAAAAGGGTGAGGGGTCATGAACCCTCACGCAAGCCGCAGTGCACGTTGCTTTGTGGCATCCACATTTACATGGTACCAGAGCAAGGCTGCTGTTAGGGTTCCTCCAAGCCGCTGCCCCCTCTCTCTCCTCTTCTCTTCCTCCACGCCGCCTCCGGCCACACAGACCAGCAGGCCGGCGCCGCCGCCGCCCTCCCGGGTAGCAAGCAGCCGCCGCCGACTAGGAGCGCCAGTAACAGCCGCCGGCCCAGGGTAGGCGCACCAGCTGCCAACAACTCCTTGTTCCTCCGGTCGATTTCAAAGGCAGTGGCATATTAAATTTCATACCGGAGGGTCCCCGTCTGTACGTAGGAAATTCCTAATCACATCTCCTCCATGTGTGATTAGGGAATTTTCGTTTGGGGGCTGTGGATGCGTCAGACACACATCAAAATTTTTGACGTGACGTATCTCCCCGTCACTCAATCCTTCCGATGACGTGCATCTCTCCGTCACCCTCAATCCTTTCTGTGACGCGTATCTCTCCGTTGTATCGTGGAGGACACCAAGGCATCTACCATCTACAACGAGATGTCACCTATCCCCTCCATCAAGCTGAACGGGAAGAATGATCTCTTGTGGATGAATGCTGTCCATACAATGTTAGAATCCCGAGATAAGGCAAAACATGTTGATTCTGATCCTCCTACTTCTACTGACAAAGGCTATGCTGAATGGAAGCGTCATAATAGTCTGGTGAAGACATGACTATGGGGGAGCATGGAACCTGATATTGCTACTAGGTTCATGTTCTATAGTACTGCCAAAGACATATTAGATGCAGTTAAGAAGCATTACTCTTAAGAAAAGAATGCTCTTTGTCAATTTATGATATATGATCGCCTCTTTGCAGAATGACAGGGAGACAAGCCTTTAGAAGAATATTTTGGAGTGATCCAAGGTATTGCTCAAGAACTGAGCTTCTATCATCTAGTGACTGTCCCAGAACAAGTCAAAGACAGGGATGACTTGATTACTGCAAAGTTCCTATCTGGCCTGAGTTCTTCATGCAGTTCAGCCCGCAATGTCATCCTCGTCTCTGACAAACTTTCCAGCCTGGAAGAAGCCTACTCAAGGATTTTACAATCAAATTTTGAACCAGTTGATCCTACCACAATCTCGCCTTCTGGAGATTCACATGCATCTATAGCCGCTGCAGTTAGAGGAGGCCGTACAGGTATGGGCCGAGGACGTGGAGCACATCCTAAGTGCACCTTCTGTGACAAACCTGGACACACTGTTGAGAAATGTTGGAAGAAGCATGGTAGACCTGCTGCACCACCTGTGGGGGCAACAAACTATGCTAGTACTGCTGAGTCTTCTGAGTCGTCTGCGTCAAGTTCTGGTTCTTCTGGCATCACACTCACAAAGGAAGAATATGATAGATTTATTCTGGCTACACAACATCTAAGTGTGGGATCTTCTTCCTTAACAAATCTGACATCTATCATTGGTAATCTGGCTACCTCTTTACTGACTTCTGGTTCAACTTCTTTATGGGTGGTTGATTCTGGAGCGTCACAACATATGACTGGTATGAGGAGACTACTTCATTTCATTGACTCACATATTCCTTACAAATTTGTGACCATAGCAGATGGTTCAGTGAGGAGAGTGTTATCAAGTGGATCTGTTTCTCTGACTTCCAAAATTGATCTTAAATCTGTTCACTATGTGCCTACATTTCCTTTTAATCTTCTATCTGTTGCAAAATTAATTGATACTGTAAAATGTACAGTGACATTTGGGCCTTCTTGCTTTGGATTACAAGATCTTAAGAGTATGAGGACGATTGGTGGGGGGCCTAGGAAAGGTGATCTCTACCTTTTCCATGGTGACAGTCTTCCTCGCCAAGTATCTGCTCCTGCTCTAGCTATCCTTTTGAGCGGTTCTCCCTTACTGTGGCACTACATCTATGGACATCCTTCGTTGGAGAGCTTGAGAAAGTTAGAACCTGAGTTATCCCAAGTGTCTTCATTAGAGTGTCAGTCCTGTCAACTGGGAAAACATCATAGAATGTCTTATCCCAGTCGTGTCGATAAACGGGCTTCTTGTCCCTTTGAGTTAGTCCACAGTGATGTTTGGGGTCCTGTAAAGACCAATAGCTATAATGGTTTTTGTTATTTTATTTCCTTTGTGGATGATTTTTCTCGCATGACATGGATTTATTTATTGAAGAGTCAAGAGTCTGTGTTATCCATTGTCAAGCATTTTCATCAAGAAAAAAAAGTTCAATTTGATTGCAATATTAAAATTCTTCAATCTGATAATGCCTTAGAATATGTTCAAAGTGCTATGGCTGATTTTTGTAGCTCTGTTGGGATGATTCACCGTACGTCTTGTCCTCACACCCCTCAACTAAATGGGGCAGCTGAGAGGAAAAATCATCACCTTCTTGATATTTTACCAGGACAATTATGTTTCAATCCAATGTTCTTCAGAGGTTCTGGTCTGATGCTTTACTTCCTGCCTGTTTCTTTATCAACTGGCAACCCTCTTCTGTGCTTCAAGGACGTACTCCGTTCTCTGTCTTACGTCCCAAGGATCAACCTTTCCTTGTTCCTCTCAGAGTGTTTGGTTGTACGTCTTTTGTCCACAATTTTGATCCTAAGACTGATAAGTTATCCCCTAGGTCTTAGGACTCTTTTTCTTGGGTACTCCAACACTAGCAAAGGATACAAGTGCTATTGTCCCAGTCTCTGTTGTATGTTTATGTCTAGGGATGTAACTTTCCATGAATCCACACCATACTTCTCTAGTGTTCCCGGTAAGGGGGAGCAATTGTGTGAAAGTGAGAGTGCCACCATCAAACATCAGTGAGAGAACGCCACTATCAATCCTGACTATACTGTAATTCAGGAAGAGCAACCAATAGGTGATGATTAATTTAACAATATCCACATGTTTACAGCAGACGAGGCAGACAGGATCCAGAGGAGGTAGCGACTCCGGTCGCTGAGCCTTCCCCATCTTCCTCTACTCCAGAGATTTTTGAAGAACCATCTGACCTTGATGTTCCCATTGCTGTTCACAAAGGTACTCGTTCCTGTAGTATTCGACATCCTATTGCAAATGTGTGTTGTTTGTCAAAATTATCTAAGCAGGCCCGGTCATTTGCTCTTGGGATTGATTATGTGGTCATTCCAAGAAATGATCTTGATGCTATGAAAGATATTGGCTGGAAACAGGCAGTGCATATGGAAATGTCTGCTCTTCTACAAAACAACACATGGGAACTTATTGACTTACCTTCAGATAAAAATGTTGTGGGCTACAGATGGGTATTCACAGTAAAACATAATCCAGATGGTTCAGTTGAGAGGTTGAAGGTTAGACTGGTGGCAAAGGGTTAGACTCAGACATATGAAGTTGATTTCTTTGAGACCTTTTCACCAGTGGCTTGTTTGAATTCAGTGCAGATTCTTATTTCTCTGGCTACTACTTTTGACTGGCCTCTATTTCAACTTGATGTCAAGAATGCCTTTCTCCATGGTGATCTATAGAAAGAGGTGTACATGGAGTAATCTCCTGGTTTTGTTGCTCAGGGGGAGTGTCAGAAAGTGTGTAGATTGAAGAAAGCCATCTATAGATTGAAGAAAGCCATCTATGGATTGAAACAATCTCCAAGAGTTTGGTTTGATAAGTTCAGTGATGTTGTACTAAAGATGGGCTTCTCTCATTCTATGACTGATCACTCCTTATTTTATTCTAGCTCTTCTGTTGGATCTATCATTATTGCTGTATATGTTGATGATATAGTTATCATTGACAGTGATTCTACAGGCATATCATGTGTGAAGGAAGGATTGCAAGGGCACTTTCATACAAAGGATCTGGGCAAACTGAGATATTTTCTGGGCATTGAAGTACTTAGATCTCATGCAAGTACTAATTTGTCTCAGAGGAAATACGTGCTGAATTTACTGCAGGAAGCTGGCATGAGTGAATCCAAGCCGATGTCTACTCCTATGGACTATCATGTGAAGGAGATGACTGATGATACTGATTATCCAGATCCAAGATACTACAGGAAAATTGTCGGTAAACTGATATATCTGACAGTTACTCGCCCTGACCTTTCTATTGCTGTAGGAGTGGTGAGTCAGCATATGAGCTCACCACAACAGTCACTGGATGGCAGTCTACCATATTCTGAGATATCTGAAGGGTGCACCCGGTAAGGGGATCATCTACTATAGACCCAAGACTCCTGTGTCTACTCTTGTTCATACTGGTTATGCAGATGCAGACTGGGCTGGTAATCTGAATGACAGGAGGTCTACTTCTGGGAATTACACGTTTCTAGGAAATCACCTTATCACCTGAAAAAGCAAAAAGCGGAATGTTGTGGCTAGATCAAGCACGAAGGTTGAGTATCGAGCAACAACTCATGCCTGTTGCGAGTTGCAGTCGGTTCAATCTGTGCCTTTTGAGTTAAAGATTCCTGTTTCGTCTCCCATAGAGCTCAAATGTGACAATCAGGCTGCTATCTACATTGCCAAGAATCTAGTCTTCCATGAACACACTAAGCATATACAGGTTGACTGCCACTTCATCAGAAATCAGATCAAGAATGGCACTGTTGTGACTCCGCATGTCAAATCTGAAGATCAACTTGCAGATGTCCTCACAAAGCCATTAAGTCCAACAACATTTCAGAACTTTTGCAACAAGCTGGGCATAACGATGTGTACGCTCCAGCTTGAGGGGGAGTGTTAATATATCTCTTTATATTCTCTTATTTGTAATTTTTATATATTGTTGGACCTCTATATAATTTCTCCAAGTTTCTATTAATAAAAGGGTGAGGGGTCATGAATCCTCACACAAGCTGCATTGCACGTTGCTTTGTGGCATCCACATTTACACGTACCTTGGGTGGAGGACAAGATTAACAACTTGATTTAGAATCCCATAGTTAACAACTTTAACTAGATCTTGGTAGTAGAGTCGATCAATGTGATCCTGGGGTTACAAGTGTAATTGGATTAATGTTAAATAGTGTTTTATTTTAAGTTCTTTATATTCACTTGTTATTTTCCTATTCTATGAGGACCTCTATGTAATTGTTCTCTTTATAAATATACCGGGTACACACATTGTGCACCCTAACCCTTACAGACAATTCAAGATGGTATCAGAGCAGGTGCTCTAGGCGCCACCCTCCCTGTAGCCGCCACCCTCTCTCTCTTCCCCGGCGGCACCGCCCCCCCCGGCGGCGCCCCACCCCGCGCCGCCCGCAGCCGCCGGCTGTTGTTGCTGCCGTGGCGCTAGCCCGCCGGTGGCCCTTCGCGTGTGGGCCTGGCTTATTAGTGCAACCCGTACGATCGTTGTTTAGCCTCCGGCTATTCGTGCTGAGGGTCTTCAGAGCCCTACCCCTTCTTTCTGCCCGCGTTGGCCCTTGAGCCGCCGAGTTCTTTGCTGCGCCTTAGCGTAGTCTTCATGTAAGCTGGTCCTTCCAGTTGCTTTATCTGCCTACTGCCGCCTAACCGGAGGATTTAGGCGGTTCTCACTCCTGCTGCTGTTCTCTTCCCTTTTTGGACTCAGTCTCCCTCATGGCTTCCTCCCATTAGGACTTTCGTCGTCAAGTGACTACTGTGAAGCTAGATGGGCACAACTATCAACATTGGGTTTGCTCCAGGGAGATCTTTGCGAAGTCACAAGACAAGCATTCCCATCTGACTGAGGCTCTGCCTCCTGCTCCACCCAGTACTTTCGAGTCCAAGGAGAAAAAGATCTATGATGACTGGGTTAAGGATGACTCGACCGTGATGATGTGGATTCTGAACAACAGTGAAACTCGCATCAGCGTTACTTTCCTTCGTCTCCCGACTGCCAAGGAGATGTGGGATCAACTGGACAACACCTACTCGCATAGTAAGAATCCGAAGAAGGTGTTTCACCTGAACAAACAGCTGTCCCGCCTGCACTTCAATGGGCCAGATATTGCTGACTATTTTTTGACCTTTAAAGGCGTCTGGGCTGAGCTTGAGAATCTTCATCCCTTATCTACCGACTTAGCCACGATGCAATGACAACGACAGGAACTCCAGGTTGTCTAGTTCCTCTGCGGCTACCCTGACTCATATGCTGGTGTGGTTGACCAGATTCTCGCCAGTGATCCCTTACCAACGTCAGAGAGTGCTTTTCAGTGTCTACAACGACTGCCGGGTTCCTCGTCAGATCTGCCTTCTGACACTGGTGACACTACTGCTCTTGCTGCTATGTCTGGTCGTGGTCGTGGTAGGGGTCGCGGTCGACCTCCGGACAACCGTTCTTCTGGAACTGGACGGGGACGTGGGTCGCTCGACCGTGGCTCCCTTAGTCGTGGCTCATCTGCTAATGCTTCTGGAGGTGCCGCTACTCTACGGTACTGTGACTTCTGTGGTCGCAACAACCATACTGAAGACAAATGTTGGAAGAAACATGACACACCTGCGTGGGCCAATGCTACTTCTGAGGGTACTTCTCAGACAACTTCTGCCGCTCCCTCGACTGCCTCCACTGTTGAGTTCATCCGCTCCGAGGTGGAACATCTCCTGCTTGAGAGGACTGGTGCTTCCCCCTCATCGGTTGCTGAATTTGGAGCTCACGCTGCCACTTACACTGGTTGTGATTCTGCCTTCTTGAGTGCTCCTTCTTCTAGTGTTGGTAATACCAAATGGGTGATTGACTCTAGAGCCTCTTCTCATATCTCGGACAACCGTTCTCTCTATTATAGACTGTCTAAGCCTTGTTCTAAATCTGCTATTATGCTTGCCGATGGTTCTAAATCTGTTGTATCTGGAATTGGTGATATCTTTGCTCAAGTCCTTCTGCGATCTGCTTTAAATTTGCCAAATTTTCCGCTAAACTTGCCATCTGTCAGTAAAATTGTACGCAATCTGAACTGCAGTCTGACCTTTGCACTGGGTTCTTGTGTTTTTCAGGACCTTCGCACGAGGATGAAGATTGGTGGGGGGCATGAAGGACCTAATGGACTCTACTACTTAGATGAGTTGAAACGGATTGGCACTACGACTCTGGCTTCAACATTATCATTATCTGTTTCTGCATTACAATGGCATTTTAGACTTAGGCATCCGTCAGCTGATAAATTAAAACATGTTATTTCTGGTGTAGGCACACAGTTTTCAGTGCGAGGCATGTCAATTAGGCAAACAGTCCAGAACTGTATTATCCAAAAAATCTCAGATTGGTAGCAAAAATATTTTTGATTTAGTGCATGCTGATGTATGGGGTCCTTGTCATGTTCCAAGTTTGTTTGGCAATAAATATTTTATTTTGTTCATTGATGATTACTCCCATGCTACTTGGTTGTTTCTGTTGAAAGATAGATCCCAAGTTCTGCCTACTATTAAGTTCTTCTTTGCTGAAATTAAAACTCAATATTCTATGCCTAATAAAATCCTGCGTACTGATAATGCATTGGAATTTGTTCAAAAAAATGTTGAATTATTTTGTCGTTCTGTGGGTACAATTCATCAGACTTCTTGTGCTTATACACCTTGACAAAATGGTGTTGCTGAAAGGAAAAATAGGCATTTACTTGAAGTTACTAGAACTATCATGCTGCATTCTAATGTTCCCAAACATTTTTGGCCAGAATCGATTCTTACTTCCTGTTTTCTGATAAATCGTATGCCTTCCTCTGTTATTGGGAATAAAATTCCTATACAAGTACTACAACCCAATCTTCCTGGGTTTTCAGTACCTCCGGGAATTTTTGGGTTGACTTGTTTTGTCCGCTTGCTTGGACTACTCAAGACAAGTTGTCTCCTCGAGCTGAAAAATGTATTTTTTTGGTCTCACCCCGTGGGTTTCCACATATTTTAGGTGGACGTACATGTTGGGATAGAGCTCGTGTTGCTGAGATAGATATCCTGAAGTGTTGTAGCTGTTGGATCATGGTCATGCAACTAGTGTCTAGTAATAGAGTCCTATGTGTCATCCCTATACACTCAGGTCCTTGGGGGTGTTTTATAGACGTTGTACATTGGTTTGAGTTTTTGGACATATACGATGACGGTTCATATGTAATTTGTGTACGTGAACATGTTATCACATGTAACAGGTTGTGGCTAGATAGCCAATGAACTATGTCATGTAACAACATTTGATATGCGTGAAATACAAGTGGCTCCAGCTTATGGCTTCAGACATGAGGAGTTCAACTTGATACATGGTTATGAAATCGATTTTAATTTACCATGTTTTGTAGTAATGTGATTATTAGTGTTATTTCCACGCTTGGTTTTGAGTAATCTGGCAGCAACCCACTGCTGAAGCAGCTCGCCGGAGCACCATCGATGTGGGGGCTCGGGACCCCAACTGAGCCAGCGGAGTGGCCACCAACTTCGTACACGCCTCCGCGAGCCACTACCGAGGTCCGATTGTGGCTACGTGCCACGAAGACATGGAGATCGTGGATGAACAAGGCGGCGACGCCGGCCGCTAGGGTGAAGAAGGGCCGACATGGTGGTCTATGAAGCACCGCAAGTCGAGAAAACATAGAGGAAAAGAAAGAAACGAGAAGAGGAAGTGAACTGGGGCTTAAAAGGGCACCGGAATCAGGGTTGAAAGGGGGTTAGGTGGGGGCTCGGTGCCATTGTCACCTGAAAGTTTTACGGAGGTAGGGGAAATGTTCGTAGCCGTCGGATTAGGGTTTTGATCCTATGAGTGGGGATCCAAGGGTGAAATTGCATTGGCCACCAAATAATGACATCTGATTGGTCTGTTGACAGTGATCTGGATCGTTGGGAAAAAGCGGGAGTGGGCCGCGCTCATGCGGACGCCCACAACTGGGCCCAAATCGACCGGCCCAAAGGCAAAACAAAGTTATAAAATGCTAGAAATTAGGTTTGAAAAGTGTCCAATCTTCAATTAGACATAACTCCCTCATACAAGCTCTGATTTGGACGAAACAAGGTGCGTTCGAATCGCGAGAAAGAGATCTTCAACATGAGCACAAGGATAGGTTACAAAAGTTTACAAAGACATGATCAAAATTCAAGGGAAGGAGACGGTGTATGATATGAACTTAAACTTGATCTTTATCAACATGAGTATCACCAATGTGATACATGCATACTATATGGACCAAACGTGCATCACAACACATATATACATGAAATTGAAAGTGTAGACAAGAGCGAGGCCGAAATTAGAAGTCATATTCAAGGTGTGAAATTCCAGGTTATCACAGGTAGATATACACGTTAAAAGATTATTATAGGAAAAACTATTTCACCCAATACAATATGCCAAGCGGTAGTTTAATTATCTAACATTCCAAGAGATTTCATATTTTACTTCATTCCCAGGTGGACTAGACAGTCATCATAAGGATAACCCCACATACCTGATTTAGTGTCTTATATTATCTTCGGAGTCAATAAGATTTGAGTCAAAACTGGTCAAAAGGCAAATGCCACATGCATATCAAATTTATTGTTATAAAGGTGCATTTTAGGTTCATCCTATATCAACCATATCCCAAAGTTGAAATATTGATCATATTCTCTACGTGAGTCCCTGATTATATTCAATATGAAGACATCATCAGGTCATAATTAGGGGTCTAAGTGTCATTTTCTGATATTTATTTTCAAGACATGCCATTTATAAATATTGTCGAACAATTAACAACATGCATGACTTCTCTTCTAAATAGCATTCCATCACATGCTTCAAACTTCATATCTAAGGTCATATTATTGTATAGGATTTTTTTTGATGAAAAGTAATATATTTGTATTTTTTGAGCATCCTAGCAATTAGTATACATTTTGCAAGGTTAATCCAATTTATGGGTTTTTGCCTAATAATAGCTGGAACTCGAAAAGCGTTAGCTGCTGGATCTTTATTGTGAGCCCCCAACAACCACACCGTCATGGTTAGAGCATGAGAGGAATTTGAATAACTAAAGAATTAGAGCACATTCTTAAATTCCATTCATTTTTGTTGGACGAGCATAAATTCATTTACCTTCACACAAAAATCACCACTATCGTACATTTTTACCTAGTCATCTATGTAACATGTTTGTGTCCTATATTCTTAGAAAATCGTCATGTCTCATGTTTAGAAACGAGTCCATTCTTCCTAGCCTATACCTATACATATACTTGTCATCCTATCCATGTGACTTGGCTAAAACCATATTTTCCAATATGCTTTATGGTAAAATACGATCCGAAAGGAACAAATTGCTCTCTCTATACACAGAAGATGGGGACTTTCTTAATAATGACTTGTGTGTTGTTCACTGCTTGATGACAAATACAAAAAATACTTGCCTTGTGTAATAATGGATAGATATGAAGCATGCTAAAAATGAATTGGAGGAAGGAAAAATACGCCTTCTCAGGGACCACATTAGACAATACAAGCCTTGAAATTAGTTCACATCAATCAATTTCCTGGACAAAGCCCCATAGACCTTCATTACATGCTCAACTTGTGGACTAGGCAAAATAGGCATTTCTAACAGATCCAATTTAAGGTCATTAGAAAGTGAGTCGTAGGGAAATTGATAATTCTATTAGGCTAAATCCTATCCTATATATAGGAGGGGACTAATAGAATTTTGACACAGACTTTAATGGGCCAAACATACTCAAGTACTACAAAATTAACGCAAAAACTAGTAACTCTCAATACTCCTCTAGCTGGAGCATGGTAGAATACTATGTTCGTCTTGCCAAGAGAGACAAGACTTGAAATACATGCTGCAATAAAAAAAAATAACAATAACAATCAACCAATACAAAAGATCACTCCCCATAACTCTCACAATTCAATACTAAAGCCGCCCCCCCTCGAGGCAAGTAGATTATATCAGCATGAGCAATCAGAACGGAATATAGCATGTAACGAGACAACTTTAAGAAGACCTGAGCAACATTTGAAGCAACAATAGATATCATCATTGATAACACTCTATTTTACATACTCTCTGTATATATTTTGCACCACTTTTAGTATATCTTTTGTTAGCTTTTCAATAATTTTTCTATCTTTTTGACTAAAGCCTCACTTACATGGTTTCAGGTATATTCACAATCCAGATCGCGGATCAAGACCGCGACCGCGACCCACTTATACCTCAACCGCGATCGCGGTTCCAGAGCTCTCTAGAGATCGCGATCATCAGGCGTCAAAGAAGGATCGCGGTTAGTTTATAGACCGCGGTCATCGCTCAACCGCGACCTCATGGATGGTCGCGATCAGAACATGCGCCTCAAAGATAGACCAGTGGTCGCGGTGTGGATACGAACCACGATTAAGACAGACCGCGATCAAGACAGACCGCGGTCAAGACAGACCGCGATCAAGAAGGACCGTGGTCAGCTTGGAAACCGCGGTCACTGACTAGCTCTTGCAAACCGCGACCAAGCGGAAAGACCTCGACCTCGACCTCGACTGCCCGGATACAACCCACAAGCAAACCTCGATCGCGGTTATCACCAGGCCGCGACCAAGCTCAGCCACGATGAAGGATGAATAAAGCACAGACCGCGACCGCGGTCTCACCCTCACTCAACCAAGATCGCGACCGCGGTCTAGGCTTAAGTCGGTGGAATGTGTCTATAAATAGCACACCCACCTGTCTTGTCAAATCATCAGATCATAGATCGGATCCCGAGGACCACAAAGTGCTGTTGCGTTCCAGATTCGTCCCAGACCATCCCATCCATCAGTCTTGGATCTCCAAAGGCGGAAGCTGAGGAGAGAGAAGATTGAAGACCCCTTCTTCGAGAGAAGAAGACCGTCCACGCCATCTACGTGATAGATCCAGATCTGAAGAAGTATTGTGTCGTATCACGTTTCTTTTTTTCTAGATCTATCATTTCATCCTGCTATATTTCCCTTCTCTCTTCGTGGGCATCTCATGGATCTGTCTTTCTGTAACGCCGTTATGCTGTCCGCAAGCATGAGCGGCTAAACACCTTAACTTGGGTTGGGAGTAGCCACTAAGGCCCTCCCAACATGTATATTGTCTCTTTCTGTTGAATATACATATTCTTATCAAGATTATCTCCATGCACATGTTTTAATGCTTCACTTGTATGCTTAGTTACCATCTTGTGATGTTTGATTGTTGATATCTCGAGAGAGTAATATCGCTTTTATCACGTGTTATGGAGTAGTATGAATGCACGAGAGTGTTGGAATGTTAAGGCTTTAAAACCATATGTTATGTTGCAAAATTTACGTGTGGTCATCTCGAGAGAGAGGCTACGCTTAGACTAAGATCCTTCCTCATCTTGAGAGAGAGTGGAAAAGATGCTTTTGATGGTTGCTTGTAATCTTGGTAAGAGTATGCGAGAGAGAGAGACGCTGTTGCATGTTGGTGAGATGCTTTAGTAGGTGAACCCCAACCCGGGTTTCCTCCCATATACTTGTTTCATCTTATTTCTTTTGTTTCTTTTGTTCTTGTTGTTCTTGTTTCTATTGAACTACTTTAGTTTGCGTCCTACCGTTCCTTAGGGAGCACCATTTACATTCCCTCTTCGGCTGGAGTATACGAGTGCTAGATTCCGCGTGCTTAACACTCCTGACCTTGTCCCTGTGTTCGACCCCGATCGCTACATCGGACCACGTTTATCGTTGCGGGGGCCTGAGAGTCGGGTTATCTCTTTAAAAGCCCGACTACTCTGAATCCACTCCTTTTGGACGTGCGATTTGGGCCGGTCAATCATGTATCTTCATCTTAGTTGCTAGTGTCATCGAGTAGTCCAGAGACTGCTAGTACTACATGCATAAGAGCACGGACAAGCAGTAGAACGTAAGGCACCAAGAGCACGAAATAATGTTAGTGAAACAACATAGCCGGATGACACCGCTTCAAAAGAAACAACCCTGCAAAATACACACATGGGCCGGCTAATAGCATAACTCCGAAATCCCACACAAATAAAAAAGCAGAGGCTTCAGGATCAAATGATGAATCCTTGCATATTGTTCAGACATCTCTTCCTCTCTTTTTCTCTTCATTTTATCTCCTCCCTTCTCTCCGCTGTGTCTCCCTCTCACGTTAGGGAGGGAGGGAGGCAGGGAGGGTTGTGCACCAACAACCACAAAGAGCCATAATGTATAACTACATTGTGCGATCACCAATTGGGCATAGGTACTTCCAGAAGGACCTAGACTAGTTTGATCCAAAAGCTGTAAATTTATATAGCATTACTGTAGCTTGTTTTGCAAATGGATCTTTCAATGTTCTAGAAAATAATTGTGTAGTTCTCAACTGTAAAATTTTACATCTTGCATTACTGTAGCTTGTTTTGCAGTTGGATCTTTCAACGTTCTAGAAAATAATTCTGCAGTTTCATATTCCTTCACAGCTGAAAATTTTCATGTCTAGCACTACTGTAGCTTGTTTTGCAGCTGGAACTTTCAATGTCCCAGAAAATAATTATATAGTCTCTTATGCCTTCTTCATTTAGTTTTCAGGAGATTGTTCCATTGAATGCTGGAAATATCTTTGGGACTGAAGATGACACACCAGTTCTAATATGGGAATCTATAATTCGTAAAACACTAAACTCGAAAACACCAGATAAGAACAAGTCAAAGAGCTACTCCAACTCTTATCTTCTTGAGAGTAGTGAAACCTTGACTCAGAGTGACTCTGATGAAATCTGTCTTGTTTGTGACCATTCGTGTATTGTGAAGGATGTATATAATGCAACCGGCTCTCCTTGGAAAGAAAGTTGTGAGGATCCCACTTTATCCTTGCAAAGGAGAACAGAAAAACAAGATTTTTGTAGAAACAAAAGATTAAACATAAATAATCAGATAACAGCTCTAGAAGCCACTTCTAATGAACAAGAACTGGAGATGCTGCTCAATACACCAGAGAGGTTCGTCATGGACCAGCCCGAACAGGCATTGAATTTGTTTGTCTTGTGAAGCTTTAAACCATTCTAGTTCTTTCAAATTATTTCAATATGCTGAGCCTTTCAATTGTGCTTTTTATAGGAGTTCGCCAGAAAAAAAGCTTATTAATTGCAAGAAGATAGATTGTGATATCAAAACTATAAAGAATTCCTCTTTTGTGAGAATACTCAGCAAGCAAATGGTTGGTATTTTTCTAACAATATGGGTCCACAAGAGGCTTAGAAAGCATATACAGAATTTAAAGGTGTCAAGTGTTGGAGTCGGTATTATGGGCTACTTGGGAAATAAGGTAGTAGTTCCTTTTTATGTTGGCAAATAAACAGGTTGCCATCATAATGATCGTTTTGTTTCTCATGCATTGACTTCTTTCACTATAACTTCCCTTGATTGAAAAAAAAAAACATATTGAAGAAGAAAAAAAAAGAACTTGTAATCTTCTCATTCTTCTTTTATTCTTTGTAGATGCCTCTTTCATAGCTGTTGCTGTCTTGCGTAGAAATTTGGTCCAAACATAGAGGGTAAAAGCAGGTTGACTATCAGTCTTAAGAGTTATTATCTCTTTGAATTTCTATATACCCTTAAAAGTTAGTGACCACATTGTTTTGCAATTAATAATATCTTTGCTTATGGAACTAGTTAAACAGACAGCAGTTCTCAACGTATATATGTAATTGAGGGATTTTTTTTGACAGTAGATTGTTTTTAGCTTCTTAAGACAAACGAACTAAAAGATTTAGGATGACAGTATTAGATTGTTTGACAGTATCTTCAAAAAGTACATGTTAAAATTTGTTCATATCACAGAACTAAAAGATTTAAGATGACAACTACGAAATCGTCAAATGCTACTTCTAGAAATTCTTTACTGCCTCGCTTCCCATTTACTACTTATTCCAATTCTTTTTGCTTCAATCATCTTAGCTTTCTTTCTCAAGGTGAAACATGAAACTCCTGTATATGTCACAAATGACAACCAGTTCAAGAAAAGGCAGTCCCACATTTCAGTTATGGTCTTGATCAATATTCTGGAACCATATTCATACAGTTGATATCAGGTCAAACTGGATCATATGTTTTTCAAGAATTTTAGATATTTTGCCAACTGTATGAGTTTAAGGCTCTCTGATTTAGGTTTTGATTTGTATGATAGTATTCATGCTCGGCAGTTAAGATCTGGGATATTATGATAGGGTGAAAACAATTGGGCTGATGTCAGCGTCTAAAATGACATATCAATCTTTTCAATTGTGCAGGGATCAGTATCTGTAAGCATGTCAATATATGAAACATGTGTTTGCTTCATTTGTAGCCATCTAACATCAGGGGATAAGGATAGAGATAAGTTCCGGCGAAATTCTGATGTGCATGAAATCCTTCGAAGGACACAGTTTGATACTGATCCCCTTGTTGATCGGCCTATAATGATTTATGACCATGAGTAAGTGCAAACCTAGGACTTTGGGGATGATTACTGTGGTATTCCTTATTGGTCTACTTCTTATGTGACAGTATAAATAAATTTCTTATGTAATTGTTACTTGTTTGACAATCTACATGACCGTCTTAAATTTCCTTGTGCATGAATGGGAACCAACTTATTTAAATTTATGTTGTTGTTCCTGTTCATTTTCATTTGTGAATTTCCTCATCAGCAGGTATGGACGCTTCAAGGGAAACGATTAAGAGTCCAATGTTATGATATTCGACCAATTTCATGGCCAAATATCAACCTGCTGCTGGACCTCCTCACTTGATTAGGTGTTGAAACTTCCTACATGCAGGCATGGGCATACTTTAATTGGGTTTTAGAAGAGAAGATTTTCTCCCCCTCCCCCTTACCTGTGGCGGAGGCCGGACGCCCGGGAGGGTGGTAAATTCAAGGCGGCAACTGTGAATTGAACCCGGGTCCCTTTGTGAGGGGACAACGTGCTTGACCACTTGAATTACTCCTTGCTGGCACATACTTTAATTTATACTAGCTACTACATAATTAGTATCTAAACTTTCCTTAAATTTCAACTATCATCTACTATAAGAACCTAGATGCATCTAGTGGAATGGGACATAACTTTTCCATCGCCAAAATCCTTCTTGCCGCTAGTGTAAGCTAGGGTACATTGGATACAATTGTGCCAACCGTGTATGTCATGTAGGGTTGATTTCTTTCTTGCACTCCCCATCCAGGTAAAGCGCATGACTAACAAAGTCATGCTTCAAATGTTCTCACCATTGGTAAGTTTTGTCATTTACTGGGAACTGTATCGTCTAGCCTCCCACTTCTTGAAAAATATTGACAGAGGGAAAGGGCTATATTGTCTGTGTCAACTCTAGGTAGGGCGGAAACAAACATGAGGAACACTTTTAAGTATAATGAACTTGACGTCTTTGTATTGTATGCCAACTGGTTCAAATGCATTGTGAATTGTAAAAAAATATTTGTATTAAGATGTCAAAAACAAGTATAAGTCCTCTCCTTATATAGGATAAGCAAGGACAACAATTACATAACTCACTAATATGGGATAAAAGACGAGAGTAAAAACACAAACTATAATTATAGGAAGCATATAGTATTCAATTTATTAACATACCCCCTCAAGCTGGAGCATAGATATCTCGCGCTCCCAACTCGTCCACCATGGAGATAAATCTTGTTTTTGATAGAGGTCTTGTGAAAATGTCAGCAAGTTGATTCTCAATCCTTGTGTACGGAGTGGATATGCGTTCCGGATATAATAGACTCCCCGACAAAGTGACAATCCACTTCTATGTTTGGTACATTCATGGAATGTGGGATTGCTTGCAATGAAGATAGAAGATTTTTTTATCATAATACATTGGGATATGTTTAGAATCACAGATGCCAAACTCTTTCAACAAGTAGTATGAGCCATGGCTCGATACTCGACTTCAGCAGTAGACCTTGCCACAACAGTTTGTTTTTTCCTTCTTCAGGTAATAAAATTACCACCTACAAAGGTGTAGTAACTTGAGGTAGACTTACGGTCAGATCTGCTGCCATCATAGTTAGAATCAGAATATTTAGTAATCTTGCAGTGCTTGTTTTGTTGTATAGATTACCTTTTTTAGGAAAGCTTTTTAAGTATTTGAGAATATGACATACAATATCTGAGTGACATTGTCGAGCTTTGTACCTACTTACTAGTCTGAACTACATATGTGATATCAACTCTTGTAATAATTAAGTAGATGATTTTACCAACTAGTCTTCTATACCATTTGCCATCAGAATACAGAGGAGAAAAGTCATCATCCTAGTTTGTATCATGAGGAGTGCTAACCGGATTAGCTCCCAACATGCTAGTTTCTTCTAAGAGATCAAGAATATACTTGTGTTGGGATAGACAAACTCCCGAGGAAGAATCAAATACTTCAATGTCCAAAAAATGGCACAATTTGTCTAGATCTTTAGTGATGGAGTGTTTGCCGAGATATTCCTTGGTAGCTTGAATGCCATGATGATCACTACCAGAAAGAATAATATCATCCACATATACAATCATGATTACTTGCCCAACATTAATTGTTTTGACAATCATAATAGTCAGAATGAGAGTATTCATAGTCAACTTAGCAAGAATGCGACTTAATTCATCAAACCATGCTCATGAGCTTTGTTTCAGGCCATAGATTGCTTTTCTTAGTTAGCAAATCTTAGAACACTCCCCCTAAGCAACAAAATCAGGGGGTTATTCCATATACATTTACCATGTAGATCTCCGTACACGAAAGCTTTTTTCACATCTAATTGAAATAAGACACTATATTTATTGACAACAATAGTAATAAGCACATGAACTGAACTCAAACGTGCAAGAGAAAAGTCTCAAATTAGTCTACTCCATAGGTTCGTGTATAACCTTTTGCAACCGGGAGAGCTATGAGGTGTTCAATTGCCATATGCATGGTATTTTGACAGTAAAAATCCATTGATATCCCACAACAGAGACATGAATAGGAGAGGGGTGGGGGCGGTTGTGGGGTGGCGGAGGGGTGCTTTGGTGGTGGCGGGGGGTGTAGGAGGGTTTTAAGATGGCTGTGAGGTGTTGGTGGCGGGTGGGCAGGGAGCTGGGGAGGCAACGATTGTGGGTTGCGGGCTGGTGGGGGGGCAATTGCCTGTAGGGGGGCAACGACTTGTGGGAGTGGTGGAGAAAGGCGGGGAGGAGGAAAAAGGGGGATAGGGAATGCTGGAGAGATAGGCAGGGAGGAGGAAGAAGGGAAGGGAAGGGGCGGGGGCCGATCAGGGGCGGCGAGTAGGCAGAAGAGGGCAGGGGCGACAAATAAGGGTTAAGGGAGGGGAAGCATTAAGAGGTGGGAAACTTTACAGTTAGGAGGGGCTTAGGGAGGATTATGGTGCTCTGATACCATGTGAAGTGTAAAAAAGTTTGTATGAAGATGACTAAAACAATCACAAGTCCTCTCCTTATATAGGATATGGGAGGACAACAATTACATAATTCCACCAATATAGGATAAAAGACAAGAGAGTAATAACACTGACTATAATAATAGAAAGCACAAAATATTAAATATATCAACACATTGCGGTTGTAGCCACTCCTATAAGTATTGAGGAAAATATGAGTTCCACTAGTTTTGAGAAGAGGTTTTAAGATTTAGAATCTAGAAAGACAATAGAGTATGTGCACTACTAATTTTAGCCAATATAGAAGTGTAGATCAAGGTAATAGCAATATTGAATGAAGTGGATGTTCAAAATTGTGTTGAGTTTCTCTACTTGATCTTTATTATTGGAGGATCATAGAGACATCTATTACAAGATAGTAAATGTGTAATGAAACTGAGTGTGGACCTGAATATTGTGCGATCATAAACGCGTAAGGGTGGGCATATTTTTGTCTGATTCGGTTTACCACTAAAATTAATGACCGAACCAAACATATTGGTTTGTAAAATTTTCAAAATTAACCTAACCGTTAACTAGTTCAAAATCAAATCAAATTGAAATATTGATTTATGCTTTGGTTCAGTTTAGTTTGGTCTCAAACTATTATAAGAGACACTGTAAAGCTTTATACTAAGTTTTTTTTATAAAAAAATCAACCATTTTTATCATCTTAATCAATGCATCGAACATTATAAACAAACTTCATATTATAAAAGCATAATTTTGAAATTGGTCATATAAGAACATGTATAAATTCTAAGTAGATAATGTCCAACTAACTTCAAATATGCTTTATACAACATCATCTAAATTTTTTAAAGCCTTAGTTTCATTTATTTAGCATTACTTTTACGCATTAACATATACAACTTATTCAATATCATAAAAATTTTCTTAGATAAGTATTTTTCACAATATAAGTATATATTTTAATAATATATAGATGTATGTATTGGTTCAATTTGGTTTGGTTCAATTGCACTCTCAAACCGAACCAAACTGTTATTTAATGGTTTGAAAATTTTTAGAACCAAAGCAAACCATTCACCCATGTAAAGCCAAACTGAGCTGGTCGGTTTGGCCGAGTTTAATGGTCTGGTTTGGTTTCTTTCCCATCCTAATAAACGGCCAATAAGATTGTCAAGTAAGTTTTGTCAAATATTTAGGGTTCCAACCTTGTGGTATGGTGGAAACATCTTGATGTGTGGGAGGATTTGTGAGAAACGACTGAATGATAAATAAAGTGGGTGTAAATATTAAAGACAAATTCAAAAAAGTTGTTCTGATGGTTTTGGACATACAAACTGTTAGTTGGCTAGTCAGATAGATTGGGAAGTGGGATCTCCAAAATAACTGACGGCAAGGTAATAATAAGGGATCTAGCTGCATTATATCTCTGTGAGCATATGACCTGGGAAAAGGCTTGATGGAAAAGGACCCATGCAGCTAACTGAATACGACTGGGATAAGGCTTAATGATGATGCCAGCTGCCTATAAGTTGCAGAGGCTGTATTGAAAGATCTCATCTATGAATACTCATTGTGTTTCCCTGTCAGTTAAGCATTTCATTTTAGCCTTACTGCAAGACAACTTTTCTATAATACTTTATTTTGGTTCAGGAGGATTATATGGTGTGGAGATCTAAATTACCGCATCAATTTGCCTTGTGAAGAGGCAGTTCATCTTGTTTCTAAAAAAGACTGGTCGAAGCTGGCTGAGATGGACCAGGTATTTGATTGCTATTTTTCTTTTCATTATTGAAGATCAGGGTTCCTCTGGTAAATTCAAGACCTATACGAAATTACAAATGATATGCTGAACTCTCTGATTATCGTATTGTGGTTGTTTGATTTAGACGTCCTTCTACTGGTCACATGATAATTCAGTTCTCCCTTAATCTGACTGTTTATGTCATTTTAACTAGTCCCTGGTGCTTTTAGATTTCAAGTTGCTATATTATAAGAAAAAACATGCATCCATCAAAGATTAAGGGCTAGTTTGGTACGATGTAGTTGGACCGCAAACTGCAGGTTGATGTGTAAGAATATGCATCGAATTCACAGTTTGTCGATCGGACTACACCCAACCAAACATGCCCTTAAAGAAAAACTGATTGACAACTGGCTTGAGGATGGATATAGCTGTAGAATCTAGTTTGCAGGTCGCAATGTAGTGTTACTGTATGTTAGTTTATACAGATTCCTTGAGGGTACTTTCAAAACAGTTCATGGAGCCCTTATCTTTTTGGTCCGAATAGATATTTGTACCAGTCAAACAATAAATCTGTTAGGTCTGTATCTTCCCACCTCATTTCAGCATCAGATAACGTTAATATGGCGCCTTGAACGATTTGAATGTGATATTCCTTGTTGAGCTTGTGCTGATGTCTTTTGATATTGCTTGATTTTGTAGTTAAGATATGAACTGCAGAAGGGGCATTCGTTTGACGGATGGGTTGAAGGTGTGATAAATTTCCCCCCAACATACAAATACGAATTTAACTCGGACAAGTACTTCGGAGAAGCAACACAGAACATGAGAACTCCAGCATGGTACTGCTGTACATGTAAATCATGATTTAGTAATGCTTCACTAGATGGGGATGGGCTGTCTGCTAAGTTTAACCGCAACTTTTCATGTCTAGGTGTGACCGGATTCTTTCATTTGGCAACGGCATCAAGCTACTAAATTATACAAGGGGTGAGCTTGTTTTTTCGGACCATCGGCCTGTCACAGCTGCTTTTCTAGTTGAGGTTGTGGTTTCCCTGCCAAGAAATTTCCAAAAAAGAATTACTGCAACGGAGGCTGAGATAATCCCAATCAATGACCTTGAAATCTCAGCAGATTCCGACCTGGGCATCACTTAGGTGCCCTAAACCAGGCAAAACCATCTTCTAGTGGAATGCAAATATCAATAGTTTGCAAGTCATTCTAATCACACATTGAGCTGTGATCCACTGCAAGAAGTGGACAATAATTTTCCTTTCCTGGAAAGGTACACGAACGGGATTCTTGTCTTTGTCTGTTTATATAAACAATGCAAAGAAACAATAAAGTCAAAGCAAGAAGTCCGACACGAATCGTACTGTACATTTATTGACAAATACGATTCTAGGATGTATATTCAAGTGTTCAAGCTAAACACTTTAGTGTTTGTTTGGTTAGATATAGAAGTGTACAGTGTGTTTTTCTAAACATTGATGTAAAGAATGACTTCCAAATTACAAGTCTATTTGGTTAAATGTAGCTTGGCTCATTGTGTTTTTAGCTATATGAGTTTCAAACGAAGATGCTTATATCACCATTTATACGAATAAAATTATTTTTTCCTTATTCAGTGTTTAAAGATGCTACTGACATTGTAAGACCCCTAATTTGACTCAAACTCTTAATCCTAATTTGTCACCTTTTTCATCTGTTTAGGTGCCTGTTATATTACGTGTTTAGTTGGTGGATGGTTGCTTGTGGACTAATGTGCAAACTACCTTGGTTAAGAGCTTTCTTGCAATTTGCACACATCATGTTGATTGTCCTTCTTTCCATTGCTTAGTGGTAGGTGGATACACTTAAGTGGTCTATCTTAGCCTCGTTGTCTTTCTGTGGGTTGTGAACTAATGGTAGTGGTTTGATCTTCCATCGTTAGAGGGCCATTGGAAATGCGTTTGGTTTTTTGTCGGTTGAGGTTCTGCTTTTTCCCTCGATTCATCGGGTATGCTTGGTTTCGACGGTTGAAGACCGACGACATGGTTCCGCTCTCTCATCACTATCGATTGAAGAGGCTGGTTACGTGCCGTTCAATGTTTTCATCGGTTGACTACCGGCAGAACAGTTAGATAGTTAGGTAGTGAGTTTTTGTTGGAAGAGTATTGACGAAAAGTCTGCACCATGACGATGGATGGTTAAATACCAACTCTTTAACGATGGTGTTTTCTATTGAATCTTCAGATATATTTTTTGGGGGCTTAAACTAATGAAGTTTGACTGACGAGATTCCTAGTTGTATCTACTCATGAAACACCCGGTTGTTTGTACCGATGAAAAGTCGGGGTCCGCCCACTGATGGGGTGATTGCCTGACGAGAGTATGAATTCTTACTAACATGACAATTTGATCACTTTTCTCTTTCCTCTGGGGCTATTAATATTCCCCCAACCTTCCTTGTCTCACTCGTGCATCCGAGCCTCGAGGTGCTGCTACAGAGTCTAACGTCATCGGTTGTCGAGAATCGACGAGAACTCCATCTTCGTCGGTCCTTTCTTGCGACATGATTCACCCTTGTTCTCTTCTCTGTTGATGCGAGACAAGCCAATTGATGGTATCTGAGTTTTGATTGGGGTAAGTGGAACCTTGATCGTGCGTTTCTTTGATGATTTTTTAGGCTGTTGTCCTTCTTGGACGTTTCCTAAGTGGTTTTCTCTAGAATTTCAGATGTAGAGTTTGTCTGTTTCTACCTTTCCCTCACTTGTCTAGTTGCCCTTATCCGTGGGTCGGCGATGTAGAACGTGGTTAAGGAGATGAACTCAGATCTTGAAGAGTTTCCTTCATCACATGAGTTTTTCATGAAGTTGGGAGCTTCAATGTAGCTTTTTGCGTGGAAATTCATTTCTGCCTTTGTCAGGAAAGTGATATAACCTTTATTCATTTGTCACATGTTATGTACTTGCATGTTATAGATCTTGTTGTTACATATCTCAATGGTAGCTTTAAGCTCTTTTAGAGTAAACCAATGGGTGTATGTGCCTGCATATTAGAGTTACACACTATATGTACCCATTCTGTACCTATATGATGATTATCCTCATTCCTTAGTGACTGATGTATGGTTTGCATGTCTGAAAGATATTTGGTTTGTATGTTCATCATGTCTGTTGTACATTTGAAGTATGTGCCTTGAGTTATGTTGTAGTTGTTATGCTGCAAGGATATGAAAAGATAGCTCCTTTAGAGGAAAAATAAAGGTTATATATTTATTTTTTCTTGTTTGGCCATGAATGACTAAGGTGTGACAATGGCTTGTTTTCCACAAGATATATCAACTCTTTGATTAATGGAGGATTGATTTATATGAAATGTCATAAATAACTAAGGGCATAACATACATGCCTCATTTTGAGAAGTAAGGTGATGTTGATTGGATATTTATATCTTCTGGAGTTATTTACTATTTTATATTTGTCTATCCAATGATAGGTTGCCTTATGCGCTAGTTGATGAGATCATAGAGCAATGAACCTAACCATTAATAGTAACCTAAGTTGTAAAGCCTAAAGTATGTAGATCTATTTCTTTGGGGTGATGGCTGGAACAATGAAATGAGTTAATTTTATAGCAACTTAGAGTTGTGATGAGATGTTCAGAGCCATATATTAGTGATATTATGAAGACGCTTAGGAACTTATATCCTATCATCTTTAGACAGTGTTGGGACACGGTAAATGCCTATGGTCTAGTGGAAGGGCATGGGTAATGAGATGTGTTGTGGAAGGCAGTTACCATGTTTTTGTGTTGTCATGACCTGGGTATCCAGAGTGGGTCTGAGTTTGGTGGATACACTTTTAAGCATATATCCACGATGGGCTTGATAGAATGCTCACTACCTAATTGCTACCTCATTTTGGTCCGAGGTTGTGAGGAGAGACCCAAGAAATTCAAATATCCTTAGATCTTGTACGGATTTCAAGGATGGCTTATTAGCACCTAGTTGATCGATTGAGTGGTACACCTCAACCAACCCAGGGCATCTAAAACACACATCAATTATGTAGTGTAACCATTTAGGTTTAATTGGTGTTAAACATGGTTGCGCCTTTAGATGGTTATTCTTTACTTATTATTGGTACACTTACGCTCTCTAATAGCTCTTACAAGTAGTTTTGATGCCAGAGTGGGTGGATAAGTGTATGCCTTTGGGTGTATGAATAGCTCATATTCTTATCTATGTAACATCATTTCTTATTATATTTTATTGGTAAGTAATAGACACTGTAGACATTATATCATATTATTGGGACTTGGAATCTCACAACTTATAGTTTTCCACCCTTTTCTATGAGCAACCTAACTATCTCGACAGTGACGGAGAAGATCAACAAGGAGGGAGAAGACTTTAAGAACTAAGGTGGGTGGTGTTTGTATGAATGGATCTCAAAGGGAGGTGACATTTGTGTGACCTCTTCCAGAGATAAATCATATAGAGATAGAGTCATAGTTGTCTCTGTACACTCAAGTCTGAAAAGGAATGCTTTGTGGTATCCATCCTTTATTAACCTTGGATCTTTTGTGCATGACCTTTACGATCGAGTTTGAATGTTGTAATATTTTGTGAGAAGGCTGTATAGTAACACCACATATGTAAATCTTAAATTGACTTTTTTTGTTTGTTTGTGAGCGTGCCTCTTAGCCTCTTTGTTGATTAAAGGCTTATAGAGTATGATCGACATATCATACCCTATGTACTCTTATGTGGATCAAATGTTTAACAAAATGTTATCTGTGGTGCTTAGTGAAAATCTTCACTGTGAGATCTCTATGTGGCTCATTTGTTTGATGACACGTTCAAGTTTTAATTTCAGATTTGGTTTTGATTAATCTTGCTCTAGTGGCATTGGATATCACAGTAATGAACTTTCCATCATGTTTTTCTTTAGGTCCCGTTTGGTATGAGGAAAATGATTGGAAAGGAAGGTGAAGGAAAAATATTTTAAATTTAGTTAAACAAAGTGATGGGGAAGGAGGAGAATAAATGAGAAAAATGAGTGTGTATATCTTACCACTTCTCTCCTAAAATGGAAAAATGAGAGCTTGGTGCAAAACTCATAAGGAAAGCTTGGAGGGAAACATGGAGAGCTAAAGGAAAATGTTAAAAATATGAATGGAACTTCAAATAGTTTAAAAAAGCGATGACAACTTATATATATATATATATATATATATATATATTTCATAGTGTATAATGAGGCAATTCGACAATTTTGAGTAAATTTGATTAAAAAATAAAAAATGGATAATACATGAATAACTAAAGAGAATTTAAGCGGACAATTGAAATAAAGAGAATACACATGTACTTGTTTAAAATTTGACGGGAAACATAGACATAGAAAAAGATACTTAGCATATAGTTAGTATATAAAACATAGTGTAATTTTTATGGCACAATTTTTTTTATGTTGTATAGTTATTTTTAACGATCTTCGCTTTCCTTCAGATGTTAACCTAACACAATAAAATAAATCTCCGCACTCTGTCCTTCCGTTTTCCCTCCCCTTCTTTCACCATATAGCAAACATTGTATTACTCTGATATTGTGCACATTCACACTATTGTTTTTTTTTCTTCAAAATTTGTCACAAGAGGGGGGGGGTTGCAAGATTTTGAATGAAAAAAGCCACGTCATATCTAATTAATGGCCGAGCAGCGTAAGCTTGTTCATTGCGAGTCGCATGTTGGCCTAGACTCACTTACGACATTGCTACACCCATCCACAACTAATTTGTGTCCACCCAAACTTTTTGGGGTTTTCAATTCAAGTTTTATGTAGAACTTAGGAATCAACCAACCATGCCCCCAATAAGCTATACTAAATAACCCTCTAGATTGCAAGACATCACATTCTAAGATTTAAAAATCATCTTTCCAAAGGGACCTCTTGTTTTTCTTATGCCGCCTGCAATTTGTCTGAGGGTTGATGCTTTCGGGCTATTGTCATTGAGTAGTGACACCCACACTCATTTTTATCACCCAACATATACTTGATTCTCGAAATTCACATCTTAAAATCTCTTAAGTGCATGCAAACAAAAGGAAGAGAGAGCAACTTGTTTTGATCACAATTATCAAACCGCCATTAATTTTTTTGACAAAATATAAATCGTTAATTTTTTAATAAGAAATACAATCAAATAAGATCAATGTTGACATGTTTGTGTGGAAAATAATATGAAATATAAAAATGAATATTACATATTGAAAACAATACTCATTTTTGAAATAGTGCACTAGCGGAAAATGAGTATCGCATGTCACTCTTTTAATATAATACTCATTTTTTATGTCATTGTATTGTAAAATAAACATTTTACTTCATTTTATGGAGACAATACTCTTATATTTGCTTTGCAAAAATGAGTATTATCCTCATAAAATAAAGCACAATACTTATTTTAATATGTAGTAACATAAAAATGAGTATTATATCAAAAGAACGACATACAATATTCTTCTTTGAGTTAGTGTGTTACTCAGAAAATGAGTACTACAATAATGATTTTTATGTTCCATGTTATATGTTTAAAAAAATATAAATATTAATCTTGTCGGAATATATTTTTTTTGTAAATAATATAACTGTCAAAATATTCCATACGCCTTGAAAGTTATTAACAAAATAAATGTACCTCTCTTCATTTTTGTCTTTCCTACCGTTAATTCTCCTTCCTCTCACTTCTATGTCAATACACAACAGACTAACTATGATTGACTCCAAATATTAGAAGGGCGGTAGTGAAGTTGAGGCGTGAAAATGGGTGTAGATGAGGTTACATCCATAATTTTCCATTGTCCCCCCTCCCCCGATTTAGCCTCGGTGTTGCCTTACGGGGTGTTTCTGGGTAAAACAATCATCATCTTTTAAAACTATCGGTTATAAAACTAGTTTTTGTAGTGTTAAAACCAGGTTTATGCGTTGAGCGTCTCGTGTGATGGTGCTTGAACATTTTGTTCTCTGAGAAAATTTCTTGGAACCCAATCACATAATTCTCCCCCTGATCAATTCTGTTGGGATCTGTTGTTTGCTGATTAAAAGTGAATAAGTTGTACATTCCTGGTTGGTGCAATAATTTCTTTTGGGAAAGTTACTAAATCTGATGAATAAATATCAAACATACAGATCTGTGGCTCTCAAGAAAGATGAAGACATCTTCTTCTCTTCCTCTTCACCTGTATATAAAACCTACCCTCATTTATGCTTAGCCCGAACAGCCACTAAGATAAAGTTAATTATGAAGAGCCTAGAAGGGAAAACGACCACCCTCGAAGTAGAAATCAATTTCCCATGGATGATGTGAAGGTGAAGATCGAAGATAGAGAGGGCATCCCACCAGACCAGTAGAGGCTCGTCACCACCGGCAGCAAGCAACTAGAGGATTGCCTCACTTTCGATGACAACAACGTCTGAAAAGATTTGATGTTGGACCCGGTCCTGCCACTTTGTGGGGGAGGGAAGCCCTTGATTTTTGGGAAAAGGTCAAACCTTTTATTGAAACTTCTCCTGGATGGTTCTAAAGTGTTATATGATACATCTTTGGGAACATAAATGAACCCATTACAACAAAAATTGCAAGAAAAGATAGTATTTAAACTAATTTGTACATAAAAAATGAAAAAAGAAACTAAACTTCAGATGCTATCATTTGACCTATCTTCAACTTGAAAGTTGCACGTTCAGTCACACCATTGTTATGTAACAACTGTTAACCATGTAATTATAAGCTTCCAGAGATCAAGGGTGAACAGTACATCAACTTTTGAATTCATGCAATTTGAATGCTCGTATATGATCAACAATAACCCTAACGCTAAAATAATATCACGCCTAATGGCTTACACTTATCTCATACTATTCCAATTTCAGATATAGGTTTGGATTCCAGTTATCTTGGCATCCCGCTATCTTGAACCTCTAGTTCTTTGCATTCTCCAACCTAGCCATTTCCTTAGTAACTTCCTTTGCCTAACTCTAAGTATTATATGGTGCTAGCTTCAACTTTCCACTTGTGCTTCGGTTCCTCACGACCCATCTTGCATGTCAAGGTGCATTGATTAGTATAAGGTGGGGTAGGTTCTATTGGTGGTTGTGGAGTTCTATACGTAATAGAAGCATAAGCATCCATCTGATGTTCTTTCTCTTGGTCAGAACCATCCCTTAGGTTGATGTTATCTAATGCAATATTTGTTGAGTTTTGGGTAATAACTCTGACAATAATTTTGAATAACTCAAGGGGTCTATCACGTGTTTCCTCATGTTAAAAAAAGCTTGTCAATCAGGCTTTAACGTATGAATGTGTCAAAGCTGCACATAAATTGTTGGAAGTCCTTGACGATAATATGTTATAGTTTGACAATAAAAGGCATGCGACGTCCATTGAAGCTTGATGCAGATGGTGTGATGGACCTTATGCAGGGAAATATGACGGAAGAACATGCAACAGAAATAAAACTTTAACTATCATATTTCCCTTCTAACATTAGATCGCGTCAACAACTATATAATAGAAATGAAAGTTTCGAGGATATACATGGTCTTGGAATAAGTCTAGTGACAATTTTCTCGTTTTAATATGCGCCTTTCTTCAAGTCGCACTCAAACAACGTCTGCAACAACTCCTGGTTGATCACCTCAAATAACAGACTGATGTTGTCCTCCTAGCGGCAAACAACAACCTCCTCACCTTTAAGGTAGTCCACATGGACCACAGGAAGTCCCGTCGTTCTAGAAGAATAGACAGGAAGGAGTTGTCCCTCCACGTTGGTGTACTAGCCCCAACTTGCTCTCCCACGATTGTTCTCCCTTTCTATCCCTCTTTATCACTTAGGATTTTCTCGGATTCTCTTGGTTACCACAACAAGAGAAGACAATAATTGTTGAGTTGTGTCTCTAGGAAGCCCACCAATACCCCTCTATTTATAGGAGGGTCAGGGTTCTTAGTCTGTGTGGGAGTGGAAGGGACCGAAATATCACAAATTTTTGCATCCTGCAAATGGCAAAATAGTCGATTCACATGTGAACCAATCAGTTTATGTGAGCCAATCCGTTCAACCCTTGAACCAGTCGTTTCTTCATGTTTTCCAATCACAATTGTATAAGCAATTATAATATGATTAATACAAAACATGATGTCAACATTAATCCTTGATGCAATTAGATTGATCTGTGAACCGATGTTTCATCTCATGATCCAGTTATTTCACGACCCTAAGCCGATCGGTTCACTCAGTGAACTGATTGGTTCATGCACTGGTTCATCCAGAATTCAACCATTGTAATTTCCAATCAACCTGAGACTCTGACTGATCAGTTCAACACTTGGACCAGTCAGCTCATAGTTTAATTAGTCAATTGTTGTTTAAATTGAATACCTAATTTTTTTAGTAATAAAGTTAAACATTATTCATGAACAAACTCCTATTCTAAGTGTATCCTATATGTGTGACCCTCTAGGTTCCTATTTACATTGGCAGTTAATGTCCATAACTAGTTTATGACATCACAAGCGAATAGTGGTATCTAGCAACACATTATTGCTAACCAAGTAAATGGAGAGTTGGAGAACAAAATCAACCTACAATCTGTCACTGGTGTTATAATGCTTGTATAGTTCCTTTTTCACTGATATTCAGATTGAGCTCGAGGCATGGAATAGTCTTCCTCTTCAACATTCAATCTTTGTTACTTGAACTAGAGCAAACTGTCTGAGATAGATATAAGATTAGTATCACATATTGATTCAGATGTGCATGGTCATGCATTTCTCAGTCTCGCTAATCAAGTATCCAGGATATCATACTCCTTTAGGAGGTACAAATCCCATCTACATCACTAACAATCATCCCCATATGTCACAGTGCACCCGAGCATCACTGTTATGGTAACCCTTATTCAAGGTCACGTTGGATGATGTTAAAGTATATATGAATGACATGTAATGAGTGCAGTGACTTCAAGTCTAAGAACCACAATCACCACCAACACTTTAAGAGATGATTTTCATGTATCACTCTTAATGTGGGTCTGTCTGATACACTATTCTCTAACAAATACCTATGTGTTTGGTTTTATATCACATATCATGACTGATGAGCATCTGTCATCAACCAACACACACTCTAGTCATATGTGCTATTATTGTCTATCAGCCTTCCACAATAACATCTGACTAGGGACATATCAAGAATACATATGCTCTTAACATCCCTATGATCTCATTATTCAGGTCCTCAACCCATAGACATACATCATTGAGTAATATTATTCTTTAGACATTTATTATGTTACACCATTATCTCATAATTGAATAAAACACAATAAATTGAAAGATTGACTTTATTATTAATAAGATCATTTACAAGTCATGCCATTACAATCATCATATGATTGGCTCTCTGGGCATACATACCAACATACTCCTACTTGCACTTAGAGTCAATCACCCATGAACTTGATTCCAAGTGATCTAACATGAACATCATGCTTATGCTACGAAAGTGCTTTTGTCAAGGGGTCAGCTATTGCACAAACGAAGGAACCCAGATCAGATCAGCATTCCGAGTATATACAAAGACAGTTCGATATCATTACCAGATATCATACAATGAGGAGATAGCTCAATTGCATCGTTGATGCTTGGAACCACCCAAAGTTTAGATATGAACTTCTTGATCCAAACAACCTCTTTTGATACATTTGATGCAACAATATACTCAACTTCTGTTGTAGACTCAAATACTGTCTCTTTCTTGGAACTCTTCCAGCTCATAACTCCATTGTTGAGGCAAAACAAAAATCCTGATTACAATCAATGATCATCTTTGTCAGTTTGGAAGCTTGCATCAGTGTAACCCTTTACCACCAACTCTTCCTCTCCGTCACAGACAAGGAACTTATACTTTTTTGTTCTCAAGTACTTAAGGATATTCTTCACGGATGTCCAATGACTCTAACCAGGATCTAACTAATATCTGCTCGTCATACTCAAGGCATATGAGACATCTAGATGAGTACATATAATTGTGTACATGATAGATCCAATTGTAGATGCATATGAAATCTTACCCATGTTGTTATAACCTCATTTTTCTAAAATCTGTAATGAGATTTGTAAATCTCTCTTAAATGTATAAATAAGATCAATGTTTGATTTCATGGTTTGATTTGAATGAATTTCATGAATAATAAGCCTTGCATGCTTTCTTGATGGGCCTTATTGGCCATTAAGCCCAATTGAAAGAAAAATAAAAAGAAATGAAAAAGGAATTCCATTTAATAAAGAATTACAATGGGAAAATGGAATATATATAAAAAGGGTTAAAGGATGATTAAAAGGCTAAAAGATATTTTTCCCAAAATAAGTTTTCGAGTTATAAAGGTTCCTTGGGGTTCAAGGAACTCAGGATAATTAGATAATGGCAAAGGAAATAAAGAATATGTGGAAAATACAATTAAATAAGGGATAACTTGAAACTAAAGAAAAGGGCTCGTTTCCTTTGGATAATGACTCCAATTTTTGCACAATGAAATATAAAGGCATGAACGAGCTTTCCTCAAAATTTGAATAAAAACGGAGTTAAGAATTGGGAGTTATGATTTTTCCAAGATTATCATTATATTGGAAGATAATTCGAATAATTGGGAAATCTTTCCTTCTCTGTTTGAACACGGATGATTAGGGCCGTTGGATCTTGATCCAACTGACTCAGCTCATCATCCAGAGTCCTAGAGGGACACAGACTGTAGCACTACCATAGGGAATTTTTCCCCATCGTTTTCTCGCGATCTATTGAATGAGCAATCTTAGAAACTCTTCCATTGGGTTCGGGAGGGGACCCCGAACCATTGCAACCCTAGTTTTGTGATCGTTGGAACCTTCTAGGATAAACGCCCAATTGTGCCAAAAGATATGGTGGCGGAAGGTTTAGAAACCCTAGAATAGCCTTCCCAAGTCCTATATAAAGACCCTCTTCCAATACCTCACACCCTAACGCTCTCGAACGACCACCTCTTATATCCCAGCACTCCCTCTCTCTCCCAATTGAACTCTCTCCAGCGAGAGCTCCACCTCGCTCTGTCGCGGGCCGTGCAGCAAGGAAAGGAGGAAGACGACGTACAACCATCGTTCGATCAGGGAGCATCTTGGTCCAGGCAAGGATCTAACGGCGTTGAAGCGACCGGTTAAGTGGAGACGCTCGTGATTCTGAGCATTTGATCGAGATCCAGCGACTGAGGGCGAGCAGCAGGGTGTGCCACCTAGTTAGTGGGGGCGGTTGACGCAGAGCGTCAGATTCAAAGGTGGTCCATAGGCGCACCGATCCGACGATCTAGAAAAATCCGGTAAATCTCCTCTCTGAATGAAACTACAGAAAAATAGCTTTTCCTTGTAAAATTAATAGAAAACGCTAGGATTATCCAATGAAGAAACTTTATATATGAAAGTTGGGTAGAAAAATGCAAGGAATCTGATAAAAATGATTTAAGAACATGATTCAATTTCGTTTTACAAAAGTGCTTTAATTTGAAAGAATAATGTATTGAAAAGTAATTGGAAACCCTAATTGCATATAAATGATGTTTCCTTGTAACTCAATGGGTTAAATCAAGGATTATCAACCTGTTGATTAATAATATGAAGTTTTCATTCGTTTTGAATATAAATATGTCTAAATTAGGGTTTATGTCTCTAGATGAAAGATAATGTACATGAAAACCCTAATTAGGGTAAAAGAATAGGAAAGCCTTGTTATTTTGATAAATTACTAAATAACGATCCTAAGACTGTTAGGAATATTAAAAGGGGAGAATTTAAAGGTTTTTAGTGATTTTGATGAATTAGGGTCCATAATACTTAAGAATGAAGGTAAAACTCTAAATTCCAAAGAAACCCTAAAATTGGAATAGAACCCTAAGGGACATGATGAAATCAGATAAATATTAATAAAAGTAAACTTGTACTTTTATTTCAGGGTTTCTGCACAATTTGCTTGCTTGCTTGGATATTCTCTCTCTTCATAATTATTTCTATAACCAAATATGCATAAGAGGTATGTGGTTACACTTATGACTATATCGATTAGTTTTCCGAGGATTTTATCGACGTTTCCCTCAATCCTTGAAATAACTGTTGGATGTTTCAATTCATGTAACTATAAAGTGATTATGACTATCACTATGAGTATACATGTATAACTAGCTAGATCCGAGTCCACCCCTGTGGCTATGCAAAGGCTAAGGATAACCTAGAGCAAGGTCTAGGATATCACGAGTTAGAAACTGGGCTACCCATGTGTAGTGCCATGAGACTCTTAGCATACCATGAGTTAAGGAGTGGACTACCTACGGGTAGTGCCATGTGACTCTGCCCTAGAAATTGATTCACTTGATAGGTGAAGTCATGAGGGGGTATAAAGGGAATATGGGACACATGGATCGCGTAGTTATACTTAAAACGTAAAATTGTTTGTTAAATGATATTTGAATGCAATACATTGTTATAGATAATTGCATGATTAGTGAATCCCCCACATACCAGCTTTGGCTGATCGACGTTTTGTTTGTCGGAGTTTTAGGTACAAAGAAAAAGGACAAATAGTAAACTGTCATATTGTGAAGTACACGAATTAAAAACCAAAGGAGGATTAGTTAGTTAGTCCCAGTTCTGGATAGAAGTTTAGAAATCCAAAATTTTCAAAGGTATGTAAGAATATTATTTATTACAGCTTTTTAGTTTCGTCTAGTAGAATTAAATAATTGTTATTAATTAATTGCTGAACCTTGATCCAGAAATTGATAACGACACCAACTTCTCGGTCTCCCTTAGTTGGGGGTTACCGAAAGGTGGGGTCGTTACACATGTGCTCCCTTCCTTCACAAGAACTGGGACATTGAGCTCTAGAGATGCTGACACCATGATACATGGGCAGGCTCCCTCTCTCTGAGTTCTCCATGCTGAACCTCTTCAACACTTTCTCAATATATGTGCTCTGACTTAGTCCAAGAAGCCTTCTAGATCTATCTCTATAGATCTTGATTCCTAAGATATAGGATGCTTCGTCTAAGTCTTTCATAGAGAATGTACTTCCCAGCCAAGTTTTTACTATCTATAAAGAAGGAATGTCATTCCTCATCAATAGTATGTCATCTACATATAATATGAGGAATACGACTATGCTCCCACTAACCTTCTTATACGCTCAAGGTTCATCTTCATTTTGACTAAAGCCGAACTCTTTGACTGTATCGTCAAAATGAAGATTCTAGATCTGAGATGCTTACTTCAATCCATAGATTGACCTTTGTAGCTTACAAATTTTATTTGCATCCTTTGGATTTATAAAACCCTCCGGTTGTGTCATGTACACATCCTCGAGAAGATTCCCGTTAAGGAATGTGGTTTTAACATCCATCTACCAAATCTCATAGTCGTGATAAGATGCAATGGAAAACATGATCCCGATGGACTTAACCATGGCATCTGGAGAAAAGGTTTCGTCATAGTCAACACCTTGAACTTGTCTGAAACCCTTTGAAATCAATATGTCCTTATATGTTTGTAATTTATGATCTATGTATGTCTTCTTCTTGAAGACCTACTTGTACCCTATGGGTTTTACCCCTTCAAGTGGATCCACCAAGGTCCATGCCTTGTTGGTGTACATGGATTCCATCTCAGATGTCATGGCCTCAAGCCATTTCTCAGACTCTGGTCTCTAAATTGCTTCTAGATAGGTTGCTGGGTCATCCCCTATGACCAAATCACCACCTTCTTGAGTCACAAGATAACCAAATCTTTCAGGATCAAGGCATGTCCTACTAGGTCTACAAGGTTCCTGTGTTACTTGAGAAATTTGAGATTCCACAATGACTTGTGATTCTCCTTGTGCCTCTTTTACATCTATTGGTTCAATGTTTTCTTGTTGGTCTCGAACCTCTTCAAATTCTACTTTCCTCCCATTGGTTCCTTTGGAAATAAATTCATTTTCAAAAAATGTGGAATCTCTGGAAACAAACACTTTGTTGTCAAATAGGGAATAAAGTAATATCCTTCGATTTTCTTAGTATATCCAACAAAATAACATTTGTCTGATTTGGGTCCAAGATTTTTGGAAAACTACACTAGTACATTTATGACCTCTAATGCCACTTTTCATGATGTCAGTTACATGAAAAAAATGACACTATACACAAATAAATCTTTGTACAAAATAAATCTTGCCTCCAAAATACTTATGGTGTCATTTTTCTTCCTGACAAAAACTGACATCATTTATCAATAAAAATCATAAAAAATTACACAATCGATGTCTTTTTTTGGCTTGAAACTAATGTCTTAGGGTTCACACCACGTCCCCTCAAGAAAATTGTTCCTCCCGAATTACACTCTAGTGACTGTTCTTCCAGAAGAAACCAACGACGTAGGACCTACCGATGCCGATTTTTTTTCAACAGGATAATGGCCTCTTGCATCAATTTTTCAGTTGAAACCAACATGTAAGTCACTTAGTTTGGTGTTGGTTTTTCATATGCTACCGACAACTATCACTATTACTCAAGATGATTTTTTTAGTTGGATAATGACCTCTTGCATCGATTTTTAGCTTCTACCGACGTCTATGTCACTAGGTTAGGTGTCGTTTCTTTTATTGAAACTGACGTGTATTTGCTAAGTTGTCAATTTTTTAAACAATCGACAACTATGTCCCACTTAATACCACCCACAAAATTTCTTTCCACCATTATTTATTTTATTGTTCATTATTGCTCCATTTTTCCCTAGCTCCTATGATTCCAACCTCCGCTCCTGCTCCTACTCCAACTGTTGCCACTGTCGCCTGCTGCCACCGCTACCAACTCCAGTCCCTGCCTCCCTCAACTGCCACACCACTACCGCTTGTTGCCACCGCTGCCTCCATGCTTCTCCACTGAGTTTGACCTAAGGATCCAAGGAAGAGCCAACTCACCACCACACGAAGCCACCACCTCCTCTCCTCTTCTATTGGATGCACCGCTAGTGGATGCAAGCATCAACTAGCAACTGCAAGTTTGCAACTACCACCACCACACAAAACCACCTTCACCGCCAGTCGGGTTTCTTCTACCAAGCCTGAAGGATCCACAACCAACTATCAAAAGGTACCCCCTCGCATCTGTTGATCACAATTGATAAATTAGTAAGTTGAATAAGATAAAGAGATAATCCATGGAGTATACACATCATTACATATTCCCTAATTACTGGATCTACTAATGTGGTGAATCAATACGTAGGTACATAAATTCATACCTACCATGTATTGGTTATCTAATTAGGTAGGATTCCTAAATGATAAACTAAAATCTAGGGTTTATATGGGAATCTTGTTTTACTGTGACTTTGTGATACATATGGGATGATGAATCCCGCCAATGTACTTCGTGATCATGCTTAGAGAATCTTAGTAAACACTAGTGACATATCACTCTATTAAGTTGCATAACTAGTATGAAATGATTGACCAATTATCTTATGTTATCTCTAATAGTGTGTACCTGCTTGATTGTTATTTATATGCAATGCTGCATGATTAATGTTTGGGTTATTAATAACCCGAATCTTATTAGAACCATGTTGGATAATGAGAACATGAATACTTGATGAGAGAAGATAACCTAAGATTGAAAATTACACATAATTGATATGAATTGTAAACCTTAATTTTGGACATATATATCTATTGGTCTAGAAATCCGTCCGAGATTTACTCGTTAGGAGTAAATCTTGGATAGTCCCCCATTTGGGGTTATTCTTGAACATTTAATATCACTCAGGATGTAAGTGTATAATGTATATTCAGTTTTCAAGATATTTCTCCAGCACTTCCCTATTTGTTCTCTAAGTACATATGTCGGTGGACATTTTTCCATCTACATCGATGTACTTAGAGAACTACGGGGGAATGCTATCAAAATTTTCTCGAAGACCGAATACACATTATACACTTACTAGTGAGATTAAGTGTTCAAGAATGGGATAGGTCATACACACATTCATTACTGAACCCAAAACCCTAATATGTAAATCATAAAACCCATCTATAAACCCTTATCGCTAAATCCTAAATGATAAACCCTAATTTGTAATCCCTAAACCCTAATCATGTAAACCCTAAACCATAATACTTATTTTATCTTTGATTGTAGAATAGATAGATCATGGATGTCCATTCCAAATCGCTACACCCCAGAGTTTATTACTGGTCTTGATCAGTTTGTAAGATTTGCAAAGGAACATAGGAAATGACCTGGAGATATGTTCTATTGTCCAAGCAGGTGTTGCAGTAACAACTAGAAAGTCGACACTATTGAAAAAAATCAAAAGTGATGTAATGTGAAACGGGATTTTACAAGGATATACATAGTGGTACTGGTAAGGAGAGTCCAACCATGACATCAGTAGATGTCGATACCAGTACTTACGTTGAAGAAGAAATTATCATTGATGATGTAGATGTGAACGAACTGATTCTGATAGACATAGTTGATGTGATGCTAGATAGTTGTGGAGTAGAACACATCGATCCACCTTCCTTATTTAGAAACATTATGCATGATACTAAGAGACCATTATACATAGGTTGTACTAAGTTTACAAAATTGAGTGCTGTGTTGAGATTGTATACTCTGAAGCCTAACAATAGATGGAGCGACAAAAGCTTCACGTCATTGTTGTCTTTATTGAAAGAAATTCTTCTTGAAGGCAATGAGCTTCAAATTTCAACATATGAATTAAAGAAAATATTATGCCCAATGGGAATGAAGGCTAATACGATACATGAATTCCTAAATGACTGTGTGTTATTTCAAAAAGACTATGTCGATTTAAAAGATTGTCCAAAATGTGGGGTGTCAAGGTATAGAATGACGACTCGAGGGAAGTCTAAAAGTGGCTCTCCTGCCAAGGTGATGTGGTATCTACATATAATACCACAATTTCAAAGTTTATTTGCCAATCCCATGGATGCGGAGAATTTAAGGTGTCATGTAGAGGTAAAGAAAAAATGATGGGATCCTACGACAATCGTCTGATTCCCATAGCGGAAGAAGATTGATTTATTGTACCCTGAATTTGGTAAAGAGGTTAGGAATCTAATACTTGGGCTTTGTACTGATGGGATGAATACATATGGCACATTGAGCAGCCAACAGAGCACTTGGCCTGTTCTGATTGTTATATACAATCATCCTCCCTAGTTGTCTATAGAAAATAAGTATGTTATGATGTTGTTGATGATGTTGGGCCCTAAACAACCTAGAAATGATATCAATGTTTATCTTGAACCTTTGATTGATGACTTAAAGAAACTCTAGGGAGAAGGTGTGATGACCTATGGTGCTTCATATAGAGAGACATTTCATTTGCATGTTATGTTGTTTTGCACTGTTAGTGACTTTCTAGGATATGGAAATTTGTCTTCATATAGTGTAAAAGGATCCAAAGTATGCCCTATATGTGAAGAGAATGATGATCCAGTATGACTAAAATATGGCGGAAAGGCGATATATTTTGGTCTTCGAAGGTTTCTTCCAAAAGTTCATCCTTACCAAAGGTTGCACAAAGCATTCAATGGATCAAATGAGGAACATATTGCCCCTAAAACTATATCAAGGGAGGTTGTCTATGAAAGAGTAAAAGACTTTATCAATGCATTCAGTAAGAGATCGTAATGTACCGCTCCCACACAGAGTGACAAATCTTTATACAAGAAGAGAACAATATTCTGTGATCTTCCTTATTAGAGTTCTATGACAGTTTGACATTGTATTGATGTAATGCTTGTTGAGAAAAATGTATATGATAGTGTCATTGGTACTTTTTTTTTATATATACCAGGTAAGACTAATGATAGTATCAAATCCAGAATGGACCTACATGATAAATGAGAATAAGGAAAGAAATTAACAAAAGAAGTTAGTAGTGATCGAAAAACATATTTACCTACTGCTTGTTACACATTATCTAGAAAGGAGAAGAAAACTTTGTGTGAGTGTTTGCTTAATATTAAGGAACCACATGGATACTCTTCTGATAGACTGGTATCAATGAAGGATATGAAGTTGATAGGTCTTAAATCTCATGATTGTCACACTCTAATGCAACAAATATTGTCCGCGACAAATCAATCTATACTATCAAAGCATGTAAGGTTTGCAATCACCAGACTTTGTTTCTTCTTCAAAGCTCTATGCAACAAAGTTATTGATCATGAGAATTTTGATAAGTTGCAAAGATAAGTGGTTGTTACCCTATGCTAGCTTGAGATATATTTTCCTCCTTCATTCTTTGATATCATGGTACATCTGGTTGTCCATCTGACTAGGGAAGTGAAAATGTTGGGACCAATTTTCTTGCATGGGATGTATCCTTTTGAACTGTACACGAGTGTTTTTAAAGGTGATGTTCAAAATCATCATCGTCCTGAAGGAATCATTATTGAGGGTTGTGTGGCCAGGGAAGTTATAGACTTTTACAGTGACTTTGTGAGTTGTAATGAAGCTCTTGTAAACGACAAGAATATTGAGGACTATTCTGACAGAGGGACTTTAGGAGAACGAGTAAAAGTAATCATTCGTGAGCTGTTGGAACAAGCACACTTGTATATTTTACACAACATTGATGAAGTGAGTAGTTATATCACCGAGCATACCAATTTGATCAAGAAAAAAATATCCTCGAGCCAATTCAATGTGGTTTGCTAGAGAGCATAACAAGGCATTTATTAGGTGGTTTGAAGATAAAGTCTTACGTCAACTATCTCAAACACCAAATAAAGTTGTTGAAAATATCAAATACCTCACCTTTAAACCAAAAATGAATGTTATGTCTTATGAAGGGTTTGACATAAAAGGATTTTCATATTACACAAAATGTCAAGATAATAAGAGTATCATCCAAAATAGTGCGGTCACCCTTCAAGCACCTTCATTGTATTTTTTTTAGTGTAAAAGATAAGAGTCCACATGAAGCTAAAATGTCATATTAGGGTGTCATTGAGACATTTGGGAGTTTGACTATATAGATTTTAGAGTTCTGGTCTTTAGATGTAATTGGGTTGAAAACACCAAAGGAGTTGTAGTGGATGAATTGAGTTTTACATCAGTGAAATTGGAAAAGATTGGCGAGAAGGGTGAACCATTCATAAAAACATCACAAGTGAAGCAAGTATTTTATATTAATGATCCTGCAAATGAAAAATGGTCAGTTGTTCTTCATGGTAAAAGGTAGTTCATTGTAGATCCTATAAATGAAGAAGAGTACTATGACAAGTATGATGACTCTAGTCCATTCTCAGTTGGCTTGTGAACACCAAATATTGAAGCTGACACTGACTTATATATGCGTGGAGATCACATTGATGGAATGGTAATCGATACAAGATCCAAATATTAGAGAAGCATTTTACATGTTTATCACTTATATTTCATGTTTGACTATTTTTGATATCTCATTGTTTCAGATGGCGTATGACCATGAGTTTGATGATTATGATGATGATTACGTCAGGATGAGCACCCTGACAATTGTGCATCGTGAGGATGAGCACCCTGGCACTATTGTAAGTTGTATTGTTTTATTACATAGATGTGCATTTTACAATGTCTATCTTGTTGTATTATTTTATCACATTTATAAGTTATATCTTTTTATGACTTATGTGTGCTTTTTGTCAATTTTAACATGAGAATGTGCATCCTGAGGATCTTGCCCAACACTATAAGCGTGCAACAATATGAGGCATCACCATGCTGAACAAGTTACTAGAGAAAAGCGGTGACAGACCAAAATTGGTCGTTGAGTTTAATAATCAAGAAAATCATATTGGGAAGAATCGCAGTTCTTTTGTGTCATATCTAGGGGTTCTGACTCGTAGCAGAACAAATGTAAATGCAGAATATTAGAATAAATCTTATCCAAGCAAGAAGGACTATATATGAAAGGAACTATGTGTGAGATATTATAATTTCCAATTCTATCTTTAAAGATATTTATAATTCTATTTTTAAGAATATTCCATTAAATATATAGTGTCTTTTGTAGAGCATATTTGAACTGGATGAGAAACTACATCATAAAAGGTGATGCAACGCTGTGGCAGGGTACTAAGGAATTACATGATAAATCTAATAAGAGAATATATACAAAATGTTGAGAATAAGAAGAAGCCAACTGTGGCATCCAACTCACAAAACAAGAATTTCTTAAGCAGAAACGAATTATTTGTAGCGGATTACTAAAAATTAAAACTTTTTGCAAAGAGATCCACACATAGGAAATCTTTTTCATCAAGAACCAAAGTATACCATTTACATCTTGGTTCATAAGTACATAACTTGTATCATCTCTTCTTGAGGATTACAACATCAGCTGCCCTATTAACATTATATACAAACAACATGAGAACCTAGAGGCATCAAGCCAAAATCTCAGATCGATTCATTAAAACATTAATTATAAACTCTGAGGACCTGAGAGTACAGAGACGACACATAAGACTACTATCTATATGACTTGACAGGCAGTATCTCCATCTGAGATATTACTACTGTCCTTGATACTGCTGTTGTTCTTTCTCTGCTATGGGGTTTCTGTCTCTTCGTCCGCTCCACCTAAAAACATTGGATCCCACGGGGGTGAGACAATTATAAATTGCCCCAACGGGAGATATAACTCTCCGCCAAAACATTGTTATAGCAGTTTATTATAATAAAACTGAACAGGAGTTCTTATATATTAACAGTAGTATTAATCATTGAAGGAACATAGTAAAGTAATCTCCTTTTCTAAGGGGAGCATTGCTTCTATCCATGGTAGAATCATAATTCATTAATCTACTTGCAATGAGAATAAAGAGATATGAATAACATCTATCAACTAGAGATGTATAAAAGAAATGTAACATCAGCCAATGAATTTCCGTATTCAATCCTTAAGCAAACATGCTATACGGATGATTACATTTTACAACCACACTTAAGCCCTGAGGAGATGAGGTATACCACTCATACTCCAACCAACCACTGTGAAGTCGAAATCGGTACCACATAACGTCAATGGAAGAGCCGGCTTCCAAGACCTCCCACATCTCGGTCAGTGCGAGACCACAAGCAGGACTAGGTCAACTGCTCAATATAGCTTTCCAGGGTATACTGGAAACTTTGCTATAGAGTTACAGTGGCGTGCTGCACTCTCTTCGCGATCGAGAGATTTCATGTTCACCTCCATCGATCCAACATTAATATCATCGGGAGATGTGTACTGCATCTATCCCAATCATCAGGAGATTTGTGATACATCCATCCCGACACATGAAGGATTGAGAGGTTTAATGTTTACCTTCCATCAATCTCTTCACCAGGACGTAAGGATATTTTTGCCCATTTACCCCCGCATATTCAGAATATGCGTTTCGGGTTTTGCCGTGGAGCACCCGTTTCACCATCACCATATTACTGATGATGATGGATCTATGGTCAGGGCTCTATATGATAGGATTTCACTTGATTAATTAAGTACATTAGCATATTCTTTTAGCATCAGTCAACTTCTCAAACATGAATTATTATGGCAAATGCTACAAAGAAACATGTACTATTTTCATCAATTACTTCTCATTATTTATCAGACATTGGGATCTCAGTCCCTCATTTCATTTCTTGAAGGTTCACATCTCTCAACAACATCATTATCATACTTATTAAATCTGGGTATTCATACCCTCAGTTCATCACTAGATGTTAGGTAACTATTACCTCTAGGTTCTCAGACTGAGGTATACATGATACTTGTTACACAAGCATCACACATGGCTCACAAGGCCCATTAAGTGTCTTGTCACCTTTCACTAGGCAACAACATACTCATATGACTCATAAAGTCCATGTATATTTTGTTACTTTTAATTTACTAAGCAACAACAACATTAAGGCACACAAGGCCAATCAACATTGTCATTATATAAAAGTCATAGCTCAAATCTGGCTATGATCATCATCTCATGATGTCTGCATGATTAATAGACATGATGACAGTCATAAAAGTCACTTATCACATCATGTGATACAATAGTCACACCACCATTCCTTTATCAGGATTAGGGTTTACAATCAAATAGGATTTTCCATTCCATTACCCAATTTAGGGTTAGGATCTCCCATTTCTCATTAATTAGGGTTTCATGTTTACATCATTAGTTCAACCCCAATATATTTCTCCACCCTTCTAGGAGAATTCAAAACTATCATAAGTATTTACTCATGATCTTTACTTTCATCATATATCATTTATGAATATCAATTCAAGGTATGAGTTCACCTTTCAACCTTACCATGGTATGTTTATATCATACCCATTATCTTGGCCTAACCCCTTTCTCATAGTGTTTAGCCAACACTTATCAAAGTGCATTGAATTCATTACATCTTCATTGTAATAATTTACATAACACACACTTCTTGTGTTTCTTATCCAAGTATGTTGGATTAAGATGCATCAAGGTATATCAACCCTGAAATGCTAAATGTGATATTTATCATATCTTGCTGTATCACTTTTCTCCTCATTTCCATCTTACTTAGGTTAATCAATAAACCTTATATTAAGGTATTTCCCTCTTAATACTTTTAACCACTCACCTATCACTTTCATTATATAGTGCATAGGTTACACATTAGATTTGTCCAACTATCTTTAATGACATGGACTTATCTTAATGGCTTAGCATTGTTGATATAGAATAAACTATTATCAACCACTTTATGTATTTCAACTCTTAGGATGTTATCCGCATCATTATTTAGTGTTGCATACATCATTCCTAAGAATTTCATGTTCTCATCTTTGTAAGGTATATAGGATTGTCACACATGCATGGAGTTAGATATATATAATGATCTAGGCATCATCTTGTCCCTTATATCCTTATTCATTAGAGTATCAACATTACCATTTAAATGGTTCATCAACTTTACCCTTCATGGATATAACATCCTCATCTTTCTTGATTATATTAACCACACCCTACTTTAGTGTATTGGCTATTATACCAGCACTAGGGTTTCACATATCATTACATGGCATCACCCTAGATTTGAGTCTCACATCACATCATTCATCAGGGTCCCACATAACATCATTCTAATCCAAGGTTTCACATGGCATTACCCTAGATTAGGATTTCCCATGGCATCACCCTCAACTAGGGTTTCACATGGCATTATCCTTAATTAGGGTTTCACATGAAATCATCCTCAATTAGGATTTCCACTTTAATTAACCACCATTAGGGTTTACTATTCATCCCAATCATGATTCCTATTCAAGTATCCATAATCAGGGTTTACTATTCATCCCAATTTAGGGTTTTACATTATATTACCCTAAATTAGGTTTACACATATCACCACCCTGGATTAAGATTACATCCTTACCCTAGATTAGGGCTTCACTCAAAATTTCCTTGAATTAGGGTTTGAGTTCATTAACCTTTTTAATTAGGGTTTTATGCTCATGATTAGGGTTTTATGATCTCTTTAATAAGGATCATACCCTTAATCACCACATGAATCATACTCATCTATGAATTCCATTCTATTATCCTCTCAACTTGATTAGGTTATATCAAACTTCAATCAAGTACATACAACTATGATTGACATAGTGTACTAAGTTATTGTTCTTATAAGCAATTAAGGTTTATCCTTTTTATAGTACTAATCATTTAGGTACTTTTAGGATTTCAACCTTTGTACCTTCATTGATTACCATCACTATCAATCATTGGATCATTGGAACAATCATCACCTTCAATTTCCAAATGATTGAATCACAATTGACCTTTATTCAGTTTTTGAGGTTTCATCACCAAACGGTTTCAAGACCGTTTGGACTCAAACGGTCTCAAGACCTTTTGGGCCAAATCAGTCTCAAAACCACAAGGGTTCATTAGGTACATTCATTAATTGGTTGAACATGATTTGCTACATTGAAACCTTCAATCGATTGAATTGTTGGAGTTCAACAATTATTGGCCCTTGGATCTTCAATCCTTCAATTACCACCTTTGACCATCCATGCGGTCTTGAGGTGCTTGACCTCATGCGGTCTTGAGGTGCTTGGATGACCTCCAAATGGTTTTGAAACCGTTTGCCCAACTTGTTCTTGAAATATGTGAAGATCAATTAGGGTTTGCATCATTGGATTGATCATCAAATTAGACAATGATTGCATTTCAATTTGGTATCTTTGGGTCTTCAATTACTCAACCATACTCAACGCCAGACCTCCAAACAGTTTTGAAACCATTTGTGTGATCTCCAAACGGTTTTGAAACCGTTTGGGTTAATCAACCCAAAGTTCCAAAACAAACAATTGCAAAATCAGCACTTAACCCGATTAGGGTTTGCTACTTGATGATTGTCTATGTATTGAATTAATCAATTGGATCCATTAGATCATAATCCAACATGCATTAGGGTTCTGACCTCAAATGGTCAACCCATCCATACGGTAAACTCCTCTAAACAGTTTGGGGTCCAAACCTCCAAACGGTTTGGAAACCGTTTGGTCTCCAAATGGTTTGGTGAAACCGTTTGGACCAAATTGTTGAAACCATTTGCAAGGGATATTTGGGGAGGTGTGTGCTTATGATGATGTCATCATCATCAAGCTCTAAACCCACGAAAATTTCTGTGATTTTTATGGTGATTGCATCAATCAACCAAACAAAATTTCGGAAATGAAGAAAGGATCATCAATTGATAAGGAATTGAATGCAATAACAATGATAAGGGTTCAAGTTATAAAACCCGCCTCTAATTGAGCTTCAAAGCTTGGAGCTTCACGTCAAAAATGGTGGATGAAGCTTTTGCAACTCCCCCTAGGCTCTTCCTCAAGCTTTTGGGTGAAAAGATTGGCTAGGGTTGAAGATGGAGTGAAGAAAAGAAGAAATCAATGATTTATTTTCGATTTCCACCATGAAATCATGGTTGAAAGTAATCAAGAAGCTTAACAACAGGTTGGGGATCGTCCTCCTGATCCTCCAAAGTTCCCTTGGTTGTTTTCCAAGCAAGGAGAAGAAGTGGAATCAGAAAAGCCTTTGATTTGGCTTGTAAAGGGTGTTTTTATAAGAAAATCAACGAGAGAGAAAATGCTTTATAAAAAATCATTTAATTCCAAAATTAGTGCCGCCTCTTCCCCCTCCATTCCTTGGATACGAGGCTATCTTCTTTTCCTCTTATTACTCTCAATTATCCATGATTTAAACAAAATCAAATTAAGCACCTTAAATCATTTTATAATAATATCCATAAGTGAGTGGATATTTCTTTTTCTTATAATAATGTGAGCGAGTTATCCACTTCCTTTGGATATTTTCGTGCCTTTGAAAGGCACAATCTCGTCCAACCTATTTTCAAATTCATCCCTCAACTTTTGGTTGAAGGGTTCTTTAATTAATATATTTCTTTTTGCATTAAATTAAATTAGGGTTTCAATTATGCATCAATCTTGATTATTTTAATATCAAGATTCTCTCTCCTCAAAATTAATTCAAATGAGGCGCCCCTCTCATTTTATTTGCTATAAATGATGCCAAGAAACATAAGGGACCTTATGGAAGTGATAATTTGCATATTGAACCCTAGGTTTTGGGTAAATTGCACTTTACTCCAAAACTAGATTTTAATGCACAAACATTGCTTTATCATCTCTTTCTTGGTACTCAGGCTTTCTCAAGCCATACCACTACACCATTTCCATTCTCATGATGCTTCAACACATGAGGAACATATTATCATGTAACATTTGCAAGTTAACCCCTCAACTTGGGTAATTTGTACTTTAGTCCAAAATAGGCAAACATTGCTTCAACATTATTCAAACATGACCAAAATTGAAACATAAGTTCTTCTTGAGCCTTAATTACTTTTCACAAGATATAATTAAGGGTATAATTAACTTGCTTAAGCAAAACTCCCAGGGTTAAGGCACAACCCAGGTCAGGGATGTTACAAATTATAAACCCCTAACAAGGATTTCATCCCCGAAATCCCAGATAAAAGGGAGACAGATATTATTCATGTATCATATCATCATGTCTTCACATAACATTTCATTGTTATGGAGACACCATAAAGCTTTGATCAACACCAAGTTATTCCACACAATTTATCATGGAATAATTCACACGGGACACATACTCCACTATCCTTTTTATTACTGATTGTGGAGTTGATTCTGTGTCAGGTAACACTTTCCTTATTGCTTGTACTAACTATCTCATTAGTTTTACATTTTATCATCATAAGGAGAAGTTACTCATCAATTAAAAATTTATCTTAAAGGTATCTTTAATTATTATGTTTATGTAAAGCATAAACCCCTAACATGTGATGTTCATACTATTTTACATGATTAATCTGATTTCATGGTTGACCATTCCAGGTAGTCAACATAAACCATATGATATTTCTTTAGATACCACGATTTCTTACCTTGGTATCTATAACATGTGTTGAAAAAACATCACATATTTATCTTCCTTTCAGCTTGGGACATCACTTGTTACATATATCTTCACCTTGGAACCAAAGTCCAAGATAAACTGATACTTATCTAAGTATTCATCATATGAACATTTTTATCTTATGCACATCAAGTGTCCTAAGACCCACTTGATTGCCATGTCCTCAAAAGGAAAGAAAACAAGGAATCATTTTCCTCTTATTATTTCATGTATTTTCAACTATTCATGAACATTTATTCTTCATCTCATCCTAGGTTCCTTGACCTTAGCATAGGAATTTATAAGGATGTTTACATAACATTATTCCTTTCTTTGTCATTATCTAACATGTTCATGAGCATCTTATGATCTTCATCACATTTCCTATTTCCACACTATGGGAAAAGATCTTTATTATACTTACAAACTTTATTGGACAGGGATCATCTCCCTTGTTCCCATTCTTATCTTATGAGGAGTATACTTTTTACTTCCTCATACACACATACTCATCTGAGATTATCTCAGATTTCTCTTTCTTGTGCTTAGGATATGACACATCTATTTCATTCCATATTTCTAATTTCATGATACTCATTAGATTGTCTCATAATGACTACTTGATCAGAGCAATCAAAATGATAACAATCTTAGAGTTTCCATACTCACTTTATCATCAGTAGTTGTATACCTGGCCAGGGTATATAAATACTGAGATTAAGTAGTATGCACTTTATATACTATCATATTCCTTCCTTTTCTTATTATCACAAGCATAGGATTTAACATTCTTGAATATTTATCCTGGCCTCTCCTCTATATCTCATCCTCTCTCATAGAGGTAAGACCAATATAAAACATTTATAATATTTACTATGCAAGATGTAAGTCCTCATAGGACTAATCAAGGAAAGCTCAATCAATTACTTTCTCAATTTAACTCAGGAAACCATAAAAAGACATATTAGAATGACATTATTTTGTCTAACCTATCATGATTCATGGATTGTTCATTGCCTCAAGCTGATTCTGCCTCTGAGGTTGATTCACCATAACATTTCTGGCTGAGCAATCTCTTTCCAGATGTCCTACCTGTCTACATTGGTAGCAAATTCTGGGTGCTAGATATGGTCTAGAGGGTTCTTTACCCTTTGTAGATGACCATTGCCTTAGTGCAGTAGGTCCTGGTTGTACCGATGGTACTAAAAACTTCTTCTTTTTGGAACTACATGCCTCTGTTCCTGGATTTGGATAGGCCTTTTCTCAATTCTTCCTTTATATTCTTTTTTTGGACAATTAGTTCTGATATGTCCAAGCTTCCCACACCTATGGCAGATCCTGGTTTCATATTGTATCCTATTCCTTTCATAATTATTCATTGCTCCAACATGCTGATGTTGAGCAAAAAATCTATCGGAGTTCAAAACTTCATCATTGGGGGCTGATAGTCTTGGTTGCATTGCTAATGCATGATCTACTGTATGCATCATAGCTGTCCTAAATTGCTCAAACAGAGCAGGGAAAGTTGGGCTCTCTATCATGGCTAGGTCAAACTGGGGATGTGCATGTGTATGTTCTTCTCTGCTCTGATCCCCTACATCCCTTCTTGGTGCAACATTGTTGCTTTCTGTAGCAAACTCCTCATGTGTCCCAGTCATCTTCAAGTTCTTCTTCTCCTATACGAGTAGAAGACACTATCAGATACACTTGAAGACACTATAAAAGACTCTACTACCTTAGTCCTATGCCTCTGTAGACTCAGCGAACCTAGAGCTCTAATACCACTTAACTTGTGGCATCCAACTCACAAAATAAGAATTTCTTAAGCGGAAGCGAATCATTTACAGCGGATTACTGAAAATCACTAAAAATTAAAACTTTTTGCAAAGAGATCCACACAAAGGAAATCTTTTTCATCAAGAACCAAAGTATAACATTTACATCTTGGTTCATAAGTACATAACTTGTATCATCTCTTCTCGAGGATTACAACATCAACTGCCCTATTAACATTATATACAGGCAACATGAGAACCTCGATGCATCAAGACAAAATCTCAGATCAATTCATTAAAACATTAACTATAAACTCTGAGGACCTGAGAGTACAGAGACGACACATAGGACTACTATCTATATGACTTGACAAGCAATATCTCCACCTGAGATATTACTACTATCCCTGATACTGTTGTTGTTCTTTCTCTGCTATGGGGTTTCTGTCTCTTCGTCCGCGTCCACCTAAAAACATTGGATCCCACGGGGGTGAGACAATTATAAATTGCCCCAACGGGAGACATAACTCTTCACCAAAACATTGTTATAGCAGTTTATTATAATAAAACTGAACAAGAGTTCTTATATATTAACAACAGTATTAATCATTGAAGGAACAAAGTAAAGTAATCTCCTTTCCTAAGGAGAGCATTGCTTCTATCCATGGTAGAATCATAATTCATCCATCTACTTGCAATGAGAATAAAGAGATATGAATAACATCTATCAGCTAGAGATGTATAAAAGAAATGTAACATCAGCCGATGAATTTCTGTATTCAATCCTTAAGCAAACATGCTATACGACTGATTACATTTTACAACCACACTTATTCCCTGAGGAGATGAGGTATAACGCTCATACTCCAACCAACCACTGTGAAGTCAAAATCGGTACCACATATGGTCAATGAAAGAGCCGACTTCCAAGACCTCCCACATCTCAGTCAGTGCGAGACCACAAGCAGGACTAGGTCAACTGCTCAATATAGCTTTCCAGGGTATACTGGCAACTTCACTATAGAGTTACAGTGGCGTGCTGCACTCTCTTCACGATCGAGATATTTCATGTTTACCTCCATCGATCCAACATTAATATCATCGAGAGATGTGTACAGCATCTATCCCAATTATCGGGAGATTTGTGATACATCCATCCCGACACATGAAGGATTGAGAGGTTTAATGTTTACCTTTCATCAATCTCTTCACTAGGACGTAAGGATATTTTTGCCCATTTACCCCCGCATATTCAGAATATGCATTTCAGGTTTTGCCGCAGAGCACCCGTTTCACCATCACCATATTACTAACGATGATGGATCAATGGTCAGGGCTCTATATGATAGGATTTCACTTGATTAATTAAGTACATTCACATATTCTTTTAGCATCAGTCAAGTTCTCAAACAGGAATTATTATGGCAAATGCTACAAAGAAACATGTACTATTTTCATCAATTACTTCTCAGTCTTTATAAGACATTGGGATCTCAGTCCCTCATTTCATTTCTTGAAAGTTCACATCTCTCAACAACATCATTATCATACTTATTAAATCTGGGTATTCATACCCTCAGTTCATCACTAGACACTGTTACCACTTGTTAGGTAACTATTACCTCTAGGTTCTCAGACTGAGGTATACATGATACTTGTTACACAAGCATCACACATGGCTCACAAGGCCCATTAAGTGTCTTGTCACCTTTCACTAGGCAATAACTTACTCATATGACTCATAAAGTCAATGTACATTTTGTTACTTTTAATTTACTAAGCAACAACAACATTAAGGCACACAAGGCCAATCAACATTGTCATTATATAAAAGTCATAGCTCAAATCTGGCTATGATCATCATCTCATGATGTCTGCATGATTAATAGACATGATGACAGTCATAAAAGTCACTTATCACATCATGTAATACAATAGTCACACCACCATTCCTTTATCATTATTAGGGTTTACCATCGAATAGGATTTTCCATTCCATTACCCAATTTAGGGTTAGGATCTCCCATTTCTCATTAGTTAGGGTTTCATGTTTACATCATTAGTTCAACCCCAATATATTGCTCCACCCTTCTTGGAGAATTCAAAACTATCATAAGTATTTACTCATGATCATTACTTTCATCATATATCATTTATGAATATCAATTCAAGGTATGAGTTCACCTCTCAACCTTACCATGGTATGTTTATATCATACCCATTATCTTGGCCTAACCCCTTTCTCATAGTGTTTAGCCAACACTTATCAAAGTGCATTGAATTCATTACATCTTCATTTGTAATAATTTACATAACACACACTTCTTGTGTTTCTTATCCAAGTATTTTGGATTAAGATGCATCAAGGTATATCAACCCTGCAATGTTAAATGTGATATTTATCATATCTTGTTGTATCACTTTTCTCCTCATTTCCATCTTATGTACTTAGGTTAATCAATAAACCTTGTATTAAGGTATTTACCTCTTAATACTTTTAACCACTCACCTATCACTTCATTATATAGTGCATAGGTTACACATTAGATTTGTCCAACTATCTTTAATGATATGGACTTATCTTAATGGCTTAGCATTGTTGATATAGAATAAACTATTATCAACCACTTTATGTATTTCAACTCTTAGGATGTTATCTGCATCATTATTTAGTGTTGCATACATCATTCCTAAGAATTTCATGTTCTCATCTTTGTAAGGTATATAGGATTGTCACACATGCATGGAGTTAGATATATATAATGATCTAGGCATCATCTTGTCCCTTATATCCTTATTCATTAGAGTATTAACATTACCATTCAAATAGTTCATCATCTTTACCCTTCATGGATATAACATCCTCATCTTACTTGATTATATTAACCACACCCTACTTTAGTGTATTGGCTATTATACCATCACTAGGGTTTCACATATCATTACACGGCATCACCCTGTATTTGAGTCTCACATCACATCATTCATCAGGGTCCCACATAACATCATTCTAACCCAGGGTTTCACATGGCATTACCCTAGATTAGGATTTCCCATGGCGTCACCCTCAACTAGGGTTTCACATTGCATTATCCTTAATTAGGGTTTCACATGAAATCAACCTCAATTAGGATTTCCACTTTAATTAACCACCATTAGTGTTTACTATTCATCCCAATTAGGATTCCTATTCAAGTATCCATAATCAGGGTTTACTATTCATACCAATTTAGGGTTTTACATTATATTACCCTAAATTAGGTTTACACATATCACCACCCTGGATTAAGATTACATCCTTACTCTAGATTAGGGCTTCACTCAAAATTGCCCTGAATTAGGGTTTGAGTTCATTAATCTTTTTAATTAGGGTTTTATGCTCATGATTAGGGTTTTATGATCTCTTTACTAAGGATCATACCTTAATCACCACATGAATCATACTCATGTATGAATTCCATTCTATTATCCTCTCAACTTGATTAGGTTATATAAACCTTCAATCAAGTACATACAACTATGATTGACATAGTGTACTAAGTTATTGTTCTTATAAGCAATTAAGGTTTATCCTTTTTATAGTACTAATCATTTAGGTACTTTTAGGATTTCAACCTTTGTACCTTCATTTATTACCATAACTATCAATCATTGGATCATTGGAACAATCATCACCTTCAATTTCCAAATGATTGAATCACAATTGACCTTTATTCAGTTTTTGAGGTTTCATCACCAAACAGTTTTGAAACCGTTTGGTCTCCAAACGGTTTTGAAACCATTTGACCCCAAACGTTTTCAAGACCATTTGGGCCAAATCAGTCTCAAAACCGCAAGGGTTATTAGGTACATTCATCAATTGGTTGAACCTGATTTGCTACATTGAAACCTTCAATCGATTGAATTGTTGGAGTTCAACAATTATTGGACCTTGGATCTTCAATCCTTAAATTACCACCTTTGACCATCCGTGCAGTCTTGAGGTGCTTGACCTCATGCAGTCTTGAGGTGCTTGGATGACCTCCAAATGGTTTTGAAACCATTTGCCCAACTTGTTCTTGAAATATGTGAAGATCAATTAGGGTTTGCATCATTGGATTGATCATCAAATTAGATATTGATTGCATTTCAATTTTATATCTTTGGGTCTTCAATTACTAAACCATACTCAACCCCAGACCTCCAAACGGTCTTGGTTGACCTCCAAATGGTTTTGAAACCGTTTGGGTGATCTCCGAACGGTTTTGAAACCGTTTGGGTTAATCAACCCAAAGTTCCAAAACAAAGAATTGCAAAATCAGCACTTAACCCGATTAGGGTTTGCTACTTGATGATTGTCTATGTATTGAATTAATCAATTGGATCCATTAGATCATTATCCAACATGTATTAGGGTTCTGACCTCAAATGGTCAACCCATCCATATGGTCAACTCCTCTAAACGGGTTGGGGTCCAAACCTCCAAACGGTTTGGTGAAACCATTTGGACCAAATTGTTGAAACCGTTTGTGAGGGATATTTGGGGAGGTGTGTTCTTATGATGATGTCATCATCATCAAGATCTAAACCCATGAAACTTTCTGTGATTTTTATGGTGATTGCATCAATCAACCAAACAAAATTTCGGAAATGAAGAAAGGATCATCAATTGATAAGGAATTGAATGCAATAACAATAATAAGGGTTCAAGTTATAAAACCCACCTCCAATTGAGCTTCAAAGCTTGGATCTTCACGTCAACAATGGTGGATGAAGATTTTGCAACTCCCCTTAGGCTCGTCCTCAAGCTTTTGGGTGAAAAGATTGGCTAGGGTTGAAGATGGAGTGAAGAAAAGAAGAAATCAATGATTTATTTTCGATTTCCACCATGCAATCATGGTTGAAAGTAACCAAGAAGCTTACCAACAGGTTGGGGGTCGTCCTCCTGATCCCCCATAGCTCCCTTGGTCGTTTTCCAAGCAAGGAGAAGAAGTGGAATCGGAAAAGCCTTTGATTTGTCTTGTAAAGGGTGTTTTTATAAGAAAATCAATGAGAGAGAAAATGCTTTATAAAAAAATATTTAATTCCAAAATTAGTGCCGCCTCTTCCCCCTAAATTCCTTGGATACGAGGCTATCTTCTTTGCCTCTTATTCCTCTCAATTATTCATGATTTAAAGAAAAACAAATTAAACACCTTAAATCATTTTATAATAATATCCATAAGTGAGTGGATATTTCTTTTTCTTATAATAATGTGAGTGAGTTATCCACTTCCTTTGGATATTTTCGTGCCTTTGCAAGGCAAAAGCTCGTCCAACCTCTTTGAAAATTCATCCCTCAACTTTTGGTTGAAGGGTTATTTAATTAATATATTTCTTTTTGCATTAAATTAAATTAGGGTTTCAATTATGCATAAATCTTGATTCTTTTCATATCAAGATTCTCTCTCCTCCAAATTTATTCAAATGAGGCGCCACACTCATGTTCTTTGCTCTACATGATGCCAAGAAACATAAGGGACCTTATTGAAGTGATAATTTGCATATTGAACCCTAGGTTTTGGGTAAATTGCACTTTACTCCAAAACTAGATTTTAATGCACAAACATTGCTTTATCAGCTCTTTCTTGGTACTCAGGCTTTCTGAAGCCATACCATTGCATCATTTCCATTCTTATGATGATTCAACACATGAGGAACATATTATCATGTAACATTTGCAAGTTAACCCCTCAACTTGGGTAATTTGCACTTTAGTCCAAAATAGGCAAACATTGCTTCAACATTATTCAAATAGGACCAAAATTGAAACATAAGTTCCTCTTGAGCCTTAATTACTTTTCACAAGATAAAATTAAGGGTCTAATTAACTTGCTTAAGCAAAACTCCCAAGGTTAAGGCATAACCCAGGTCAGGGATGTTACACCAACCACTAAGCAATGGAACTATCTTGACCCGAAAGTGTGGGGGGTATTTGTTGCTTAGAGACAAACTGACAAATTGAAGGTATTAAACCTTGATCCTCATAATGAATTCATTGTATCACATATTTAACATATGGTTTGAACTAGAAAGGCTATAATCAATGCTCAAAGAAAAAGACATGCAAAGAATGTGCACAACCACACAATGGGTTTAGGTGGCTATGCAAATATTTTTCCAAAAGCTACTGCAGGTGTCTTCTTCCCAACAACCTACTATTGGGATTACTGATTCTTCTACTACTATTGAACATCTACTTCACCATCATCTATGGATAGCTAGGAGGCAAACTGAAATCTAGAGATATACCCAATATCACAAATGTTGAGGCGGCTACAAAATGGTAAAATTCAACTCTTAGAGCAATTAGTATCAAGGATTGTTATGTTTTACTTACCAGTGACTAATGATTATGATTAGAGAGATCTCTACAAGAAAAGGAAACAAGACAACTTCACCATTGAGGGCATAAGGGATGAATTTACATGTTCTCTAAGTAACATAGAGCATCATGGGATGTTAGGGATGTTAGCGCTGGCATCGATATAAGAGCCCTCTTTGGGCCATCAGAGCATAAGCACAAAGAGGGACTCTAAAAAAGGGTACAAGAGCTGATTACAAAGGGTATAGAGGAAGCAATGAGAAAGTATCAGTCTTCTCCGACAGTACCTGTGGTGCCTCACTCTTCATACAAGGTGGAACCTCCTATTACAGAGGCAGTTAGGAGTAATCCCATTGACCCACCACCTAGTACGCCCACTGTAAGTATTTTTATGACATAGTAGTCTTTCAAAATGATTTATATAATATGTTTGAGTTTAGGTATATATATAACAATTTATGAAAATTTGTAGGGGTTGAGGCCATGCAGTTTTAAATTACAAGAATGTGTCATAGCACCGGGAAAGGCTTACCCATGCCTTGAAGGTGACATGATTTATGGCGCACTGCTGCCCACCAATGCGGTTTGCGTGACGTTGAGGCTTGTCTACATTACTTAGAAGCAGACTGAACTACCATATGACCACCCTGAGTACGAGACGATAGGTGAAGTAGAAGGTCGCGTGGTCTCGTGGCCCGAAAGAGGGAGTTGTCTATATTGATGTATGCTAAGTTTACATTGGATTGCATCTTTATATACATGACACCATTGATATGAGATTATATATATGCAGGACAATACACCCAAGAAACCCCTTACAACTTGTCCTCCACCTCCACCTCCTCCTCAACTAACTGGCTGGATTACAAAGGACCTATTCAACTCGCTAGGTCTTCGATGCAGGGATATGACAGTATGGATAGGCGAACATGAAGAAGGGTCGTCTATGATGGTCCATATTAATGAGGACATTTTAGGTCAACCTCATAATACTAGTATATTTTTGCAAGATGTTTTGGAGATTTTACTTATGCTTAGTTGAATACATATGTGAGAACTTTAGATATGGTGAGATATTATATAGACAAATACCTCATTATATATATTGTGATATGTTTTCTTATATGTTAATGCATACATGATATATGCTTTGCAACCACTTACAGAGGGTTTGTATAGAGTTTACACTGTCCCACGTGGCATTTCTAGTTCCATCATTAATTAGCTGTGTAATTAAAGGCCCTGAATCTGTCTTCCAAATACCGCTCTACCATATTAAAATATTTTGATAAAAATAAAAAGAGCGTGATGTTAGCTCCATACAATGTTGCATATGTTTACCTACTTTGCTTATAATTTTAACTTAAGAATTATATTTCAATGTTGATTTTGATTTTGATTTTGTTTGCCTTCTTTTCACTAAGGAATAAATATTGAGTGTTATTGGTTATTGTCCCTGCGATGCTAACTTTATATTATCTAGATCCTAAGGGTGATGAGGTAGACAACGGGGGGCACGAATTGAAAAAGACATTATTCATGTGAGTAAGTTTTTATATTTATATTTGTTAGCATATATTATTACATTACTATTTATGAATGCAATTTAATATGTTACATTAATGTATAGGGATTTAAAAGACTTCAAAAAGGCAAGAGGAAAGGTGGACAACAAAAGGAAAGCGATAGTTTGGAACAATTTTTAGGTAGTTTTTTAAAACAAATGTAGTTTTGCCAACTATGCTTACTTTTACTTATTAACGGTTTGTATATTGAAATTTATAGTGTCCTAGACAAGACAAAGATTGGGCATGCATATACTACATGATGTATATGGACATGATTTTTAGATCTGGGGCACTAGACATCAATTGTATAGAAAATAAAATCTATATATATAGTCTTGATCATCATAAGTATATAGTTCATTAGATAATACAAAAATATCAATCTTTTAAATTATATATACCATTATCTTTGTAGGTGTTTAATACGAACTTCTATACAATGGAGAAGCTAGATGAGATACAAAAGCACCATACGATTGAACAACTAGATGAGATACAAGAACAATGGGCAGATGCCTACATTAATGATGTAAACTTTGAATTTGATTGGGATTAAAGAATGACTTTTCTAAACTTTAATGTCATTATTTCTATATACATGTGGTGCTTATGACTTCTTACAATTTTAAATTTGATGTGAGTAAATTATTGGGGCATATATATGAGTATATAATGTGTGTGAATGTGAAAATAAATGACTACAACAAGACTTGTGTTTCTTATGTCATGAGAACGGAGTTGGTACATATGTGCATGAAGTATGATGTGTGTGAATGAATATTAAAAAAAATATGTTTGAACATGTGATGAGAATGGAATTGGAGAATGGATATTGGATGTGGATGGATTGTGTAATGACCCCGCCTCCCGGTAACCGCCAATTAAGGGAGACCCAAAGGTCAGAGCCGTTATTCAATTAACAGGATCAAAGGTTCGACAAATAATCAATAGTAATTATGAAATTCTACTAACTAAACTGAAATTTGGTAGAAAATTTAAAACTTTGCTTACCTTTTAAAACTTTGGAAATCTATCTATCTACAGCTTGAATTATTCTATCTAATCCTCCTTGCACTTTATCTCTTAGTTTCACGATGTGTCGCTTTACTGTTTGTGCTTTTCAGGGTTACACCTAAAACACCGACAAACAAAACGTCGGTCAGCATATCGAAATATGCCGGTATATGGAGGCAACCAAAATTTTACAAATATGAATAACAATCTAATTATCACAATCAGGTTAATTTAACAAGCCAATTTACGCTTTTCAGTATGACATTCTCCACCGCTTTTCCCTAACCCTGGCATACCCCCTTTTAGGTTTTTCTTTTTCCATTGACTTAAGGCCACCTTCTCAATCCCGAGCTTAGTGCCTGGAGTCACCCTTCATGGTGCCCCTTAGCCATGCAATATCATAGGCCACCTTCTCAATCCCGAGCTTGGTGCCTGGGGTCGCCACTCATTGTGCCCATAGGTCTTCCCTCCTGGGCTTGACCTTTTGCATCATCCATCAGGGTGGCATGTAGGTGTGAGAATACACACTTATTTATAATTGTGATAACCATAGAGACTTTATAATTTGCAATTATGAACATCCAAACTGTTAAATTGCACTCAATGCGATGAATCATTCGGGAAACTCTTCGGGAAACTAATGCGATTAACTATAATTAACCACACACCTGATTTGGAAGTCTCAAGGATTGTAAGTAGAATATCCAATTAATCAAACAGCCAACCAAGCCAGGCAACTAATCACCCCAATCAAACAGGCACAACAAGAAACCTGGAAAACATGTGCAATCTAATTACTCATACGTTCATCATGCACTTACTTTATTGAATTAGAATTCCATCCTCGGGTGTACCTAAGTTGAATTAGGGTTATCCTTAATGTTCTTTATATTCGTTTCTTAACTATTACCTTTTAGGTCAACTAAACCCTAAAACACAGTTTCCATGTTCCAAAACCCTAATTACTTAATCATTCATATCTAAGCCTCTTTATTACCAATCTGGCTTATTATTAGTTCTAACTTCATCTTATACATAAGATTTCAAAACATAGCTCATAAACACCTAGATTAGGGTTTCTAGGTTTTCAAATATATCTTCACTCACATGAGACTTAAAACTTACTTTTTACATATTAAAACTTTATCTCTTTAAGTTATCTATTCCAAATTTTAGATTAATATATCTCTGTTTAAGATATTCATATTCTCGAAATAAAAGTCATATTACTCCACATTAGGGATTTTAGGCCCATTAATGCTCATTAACATATCAAAACCCTAAATTAGGTTATTAAACACATGGATCTCCTTCATTAGACATAAAACGTCTTTTTATTACCAATAGGTTAATATTCTCAGGGATTATCCATATTAATCATCTCAATTCATTAATTATCCAATTAGGGTTAATCTTAGTCATAAACACATTAAGGATGGCAATTTTTAACCACTTTTCGAATTAAGATCAGATTCATACTCTACAATTACTTTTATTGGATTCTATGGATTTTTTCTGATAAAAAACAATGTATAACTTATCTTGATTTGAGCTACCGATAAATAATTAAGTTTTTCACAAAATACATACCTCTGGACCAATGGTAGCGCGTCACATGTCCTTTCCTTTTCTTTTCTTTGCAAAACTCTCCCTCTGGCTCGCAGATATCCTACGTGATCCGCTTACGCGAGAGCCCAGATCTAGCTCCCCCACTTCATCTTCCTCACGTGGACGGGGATCCCACCCCTGTTTCCTCTGTTAAATAGGGGACTCACCACGCAACCCTGTCTTCTCCTCCCCTGAAGGTTCACAAAGAACCAAATGCCGGCTAGGAGTCTAGTCCTTTGCTTCTAGCCCAGGATGACCCACTATTGTGCCCTCGATACATCGTGCCGGTCTCACGAGGCGAGGCCCCTGTTTCCACGCAGAAATAGGGCACCACCACGGAGGGCTACTCGGAAAGCTTTTTCCATCGACCTGGTCCCTCAGACCACATCCAACCACTCCGTCCAACCATTTCATCTGCCATAGCTCCACTCCAAGACCATCTTCCCACCCCATCCCATCGATAGGGTTGGCTGTGGCCTACCATCGCCAAGGCATGGAGAGACAGAGGGCTATCGCCTGCCTACAGCAATGAACGAGAAGAGGATAGGGAAACATGGACTCCAGGAGTAAGGTCGGACTTTCTTGATGGAGAGTCAGAGGGTCTTTTATAGACCACATCTGGCGAAGGGAGTAGAGACCTACTCCCAATGGAGTTCTGTCTCTACGGTAGAATTGAGCAAAACCCAATAGTATAGGGAACCGATAGATTCAAGGGGTATTCTGGATCATATTGGTCTCCCGAAATAAATGGAAGAAATCCCAACCTCACACATGTATTGTGCATTGAGGAAATCGATCGAGAAATCTTCCTATACTATTCCTCAATCTTGGTCTTAAACAGAGTGCAACCACAATTGGATCTAGATCCAACGGCTATCGAGCCTTGTATTAGAACACCAATCAAAATTGAATTGTGACATATAATGCTATCCTTTACACTTTAGGAAATTTGCAAAATTCATATCTCCCAAACCGTTTATCCTTTTAATGTCAAATTTTAGGGGAAAGTCTATAATGAATTAATACAAGTGTTTACCAAATGTGGGGCTCAAAATCGAAAGTATGAGATACGTTTCTTTATATGCAAGTTATCTCTTAATAAGGCATATTTTATGCATATTTTCTCTCTCTTAATCTTTTATTTTCTTTGATTTTAATTCCTTTTTCCATTAGAAACTATGTGGATACAAAATCTCATCCAAGATGGATTCATTATCCATATTTCCACATTTTTCTTGTAATATTATCATTATCTCACATTTCTTCTAAATAAAGTAATATGTAATTAATCCTCTCTCTTATAATCCTTTCTCTAAACGCTCAAGTCGCAGGAATTTTTTGTGGAAAGCTGCTTAAGACAGCATCAAGGAAGAAGAATCAATGTAGAAGTGTTCTACTCTCTTTCCGATATGGGTTGCAGTGATGTTAACTTGATCTTTGTTTTCTCTTGTTGTATTTTTGCCTCAAATTGTAGATGCCGTATGGCTTATAAGTAATGAATTGATCCATTTTCCCTCAAAAAAAAATTAATCCTTTCTCTTTTCTTGTTGCATAATCTTTGCAATTTGGACTCCTTGGAACCCAAGGAACCCAAAAAGGCACGAAATCCCCTTTGGGGAATATTCCTTTTCCTTCTAGAGGTTTCTATGTATTTCTCATCAATATATATTATTTAATACCCATTATCTTTTATCTTTTTCCATTATTTGGACTTTTCTTCTTTTATTCTCATTATTGGATTAATATAATAATAGGAACCACGAAATTCCTATCAAAAGGATATTTGCAAATAAATCCATCCTTTGAAGCAAGCATCCAACCTTTTCAATTAAGTCCATATTCACAAAATCATTACATTTCAATTATGGAAACACATGCAAAATTGAGGTTGTAACATCCTTCCCCTCTTATAGGAATTTTGCCCTCAAAATTCCATCAAACAAATAAACAAACAAACAGGATAAGACTTTCACATGTCCATCATGACTCTTTTGTGACTTCACCCTCTCCATGGTGCTTCCCAAGAACCTTCATCATCTTGTATTCTTCCATCTAAGTTCTTTCTTACCTTGGTATATCGTACCCTCATGGGTGACTTAGGACATTTCAGCCTCTCAAAAGCTGAATAGGTTCAAGGCTCAGCACATGGCTTGGGTACCTTACATAGTGCTCTAGATCAGACTCATGTAACACATTATACATCATGTTATCCTGAGGGGTAAGGCTAAACACAACCATCTCCACCAATCCATCTCAAATGGACCCATATATCGGGGACTCAGCTTTATCAGTTGTATCTTAGAGGGGTCAGATTTTCACATCACATATTCTCCCACAGTGAACTGCATGTCAGTCTTCTTTGCATCAGCTCGTGACTCATGTCACCCATGGGCTCTCTCTTAGCCATTGTACGATCAAAGCGACTTCATCTGCACACATCGTGGTTCTTTTCTGACCTTCGCGAGGCCTCCTTCACCAACATCATCTTAATGAAGTGGTGGCCGACACAACCTTCTTAAAGAACTTCTTGCATCCCGATAAAGGTTATGGTGGTTAACATCACATCTTACAGAAGACAAGAACTGTCTCCTGATATCACCCTGAATGAACACACATACTCTCATCAAACCCTCTAGTCTGGATCATACTAACCATTAGTTAGGGGTGATAAACTGTACTAACATCGAGTTCTTCATGTACCTACTTCCTCCTCATGGAAGTGAATCTTTATATTATACTCAAGAACTTTTGAACTCGCATCATGGTGTAGTTGAACCATCTCTCTCTCTCTCTTATAAGTAGTTCAACCCGATCTATCCCCTGACAGTACTCTTTCTTTCTCATGTCCACATTGCATCTTGACCTTCCTTGGTCTATGGGAGACTTCAACATCCATAGTGATGAACTCCCTTTCCCTCTCGGGGACACTTTATCCTTTATATCAATACACTGGGTTACTGGTGTTCGTCCTTCACCTCCTTCTTGCATGGTCACATGCCACATGCAACTTCATCTTAAACATCCAAAGTACTATTGTCACTTACTATATACGTAGTACTACATTGTATGATGAACTTAAAATTATGATCTCCTATATGTCATAATTCCTCAAGGTTGATTCCTCAAAAACTCTAAACCACTCTAATCAGGGTTTCCTCACCTTCTTTTCCAAAGAAGTGCATCTGAGGTTCTACAACCATCCTTTCACTACATCAAGGACTAGGCGGGCTAACCAAACAACCAATAACTTGATCAACCGCCATTGATATATATGAGTGTTAGCCAAACTTATCTCTTTTCCCAACTTAAGGTTAGCCTAACAACCTCAACTTCTTCTAGCCTCTAGCTAAACTAGGCAGCTGTATCTCAACCAGAGCATTCATTACCACTTCCCATCCTTAGGTGTTAAGGTAATGTTGAAGACATACTTCTTCACTTATTATCTCAGCTCAAACTCTAAGTCTACCTTTATCAAAAATACTATGAGCTCATCCTCTTGGTTATCAAACTCAACCTTGTATCACTTGCAAATTCCACATAGCTCATGATAAAACATCCTCACAAGATGATTGCCTTAATACTCTTAGTGTTTGTAAACCATCTACCCATCGTTTACTCCACAAGGGTATGTTATCATCTCTATCCTCATACCTCATAGTAACATTCCAGCTCACATCATCTTTATCCTTGGTGTATGGCATGCGTACTGTCCTATCTCTCACTCCCATAACAAGAGGAAATAAGTATTTGGCGGCCGTCCAAACACAAAGTTCTTCATGTTCTAAGAGTAGAGATGGTACATCCCACCTTGCCAGTACACCTTCAAATCTAAGTTGAAATGTACAACTTATGTCTCTACATCAAAGTTACTTCCATGGAAAACTGATCTCGAACCCACTTGGGTCACCACACAATCCTTGGTCATCTCCTCTAGGTTTGTAGGGTGCCAGAACTTTTGGGGTCATCCCTCTTCCCTTATGCATCCAGAGAGTGCCCTTCTCATCTACCCTCTGGGTCACATGAGTTCATGAAGGTGATCAATCTCCTAACACATGGCCCTCAGACAATGATAGATGTTACCTCCCGACCCTATGGTCATGTGCCACTAGGGAATTAGGCAACTCCTACTTCCATCGGTCTTATCCATACCTGACCCTAGGATAGACTTAGGATTCTAACATAGTACATGTCCAACTTAGAACCTTACCCAAGCCTTCGTCATCTCTCTCTCCGCATTCATGGGCTGACTTTCATCCTTTCACAGGGGTCATGGAGACATGCCTACCTTGGTCAGGCCCCATATTGGTTACCTCCATGGTAACACATCCACATGCACATAGAGATGGTTATCTATGGGTCTACAGGTTCATTCTCTTACCATGTTCTCTTCACTTATCTTCTCAAGATCTTATGAGACCCCTTTTTGGTTACCTCTAAACCAACAAAACTGGTATACACCCTACAAAAGGGTCCCTCTCCCAAGATGGGAGGAAACTACACCTTAATAACAAAGGTCACAAACGTCCTTACGTTTAGGGTCTACATCTACATGAGCATGTTTAACCCTAGAAAGCTACTAAGGCACAAGAAGACCACCTACTAAACCATACTAGGTCATACTTGTTCTCGTTCCTCAACATGAGACCAACTTTGTTGTGAGGGGTTCATCAAACATACCTTTAACTTAAGGGGTTTCCTTTTCCTCTACACATGAGGAGTACTATGCTTGAAACTATAGAGACTCAAATCTCATCATGAGCATCAGGTACACTACTTCCCCTCTTAGGCCTAGGAACCCTAGGTTCACCTCTTTGATGTCCATATGCATGCTCAACCTTTTTAACCACACACCAAGCTTGTACAAGGTATGCCATGCACTTCTATTAACCTTTTACTCGAGCAACACCTCAGAGTTGAGTCATACTCAAGGACAACCATCTAGGTGTAAGGCTTCACAACTTGTTACTAAACCTCTCCAGATCTAAGGAACTCTTCTTCCTAACCCAAAAGGTAAACACCTATACTATCGGCTCATAGGTACCCGAAACCTCATCCTCTCTCTAGGGTTTGGTTCCTCTAATGGAAACCAAGATATCACCAGCCTTTAGGGATCATGCATGAGGTAACCATCCACTTAGGTCGCATCATTCTCAGCTCCCCACTGTTCCTCATATCTCGGAGTCTAGGCTTCCAACCTTCTTGCTTGGGGTCCTTCTCTCTCTCTCTCTCTAGAGCTAGCCCTTCAAACATCCCTACTACTAGAGGTTCTCTCTCCATGAAGGATCAAGCTCAAAAGCATACCCCTCATGGGTGAAGCCTATGTTCAACTTATGTTTGCTTAAGATCATCCATAGCCCTTTATGATCATTTTATAAGCCATCCATCATGCTTCCTTGACTCGGGTTTCAACCTACTGTCAGCACTATGACGTACTCTGGGTGCATGTTATCCCCTACTTGCATAAGCCCCTAGGGTTTCCATAGGTTCTTCACTAACCTCATCAATGAAGGAGCTATCCTTCACTCTAACATGCACGACCCTTCTCAGGGTTGGGTTGCCAAAGATGCTAGGTCCTCCAACATCTCATGGCTCATATGGCATCCCAAAGGCATGTCCATCCAAACACCCGGTCAACCATGACATCTAACTCATCATGTCATCTCACCACTTAGGGTTAGGGTTAGCATCATCCTCAAAGGATATGCCAGATCTCTGCTTATAATGGAGGTCTCTACCTCTAAGACTAACTCTCTCTACTCATTCTCCTGACAAGAAGGTCTAGCCTCAGGTCTCCCCTGAGAGCAATGACAACTCATGTCATACGACCTAAGCATGTATATATTATTTAATTTACGCTTAATCTACTAAGCATATGTCCATAAAATCTTATTTACATGCTTTTCATTAAGTTGGTGGAGGATTCCTTAAACCTTATCAACCTTACCCATACCTCGAGAGGGTGAGGAAAAGAGAGAAAACCCTAATCCTTAAGGTCCTTAACAACATTTGAGTTGAGAAGGGATGAACAAGATGAGAGAGTCCTAAAGGTATCTTATTTTGAGTCAGATCTTGAGACTTCGTCCAGGCAGTCACACTAATCTGGGAGTCCTCGTATTCCGACTAGTGGTGCGGAGGAAAATTTTGTCATCCCCCAGACGTGATCTTTTTCTAGACACCTCTATCTTTAGGAAATTCCTCCAATAACTCCCTTGAGTTCTACAGAGTTTGTAAAATTTAATAATTATTAAAGATAAAATGAGGAACCTATGCTCTGATACCAATTGTAATGACCCCGCCTCCCAGTAACCCCCAATTAAGGGAGACCCGAAGGTCAGAGCCGTTATTCAATTAATAGGATCAAAGGTTCGACAAATAATCAATAATAATTATGAAATTCTACTAACTAAACTAAAATCTGGTAGAAAATTTAAAACTTTGCTTACCTTTTAAAACTTTGGAAATCTATCTATCCACAACTTGAATTATTCTATCTAATCCTCCTTGCACTTTATCTCTTAGTTTCACGATGTGTCACTTTACTATTTGTGCTTTTCAGGGTTAGACCTAAAACACTGACAAACAAAACGTCAGCCAACATATCGAAATATGCCGGTATGTGGAGGCAACCAAAAATTTGCAAATATGGTTAACAATCTAATTATCACAATCAAGTTAATTTAACAAGCCAATTTACGCTTTTCAGTATGACATTCTCCACCACTTTTCCCCTAACCCTGGCATACCCCCTTTCGGGTTTCTCTTTTTCCATTAACTTAAGGCCACCTTCTCAATCTCGAGCTTGGTGCCTGGAGTCACCCTTCATGGTGCCCCTTCACTACTACAGAAAATGCTTTTTACAACGGGAAAAACACAACAGTTCTGTTGGTTGTGTTGTAGTTAGCATATCTTATACAACAAGTCTATTTGTGTGTTGTGAATTATATATTTTATACAACATAAGTTATATACAATGGGCCAAACTCGTTGTAGTATATGTGATACTACAACAGGTGCTAAATTGTTGTAATAGAATGTAATATCACAACATACTCAAACTCATTGTAAAAGACCATAATTACACAACATGCTCTAACCCGTTGTAATAGTCACGTATGCTAACTTGTTGTAATAGATCATCATTACACAACATACTCTAAACCGTTGTAAAAGATCATAATTACACAACATGCTCTAACCCGTTGTAATAGTCATGTATGTTAACCTATTGTAATAGACCATCATTACACAACATACTCTAACCCGTTGTAAAAGATCATAATTACACAACATGTTTTACCTGTTGTAATAGTCACATATGTTAACCCATTGTAATAGACCATCATTACACAACATACTATAACCCATTATAGTATACTATAATTATACAACAGGATTTCACCTATTGTAATAGTTACCCGTTGTAATAGACCACAATCACACAACAGGTTTGCACGTCATTTGTTGTATATGTACAACAAAGAATATATGTGTTGCATAAAATAAAATTGGTTTAGTGGTTTGAGATGTGCCTTACTTTCAAGTGGTCTCAAGTTCGAAACCTTGTGTCTAGATGTATTTTCCTTTTGTCTCAACATGTTATATACAACACCCCTATTACAACAGGTATTTTCAATGAACTACAACTTGTATTAACTGTTGTATAAAATACATATATTACAACATGCACAACACTTGTTGTATAAAGACCCCCCCATAAGACCACACGATCTAATACAAAAATTGACACCCGTTGTAAAATGGAAAAATGAACTGTTGTAAAAACCATTTTTTGTAGTAGTGCTTAGCCATGCAATATCATAGGCCACCTTCTCAATCCCGAGCTTGGTGCCTGGGGTCACCACTCATGGTGCCCATAGGTCTTCCCTCCTGGGCTTGACCTTTTGCATCATCCATTAGGGTGGCATGTAGGTGCGAGAATACACACTTATTTATAATTGTGATAACCATAGTGACTTTATAATTTGCAATTATGAACATCCAAACTGTTAAATTTCACTCAATGCGATGAATCATTCGGGAAACTCTTTAGGAAACTAATGCGATTAACCATAATTAACCACATACCTGATTTGGAAGTCTCAAGGTGTAACATCCTAGGATTTCAGGACTCAAATAACATGGTCTTAAAAGGAATGATTGGACTACCCATATCACCAAGGTGCACCTCCTTTTCCGGGAGCCCATCTCTAAAAAACTCCATAGTTAAGCGTGCTCAACTTGGAGTAGTACTAGGATGGGTGATCAGTCGGGAAGTTGATCCTGGCATGCACGTGAGTGGATAAAGCACGCAGTTAAGGCTAGTGGTGGTCTGTGGGGCCAGTCGTCATTCTTGAAACTCTACTAGAGTCTTGGGAAGTGGGCCCAGGTCGATACAAATGGTATCAGAGCCATAACCCCTCCCATAGGTGGGGCCCACATGGGCATGTGGCATGCCAGTCTTGAGCCGTACGGTCCATGTATGTAGGAAATGGCTATCCATGATGATGTAGCCACCCTTGCGCTGGTATTCCGTGATCGGGAGCTGGGTGTCCATGGGCCATGTTGGGTCTGCACTGAAATGGGGAAATATTATGAGGCCATATAGTTGAGCCTTGACGAGGACGTCAAGAGTCTAAGTGGGGGAGATTGTAACATCCCATGATTTCAGGCCTCAGATAACCCCTCCAGTAGGTGGGGCCCACATGGGCATGTGGCATGCCAGTCTTGAGCCGTACGGTCCAAGCATGTAGGAAATGGTTATCCATGGTGATGTAGCCCCACCCTTGCGCTGGTATTCCGTGATCGGGAGCTGGGTGTCCATGGGCCATTTTGGGTCTGCACTGAAATGGGGAAATATTATGAGGCCATATAGTTGAGCCTTGGCGAGGATGTCAAGAGTCTAAGTGGGGGAGATTGTAACATCCCAAGATTTCAGGCCTCAGATAACATGATCTTAAAAGGAATGATTGGACTACCCATATCACCAAGGTGCACCTCCTTTTCCGGGAGCCCATCTCTAAAGAACTCCATAGTTAAGCATGCTCAACTTGGTGTAGTATTAGGATGGGTGACCAGTCGGGAAGTTGATCATGACTTGTGCGTGAGTGGATAACCCTGGCTTACGCGTGAGTGGATAAAGCACACATTTAAGGCTAGTGGTGGTCTGTGTAGCCAGTCATCATTCTTAAAACTCTACTAGAGCCTTGGGTAGTGGACCCAGGTCGTTACACAAGGATTGTAAGTAGAATATCCAATTAATCAAACAGCCAACCAAGCCAGGCAACTAATCACCCCAATCAAACAGGCACAACAAGAAACCTGGAAAACATGTGCAATCTAATTACTCATACGTTCATCATACACTTACTTTATTGAATTAGAATTCCCTCCTCGGGTGTACCTAAGTTGAATTAGGGTTATCCTTAACGTTCTTTATATTCGTTTCATAACTATTACCTTTTAGGTCAACTAAACCCTAAAACACTGTTTCCATGTTCCAAAACCCTAATTACTTAATCATTCATATCTAAGCCTCTTTATTACCAATCTGGCTTATGATTAGTTCTAACTTCATCTTATACATAAGATTTCAAAACATAGATCATAAACACCTAGATTAGGGTTTCTAGATTTTCAAATATATCTTCACTCACATGAGACTTAAAACATAATTTTTATATATTAAAACTTTATCTCTTTAAGTTATCTATTACAAACTTCAGATTAATATATCTCTGTTTAAGATATTCATATTCTCGAAATAAAAGTCATATTACTCCACATTAGGGCTTTTAGGCCCATTAATGCTCATTAACATATCAAAACCCTAAATTAGGTTATTAAACACATGGATCTCCTTCATTAGACATAAAAACGTCTTTTTTATTACCAATAGGTTAATATTCTCAGGGATTATCCATATCAATCATCTCAATTCATTAATCATCCAATTAGGGTTAATCTTAGTCATAAACACACTAAGGATGGCAATTTTTAACCACTTTTCGAATTAAGATCAGATTCAGACTCTACAATTACTTTTATTGGATTCTATGGATTTTTCTGATAAAAAACCATGTATAACTTATCTTGATTTGAGCTACCGGTAAATAATTAAGTTTTTCACAAAATACATACCTCTGGACCAATGGTAGCGCACCACATGTCCTTTCCTTTTCTTTTCTTTGCAAAACTCTCCCTCTGGCTTGCAGATATCCTACGTGATCTGCTTACCTGAGAGCCCAGATCAGGCTCACCCACTTCGTCTTCCTGACGCGGACGGGGATCCCACCCCTATTTCCTCTGTTAAACAGGGGACTCACCACGCAACCCTGTCTTCTCCTCCCCTGATGGTTCACAAAGAACCAAACGTCGGCTAGGAGTCTAGTCCTTTGCTGCTAGCCCCAGATGACCCACTTTTGTGCCCTCGATACATCGTGCCGGTCTCACGAGGTGAGGCCCCTGTTTCCACGCAGAAATAGGGCACCGCCACAGAGGGCTACTTGGAAAGCTTTTTCCACCAGCCTGGTCCCTCAGACCACATCCAGCCACTCCGTCCGACCGTTTCATCTTCCATAGCTCCACTCCAAGACCATCTTCCCACCCCATCCCATCGATAGGGTTGGCTGTGGCCTACCATAACCAAGGCCTGGAGAGACAGAGGGCTATCGCCCACCTATAACAATGAATGAGAAGAGGATAGGGAAACAGGGACTCCAGGAGTAAGGTCAGACCCTCTTGATGGAGAGTCAGAGGGTCTTTTATAGACCACATCTGGCGAAGGGAGTAGAGACCTACTCCCAATGGAGTTATGTCTCTACGGTATAATTGGGCAAAACCCAATAGTATAGGGAACCGACAGATCTAAGGGGTATTCTAGATCATATTGGTCTCCCAAAATCAATGGAACAAATCCCAACCTCGCACATGTATTGTGCACTGAGGAAATTGATCGGGAAATCTTCCTATACTATTCCTCAATCTTGGTCTTAAATGGAGTGCATCCTCCATTGGATCTAGATCCAACAGCTATCGAGCCTTGTATTAGAACACAAATCAAAATTGAATTGTGACATATAATGCTATCCTTTACACTTTAGGAAATTTGCAAAATTCATATCTCCCAAACCGTTTATCCTTTCAATGTCAAATTTTAGGGGAAAGTCTATAATGACTTAATATAAGTGTGTACCAAATTTTGGGCTTAAAATCGAAAGTATGAGATAATTTTCTTTATATGCAAGTTATCTCTTAATAAGACATATTTTATGCATATTTTCTCTCTCTTAATCTTTTATTTTCTTTGCTTTTGATTTCTTTTTCCATTAGAAACTATGTGGACATGAAATCTCATCCAAGATGGATTCATTATCCATATTTCCACATTTTTCTTGTAATATTATAATTATCTCACATTTCTTCTAAATAAAGTAATATTTAATTAATCCTTTCTCTTTTCTTGTTGCATAATCTTTGCAATTTGGACTCCTTGGAACCCAAGGAACCCAAAAAGGCATGAAATCCCCTTTGGGGAATATTCTTTTGCCTTCTAGAGGTTTCTATGTATTTCTCATCAATATATATTGTTTAATACCCATTATCTTTTATCTTTTTTCATTAGTTGGACTTTTCTTCTTTTATTCTCATTATTGGATTAATATAATAATAGGAACCACAAAATTCCTATCAAAAGGATATTTTCAAATAAATCCATCCTTTGAAGCAAGCATCCAACCTTTTCAATTAAGTCCATATTCACAAAATCATTACATTTCAATTATGAAAACACATGCAAAATTGAGGTTGTAATAGATTGTGTTTGTTATTGTAGGTTTTGCAGGTTGTTTGTTGGTCTACTGTTAAACTAAACTCACAGATGTTGTTAACCGCCAGTTTAGAACTATAGTTCTAAACTACAGGCTCTGCATCCTGCTGACCGACCGAACAATAGGTCTACAAACCTACTATTTAGAAAAAATAAAAGTTAGTCATTTGTTCTGAAAAACCGATAGCTAAGGTCTTCAATGTCAGTTTAGGGTGCAAAACTGACAATTGTAGGACTAAACCAGAACGGTTGTGCTAGACAACACGACCATTCTGGTCAGCACTGTCTTAGTCGTCAGTTTTTGTGAAGCAATCGTCATTGAATATCTTGATCGCCGGTTTAAGTGGAGCGACCAGATGACTATGACACAAAATAGGTGCCAGTTCCTTTTGCAACACGACAACAAAGAGACATTTTCCATTTAAAATTGTGACTTGGTATGGACAAACAACATATGTGTCTTTTCTGAAACCGACAAGTATGAAACTTAATGTGTCAGTTTGTTTTATCATAACAGCCGAGGCAGAATATCTTGGTTGTCGGTTTTTGCATCCCCGTAGGACCAATGTTTTAAGCCTCTATCTCTAGTGTCGCCCACTTAAGTGTCCCTTTTTAACTGACGTTGTATGTGTGTTTTAATCTACACTAGAGGTAGTGGTCGGCTATATGGATTTTTTTTCCAGATCAATTTTGTGATGGGTCATATTCTGATCAAGATGTAAAGAGTCCAAATTTCTCTGAATAAGCCCTTCTCATGTCAATTTAAGCATCATTTTTCTTCTTTTATTTATTTATTTTTGACTCAACATTGGTATAGATGTGTTAGCCTGCGTCACAATTTCTATACCATCTACCTTCACTTTGTTCTTGATATTATCATTTCTCAAGCGATCTTTTTATCTTCTCACGCATCCATCTCAACATGCAGATTTCAACCACATTCATCCTGTTGGGATCTTGCTTCTTTGTTGTTCAACATTCACTTTGCATGTTTGGTCATATAGTTATTCAATAAAATTTAGTTTTTAATCTAAGAGGAATCTTCCAATTGCATAATATTCTAACTGTACTCCCTCATTTCAAACATCCTACTAGGATTCTAATTACAAATATCCCCATCTAAGAAAGGAGGGGAACACGGAGGATAGGTGGTTAAGGAAAATGTACAAACTAAATGATACAGATCGGGTTAGGTTGATCTAAAAAAACAAAATAGAGAATCGGGAAATATAATCACTCAATTTGAGTTCGTTTTACAGAGGTACCTAATGATAGTAGATTGGTACTTCAATTCGAAATAAAAAAATAAATATTGGATCTTTAATTTCAGCCCATCCAAGGCCTTTTAGTCACGGGAAGACAAAATTATAGTACTAGGTATTGCATTATCTGGTTTCTTTAGACCTCCGTAAAAATAAATAAGGGCTGTTAACGGAGCAGTTTTCTTATGAAGGAATTGGAAAGTCGAACGAACGCCGAATCTGGTTGCTTCCGCTCTACTACCTTTCTTCTTCTTCCTTTGTTTCCCCGTCATGCATTCGACTAACCAAAATGCACGACGTTCTCCTCCCTGGTCGTTTTACCATTAGCCCCGCCTCTACCTCACGACGTTCTCCTCCCTGGTCTTCGATCATAAACGCCGGCAAGGAGCGGAAGGATTCGAGCGCAATGATGCGCGAGATCATGGTCAGTACTATAATGTATCACCACAGCACATCCTTTGAAACGCGCGAAAACTGCCATCGATTTCCTCCTACCGTCAAAAGCCAGGGCGGCGATTCTCAGTGCAGCTGCACCGACCACCGATCGGTCCGATCCATTGACGACCGACCACCGACCACTCATATGTTAAATGAATTTCGGACTGGACGATGTTAAGAAAATTTAGGACATACTTGACCTGCAAAGCAGAAGTTTTTACATGTAGAGTTTGGACCGGCCCGAATACCATATTAAGATGCAAACATTTTTAACACACACACAATATATATATATATATATATATATATATATATATATATATAATATGAAAATGTATCAACATGCTTTTGGTAATGTGTAACCACCGCTATATGTGATCTATATGTATCATTGTAAAACTGATACACTTACTTCTTGTCATATAAACCCTCTAGATGGAAAAATGTTATCTAGATTATACATGCATAAAAATCAAAGTCACACTCCATCTACATGTTAGATATTATTAAAAACCGTCCAACTATTTATGGATATGGATAATTACCATTAATTAAAAAATGTAGTATTTTTCTTTCAATATGGGACTACTAATGTCACGATTGATATGATTTTTAAAGCACATACAAGGTAAGTAGTATATATCCAATCTCTAAGACTATATTATGTTGTAGATTATTAAAAATGCTTTGATTGAGTATGCTTTTTTTAGTCTTATCAATATGACTGAGTAGACATATTTTAGATCAAATATAATTTTAAAAGTTTCTAGTAAAAATTATATTATAGAAATATGTGTAGTATATATGACCATATATATATATATAATAATATGGATATCTGGGCTTTTGGGCTTAGGATTACTTAGTCCTCATCCAAATTATATAAAAATATGGATCAAAGTTTTAAGCTTGACTTGTCCAAGTAAATTATATTGACCGTCCTGGGTAGGATTATGTGGGTGAGGACATGGTTGGATTGCTCGGCCCAGTTCGGAGCTCATCCCTACCACCAACCAATGTCTATGCTATTTTCATCACTAATTAGGCATGTCTGGTTGGGTAGAGTGAAGATTTGGGGGAGTAGAGCGAAATCCCCGTTCAGGGGTACTTTGAAGGTGTAAGCTAGGCAACGAAAGAGGGGCCTGACACTTGACCCTGAGGAGCGACTTGCTGGTTCACCAAACTCTGATCCAGTGTTACACCTTCTCTAGGTCCGAAGGGATCCAGCCCCCCCCCCCCCCCCCCCCCCCCGCCCCGCCCCGCGACTCCTCCCAAAATTTCTTCCTCGGAGCCAAGCCAGGAATGCCCGTTAGTGGATACCTACCACTTTGAACCGGTTAGAGCGGAGAAAATCAAAACATGTTTTGATTGGGTATAAAACAAATGACTTCCTTCTGTCTAAGTCTGTATATAATTTAGGAAAACGAATTATGCCAGATCTGGACTTAATTTTATTTCACCCTTCCGATATAACGTAGTTGGACACTCTTCTTTTTGTTTCATCTGTAGGCAACATACCCACCACAAATTTTAACTTGAGGAGAACAAATTTTAACTTGACGGGACAGAGTGAGTACGATCTCTTATATGGAGTTACTCAATATTAAACAAAAACAAACGAAACATGATGAAATTGAAATACCTCCAACTATTTTTTTTAGTTTGAATTCATATTTTGCCTCCCACATTTTGAAATTGTTACTGTGGGTCGTCTTTACTTCCAATTAGACGAGCCGTTAGCAACTCCCGTGGGTGTGTTACCATTGGGAAGTATTTGTGTGGATGTATCGAAGTAAGAGTGCTAAAAATTGATTTTAGGCCGATTTTGACTCAGACAATATTTGGTTGTAAAATTGTCTAACATTAAATTAACTTCGAATGAGATTTTCTACAAAGTGATATATCTGGAACAAGACCCATTTTCATAATGTGTAACCCGTCAACAAATTTTATTTGTGAGATTATATATAATATATAATAATTTATACATGATCAAAGTTTCCAACCAAAATTTGGCCTGGATTAAAAAAGTTTATCACTCAGAACCGTCATAATTTTAATTCAAACATCAATGTCCGAACAACATGATTGAAAGTTCAAAATCAAGATTGATTATTTGGGATCTGATTAAATAAGATTCAAACATAATTTAACAACAAAGTATCCAATATTGTTACCTGGACACTTGTAAAATTGAGTTGGGCCTCAGGCAATCAGGAGGCTGCCACCCCCACACAGAATAATTTCACGTATACAAAATTAGTATATGCACCTAGAACATTATAGGCAATGGGGATAGAGGGATGGGGAGAAACTAGGATGTTTATCTTGAGAGCACTAATGGGAGAGATAAAAGTTGCAAGAAAATGGTTTCCCACAACTATGCATGCATGCCATGCTTGGGAATTGTCTATCTAGTTGATGATTACAATGGCCTTATTTGAATTATCTTCCCCATATTACAAATCTAAAATTAGAAATCCAATCAGTGTGAGATTTTGATATTTTGTCTAATTCTACTCGAACTAAATTCTAAAAATAAGATTGTAGAATCTTATTTCAAATCAATCATGTTAGTTGTTAATAACCTGATTAATTATTCTTTTTTGACGCAGAAGTCAATAGTTTACAAAATCTAATAATTTGGTAATTACAAGACCTAACATAATATTGAGACTAAATTTTTATATTTTTCTAAAATAATGCCAATATAATCAAATTAAATGAGTTTTGACAAACAAAACTGAAATGATGGAGTAGATTGTGCTATTTTCTCAAATCAAGAAAATAGCTATTTAAAGAAAAATTAATTTTAATGGGGATTATATAGTATTAAATTACATGATACCTAGAAAAATAATAATTGAATGGTGATTGATTGAATTTCTAATTTGGAAATGGGCCTCAAGTTATGAGAATTGAGTCAATCATACTTCTGAGGTCCAACTTCTAGCATGTTAGAGTTGTTATCCCAAGACCAATATAGGTTGCATAGAGAATCTCACCCCTCAAAACCAACCAATCAAATTATAAAAACACATTGAGTGAGGGAGTGATAATACCAATCATCATGGTGATGAATGCACATTCATCCCAATTTTAGTTGCATTTTCAGTCTAGTTTAGCAATTATATAACATAGTTTTCATCAAGAATATCTTTGTTTTAATATACTTAGGTTCTTACACTAATTTATAGGAATTTGATACTTTTCTTGACTCCCTTTGCAGGTTTTACAATTTGTCACTCGGCAACAAGTTTGCTAGAAGGCCTCGCCGCCCTTCAGTGGGCAGGAGTCGAGAGAAGGACACCTCTCGTGGGGTGTGGGGTAACGCCCCAGACCGAAACAGATTTTGAGCACTCCCAAAAGGCAGATCGATGGATAAATTTTGTGCTTGAGAGGAAAATTAACCCATCAGTCGACATGCCAATCGAACTTTAATTTTTGGCAAATATCAATTCATCGACAAACAACATCATCACCCATCGATCGACAATCTTGTCGTCACTCTCGTCGACGACCACAACTACTAGATACTGTCAAGGACGATAACCTGTCAACCTTCAAGACCGATGACCAGAATCCCGACAGACCCATCAACTGATAGCAAGTGATCGACATCGATGGAAAGTGGTCGATAGCCACAACCCTATAAATAGGCCCCCAACACAGCAGTTCAAATCACCTCAAATTCTGGAGATAGAAATACCAGAAGGCTTCCATCGAGATCAAAGAAAAGTCTAGGTCTATCAACCTAGCAAGTTCCATCAACCTCTCTCTATCGACAACTCCAAAGCCATCTACCTCTTTTTCTAAGGCGATTGATCTCTTTCAGAGTTGTTGTCCATCCACCTACTTCATCCGCAAGTTAGGGTTAATACCTATAGGAGAGAGAAGAAAGGAAGTTTGTCATCGCACATCATGTCAAGATACTTTTGTTACCATCATGACCGTGATGGTGTCCTCTTCCTCTACTAGTGATATTAATCTTACCATGTTGAGGGAATAGTTTTTTCACTGGGGTGTGGGGACTAGCCCGACTAACCATTTCTTGCAATTTCATTCATATTCCAACTCTTGTATGAACTCATTTAATTCATAGCTAATCATTTATTGCATGTCTTGTGGATTGACCACCCGATTTACGTGATTTATTATAATCTTTTATCGCGAGAACTTCAACGTTTAAGATTGGAATACTGATTAGTTTTGGTTGATGCCTTGATGAGAACTTCTGACGAGAAGTCTCTGGAGTAGTGGATATAGGATCTGTGAGTAACAAGACATCGAGCTTATAGGGATATCTACCCATGCATGTTTCTAATACCGAAAGGGGAAACTTTCATAACTCTAATTATATCTTCATACTTGTTTAGATTTGAATAATTTCACAGATTTGTGTTTCCATCCATTGATAACTAGAACCTTAATCTAGCTCTTTTCATTTTAAAACCTTACATTAATCAAACCAATATCAACTTTTGTAATGAATACTAGTTCTTGGAAAATTGCTTTGATAAGATAATTCTTAAAAATGTTATCCCTTGTGATTCAATCCTCAACTGTACTGTAGTCATATCTATCTTCTTGCGGAAGGAATTATTTCACTTTGGTTTTGGTAAACTCTAGGAATTCTATTCCTAGTGAATTTGTAGTGTGATAATTTCCAACAAGGTTACTATCTAAGACATATCAACTCAAAAAATGTTTCACTAAAGATAAGTTAGAATTGACCAACAAGGTTGAGATATCCTCATAAAGACATGTTTTCCGACACTCAAAACACTCACATTGAGACATGATAGATACTTAGCATAAAGAAATGAGAAAGTATAAATGAGATGACAAAAGGAGGAATAGTATCATGTGAGACATTATCCCTGTATCACATTCCCAAAGATGAAGGAATTGAGCTTCTCATGAGCCAACCTAGAAGCCACAAGTGGGGAAAATTTACCAAGAGAAATACTTTCATTTTGTAATATCGAAACCCAACCTTCCATCCTATGGTTGTGAGCATCAATGTCCACCTCTACAAAAGGATTTCATTAAAGATGTCAAATCACAATCCATACCGATGTTGAACCCCAAAGGCCTATGCTACACTACTTTTACCCAACCATGTAGGCAGTTGTCACTTGAAGGTATATTATGTTACACTACCTTAGTTAAAAAGTACAACACCCAAAGACATTGGAGGAACAAACTTGCCCTCTCCCCAAGATAGAGGGTCCCCTCATGGTACAAAATAGCATGATCACTCAAAGGGAAGAACCAACCTATAAGTAGTGGAATGGGACATGGGGTGCACTTAACCATGCTTGAGATCCTAATTCACCTAGAATATAGTATCATGAAGCTCATTAACACTCATCATCTCTCTTACTACATCATAGGCCATCATGGTTGTAGAATATAAAGTAAACCACACAATTTAATCTGGAATGGAATATTTGTTGAAAGGAGAATCATTGGAAGATATCCTATGATGATCATGCTATATTTTCACCAGTATCTCCTAGACCTTGTGAGACCCCTCAAGAAGATATTGAGAAATAATACAAGTATGTTCACACAATAGCAACAATAATGATGACAAAACTACCTCAGCACCACAACCAATAATTATGTGGGACACTACTCTAGACCCAAAAAAATCCATGACTGAAGGTTGAGCATGAATATCTCACAAGAAGACATAATTTAGATCCATAATAATGGAATGGCCCTAGTATCCTCCCAATTAATTTCACCTCATCTAAGAACTAGATCCATAATAATGGAATGGCCCTAGTATCCTCCCAATTAATTTCACCTCATCTAAGAACTAAAAGATCTCTCACAAGACTGTAGGCACCATGGTCAAACCCACCAAACAACATCAACCATGCATGCACATATACCTACACATGAATTGCGTCATCCCTAGAGAAAATCTAAGTAAAAAAGGCCAAGGCACATGACCAAAAGTGAAACATATCTAGAGATTGTGTGCCTCATTGTTATTCATCTCTGAATGACTCCGACATCATAGCCAGCTTGATTAACTTTTTATCCTTAAATAAATGCGAATAAATTTCATTTTCTTCATGCCCAAAAAATTATCTAGACTAGTAGCCCCATTCACCTTCTTCTGGATTATGGGAAACCTCTTGTGCATGTTAAGTCTAGTGATCTTTTTATTTCCTTGAGAGTAGGGGTTATCACCATGTCCTAGAACCAAAATGTATGGCTATGTGGATAGCAGAATCAATTCATTTACAACATGATTTTTCAAGCCATATGAACATATTGAAAATAACACAAGGTGAGTAACGTTGAAACTAGATATCTCTACCTCTCCCATCTTGTAAATATACTTTATGCACTTCTATACCAAGAAAGATTAAAGGGAGGGATCTTTATTTGGGTAAGAAAAGGAGAATAAAAGTAGAACTAGGTATCTCCCTCTAGGGTAATTCTTAGATTATTTTCTTCTCCCTTCTCTTTTTCATTATAATAAAAAGTTGGTAGCAAAAAATCCATTTAGTTATCTTCTCTATTCCCTATCTACTTTTCTCTCTAGTAGGGTTTGACCTACGAACAAGAGAAGCCAATACGGAACATGTAAAAGATTGAGGTTGATGTTTCTCCCAAATTTTAGTATAGCAAGCTAGGATTAGGGTCCAACATGGATAATCAACAAAAGGTGAGTGGAAATTCTTCTTAATCACAGTTGTCTACAAACAAAATATTAACGTGAAATCTGAAATATGTGCACATGCATTTATTGAGCTAGAATGAATGAAACAAAAAACTATGTATTAAACGATTGAAATTTCAAATATCGTGAATTGATACAGTATAATAATAATAGTTCATGAGAATTATTTGATGATTGAAGAAAGTAAAAAACATAGTGATTATGATATACCAAGTTTGCCTTGATTTCATAGTTATATATGTTATGTGTAAGTTTATGTGTTCATAAATTGTTTATTCCATTATAATAATGACTTCAAGCTTATTATCCAGGATCTATTTGGTGAATAATTAAACATTTACATGCGTGTTTATATACAAAAATTTAAGCATGGATCCTCATATTTTAGAGTTATTATAGATTGCAATTATGAAAGAAAATGAATTATAATGTGAAATTAATGGCGTTTAAGATATGAAGAGATTACAATAATTATTAATCAAATATAAATTATATGACCTCAACACCACAGAGTTCATCAAGGAGGTATGCATTGTCAAATACGAAACGTGCATAGAGAATGGCATAGTTCAACATGATATAATCAAACCATACATGTAGAGTGTGGGTGAATGAGCCCAATGAGAATGATCTTCTTCATACTATAAGGTATCCTATGTTAACTATAAATTCTAACGGAACAAAGTTTTATATAAATATGTTATTTAGTACACATTGAGCCATTTCTCATGGAACAACTAATATAGGTAGTTGGAACAATATGATTTGACTCACAACCTGAGTACCCAAATTATGAGAGGCTCTAGATATTTCCAACTAATATATACTATGAGTTTAGGTGAAACTCATTGTTGATGGTCATCTAATCTAATTTTCATAGAGCCCATGTCTTTATAAGATTTTTACAATGAGGTTACAACTTGTTGTGATGGTTTCACGTATTGTGAACACTACATGTGGGTTCTAGAGAATTATAACTAGAATATTTGATCAAGTACACTAACATACTAATGTTTGAGGCCTCAGATAAAATCATGTTAAGAGGAATGATTAGACAACCCATATAAACAATATGGGCTCATTTTTATGGATCCCATCACTAAGAACTAATTATTTAAGCATGCTTAGCTAGAGTAGTACTAGGATCATTGACCTTTGAAGAAGTTGATAAAGGGTTGTACATGAGTGAGGACAAAGTGCATAACCAATGCCACTGGTGGCTTGTGGGCACATTCGTCATTTATGAAACTCTACAAGAGCCTTGGGCGATGGGCCTGGATGCTACAAATGGTATCAAATCTAGTTCCCTTCATGTGGGAAGGGACAAAATGAACGTGTAATATTGCAATATTTAGCCACACGGTCCAAGCATGAGTGAAGGGATATATGTTGAGATCTATTGAAGCCACCCTTGCATTGAAAACCATGGATGGGAATTGGGCGTGCATGAATCATTCTAGCTATGTACCTGAAATGAGGAAAAAACTATGAGGCCATATAGATGAGCCTTTATGAGGACATTAAGAATATAAGTGGGGGATATTGTAAAATTCTAGGATTTGAAGTCTTAGATAAAATGATCTTAAATGGAATGAATGGACTACCCATATCACCAAGGTGAACCTCCTTTTCAAGGAGAAGATCACTAAGAGATTTTCAGTTAAGCATGCTCATCCCATCATCATACTTGGATGAATGACATGTCAGTAAGTTGATCATGGGCTATGCATGAGTAAGGAAAAAGTGCATGGCCCAAGATAGTAGTAGTTGGTGGGAACAATCATAATTCATGAAACTCTACTAAATCCTTAGGTATATGACCCATGTGTTTAGTAGTTCACTTCTAATTATTTTCCTTTTACATTTAACCATGTTTCTTATCATGATTGTAATAAGCTTGATTCCCTAGTTGTCTATAATGTACCACAATTGTAGATGGTATCATTGCAAAATCTCTTAGTTAATAAGAAACACATCTATATTTATTATTCTCATTAATTAAATCTCTCCACACAATGATTAAGAAGCTCATGATCTAGTAAACAACATTTTGAGGTCTATGTCAGTGTCACCAAGAAGATTTTTTTGCTATAACTTAAATCATCTCTCTATTGATTGAAAAAAACTATGTCAAGAGAGATATCTACAATAAGAAGACTATGTACAAGGGGAAAAAGTAAAAAATTAATCTACACTGCACATGGAATCTACCTCATATTTACATATACACCAAATAGAAAGAATGTCCCTATCTATGTTAGAGAAAATTCTGCTACATCTCTTAGACCAGAAATGATAGGCAATCAAAACATTAATGCATTTATATTTCCCCCTAAAACTCAGTAGGTCTTTAAAAGAACAATATTGGACATCAAAATACTACTCAAAATTACTTGACAGACTTCTGGAAAAAGCACAACCAAAGAACAAATGAGATGAAGTCTCTTCGTCTTCCTTACAAAGATTGGAATCTTGAAACAAGTTGAAAACCACGATGTTTCAGAAAGTCATCAATTGTAATCCTTCCTAGAAAACTCTTCCACAACAACATTGAGCATTTTCTAGGAATATACTAGGACTAGATCCATTTTCCCCAGAGTTTCTTATCCTCCTTGTCTCTATGTTCATGCCATAAATCTTTCAATTTAGGATCATTAATGCCATTGAAATTGAGGACATCCTCCCCATCTGAAGGATCACGAAGATCACTGAAGAACTTCCTAATGTCATCAGACCCTCTCAACTAAGGGAAGGTCCATTTCCTTTCAGAGATATAAGGACTCAGTCCACAGTTTAAACCCTTACTGAACCTGATAATTGACATGTCCTTTAGAGGGCTTAAATCCAACATGAAAATGAACACTGACTTGATGTCAAGAGGTTCATTATTATCTTCAAGAAAACCAAAATATTACTTAATATCATTAGAAATAACCAAAATGAATGGGTTCAACAAGATTATTATCAAGTTTGAGTGTGTGAAACAGATCGTGATGACCTATTGATTGATCAAACCACCAATATTAATGATCTAATGATGATATGATTTCCCTCTCACGAGGGCACCTTAAATAGTCTAAAGCAAGTCAGTTATGTCTAATGAGATAAACTCTATAATAAGGGCAACTCAACCTCATGTAAAAAACTAGGTGCAAACTTAATTACTCACACCATGACTAAATCTACTCTATTCTAGAAGGATATAGAAGGGACAATCAAATGAGAAATCTTAAAAAAACTAAGATGTCTTTACAAAATTATATCATAGCATACCATTATTATAAAAATTTTACATAAAGGTACTTTGTAAAATTTTTCCCAAATATATACATTATAGTAAGAGAAGGTTATACGAATTTCAAGAACTATTATTTCTAAGAAAGTCAGTGCAATACCAATTAGTATATTATCAAAAAAAAACTCATAAAGACTAAAGGAACTACAAAAACCCTTACCTATTCATATTGAACTCTATATGGTTGAGCTTTCTAATCATGGGGATAGTATTAAGGTTAATGTAATAGAATAATCTAGGTTTGTTAACCCAAGTACAATGACATGACTTATTGAATTGCATATAATTACAAAATTAGGGTAGAAGAATTGGAAGAACTATTCTCTCTAAATATTACAGTCACTTTGTCTCAATATTTGATATATGTACATTATAACTACAAAACTTTATATCTCTCACACACACTCTCTCTCTTACCCCCAAGATGTGCAAATAACAAGAGACAATTATTATATATCTACTCTGGTGCTTCTTTATATGCCTCAACAATGTTACATATGCTAATAAATCAAATCTTATATATGGTAATACCAAAAGAGATGAAGCTTCTATCTTGATGGTAAAGGAAACTAGTTCATGGTCACATCATTTCAAACTAGATTCCTTGTCTACTCAGCAAAAGCTTCAGAAGACTAACATCAAGGTAGTCAAAGGTAAACTCATCTATCTGAAAGAAATTACAGAGAGAAATCTGGCAAAATGGAGTCTAGAGGTAGTGGGATATAGTAGGTCAAAATTCTCACTGGCCGACATTAGTTAATCACCCACTCTTCTATGGAAGGTTAAAGGCTCTATTGATATTCGATATAGGGGGAAAGGTTTCTTTATTATATAGTTTTTGAATGAAGAGGATTTGTTGACTGAGGTTGAAGGAGGTCTATGGTTTTTTGCCAATAAACCCTTGATCTTGAACAAATGGGAGAGGGTGATCTAGTAGAGAAACTCAAACTCACAAAGATTCTTGTTCGGGTTAAAATCTTTGATCTACTATTGGATCTATGGTATGAGGAGATGTTTGATCAGATCGAGTCTGTCTAACCCCATCTATTAGATCTCTCACATTCCAGGATGATGATGAGCCTATTGTTTCTGAAGTTTCTAAAGTAGATTCTTCTAATTAGCTGGATTTTGAAGAGGAGGCTACAAGGATAGAGCAAGTCATTCCTGATGTTATTACCTCTACTCTTTCAGATTCAAATTCTAATAGGGATGGATATCAAACTTAGAAGAAATCAAAACCTCCCCCTAAGTGTTACACAAAAAGTGTTAACACAGAACCAAGGATCCTTCATTCATCTCCAAACAAATTCTACTTGCTAGAAAATTTTGAGGATGGAGAGCTAACTAACTCCTCAGAAGGTGTTCCATCCAAGACCTTTCCCCATAGATAGACAATTAAACATCATATCTTGGAATGTAAGAGGCTTACAGAAGAAAATATCTCACATTCAGGATGAGATGACGAGAACAAAAGCTGACATTTACATTATCCTAGAATCTAGGATTAAGCATGCTAGTGTTCATGGTGTTATGAAAACTTTGTGGAAAGATGTCTTGTACATCTCAAATTCAATAATTTTATTCATATACTCGTATTATTGTTCTTTGGTTTGATTCCTCCATTAACTTCAATAAATATTGTGCTAGTGAACAAGTCATTCATCGTAGCGTTGTGACCAACTCTCTTACCTTTGATATATCTGCAATAACCCTTCAAAGAATGCTCACATGTGCATCAAACTTGATCTTTCCAAGGTGTTTGATTCAGTGAATAGAGAATATATTCTTATGATCATGTCTTTGATGGGATTCCCTCATTGCTGGTTAAATTGGATAAATGGGCTTTTTGTAGTGGCTTCTTTTCAGATTTTAATAAACGAAAATCCTTCTCAGAATTTTGAACTTTTAATGGGGTTAGACAGAGCGACCCCTTATCTACCTACCTCTTTGTTATTGCAAAGAAAGGACTCTCTGCTATGCTATCCCATTTTGTTAGAAAGGGTGTTATCAGTCCTATGTATGTGAGCAAAGACATGATGGTGTCCCACTTGCTTTTTTTTTGATGATTTACTATTGTTCTTGAAAGTAAATTAACACAATGATCATGCTATTAAGGAGATCCTTGATAAGTTTGGAAGGTTATCAGGAGTTATCTTGAATTATGCTAAGATCCAAGTTTTCTTTAGTATTGGTACTAAAGGAGATGAGATTTCTAAAATCTTATCTATTCCTGAGGAGAAACTCCCAACTAGATACTTGGGCCTTCCTCTTTTTACTGGAAGACTTACAAAAGAGATGTGCAATCCAATTATAGATAAAGTGAAGAGTAAGTTGAACACCTGGAAGTGTAAACTCCTATCCATAGTAGGTGGAATTGAACTTACCTTTTCTACCTTGTCATCATATCATATTTTGTAGACAACAGTCTTTCCTCTTCCCAGTTCTGTGATCAAGAAGTTGGAGCTTCTTCTATAGAGTTTTAATTGGGGTGATGTGGAGGGGGAAAGGATTTTACATTTTATTGCTTGGAATAAGATCTGTAAATGTAAGGATGATGGTGGGTTAGGAATTAGACCTGTGAAGGAACAGATTGATGCAGAGCTACTGAATAACCTCTGGGATATTGCAAATAAGAAGAACACCCTTTGGGTGCGGTGGATTCACAAAAAATATATTGTAGATGGCTCAATATGGTCCATTGTGAGGAAAACTTCCAACTCTTATATGTGGAAAAACCTCCTTAAGCATAGATTCTCTATGAAAAAGGTTGTGAAGTTTAAGATAGGTAATGGCTCAAGCTTCTTGCTATGTAGTGACCCTTAGGCACCAAGGGTCAAACCCTTTTGGACCTCTTTGATAACTAGTTTTTATGGGGAACCTGGTGGTATTAGTATTTACTTATTATTATTCATATTTCTTTGACACTTTGGGTAGAAATCATATAATATACATTTTATAACAAACGTATAGAAAACTCTTGATACTTCTTCCCGTAAGTCAGTAGTATCCTTTATCTTTTTTAGGAATGGCAATCAAGATGACCCCTATTGCCACCAAAAATTGCACAAATCCTAGGATGCATGATGAGAAGTAAACCAAGGACAGTTTTTGGGGCTTGAACATGGTAGCTTCACTAGAGATCTTAACTGAATTGAAAGTCCATCCTTTTCCATTAACCAACTATTTTTTAGTGATACCACTTAATACGTTAATCATATTTTGTGGTGGGGAAACCTTTTAATAAATGTATCCAAGAGTTATTTCACATCTAAATTAGTTGGCGTAGACCATAATGTTATATTTTGGCTTAATTTTGTAGTCAAAATGGAAAAAGAAATTTTCAAAAGTGTTGTTTGAGACTTCCCTAATTGTTCTAAAATTGTAGAGGAAGGGAAAAAATGTTGTGTAGGATCTCCACTCTTGTGCACCACAATACTATTGGAATGCAATGCTTATAAAAGTTGATCTGATTTGATTTTATTGTATTTAATCAATATTGAAAGAATGGAAACAATTTGACCTCAACAGTCTTCAATGATGCATACAATGTAGAACCTATTTGGCCATAACTACATTGTTTATATTAAAAAACATATGAATTATCAACTTTGGATCTAAAGCATACTCAATATTGTCTATGATTTAGTATCAACTAAATGGCATAAATTGACCTCTTTTGAATAGAGAGAGAGAGAAGAGAGAGAAAACATTAACATTGGTAGTATAGGGTTTTCAAAGAACTAGTTTGTAGTCAAATATGGTTTACACTAGAAATATTTGACTCAATTCTATTTCAACTACACTAAGAACTCAAACCCCAAATTGGTGTCATACACCTTATAGAAAATTGTTCAAGTATATGATCGGATTAGTAGATATAATGAATGGATCAGTAGATTTAATGAATGGAATGAGATATTTTTACCTTGTTAGGGTTGAGGCTGTTTATCATTGGTAAAATTATAGTAGATAAAAGAAAGTATATTTCAAATTAAATAGAAGAGACTTCACATACCTAAATATTGGGTTGTTATGTCTTGGTTGAACAAGTTCTAGCCGACTGAACAACTGATCTCATTCTAAACTAAAAATTCAAGCAACAAATTCAAGACTAGTATCGATTCAAACTATAGTAGAATACAAATCATTGAGTTTAAGATGGAAAGAGAGAAAACCATCTATTTTAACTGAAAAATTTCCAAACAGAGTAGAAATGATTGAGAAGATGAAATGTAGAAATAAAATGGACCACATTGTTGGGTTGTCAACCTCAGATTGAGTTCCCAAAGTGCTCCTACATCTCTGTGTGTTCATTTGAATAACATTGAGAGTTATTCACTCTTTGTCTCTTCCTATGACCATCGTCTCAAGAAGATAGAAGAGTATATAGTTAATTCTTGAGGACATATATATTTTTAGATAACTAGAACATTCACAGTTAATCTTCTTGACCGTCACTTCCCGAGGTTTAGTATCTACTTTAACTCTGACTTAAGACTCTTTCCTTGAGATTAGGCATGTGGGACATACAATTCTTGATGTGTAAGACTACAAAGTAGAAGGGGGTTCTCTTCTCTTCTAGTAAAATTTAGACATTTTCTATATTTTTCATATTCCCAATTACCATGAGCGTGGTCCTCAAAATCATGTATGGGAGATTTATTCTTCCACAATTTTGGTAGACAACTTCATTGTTTTGTCCTAGTTGCCATGATTGGAGGAAAAAACCTACAGTGATACATCTCAGTGTTGTGCCTAGGTTGGACCATGTCATTAATAATCTAGGTAGTTGATTTATACATGTACATTGATTAGTAACTGGTCTTTCATGTATTTCATCTAGCCTTTAATATACATACATAAAAATGTTATTAATCACACCATGTTTGACGTAGTTTGTGATTAAATCCTACCACAAGCACTACATATTCTTAAAAATAATTTTTGTAAGCAACCAACTTGTCCTATTGTCCTCACAACTCAGTAGGTCAGACCACAATCAGACTACTGGGATTTATTAAGTTTGTGGCTAAACTAGGAATAGGACTACCTGATCACTGTTGTTATGGTAACCAACTTCAGAATGGAACCACAATGAGGTAGGTGAATTAATACTTTGATTGTGGCATTTCACCATGACAGTGGCAACCACTAGTTCTTGGAACAAAATCCCATCTTATAGAAACTCACAACAATTGCTTTTTGTATAGATGTTTCTTAGGGATTTGGGGATTTTTTTAGGGATCTAGGGATCTGGGGATTTACTTCAATGTAGATACAACAAGCATGGTTGAACCAACTTTTCTATAGAAATTCAATATTGAACTCTAGCAGTTTGACCTATTTAAGATTTTTTCTCGAGGTAAAATGTGGATCATATGGAGTTTGATGTCTTTCATTAAACAAAGAGGCATATCTACCTCTTTTTCATTGGATAAAATAGATAGATTTTTTCCCATTCCAAGGAACTATTAGAGCTCATATAAGAATATATTCTTATGAGGAAAATCTTTGGTGAAAAACATCAAACTTTGATGGGATTCCCTCATTGCTAGTTAGATTGGATAAACAAGCTTTTTTTTCTGGCTTCCTTTCAAATTTTGATAGAAGGAATTCCTTCTCAACATTTTTTTAGCTTTGAATGGGGTTAGAGAGAGTGACACCCCTTATCTACCTATCTCTTTGTTATTGAAATGCAAGGACTCTCTACCATGATAGACATTTTGTCAAAACAAATGATTTTATCCAATGTCAGAACAAAATTGTTTTCCCATTCCATATAAGAATATATTCTTATGATCATGTCTTTGATGGGATTCCCTCATTGCTGGTTAGATTGGATAAACAACATTTATTTTTGGCTTCTTTTCATATTTTGATATATGGAAATCCCTCTCATTATTTTTCAACTTTGAATGGGGTTAGACATAGTGACCCCTTATCCACCTACCCCTTTGTTATTGTAATGCAAGGACTCTCTGCTATGCTAGCTCATTTTGTCTGAACAAATGATTTTACCCAATGATCTATTAGTAGATGTCTTTCATTATACAAAATAGTTAGATTTTCCCCATTATAATATATATGTTTCAGATTAAGTTGTCAACATAGTAGAGAAAACCAATTAGTGGCCCAAATAAGTCTTAAGATAATTAGTAAACCTTGGAATAATGTGTGTGTTAATCTTATGGACTCATTTTTTATGGAGGAACTATGCTTGTTATAAAAGCAACATGTTATACTCTATTACAAAAACAAAGTTGACATACTCATCTCCAATAACCCAGTACAACCTAATGTAATACAATATATGGATATTGATATTTTTTCCAATGAAAGATCAGATGGCATATTACTTTTGGTTATATTCCTGAGAGCCAATCATAGGATGATTGTAATGGCACATCTTGTAATTTGATTGATGGTTAATAAAGGCAATTGCAAGTGTTATATTTTCTTCAATGTGAGATTAAGAATATTTATACTAATGTCCTAAGAATATTTTATTCAATGACATGTACATTCAGGTTGAGGACCTAAATATGAGATCATGTGCATGTTAAGAATATTCATCCTGTCTAAGTCCATGGTCAGATATTATTGCTGAAATAAGGATAAAAATAATACATTAATACTTGTATCTGTGTTGATCGTTGACTATGTCTCATGAGTCATGATATTAGATATCTAGTCAAACACATATGTACTTGTAATGAACAAGTGTACAAGACAAACCCACTTTGAGTGTGATATATGGAAGCCAAAAATGTCAGTCATAATCATACCTCAAAGTGATAGTGGTGATTGTGGTCCTTAGACCTGAAGTCACTACAGTTATCACATGTTGTTCATTTGTTTAACACAACTTAATGTGACCTTGAATAAAGGTTTCTATCAAGTAGATATTAGGCGCACTATGACACATGTGGATTACTATGGGCGGAATATCTGGAATTTGTCCCTCCCATTGAAGTGGTACCCTGACCACATAATGAGTGAGACTATGAAATGCATGGACACGATCATGTAAGTCAATGTATGATATTGAGATCAAGTATATCTCAAATACTCTACTCTAGATCAAGGAACAAAGATTGAAAATTAATAGGATGAAGTTTACATGCCTCAGATTTAATCTAGACATAAAAGACAAAGGGATTATACGATCATTGGAACACTGGTCACAATTTGGTCAAAGTTGTTTTCCAACTTCTCTACTTTCTTGGGTAGAAATGAAATCTTGCTAGATACCAGTTATCTCTTGTGAAGTCATAATTTGATTATGGACATCAATACCAACATAATGTGGATCCTATAATGTCACACTAATAGGATGCATAAGAATAGGAGTATAATTGTTGAGATTATTTGAAATGTTCCGAGTCAAATTTATTACTAAAATGTTTAAGCAATCAACTGGAATATTTTTGCATTAAAATCCTAGACAGCTGGATAAAAGGTCAAAGACAATTGGATGGATTTGAAATTGTCAATTCATATGATAAGTCAAGCGACTAACCCTGGGTGATCTATCAGAGTTTCCAATTGGGTGAATGAAAATTTATCAATCATTTGGTGTGATTAATTGGTAAATTAATTAATGGAATAATTCTAAAATTTTCTAACTTAGCCAACTAGCTGATTGGTTGTCATCTTACATGTTGCTTTAAATGTAGTCACCTCCATTTTGTTTCCTAGGGTTTTAGAAACCTTACTTCCTTGCCTCTCCTATTTAAAGAGGCATGACGAATGGGTCACCGTTACACACTCCAGCACGTGAGAACATTAGTCGTCATTACCCATTACAAGAGAAAGAGAAGGAAGGAAAGCGCAAAAGTAGCATGTTTATAATGAAAGGTTTCTCCTTTCCCATAGGCTCAATCAACATGACAAGGAGTTCATATTCATCCACATAGACTACCTTGAGCCGCATGCTCTACATGCTTGCGTTGGGAGGACATCAACAAGGAACATCAATACAGTGTTGTGAGTCACGTGCACAACTGTACGAGGGCATCACTGTACGTACACTACAACAATGTATACCTTGTACACCCTCTTTACGAATACATCATTCTTGACAAGATCTCCTTGTATGAAAAGTGGAGGATTTTTGTTGTTGTTTCTTCTGCTCTTGGCATCTCTATAATTCCTAATAGTGGTATCACAACCACATTGTTCTATGATGAATTTTGATTACTATCGATGTGATCAGATTTTTCGATACCATTTTTTGTGGTTGCATGTGATGCAAACTGTACAAGTGTTAATGTGCATATCCGATTAATTTCTAAATATGTCACATATCAGTTTTTGACTTGATAGATGAGATCGACTATGGATAAACTTGATTTGTCTTTCTACAAAAAAAATGAAATTTTGCATACATTTTTAGGGGCTCTTCCCCTAGATTCCTAAGAAGGGGAGCTGCTCCAACTTACTACCTTGTTTGTGTGGGAGTCAAACAATATTTAATGGGAAATGTATCATATTTAGGTTTGAAATATTACTATATATATGATAGATATAATAATGTTATACATGTTGCCCTCAAAATATATTTTTTGTGGTGGATGTATGCATGGTTGTGGCCTAGGACCCCTTTTATGCATGTTGTGAATTGATGTGAATGGTTATGTATAAATCCTTTTTGTATAATTATTCATCTTGGTGTCTAGTCTCATCCTTTCAAAATGTAATTGATCATGTTCCCTTGAAACTCTCCTTGAATGTAACTCGAGGTTCTCAATTTTACGTATCATGGAATACTAGTTAGGAATAGATATAGTTTGGAGGACTTGGAATGATGAGGCAACTTGAAGATCCAACTCCAAGGAGTGTCCACTAAGATGTTCACGATGATTTTGATTAGATGTAGGTGGACATGGAAGTTCACAAGTTGACATTGCGTAAGATGTGAAGGACCTTAGTTGGACAGTAATCCTTTGTGGCTCTAAAGGATACATTAGTATGTCGATAACCAATGCTTATATGTTTGCAGATTGTATGTCTATAGATTGTGATTGTGGATACAATATGTATATGACACTATAAGTATGTGGTGTTTGGAAATGTATATATATATATATATATAAATAAAGCTATTCAAATAAAATATGAACTCTTAGATGTTTTCTAATGTGCAATAGACATGGAAAACTTGATCGACTATGCATGGGCACACTAAATCTTGGGCGCTATCTATCTTGGGGAGTGTGAGAATAGATATGTGGGCCTATCAAAGCAAGGTGCATATTTCATTGTGTTGGACTTTAGGTTGAGCTTAACTAGGTGATCTTAATAGGATTAAGCATCTAGAAACATATATATGGAATATGACAAAGTTTTGTTCATCCATCTTTCAAGAGTTACATTAGATACAATTGGAAAGTGTTGTCTACCTAAAGAACAAGTCGTGGGTGATCAACCAAAGATGATTCATGATGGATGAAATAGCAATCTTGACCCACTTGAAGATTTTTTGTTGCAATATTCTAAATTTATAATGATGGCTATTAATTTGAAGTAAAAATGGGAGCCTTATTGTAATTAAAGACCAAATAAATATTGACAAAACCTTTTCGAATAAACATATTGAATCGTGCAAATATTTCTTTGTATATCGAATGAGAAATAACAAATTTTTGTTGTGATCTATCCTTGAGATATATAAACTTGATGGGAATAACTTCCACAAATGGTTAAGGATTGAGAATTGTTCTCACTCATGAGGGTAATCTATATATCCCCGACACACTAGTATGAGAGGAACTTGCTACTAATGCGCCTATGGAGGAAATGGATGCTTACTGTAAGTATGTCAATGACGTAAAAGACATCAAATGCCTCATAATGTGCTCCATGAACAATGATCTTGAGAAGCAACATGAGAATATGGGATTTATAGAGATGGTCACACATTTCAGTAACATGTATCAAGAATAAACAAGGCAAGAGAGCTATGATGTCCTAGATGCATTGTTTAAGTGCAATATGGCAAAAGGCCATCCAATTGTGTACATGTGCTCAAGTTAATTGGGTATGTGGAAAGTATAGAAAGACTATGATCTCCTTTACGCCAAAAGTTTTCTAGGGATGTGATCTTGTAATTGTTGTTGGAATCATATAGTCAATTTTTCATGTACAACATGAACAACATTGTCAAGACATTGACACAGTTTCTTAGAATCTTGAGAACTATTGAGACACAATTGCAGGACAAGCCCAAATCCATGTTGATGGTCCACAAAGGAAAGGGAAAATCCAAGGACAAAGGTAAGGCAAAGAAAGGTTTCAAGGCTGGTCAAAAGCACAAATCTTATGCACTTGAAGTAAAAGGAGGAGTGAGTAAAGAAGGTAATTCTCACCACTGTCACCAACCTGGTCATTGGAAAAGGAATTGTCCTCTCTACTTAGAGAAGACAGACAATAAGAAGAAGGGGATATATATATTGACTTCAGTTATATATTTTATAGAGATACATTTATCTACTTCATCATCATGGGTATTAGATACTGGATGTGTGTAATGACCCCACCTCCCAATAACCCCCAATTAAGGGAGACCAAGAGGTCAGAGCCATTATCCCATTTAACATGATCAAATGTTTGACAAATAATCAATAACAATTATCAAATTCTACCAACTAAACTGAAAGGCTGTAAAAATAAAACTTTGCATACCTTTTTCAAAAACTTGGATATCTACTTGTATCCACATATGGAGTCTATTATAACTAATCCTCCTTTGTACTTTAACTCTTATTTAATTCCACATATGCCACTTTACTGTTTGTCCTTTTCTTTCTTGTACCTAAAATGCCGACAAACAAAACGTCAGTCAGCATATCGAAATATGTCGATATGTGGGGACAACCAAAAGTTCACAAATATGGCTAACAATTTAATTATCTCAATCAAGGTAATTAACAAGTCAATTTACGTTTTCAATGTGTCAATCTCCACCACTTTTTCCCTAACCCTGGAATACCCTCTCTAGGATTTGACTTAAGGCCACCTTCTCAATCCTGAGCTTGGTGCCTGGGGTCACCTCTCATGGTGCCCATTAGTCATGCAACATAGACCACCTTCTCATTCCCGAGCTTGGTGTCTGGGGTCACCTCTCATGGTTCCCATTGGTCTTCCCTCCTAGGATTGACCTTTTTGTATCATCCATCAGGGTGACATGTAGGTGCGAGAATACACATTTATATTACAAGTGTGATAATCATAGTGACTTTATAATTTGCAAGAATGAACATCCAACAGATAGGGTGCATTCAATGTGATTAATCAATCGGGAAACTCTTCGGGAAACTAATGTGATTAACCATAATTAACCACATACCTATCAAGCTGACTTGATTGCAGAAATAATTCAACCAATTAAGTAACTAGGCAAGCACACACCAAGTTGATCCTAAAATAGGCACCCAATTTCCTATTATTGATCATGCCATAAAGATCTATTAAACCTAGCTCGCTTCCTAGGGTTTCTAGTTCACTTTTCGGGTTTCCATTGCGATTAGGGTTTCTCTTCATTATTACTCTTTTAGTCCCTAATTTTATACAATACTCACAAACCCTAATTATCTCATCTATTCTTCACAAAAGACGATAAGGTTAAAATATTACCTTAATTTCAGATAAAAGGCACAATTAACCATCAATTAAGCCCATTATGCCTCTTTTACTTTAAAACTACCATTTTATCCTTTTTAAATTATGACAAGATTATTAGGCCTAATTTTCATCTTTGGTTCCTTCCGGAATAACAACTCATAGTTCATTATGATTTAGTTCACATCTGAACTCTACTTATCATTAATTCCATCTTTATCCAATAGAAAATCATATTAAGGGTATTTATCTATAATTAGGAACTTTTATACTTGAAATAGCTTAGAGCCATCATATCTCAATTTTGATCATGAATTTGAACAATTAAATCCATTAAGAGTCACATTTACTCATATTAGGGTTTCAAGGCCCATTAAAGCTTGTTCATGTACATGGAACTCCAAATTAAACCAATTACGTGCAAAGTTCATCCTTTTTGTTCTTAATGTATCTCTTTATGAATAACAGGTTAATAACAACGTTAATCATCCATAAAACACTACTTAATAAATTAATCGTCTCAAAATAGGGTTTCTAAATGCTTAATCATTCTCATATGGGGTAAAAACCCTAAATCATGCAAGAAACATCTAGATCAAGTTCAAGTTCGTCATTAACTATTCAACATGTTGCAATTACTTAATTTCATCAACTAAGCAACATGAACTTAACCAATATGCTCAATTAGGGTTTCTTAATCTAATACATAATCACTTTTCATTAGATTAACACACTTTTGCAAGTAAGAACAGATCCATGTTTTCAAACTAATTTTATTATGTTCCTCATATTTTTCTAAGCAACTTTCATGTTTTAACTTTATTCATCGGAGCTTCCTATCGAAAGTTATGATTTTCGCAAGAAAAGACATTAATCTTGAATTATCTGTTATTTTAGAAAAACATTGGCCATCCGATTTGTGGTCCACTGGACCACGAGAAATCCAATGCTCCACAGAAACCCTCCTAACTTGTGATTGAAGGAAGAAAAAGGCAATTATGCCCTAACCTAGCTATGTTCCACTTAGGGGTAGTGAGATCTTTTTGTCAGCCTGCTATTTCAACCTCGCGATCCCGCCCTCTCTCGCGATGCATCTCCAGGTAGCGGTCAACCGCAACGTTGACCCCACGAGTTCCTCTTCCCCAGTAGCCAGAGAAGGTCCCCGCCACTCCGCCCAAGTCCACCGAAACTATTGGTGCCCTGGGCTTCGTTGGATTTTGCAAGAGATGATGGGGCGAAGAAGCTTTTCTCTAACAAGAAGTAGCTTCAATTCAGAAGTAGAGATCTTGATCCATCTCGCAATTGACCCCGCACACCCGCTAGCCTCTCCCATCCGAACTCAAAGGAAAGCTCTGGGCTTTCGCAGAGGGTCTAGGACCTCTATTTATACTTTCCCATGGCGGCAAGGTTCATGGAGATTGGGCGAATCTCTGAGAAGCCACAAACCTAGGTGAAATCTAGGGTGGGTGCGGTCGGCTAGATCTCTCAGATCCATTGGAAGTGTTTCCATAAGTGCTCGTGCTTTTATCATCAAGGGAATCGCCCCCGAGAACCTTGGTCTCCTGATCCTACTTTCCTAACCTATCGTGAGCTAGGAGATGAAGGGGTCATCATTGGATTTGAATCCAATGGCCTGTAATGCGCGTGACAGGCGCATGGGCTGGGCCCAATATTCCTATTTCAAATAAAAATCAATGATTATTCTTTCATTTTAAGCAAACTCTTAAAATCAATAAATCTCTCCTCCTTTATCCTTTTTCTATAACATTTTAGGAGAAAGTCTATTATGACTTAATCTACCCCTCTGCCAAATTTGGGTTCATTATCTAAAAGAAAACGTGCCTTTTATTTAGGTGCAAGATGTCACTTAATTATATATATTTCTCACCTATTTTCTCTTTCCTTTGCCATTAAATTATTATTCTGAGTTACTTGAACCTCAAGGAACCTTAATGGCTTGAAATCCCATCTTGGGAATATCCCTTAGACTTTTACTTACCTTTTATCCATTATTTCTCATTATCTTATTTATTTCTTATCAAAATATCTCTTTTTGAGGGTTTCTCTTTATCTCTCTTTTTATTTTCCTATTTGGAATTCCTTTTAACATTAGAAACCTTATGGATACGAAAATCCCTCAAAGATAACTCAATTATACCTCTTTCCACTTATTTTCCACATTTTATCATTATTTTCAATTTCTTTTTTAATAAAGAAATATTTAATTGATCTTTTCTTTTCTAGCTGCATTATCTTTGGAACTTTGGACTCCTTGGAACCCAAGGAACCCAAGAGGCATGAAATCCAACTTTGGATTATATTCTTTTTCCTTCTAGAGGTTTCTACATCTTTCTTTTCTCCAATTCTCAGTTTTTCATTTACTAATTGAATTTCCTTGTTATTGGGCCCAATAGCCAATCAAGCCCACAAAGCAACCAACAAGCTATTGTAAATGAAACTCATTTATTCAAAACAAATTATATCATTATTTATTCCAATATTTTTAATATGATAAATTACATTTCTCACCAAATGAACCCAAAAGTTGGGGTTGTAATATCCTTCCCCTCTTATAGGAATTTTTCCCTCAAAATTCCACCAGACACACAAACAAATAGAATAAGCCTTTCTTATGTCCATCAGGGCTCCCATGTGGATTCACCCTTTCCATGGTGCTTCCCAAGAACCTTCATCATCTCATATCCTTCTATCTGAGTTCTTTCTTACCTTGGTATATCGTACCCTCATAGGTGACTCAGGACATTTTAGCCTCTCAAAAGCTGAATAGGTTCAAGGCTCAACACATGGCTTTGGTACCTCACATAGTGCTCTAGATCGGACACATGGAACACATTATACATCATGTTATCCTGAGGGGTAAGGCTAAACACAACCATCTCCACCAATCCATCTCAAATGGACCCATATATCAGGGACTCAGATTTCTCAACTGTAGCTTACAGGGGTCAGATTTTCACATCACATACTCTCCCACAGTGAACGGCATGTCAGTCCTTCTTTGCATCAACTCACGACTCCTATCGCCTCTGGGCTCTCTTTCAGCTATTGCACAATCAAAGCGACTTCATCTGCACACACAGTGGTTCTTTTCTGACCTTCACAAGGCCCCTTCACCAACATCATCTCGATGAAGTGGTGACCGACACAACCTCCCTTACAGAGCTTCTTTACATCCTAATACTGGCTATGGTGGTTATCATCCCATCTTCCATTAGAAAATAACTATCTCCATGTATCACCCTGAATGATCACCCATGCTCTCATTAAACCCCCTAGTCTGGATCATACTAACCATTAGTTAGGGGTGATAAACTGTACTAACATCGAGTTCTTCATACACCTACTTCCATCGCATGGAAGTGAATCTTTAGATTAAACTCAAGAACTCGCATCATGGTGTAGTTGAACCATCTCTCTCTCTCACATGTAGTTCAACCGAATTTGTCCCTTGACAATACTCTTTCTTATTCATGTCATGTAGGTAAGGCGATATACCATAACCCATATTGCATCTTGACCTTCCTTGGTCTAGGGGAGACTTACCACAATCATCCATAATGATGAGCTCCCATTCCCTCTTGGGAACTCTTTATCCTCTATAACAATACACTAGGTTACTGGCATTCGTCCTTCACCTCCTGGCTTGCATGGTGACGAGACACATGCATCTTTGTACACTTTTCATCTTAGGCATCCAAGTACTACTGCCACTTACTATCTTCGTAGTACCATGGTGTATGGCGATCCTAAAATCATGATTTCCAGTATGGCATGATTCCTCAAAATTGATTCCTCAGAAACCCTAAACCACTCTAGTTAGGGTTTCATCACCTTCTTTTCCAGAGAAGTGCATATGAGGTTCTACAACCATTCTTTTATTGCATCAAGGCCTAGGTTGGCTTAACCAAACAACTACTAACTTGTTCAACCAGTATTGTTACATCTGAGTGTTAGCCAAACTTATCTATTTTCCAACTGAGGGTTAGCCTAACAACCTCTTCTAGCCTCCATCTAAACTAGGCAGTTGTATCTCATCCAGAGCATCCATTACCACTTCACATCCTTAGGTGTTAGGTAATGTTGAAGACATACACCTCAATGTATTCCACCCATTACCTCATATCATCTCTAAGTCTATCTTCATCAAGAAACTCTGAGCTCATTCTCTTGATTTTCAAACTTAACCTTGTATGACTCACATCTCATGATAACAACATCCTCATAAGATGACTACCTTATTCCTCTTAATGTTTGTAAACCATCCATGTATCATGCGCTCCACCAGGGTATGTTATCATCTCTTTCCTCATACCTCATGGCAACGTTCAAACTCACATCACCTTTTATCCTTGGTGTATGGCATGAGTATTGTCCTATCTCTCACTCCCATAACAAGAGGAAATAAGCATTTGGCTGCAGTCCAAATACAGAGTTCTTCCTATTCCAAGAGTAGAGACGGTACATCCCACCTTGCCATTACACCTTTAAATCTAAGTTGAAACGTTCCACATATGTCTCTACATCACAAACATCTCAATATCAAAGTTACTTCCATGGAAAACTGGTTTCGAACCTACTTGGGTCCACACACATTCCTTGGTCATCTCCTCTAGGTCTATAGGGTGCCGACACTTTTGGGGTCATCCCTCTTCCCTCATGCATCCAGAGAGTGCCCAACTCATCTTCCCTTTGGGTCCCATGAGTTCATGAAGGTGATCAATCTCCTAACCCATGGCCCTCAGATAATGATAGTTGTTACCTCCTGACCCTATGGTCATGTGCAACTAGGGAATTAGGCAACTCCTACTTCCATCAGTCTTATCCCTACCTGACCCTAGGATAGACTTAGGATTCTATTATAGGACATGTCCAACTTAGAACCTTACCCAAGCCTTAATCGACTCTCTCTCTGCATTCATGGGCTGACTTTCATCCTTTCATAAGGGTCATGGCAACCTGCCTACCTTGGTCAGGCCCAATACCGGTTACCTCCATGGTAACACATTCACATGCACTTAGAGATGGTTATCTATTGGTCTACATGTTCATTCTCATACCATGTACTTTTCACTTAGCTTCTCCAGATCCTATGAGACCTCCTTAGGTTTCCTCAAAACCCACAAAACTGGTATACACCCTACCAAAGGGTCCCTCTCCTAGGATGGGAGGAAACTACAACTCTTGACAACAAGGTCACAAACATCCTTAGGGTTTAGGGTTTACATCCACATGAGCATGCTTAACTCCAGCAAGCTACTAAAGCACAAGAAGACCACCTGCTAAACCATGCTAAGTCATACTTATTCTCATTCCTCATCATTGGACCAAGAACATACCTTCCCATGTCACCAACTTAGCTGTAAGGGTTCATCAAACATACCTTTGACTCAAGGGTTTTCCCTTTCCTCTAATCATGAGGAGTACCATGCTCGATTCAATAGAAACTCAAATCTCGCCATGAGCATCAAGTACACCACTTCCCCTCTTAGGCATAGGAACCCTAGGTTCACTTTTGGGTGTCCAATTGCATGCTTGACCTCTTAACCACGTATCAAGTATGTATAAGGGATGCCATGCACTTCCTGTCATCCTTTTTCTTGATCCACACTTCAAAGTGGAGTCCTCCTCAAGGACAACCAATGAGGTATAAGGCCTCACAACCTATTACTAAACCTCTCCATGTCTAAGGAACTCTTATTCTCATCTATACCATAGGTACAGGGGCACCGACAGACTCATCCTCTCTCTAGGGTTTGGTTCCTCTCATGGCAACCAAGACATCATCAGCCTCCAGGGATCAAGCATAAGGTAACCACAAACATCCACTTAGGTCACATCATCCTCAACTCCCCACTTTTCCTCATATCTCGGAGTCTAGGCTTCCCTCCTTCTTGCTTGGGTCCTGCTCTCTCTCTCTAGAGCTGACTCCACAACCAGCCTTATACTAAAGGTCCTCTCTCCAAGATCAAGCTCACAAGCATACCTCTATGTGGGTGAAGCCTATGTTCAAACTTATGTTTGCTCAAGGTTATCCCTAGCCCTTTATGCTTATCTCATCAGCGATCCAACATACTCCCTTGGTCAGGGTTTCAACCTAGTGCTCACACTACTGACGTATTCTGGGTGCCTACTATGCCATGCTCATATAAGCTCATGGGGTTTCTATAGGTTTTCTCTAACCTCATCACGACCCTTCCCAGGGTTGGGTCACCAAAGGTACTCGATCCTCCAACCTCTCATGGCTCATATGGCATCCAAGGCATGTCTATCCAAACACCTGATCTACCATGACATCTAACTCATCATGACATCTCTCTCTCTAACCTTCACTTAGGGTTAGGGTTAACATCATCCTCAGAGGATGTGCCATGTCTCTACTTGTAATGGAGATCTCTTCCTCCAAGACTAACTCTCTTTAGTTATCCTCCGGATAAGAAGGTCTAGCCTCAGGTCTCTCCTGAGGGCATGACAACTTATGTCATATGACCTAAGCATGTATCTATTCCTTTACAATTAATCTACTAATCTTATGTCCATGACATCTTATTTACATGCTTTTTATTAATTTGGTGGATGATTCCTTAAACCTTATCAACCTTACCCATACCTCAAGAGGGTGAGGAAAAGAGAGAAAACCCTAATCCTTATAATCCTTAACAACATTTGAGTTGAGAATGGATGAACAAGATGAGAGAGTCCTAAAGGTATCTTATTTTGAGTCAAATCCTGAGACTTTGGCCAGGCAGTCACACTAATCCAGGAGTCCTTATATTTCGACTAGCGATGTAGAGGAAAATCTTGCCAGCCCCCAGACGTGATCCTTTTCTAGACACCTCTGTCTTTCAGAAATTCCTCTAATAACTCCCTTGGGTTCTATAGAGTTTGTAAAATTTAATATTTATTACAGATTAAATGAGGAACCTATGCTCTGATACCAAATGTAACAACCCCACCTCCCAGTAACCCCCAATTAAGGGAGACCAAGAGGTCATAGCCATTATCCCATTTAACAGGATTAAAGGTTCGACAAATAATCAATAACAATTATAAAATTCTACCAACTAAACTGAAAGGCTGTAAAAATAAAACTTTGCATACCTTTTTCAAAAACTTGGATATCTACTTCTATCCACATCTGGAGTCTATTCTAACTAATACTCTTTTGTACTTTAACTCTGATTTAATTCCACATATGCCACTTTACTATTTGTCCTTTTCTTTCTTGTACCTAAAATGCCGACAAACAAAACGTCAGTCAGCATATCGAAATATGCCGATATGTGGGGACAACCAAAAGTTCACAAATATGGCTAACAATTTAATTATCTCAATCAAGGTAATTAACAAGTCAATTTACATTTTCAATGTGTCAATCTCCACCGCTTTTGCCCTAATCCTGGAATACCCTCTCTAGGGTTTGACTTAAGGCCACCTTCTCAATCTCGAGCTTGGTGCCTGGGGTCACCTCTCATGGTGCCCATTAGTCATGCAACATAGACCACCTTCTCATTCCTGAGCTTGGTGTCCGGGGTCACCTCTCATGGTGCCCATTGGTCTTCCCTCCTGGGCTTGACCTTTTTGCATCATCCATTAGGGTGACATGTAGGTGTGAGAATACACATTTATATTAAAAGTGTGATAAAACATAGTGACTTTATAATTTGCAAGAGTGAACATCCAACTGATAGGTTGCATTCAATGCAATTAATCATTTGGGAAACTCTTCGGGAAACTAATGTGATTAACCATAATTAACCACATACCTGTCAAGCTGACTTGATTGCAGAAATAATTCAACCAATTAAGTAACCATGCAAGCACACACCAAGTTGATCCTGAAATAGGCATCCAATTTCCTATTATTGATCATGCCATCAAGATCTATTAAACCTAGCTCACTTCCTAGGGTTTCTAGTTCACTTCTCGGGTTTCCATTGCGATTAGGGATCCTCTTCATTATTACTCTTTTAGTCCCTAATTTTATACAATACTCGCAAACCCTAATTATCTCATCTATTCTTCACAAAAGATGTTAAGGTTAACATATTACCTTAATTTTAGATAAAAGGCACAATTAACCATCAATTAAGCCCATTATGCCTCTTTTACTTTAAAACTTCCATTTTATCCTTTTTAATTCATGACAACATTATTAGGACTAATTTTCATCTGTGGTTCCTTCCGAAATAACAACTCATAGTTCATTATGATTTAGTTCACATCTGAACTCTACTTATCATTAATTCCATCTTTATCCAATAGAAAACCATATTAAGGGTATTTATCTATAATTATGAACTTTTATACTCAAAATAGTTTAGAGCCATCATATCTCAATTTAATCATGAATTTGAACAATTAAATCCATTAATAGTCACATTTACTCATATTAGGGTTTCAAGGCCCATTAAAGCTTGTTCATGTACATGGAACTCCAAATTAAACCAATTACATGCAAAGTTCATCCTTTTTGTTCTTAATGTACCTCTTTATGATTAACAGGTTAATAGCAACTTTAATCATCCATACAACCCTACTTAATACATTAATCATCTCAAAATAGGGTTTCTAAATGCTTAATCATTCTCATATGGGGTAAAAACCTTAAATCATGCAAGAAACATCTAGATCAAGTTCAAGTTCGTCATTAACTATTCAACTTGTTGCAATTACTTAGTTTCATCAACTAAGCAATATGAACTTAACCAATATGCTCAATTAGGGTTTCTTAATCTAATACATAATCACTTTTCATTAGATTAACACACTTTTGCAAGTAGGAACAGATCTAGGTTTTCAAACCAATTTTATTATGTTCCTCATATTTTTCTAAGCAACTTTCATGTTTTAACTTTATTCATCGGAGCTTCCTATCAAAAGTTATGATTTTCACAAGAAAAGACATTAATCTTGAATTATCTATTAATTTAGAAAAATGTTGGCCATCCGATCTGTGTTCCATTGGACCACGAGAAATCCAATGGTCCACAGAAACCCGCCTAACTTGCGATTGAAGGAAGAAAAAGGCAATTATGCCCTAACCTGGCTGTGTTCCACTCAGGGGCAGTGAGGTCTTTTCGTCAGCCTGCTTCTTCAACCTCGCGAGCCCGCCCTCTCTCGCGATGCAGCTCCAGGCAGTGGTCAACCGCGACATTGTCCCCACGAGTTCCTCTGCCCCAGTAGCCAGAGAAGGTTCCCGCCGCTCTGCCCAAGTCCACCGAAATTGTTGGTGCCTGTGGCTTCGTTGGATTTCGCAAGAGATGATGGGGCAGAGAAGCTTTTCTCTGACGAGAAGCAACTTCAATTCAGAAGTGGAGATCTTGATTCATCTCGCAATATACCCGCACACCCGCTAGCCTCTCCCATCCGAACTCAAAGGAAAGCTCTGGGCTTTCGTAGAGGGTCTAGGACCTCTATTTATACTTGCCCATGGTGGCAAGGTTCCTGGAGATTGGGCGAATCTCTAAGAAGCCACAAACCTAGGTGAAATCTAGGGTGGGTGCGGTCGGCTCGATCTCCCAGATCCACTGGAAGTATTTCCATAAGTGCTCGTGCTTTTATCATCAAGGGAATCGCTCCTAAGAACCCTGGTCTCCTGATCCTACTTTCCTAACCTATCGCGAGCTAGGAGATGAAGGGGTCATCGTTGGATCTAAATCCAACGGCCCGCAATGCGCGTGACAGGCGCATGGGTTGGGCCCAAGATTCCTATTTCAAATAAAAATCAATGATTATTCTTTCATTTTAATCAAACTCTTAAAATCAATACCTCTCTTCTCATTTATCCTTTTTCTATAAAATTTTAGGATAAAGTCTATTATGACTTAATCTACCCCTATGCCAAATTTGTGTTCATTATCTAAAAGAAAACGTGCCTTTTATTTAGGTGCAAGATATCACTTAATTATATATATTTATCACCTATTTTCTCTTTCCTTTGCCATTAAATTATTATTCTAAGTTCCTTGAACCTCAAGGAACCTTAATGGCTCGAAATCCCATCTTGGGAATATCCCTTAGCCTTTTACTTACCTTTTATCCATTATTTCTCATTATCTTATTTATTTCTTATCAAAATATCTCTTTTCGAGGGGTTCTCTTTATCTCTCCTTTTATTTTCCTTTTTGGAATTCTTTTTAACATTAGAAACCTTATGGATACGAAAATCCCTCAAAGATAACTCAATTATACCTCTTTCCACTTATTTTCCACATTTTATCATTGTTTTCAATTTCTTTCTTAATAAAGAAATATTTAATTGATCTTTTCTTTTCTAGTTGCATTATCTTTGCAACTTTGGACTCCTTGGAACCCAAGGAACCCAAGAGGCATGAAATCCAACTTTGGATTATATTCTTTTGCCTTCTAGATGTTTCTACATCTTTCTTTTCTCCAATTCTCAGTTATTCATTTACTAATTGAATTTCCTTGTTATTGGGCCCAATAGCCAATCAAGCCCACAAAGCAACCAACAAAGCTATTGTAAACAAAACTCATTTATTCAAAACAAATTATATCATTATTTATTCCAATATTTTTAATATGAGAAATTACATTTCTCACCAAATGAACCCAAATGTTGGGGTTGTAACAATGTGGATCTCACATATGTTTAAATATGCAAGATTTTGAAAATAGTAGACCCTTGAAGAAAGAAGAGGTAGAGCTATGAGTTGCAAATGGAGCAAGAGTTGACGATACTATTGTAGGAACATCCTATTTCTCTATTCCAAGTGGGATTGTAATAGAGTTATAAAACTACTATTATGTACATGCTATAAATAGGAACATTGTTTCAATTTCTTATTTGAACAATACTGGACTTGAATTTCTTATTAAAAATGGTCTATGTTCGATTTATAATGATGATATCTTTTATGGAAGTTCCCTTTGTCTTATGGTCTTTACATATTAGATCTCAAGATGAGTGTCAATAACATAAATACTAAAAATCTTAAACTTGGTGTTTGACACAAAACCTATCTATGGCATTTTCATTTGGGCCATATAAATGAGAAGCGCATTTCTCGACCCTATAAGGATGAATATCTAGACTCATTTGATTTTGAATCAATTGAAACATGTGAATATTATTTATTAGGTAAGATGAAAAAAGTTTCTTAAACTAATAAAAGTTAAATTACAAGTGACTTATTAGGACTCATACATAATGATGTATGCAGACCTTTTAGTACAAATTCTAAATGTGGTTATCAATACTTCATCACATTTTTTTATGACCTCAGTAGATATGGCTATGTGTATCTAATGAAACACAAGTATGAATCCACTAAAAAGTTTAGGGAATTCATGAATAGTACAAAACCAACTTGACAAGTCTATTAAATCACTTTGATCAGATCGATGTAGGGAATACTTAATCCAAGAAATTAAGGCCCTTTTGATACATTGTGGTATTATATCACAATGGACTCCACTTGCAATGTCACCACATAATGGTTTATCAGAAAGAAGGAATCACACCATGTTGGACATCGTACAATTGATGATGAGTTTTGCTGATCTTCTGGATTCCTTTTCGAGACATTCTTTAGAAATCATAGCATTTTCACTTAACCACGTCCCTTGAAATATAGTTCAAAAGATACCATATGAGATATGGGAAGGAAAACATCCCAATGTATCTTTTATGAAGATTTTGGGATGTGAAGCTTTTGTCATGAAATATTTTTTTAAAAGCTTGAACCCAAATAAGAAAAATGTTTTTCGTTTGGATATTATAAGGAAACCAAGGGATATTCTTTCTATATTTGTCTAACAATAAAGTGTATATTTTCCAAAGTTGTTGCATTTCTAAAAAAGAAACTTATATCTATAGGAACTAGTGGGAGGAAAATAGAACTTGAAGAAGTTCAATACCAACAAGAAAACATTGAATGTATGGAGGTAGATAGGGAACAAGAAGAATCACAAGTATTTTTGGCACCTCAAGTTCCTCATATAACACAAGAACCTTGAAGGTTTAGTAGTAAACGCCTTGAGACAAAGATATTTGGGTTTCTTGTGACTCAACAAGGTGATATGTTGGTCATGAGTGATGATGAGCCCAAAACATACATTGAGGCTATTGAGGGATCAAATTCTAAGAACTTTCTTAAAGCCATGAGATCTGAGATGGACTCCATGTATGCCAATAAGGTATGGAACTTGGTGGATCCGCCTGAAGGGGTAATACCCATATGTACAAGTGGCTCTTCAAAAATGTGACTGACACTGATGGCAATATACAAACCTAAAAAGGATGATTGGTTGCAAAATGTTTCAATCAAGTTCATCATGTTGACTACGATATAGATTTTTCACCAGTTTCCATGGTTAAATCCATCATGATCATGCTCGTCATTGCATCTTATCATGACTATGAAATCTAGAAAACGGATGATAAAATTTCATTCCTTAAAAAAATTTACTTGAAGATGTGTACATGACACAACCTAAAAGTTTTACCGCTCTAAATGAAACCAGAAAGGTATGCATCTACAACGGTCAACCTATGGATTGAAGCAAGAATCTCATAGCTGAAATCTTCATTTTGATATGACACTCAACTAGTTTGGCTTTATTTAAAATGAAGATGAACCTTGTGTTTACAAAAAGGTTAGTGGGAGCATAATGCTATCCATTATATTGTATGTAGATGGCATACTTTTGATGGGGAATGACATACTTACTCTACATTTGGTTAAGCCATAGTTCAAAACACATTCTCTGTGAAGGACTTAGTAGAAACATCTAATATCCTAGGAATCAAGATCGATACAGATATATACAAAAGGCTTCTTGGTCTAAGTCAAAGTAAATATATTGAAAAAGTATTGAAAAGGTTCAACATACAAGAGTCTAAGAGAGGAAACTTACCCATGTCACATGAAATAAGTCTCTTAAATATAAATGTCCCAACTCTTCTGAAGAGAGGGAACATATGCGTAAGATTACATATGCATCTGCATTTGGATCTATCATGTATGCAATGTTATGTACACGTCTTGACGTCTCATATGCTTTGATCATGATGAGTAGGTACTAGTATGATCTTGGTGAAGTTCATTAGAATTCTATAAAGAACACCTTAAGCACTTGAGAAAATTAAGGGTAAATTCATTATGTACGGTGTAGAGGAAGAGTTGGTGGTAAAGGATTACAATGACACAATCTTCCAAACTGACAAGTACGATTACCAATTGCAATCAGGTTGTGTGTTTTGCCTCAATGGTAGAGCTATAAGATTGGAAAAGTTCCAAGCAAGAGACAATGGCTGATTCTACAATAGAGGTCGAGTACATTGCGGTCTCCAATGCAAAAAAAGCAGTGGTATGGATCAAAAATATTATTGGTGAAGTAGGAGTAGTTCCATCCATTAATGATGTATTAGAACAATACTACAACAAAAATGGAGCCATATCACAAGCTAAGGAACCCAAATCCCATTAGTGTGCAATCACATACTACATTGTTATCATCTTATATGAGAGATCATACAATGAGGAAATGTGAAGATTCTACCAATAGTAAGAAATGTTACTGACCCTTTGGTAAAAGTACCTTCATATAAGAAGCATGATAGTCATGTTAGATCACTTGGAATGAGATTCATATGTGATTGGCTCTAGTGCAAGAGGGAGATTGTTGGTTTTATGCTCCAAGAGTCAAAATACGATGATTGTAAAAGCACATCTTGTAATTGATTTGATTATCAATAAAGTCAATTCTAATTATTATATTTGCTTCAATATGAGAGAATGAATAAATATCATAATGCCCTAAAAATGTATTATTCAATTAGATGTGTTTTAGGTTGATGATCTGAATACGAGATCATGTGTATGTTAAGAATCTTCACTCTTATTTAAGTGTCTGGTCAAATATTACTGTGAGGATAAGGATGGAAATAATACATTAAGACTAGTATGTGTGTTGATTGATGACAATGTCTCATTAGTCATGATATTAGATATCAAGTCAAACACATAGGTACTTGGTATGAACAAGTATAGTGGACCAACCCACTCTGAGTGTGATACATGGAAGTCAATAACGGCAGTCAAAATCATATAATGATGACAATAATACATTAAAACTAGTGTGTGTCTTGATTGATGACAATGTCTCATTAGTCATGATATTGGATATCAAGTCAAACATATAGGTACTTGTTATGAATAAGTGTAGTGGACCAACCCACTCTAAGTGTGATACATGGAAGACAATAATGGCAGTCAAAATCATATCTCAATGTGATAATGGTGATTGTGGTCCTTATACTTGAAGACACTAAAGTGATTGCATGTTGTCTAGTCTGCTTTAATACTACTCAATATGACCTTGATTAATGGTTGCTATACAAGTTGTGTGTAGGTGCATTGTGACATAAGTGGATTACTATGAGTGACATAGATGGAATTTGACCCTCCCATTGAAGTGATATCCCATCCCCTTGACGAGTGAGACTACTAAATGCATGTCTATGCTCATGTGAGTCAATATATGATATTAATCTTGTGTGTATCTCAAATAGTCTACTCTATATCAAGGAACAAAGATTGAACATTAATAGGATGACGTTTCCATGCCTCAGATTCAATTTGGATATCATATATATGATCATTGCAACATTGGTTACAATACCAGGTCAAAGTTGTTATATGACTTCTTCAATTACTTGGTTGGAAAATGAAATTTTCTAGATATCAACTATTACTTCTGAAGTCATAATTTGATTGTGGACATCACTATGAACATAATGTGGAGCTGATAGAGTCAAACACATAGGATGTGTTGGAATATGATTTTAATTATGGACATGATTGGAAATGTTTCAAATCAAATTAATTATTCAAATGTTTAGGTAATCAACTAGAATATTACTGGACTGAAATTTTAGAAAGTTGGCTAAAAGGGCTAAGCCAATTGATTGGATTCAAAATTTACAAATCATTTGATATGTTGATTGGCTAACCCCGAGTGACCGGTTGGAGTTCTAGTCAGGTGAATGAAATTAATCAATAGATTCATGTGACTAGTCGATAAACTAATTAATGAGATAATTACAAAATGTCTTGACTTAGACAACTGACTGATTGGCTGCCCACGATAGGGATGCTTTTAAAAAAACACCACATTTTTGTTTCTAAAGGTTTTAGAAATTATTCTTCCTTGCCTCTCCTATTTAATGGGGCATGACGACCGAGTCAGAGTTATAGGCTCATGCACGTAAGAATCCTAACAGTCATGAGCCACTATGAGAGAGAAGGAAGGAGAGCATAATGCTAGCACATTGCTAATGAAATGTTACTCCTTTCCCTCCAGCTCAAGAAACACAATGAGGAGTTCTTATACCAATCGAGAGCAATGTAGTTGACCCCTTGACAAAAGCACTTTCGCAACAGAAGCATGATGGTCATGTTAGATCACTTGGAATCAAGTTCATGGGCGATTTGCTCTAAGTGCAAGTGGGAGTCTGTTGGTATGTATGCCCAGAGAGCCAATCATATGATGATTGTAATGGCATGACTTGTAAATGGATTAATTAATAATAAAGCCTATCTTCTAATTTATTCTATTTTATTCAATTATGAGATGATGATGTAATATAATAAATGTCTAAAGAATAATATTACTCAATGACGTATATGTTTGGGTTGAGGACCTGAAAAATGAGATAATACAGATGCTAATAGTATAAATATTCTGGATATGTCCCTAGTCCTATGTTATTATGGAATACTGATAAACATCAATAACTTATAAGACTATAGTGTGTGCTGCTTGGTGACGGAATCTCATCAATCATGATATTTGATATCGAACCAAACACATAGGTACTTGTTAGAGAATAGTGTATCAGACAAACCCACCTTAAGAGTGATGCATGGAAACCATGATTGGTAGTCAAAATCATATCTTAAAGTGTTTGTGGTGATTTGGTTCTTAAGCCTGAAGTGACTGCACTCATCACATGTCGTTCGGTTTACTTTAGCATCATCCAACATGACCTCAAATAACAGTTACCATAAAGGTGATGCTCAGTTGCACTGTGACACATGGGGATGACTGTGAATGATGTAGATGGGATTTTTCCCTCCTAAAGGAGTATGATATCCTAGACACTGGATTAGTGAGATTGAGAAATGCATGGTCATGCACATGTGAGTCAATATGTGATATTGAGCTTAAATACATCTCAGACAATCTTCTCTAGTTCAAGGAACAAAGATTGAATGTCGAAGAGGATGAGTATTCCATGTCTTGAGTTTAATCTGGATATCAATGACAAAGGAAACATACATACATTGTAACACTAGTGAAAGGATGTAGGTTGAAGTTGTTCTCCAACTTTCCATTCACTTGGGCAGCAATAATGTCTTGCGAGATATTACTATTTGCTTGTGATGTCATAAACTAGTTATGAACATTCATTGCCAATGTATATAGAAACCTATAGGGTCACACACATAGGATACACTTAGAATAGGAGTTTGTTCATGAATAATGTTTAACTTGATTACCAAAAGTGTTTAGGTATTCAATTTAAAAAAACAATTGATTGACTGAACTTTGAATCGACCGATTCAAGTGTTGAACTGATCAGTTGGAATTTTAGGTTGATTGGAAATTGCAAGTGCTGAATTTTGGATGAACCAGGATACAAACTGACTGGTTTCCTAAGAGAATTGATTGGCTCAGGGTCATGAAACAAATGACTTTGAATTAGACCCATGATTCATAGATCAATTTGATTGCATCAAGGATGTCATGTTGTGCATTACTCAGATTATGGTTGCCAATACAATTGCGATTGAAAAACATGAAGAGACAACTGGTTCAAGGGTTGAACCGGTCGACTTTCATGCCAACCAATTAGTTCACCTGTGAACTGACCATTTCACCTTTCACAAGGTGTAAAAATTTATGATATTCTGGTCATTTCCACTCCCACATAGACTGGGAACCTTGACCCTAATCCTCCTATAAATAGAGGGGTACTGGGGGGATTATTAGAGATACAACTTAATTGCCTCTAACAATTGTTATCTTCTCTGGTAGTAGTAACTAAGAGAATTCGAGCAAGTCCTATCCGATAAAGGGAGGGATAGCAAGGGAGAACAACTACAAGTTGGTGCTAGTACACCGACGTGGAGAGACAACTCCTTCCTATCTGTTCTTCTAGAATGACGGGAGTTTCCTGGTATGTGTGGACTACCATAGAGGCAAAGAGGTCGTTGTCTACCACTAGGAGGGCAACTTCAAGTTGTTGTCTGTGGTGATCAACTAGGAGCTACTTCAAACGTTGTCTGAGTGTGACCTGAAGAAAGGCATATACTAGCACGAGAAGATTGTCGTTGGACTTGCTTCAGGACCAGGTATATCCTTGAAACCATGCTTCCCATTATATAATTATTGACGTGATCTACTATTATAAGAGGAATATGGCAAATTAAATTTTTGCTTCTACTGTCTGCTCTACCACCATATTTCCCTACGTTGGTATTAAAACCATGTCAATTTACTATATTTTGGGATAATCATATGATCTGATTTTTGTTTTTTCATTTATTTATTGCATGCGATGTGAATACTTGAACTGATTAATGTGCATAATCAAATATCATGTACAACCCCAGACTAATATATACATATATATACACACGTACCATAAAAGCTAGTTTTGATGGTGGACATGTAGCGTGGTTATGACCAATAGCCCAATTATCTGTGCATGGTGGTTGTGTTTATTTAGTCTTGTTTCATCTTATTTTGCATACTGAGCCTCTACCTTATCTTTCAATTGTTAAAGTATCATTCTTTCCTACCTATGCTTCCCTAGAATGTAAGTTGAGGTTTCTTTATAATCATGTAATAACATTAGGATAGTTTAATTTCTTATTACATTGAAGAAGATGAGCCGCCCATTTCACAAGATGAGCTGACCGATTGAAGGACTAAGGAGGAAAGACGACAGGTGGAGTGGAACTGATCAGCTAGAGGCCCAACTGATCGACTGGAGGATCCAAAAGATGGTGAATCAGAGACTAGATAAACAAGGAGACAACCAACTGGCTAGCCAGGAGGTGGGTCGATCGATTCAAGGGTTGAACCAATCAACCTAGATTGGATAGCACATATCTTCATCAATAATAGGTTTTTGCATATGATGTAGACCTTAGGTGGTGGTCATTCTTTGTGGCTCCAAGGAATTACATTAGAAAAGCCATAACCATCATTTTTGTTTTATTGCATGTTTTCATTTGTGGGATATAACATGTATTTGATACATACTATATGCATGTGGTGATTTGATATGTATATGTATCTATAAATATAAATCCTTCAATATTATATTAAGCCTAAGATGGTTTCCATAAGAAACACACATGAAAAGCTTGATCGACCAAGCATAGGTTACGCCAAAGCATGATGCATCTTCTATCTCGTGGAAGTGTGATGGTAAATATGTAGATCTGCCAAAGCTGGGTACACATTCTATCATGTTGGCTTTTAGGTCAGGCTTAACTGGGGGATCTTAATGAGATTAAGTACCTAGAAGCATAGAGATGGATTGTGATAAAGAGTTGTGCACACCATCTATCCAAGAGTTGCATTAAGATGCAATTATCAAAAGTTGCCTACCTAAATAGTCAAGTTGTGGGCAATCATGCAAAGTTGAGTCATGATTTGATGAAATATGGATCTTGGCTCACTAGAAGATTATATGCTACAATCTTCTGAATTGATATGGAGGTCTATCAATTTGAAAAAAAAAATAATGGGAGCAATAATTAATTAAAGGCCTAATTAAATATCCTCAAATTTTATTCAAATCAAATCAAATCAATTTTTTTACAAACACAAATTTTACTCTTGTAGATAAATGGAAAATACAAAATCATTGTGATCGGTTCTTATGAAGGACAATCTAAACGAGATATATTGCCATAACTGATTCATGACTTTGAAAATTGTTCTCTATATTCTTGAAACACCAGTGCTAGTAGAAACCGCTCCATGTGTGCGTAAGGCTGAAATGGATGCTTACTTGAAGTATGCCAATGATTCCATGGACATTAAAAACCTTATGATGAGCTATATGATCTATGAGTTGCATGAGCATCAAGAAAGGTTTCGTGTCTCTAAGGCGTTATTTGAGTGCAAACTGACAGAGGGAGACCCGATAGAGTCTCATGTGATCAATATGATTGGCATGTAGAACATCTAGAAAGGCTGAGATTTCCTTTAGGTCAAGAGTTTATCACATATATGATTTTGCAACATTGCCTAAATCATATAGCCGGCTTATCAAGTATTATCGCTTGAGTAACATGGCTAAATCATTTTCTGAGTTGCTTGACATATTGTTATATGACATGTCACAAATGAAGAAGGACAAATCCATGATGAGGATGAGTGGAGTAGAATCCAAGAATAAAGACAAGGCCAAGAAGTGTTATGAGGCTAAGCTAAAGTCCAAGTCTTCTGCACTCAAAATAAGAAGGATAAGGAAACATAAGAAGATGAAGTAAGGGATAAAGATCTCTACTTCAGGTATATATGTAATTGAGATTAACTTCACTATTTCTTCATCTTGGGTACTAGATATTGGATGTGGATCACACACTTGCTAAAATGTGAAGGATCTGAAAAGAAGTAGACCTTTAACGGAAAGTGAGGTTGAACTACATATTACTAATAGAGCAAGAGTTGCTACCAGTGCGGTTGGAACCTATGAGTTATCTCTACCTAGTGGGCTTGTAATAGAGTTGGAGAACTGTTGTTATGTTCCTACCATTAATAGAAAGATCATATTTGTATCTTGTTTGGAAAAGAAGGATATGGATTTCTTATAAAGAATGGTTAGTGTTCTATTAGTAAAGATGATATCTTTTATGACACTGCCCCAATGTCTTATGGTTTATACTTATTAGATCTAGAGACAACTGTGTACAATGTAAATACCAAAAGACAAAAACTCGACAACTCAAACCAAACATACATTTGGCATTATCATCTAGGACTTGTAATTGAGAAATGTGTATCCAGACTCCATAAAGATGATTATCTAAACTCTTTTGATTTTGAATCAATAGAGACATGTGACTCTTTTTTGTTGGACAAGATGACAAAGACTCCCTTCACTAGAAATAGTGACAGGTTAGTGATCTATTAAGACTCATACATACTGATGTATGTGGCCCTTTTAGAACAAATGCTAGAGGTAGTTATCAGTACTTCATTACTTTTACCGATGATTTCAGTGAGTATGGTTGTTTGCTTGATGAAACATAAGTCAGAAATCCTTAAAAGTTCAAGGATTTCATGAATGAGGTACAAAACCAACTTGAAAAAAGTATTAAGGCAGTTCATTCTGATTGGGGTGGAGAATACTTAAGTCAAGAGTTCGAGGACCTTCTACGAGCCTGTGATATTGTGTCACAATGGACTCCATCTGGAACACCATAGCATAATGGTGTATCCGAAAGAAGGAATCACACACATTGCTAGATATGGTGCAATCAGTGATGAGTTTAGCTAAACTTACGATGGGTTTTGCTCTTGAAACCTCCACGTTTACACAAAACTGAGTACCATCTAAATCGATTTAAAAGATACCATATGAGAGATGGTATGTGATGCGTTCCAATGTGTCTTTTATGAAGATTTGGAATTATAAAGTTTATGTGAGAAAGCAACACTAGTACACATGATTGAGATCAAAACTTGGATGATGAAAATGATGATGTGGTAAACATCTCTTATCAAGTGCTCCATCTGCAATTACTGTAAGCTATCCTACTTTTCGTGTTTCGAATGTCTATTTTGGAATTAATGCATCAAAAGTTCTGATTTAGGTCAATAGGATAGGATTGAAGTCAACAGCCTATAGTTGAAACGTTGTAGTCATCCGAACAACAGCCAATCATACTTGTAATATTGTTGTTGCAGTACCAATGTTCCCCTTTGAACAGTCGTATGATGTAGACATGATTCTCGTATTAAATCCCCAAGAAGAATTCCAACTATGCATGTTGGCGTGATTTGATATCCAATCTATTCATGGACGAGTTTGACATTGACGGCTGATGCGTATTTCTAGGATTTCTCAAGCTCCTCATCTGTTTTGACAGAGATGAACCGATCTCACCATAAGCCATTCTATCGATGGATAATGCCGAACGGTCAGTGAACCCCTCGCCATTCAAATTCTGTTGTTTTAATTCATTTATCATCCGCAAGTTTGAACGGATCAAAGTCGGCATTGGCCTGATCTCCCTACTTATGCATCTCCCTAACATGCCTCCTTCCGATTATGCTGATCTACAAAGTCAACGAAGCCCAAGCCAGCCTTCTTTCCTTTTTAAGTGAGACCTACTCCTTATTCAAGTAAACGAGCACCTCAGATATCGTCTCCCCCTTGCTATCAAGATGCCGGACAGAAATGGGTAGTTTGCTCATCCACAAACCACACCACCTAGTGAAGAAACATGGTCATTTCAGATGCCAAGATCCGTTGCAAACATTCATGTCAAGCAGCAACAGGAATACAACAACAACGAAGAGATTGCAGGCCATTGGATTCACACGCTGCACAGAGGAAAAAGGACCACCATGGAGCTCTTAACTTAGCTTCTCGGCAGTCATGATTGGATGAAAGTCAATGAAGGAGGACAGGAATTTACAGACACTAGGACCTTATTTCATCCAGCTAACGAACTTAAAACCCGCGAGGTGTCAAAGACCGAAAAACGAAAAGCAAAAACGAGAAAATGGATTAGAAGAAGCCTTGTGTTGTCGTCCTCTGCTCTGCTGTCGTTTTTATCAAGCAGAAGAGTTAGTACATGAGACAACGCTGAGGTTCTCGCTGCTTGCGCAGGCGTACTGGGCCTGTGCAGAGTACTGCAGGTTCCATAGCACGTCGTCGATGGACGGCCGGTGGTCGGGCTGCTGTGACAGGCAGCTGAGCGCGACTTCGGCCACCGTCTTGAGTGACTCGTAGGTGAAGGTTCCTATGATGGCCGGGTCAATGAGTTCACGGAGCTCGACGGGGCCCTCTGTAAGGATCTTCTGAACCTGCAAGTACATGGAAATAATTTAACGATGCATGTGGGGGGTCCGAATCTAGCATCTTTTGTATTTTTATTACTTTCTCGTGTCAACGATTGATAAGCAATTTTTTTGGGGTACCTGCTGTTTCAAGACTTCCAGCTCAGTTGGGGTGGTGGCGTGTCTGCCGGTGACGAGTTCTAGCATGAGGAGGCCCAAGTTGTAGATGTCTTCGTGGACACCGCCGTGATTTCCTGCCTTTGGAGAGCTCACCTGCGGAAACGTGGGAGGAAAGAATCACTAAAACATGATGAAGACATGGTAGTTGTCAGGCCAGGCGTAGAGAATCCGATCAAATTACTACCTTGTCGTTCTTGGCGACGACGGGTGAAATGGTAAGGCCGTAGTTGCTGATCTTGACACTCAACGTCTCGCTGACGAGCATATTGTCCACCCTGATGTCGTTCCCGTAGACACCTACATTGTGCAGGAACTGGACGCCACGCGCGATGCCGATGACGGCCGCCACACGCTGCGGCCACTTGAGCAGCTCCCTCTTCCGCCACTCTGCAAACATCCGATCGATAAATGCGAAGAATTGCCCAATCAAACACCAACGAATGCAAGAAGCTATCTATCGTTGCCCAATCTCATGATTTTCTAGTTACCAACTTACCGTCGAGGTGGCTCCGGAGCGTACCATTGGATACGTGCTCGAACACGAGGTAAATGGTGGTGTTGTCCTGCTGAGTGTCGTCTACGCAGTGTCCGAGCACGCTGACCAGGTGAGCGTGCTGGAGCTTGGAGGTGAGGCTGGTGAAGTGGCGCAGTGCCTGCAGGGACAACTTGGGTTTGAGCCGTAAGCAACGGACCATCACGGCCGAGCCGTCCTGTAGCCAGCCTTTGTACAGCTTCGGGAACTGAAACAATAGCGACACAATGTTAACGACCTTAATTGAGCTTCTGGTGCTTGATTGATTGTCGCACAGAAAATGATCACAGCAGTAAATCGCTTTTAGTTTTGCAGCAGTTTACCTCATCATTGTCTGAGCTCTCTGTTACAACGTTCATTGGGTCAAAGTGGTTGGTCATCTCTTTCATCTCCTCCATGCTGAACGACTGGTATGGGAGGAAGCCATGGACGCCCAACCTCACCTCGGGGGCAATCTTCCCTGGAGAAGTAAGCACCAAACAGCTTAGTTGGCTGACATAAAACTTTGTAATAAAAGGAAAGCAGAGCGGAAAAGGGAAGGGAAAAAGTATGAGAGGTTCTAATAGAATTCGTTCTTTCAGGAAGGTAAATGCTGCAGCAGCAGGGAAGGAAAAAAAACAACTTGTGCTCACTACGCTACCTTGCAATCAGTTAAAAGCAATTTTGAGCGTTTACAGTTTCTTTTAGAAAGGTTAATGATCGGCAGATCATGTTATTTATTGTTCCTAGTGGTCAGGTCGAGTATGGTATTAGAGCGTTACAGACTCCGTCCAATTTGTAATTCTTTTTTTTATTGAAATACAACCTTTCGTCAAATTTGACGTAAGACTAGTTAGACAATGGACCAAGTTGATGACCAACTTATATATAACTATTTTATATTATATTTATTTTTAAGTTACTGAAATGTATATTCTAAAAGGGACAGACAGTGCAGGTTGTAGTCTGCCTCGTGTCTCTTTAATTGAATTTTTTATTTTAAATCATTACAGAGAGATAATATTATTTGTTAATTCTTTGTATTATTTCTCTATAAGATATGTGTCCTAAATGGACAATATTAAAAGAAACTTAAAAGTTTTCAGCAAATAAATTAATCCAGAAAAGTAAAATAACTCACATATATAAACGACACCGTGAAGATATTTGGTATTGATTGTATATTAGTGTTAAAAAAAAGTGAGATGTATGATCTTACATTGAAATGATCTTGGTTTAATATAGTCTTATATTAGATGTTCATAAATTTTTACTAATTCAATTATTGGTCACATTCAACTCAAGCCTAATTTGAAAAGAATTATGGTCATTTATTTGGTCTGATTTGTCTCTATTATGGATTGGCTTGGCAATGAGTTGGGTTTTGTTGGACCCGACCCGAATTGGACCCGAACGCATATATACCAAATCCAAAATGGATCCTAACAAAAAATGACGCGACTGGACCCAGACCTGAAGATATCCGACCCAAAATCAACCAGACACGAGTTGAGCCCAAAAAACACTCTATAAGATATGTGTCCTAAATGGACAATATTAAAAGAAACTTAAAAGTTTTCGGCAAATAAATTAATCCTGAAAAGTAAAATAACTCACATATATAAACGACACTGTGAAGATATTTGATATTGATTGTATATTATTGTTGAAAAAAAAGTGAGATGTATGATCTTACATTGAAATGATCTTGGTTTAATATAGTCTTATATTAGATGTCCATAAATTTTTACTAATTCAATTATTGATCACATTCAATTCAAGCCTAATTTGAAAAGAATTACGGTCATTTATTTGGTCTGATTTGTCTCTATTATGGATAGGCTTGGCAATGAGTTGGGTTTTGTTGGACCCGACCTGAATTGGACCCGAATGCAGATATACCAAATCCAAAATGGATCCTAACAAAAAATGACGCGACTGGACCCAGACCTGAAGATATCCGACCCAAAATCAACCAGACACGAGTTGAGCCCAAAAAACACTCTATAAGATATGTGTCCTAAATGGACAATATTAAAAGAAACTTAAAAGTTTTCAGCAAATAAATTAATCCAGAAAAGTAAAATAACTCACATATATAAACGACACCGTGAAGATATTTGATATTGATTGTATATTATTGTTGAAAAAAAAGTGAGATGTATGATCTTACATTGAAATGATCTTGGTTTAATATAGTCTTATATTAGATGTCCATAAATTTTTACTAATTCAATTATTGATCACATTCAATTCAAACCTAATTTGAAAAGAATTACAGTCATTTATTTGGTCTGATTTGTCTCTATTCTGGATAGGCTTGGCAATGAGTTGGGTTTTGTTGGACCCGACCTGAATTGGACCCGAATGCAGATATACCAAATCCAAAATGGATCCTAACCAAAAATGACGCGACTGGACCCAGACCTGAAGATATCCGACCCAAAATCAACCAAACACGAGTTGAGCCCAAAAAATACTCCATTATAAAAAATGAAAAAAATATAACAAACGTGAAAATATAGCGCTACATAATTTACATTTGCGTTATAATATATTATTTAATAATATAAATCATGTTATAGGTAAGGTCACTTTGCTCTGAGTATTCAGACATATTTTATTCAATTATCGTGTAGGTAGCTGATTGAAAAAAAATAAACGAGGCCACATTTATGGCGGAAAGGGGTGGTTAGAGATTGGGGGAAAAAGTAGGAACTTGTGAGAAGAAGAAAAGAAAAAACTGAACAAGTCTTGGGGGCACTTGAAAAAGGTGAAGTTAAAGTTTGACCTTTTAGTCGCGCCAATGAGACATGGGAATCTCAACCCGAGTGTGTGACATCACGCAGCATGCATTCTTTAATACGAGGCATGTGGGGTTGTATATCCTTTGGGTTAGACTACGGCGACTGAGATTCTCCCGCAGTTACTTTACTTGTGTGTGTGAAGAGAGGAGAGAGAGGAATAGGGAAGTTGGAACAGAGTGCTTGGAACTGACGAGAGAAATCAGAGCGGGCGTACGACTTGTAGTGGAAACTCGTAATCGAGGAGTCGTGAATCAACAAACTAGTGAAAGGAAAAAAAAAAATGTGTAGCAATGAATGCGATTACCTCCGATGGGAAGACCCTTGGCCGTCGAGATACCTTTGTTCTTCACGTTCTTCATCTGCAGAGCCCATGCCTTGCTCTCTGAATCGTCGGTCCCTGTCCCGTGCAACTTGTTCTTCTTGATGACGAATACTGCCATCACAACAAAAGCGACGATGGTGACGCCGCCGATGACGCCAAAGACGGCGCCGAGAACCTTCCCGAGGTTCCCTTTCTTGTGGTGGGGTTGCCCGCCTTTGGCCTGATCGGGTTTAGGAAGCACCGCCAGGGGCAACTGGTTGCAATAGGTTGTGGGATGCTGGTCTGCCGCGGGCGGGGCAAGGCAGTTCCCGGCGTCGAGCACTTGTATCGCTACCCTGTCAACAAGGCATTTCGGGAGGGAGCCTACTAACCGATTGCCGGATAAATCCACAGTCTCCAGAGCCTTGCCACACGTGACCGTAGTTGATGTTCCACTGAGCGCGTTCCCGGCGAGTACCAGCCTCTTTAACGCCGGTAACGCGAGTATCTCCGCAGGGACCAGACCGAAGAACCTGTTGTTTGGCGCGTCGAGGTTCTCCAGCCTTGCAAGCCTGGTGTTGACCTGGTCGGGCCCAGTGGGGAGTGGGCACTTGAATGAGTTGTTCCCCAGCGAAAGCGACACGAGCAGCGACGCCGACGTGCCGCCCGCAGGCAGTAGTGGCCAGTCGGGTCCGAGCTTGTTTTTGGAGATATCCAGCAACTGGAGCTTGGCCATATTGGATAAGTCGGGGACGTTGCCGGCGAGAATGTTCCTGCTGAGGTCGAGTTGCTGGAGCGCCGCCATGTTGGGCAGTCCGGGCGGGATGGGGCCGTAGAGGTAGTTGGAGGAGAGGTTGAGCGTGAGGAGTGACGAGGCCGGGAGCCTGCGGTGGATGTCGGGAGGGAGCGTGCCCCACATGCCGAGTGAGACGAGGGAGAGGTCGGTGAGGGAGGTGAAGCGTGAGAGTGTGGCGAAGACGGAAGTGGTGGAGAAGTTGGACGAGAGGGTGTCGCGGTGCTGTGAGTTCAGGAGACGAGGCTTGTCGCCGGTGATATAGAGGGTCGTGAGGTGGCCGGAGGGGGAGCAGGAGAGGTTGAGGGAAGGAGTTGGAGGGATGGAGCAGATGGATGCGGAGAGCTCGGTGAGGACGGAGAGGGCGGATGGGTATTCGAGTTGGCGACGGAGGCGGAAGAGTGCGCGGGATTCCGACGAGGTCAGCTGCACGGCCGGGGACGGCTGCTGCTGTGCTGAGGAGGAGGAAAGGAAGGTGAGGAGGAGGGCGAGGACGATCAGGAACAGAGGGAGCGGGGTTGTGGTCGCCATGCCTGTTGCTCCCGTGTGGGCGCGGCTTTGGAGGGTGCGTTTAATGGGTAGGGAAGCCAAAGGTGTGAGTGCAATAAACAGCATCCATGCAACTCAAGGGGGTAAGGGAGGGATCGAGGGCGGCTGATTATTATGATCACCAGTTACAGTACGGCGCTTGCTTTTCTAGGTAGGTTTGTAGCGAAAACCAGTTAAACGCCGACGGGTGACGGGTGAGGGGAGATCTCCCTGTCAGCCGTAAAAGAAAAGAAGCCATCATGTGTGGGGAGCAGAGAGAGAGAGAGAGAGAGGGGAAATTAGGCAGCTTCCATGTGTGAAAAACTGAAAAGCGGGTTTCAATCCACTGCAAGCTTTCTCTAGACGCTACTACGACGCTTTCTAAAGCGGTTCAAGTCTCTTTATCTTTAACACCAAACGACCGATGGACTTGGACGGGTTTGAATGTTTGGAGTAGTGGACGCTTGAATTGTTAGGCAGGTGCGGTTGAAACGTGGTTGTGTTTTGTGAGGGGGAGAGTACGTGGACTTTTTGTTGGGAGAGCTCTCAAGTCATGAAAGATGCGTGTGATGACTGATGAGTCATCATGTTATACTAAACTGTGGGCAGGTGGCATTATGATCCGTGTGTCTTCCAGGTTAACTAGATGCTGCTTCTGCTTCAGATGATGAAAGAATGAACAACCAATTGATTGATTAAAGATCACCTGCTGTCCATGCACGATACCCACCCCTCATCTTGGAGGATCCCTAAATTCTCACGCATGTATGCACCACTATCCGCCCAGTTGACCAGTTAGGGAGTTCAGTTGACATGTAGGTACCGTCGGTGGCTAGTGCATGTGTGCCCGATTGATTACACAATATTTTACACGTATTTCTCTTTTGTTTGTCTCTAGTGGGACACGGTTGGGTATAGTTAGGTTGGCAAGTTTGTTTGGGGGTAGTAGGATACAATTGTATGATTTTGTAATGTAAAAATATACATCAAACACACCCTTTGCATTCTACCAAACAAGCCCCGCAAACTAACACCCAACATGACGGTTTGTGAACTTTTCGTATAGAAACTTAGTTTTTATGTACCTAGACTAAAAACAAATTAAATGGTTATTTTTTTCCAGTATAACTAGGTTCGATTTTGTTTTATATAATATATAATTCAAAAGTTGTCTCTCATACATTTCAAAGATAACTTCAATTTGGAATAATAGAACGATCACCATTTTCAATCATTTCAACAGTGAATACTACTTTTTTTTTGTTATGGCTAGTGTGCACCCTGGATATACTGCATATACTCGGTGAGTAAAACGACTAGGGGTCTACAACGATTTCTAAAGATGGAAGTGGAAAAAGAGAGGATCCATATAGTATCCTAGCTTGTGTATGGAAGAATGGAGTTTTATGGTTAAATATATTCTTTCAAAAGTTTTGAGCAATAAGAAGATGTTGGACGAGGCCTCCAAATCAATTTTCTTCAACTTATTTTTACGGTCGTGATTAAATCTTTACAATACATTTTTCCCAAAACCCACTCCTTCCACTAGGATGGATGAGGTTAGCGGACCACTCGATGAAAATAGATGTGGCCACTCATGATTAGTGGTACATCTTGTAATGTTGAAGAAACAAAAATGTAGGAACAATGGTCAAATGTACTAGTGATATAGTGTGTCGTGGAGGTGATATGTGATTATACATATAGGGTTTTTGTATTTAATTTACTCTATAATATGGATTTATTATCCATACATACACTCTCACCTCATCATACAAAATTCTTTTCTCTCTCTCTCTCTCTCTCTGGTACATACTTGAGGGCAAGCATGATGCATATATATGGGTTTTTTTATGGTTGATCTTTGATTTTTGTTTAAGTCTATTTTGTGTATTTAGCCCATTCTCTAGTCATGTTGTATATCTTGTTGTTCTTTTCTATACTTTTCTTTAATATATGTTGTAACTGAAATGCATTTACTTTGTAGGTACCATAGTCTACCACATGATTCTTTAGAATAAATTTGTTAAAGATTGAAGGCCATAGTGTATTACCTCAAATGGGAAATGTGAAACAAATCACACAAAAAGCCCCTTGGAATGACCACAAAAACTTAGTGCCCCCACACTGTAAACCTGTCTTAATACGAAAACTAATCAATGATGAGAAGTGGATGTTTGTTAGCTGAAAATAAATCACGTGGGGCAAAGAGAGTCAACTGGGGTTGGGAAGGTGTTGGATAAAGAAAAGAGGAGATTATGGATTTTCCATATATAAGTAGAGGTCTTGGATCTAATGTATCCCTCTTGATATTATTTCTGACATGATTATACCTCTTAGTTTGACTCCATACTAATGATGGATTAGCATGGACTGGATATTGATTATCAAATAGTTGAATTGTTGACATAACTAGATTAAAACTTAAGAGGGGGTATGCAAGCATCCCCAATTTTATTGAGAATACCTTTCCATTCTTCTCTTCATTGTCAATGACCAATCCACTTGATTTATTCTTCATATCTTATTTTTCTAGACCTAAATAGTCTCCTCCTTTTAGTGGTTCAAATCACCTTCAGTGTCTCTAAGGGTTCTTGGAATCTTAAAACCAGAGTGTGTCTTCTACCTCATACTACACATTTAGGGATGAGATATCTACTCTGTCTACCTTAATATAACATGGTACATTTTATCTTCTAACCCTTTTCTTTATCTTCCAAACCTTTTGGTGTGTGATCATCTTTCCTCATATGTAAACTTGTATATAGGATATAAAAGTTTCTTGATTTGGATATTTAGTTCACCTAGGAGTGTGATGCTTGCAAGAGGAGATTCATAGGGCCTTACAAAAGATTTTCTTATCTTTAGGTAATTTTTATGGGTCAATATCTACCAAAAATTTTACAATAGTCAAATTTTATGCAATATTTAATTGTGTTATGTTGCACGACTTCCTCTCATTCTCATTTGATGTCTTTGGTATTTTAACATCATAAGTTCTTTCCATAGGATTTTGTATTCCAATTTTTTTTCTTATTTTATGTTTTGAATTCCATGCGCCACAATGTTTTTTTGACAATGCTTTCTACTCATCCTATCTGACCTCAACCTTCATAATTCTCCCTTGATCAACATTAGAGGTCGTGGTGGTTAATGACATATATATTCATTTTTTTTGACATTCCACATTTCTCGTATCACAATGTTGTTTGATAATGCTTTCTACTCATTCCCATTGACTTCAACTATCATTAGCCTCCCCCTAAGTTGTAGTGGGGTTTAGATTAGTTGATGATATAAAGTTTAACTTAGAAAACTATCTCCTATGTATTTAGCATCATCAAAGATTCAAAGTGTGACAACCCAATTCCACACTAGCGAGATTATTCAAAACAAACACATGATTAACAACTAAACCATTATATTATCAAGATAAGAAGGTAAATTAAAACTAATCTCATATTACTACCATGTGTGGAAACATATTACATAAACATGTTAACTACCATCACAAATCCAAGGCAAAGACAACCATTAAGGTCCAAGGATCAACGACCTCATAGAACCATTCTTGGAGACTGAAGAAACATGGATAATCTCATTGAACCAGGAGAAAGACCAACCTTAAAGACCACAACTCCAAAACTTGGCAACCACTCAACATCTTGGCAACCTCAAGGGAAGAGAGAGAAAAGCTTGGCGACTAAAAACTCACCGACATCAGGTTGATCATCACCATGAAACTGACAACCACCAAGGTGTAAATGAAGAAGGTTAACTCTCAAGCCCGAAAGAACAACCATTATGAGATAGAAAATCAACGTTTAACACATGCATGCAAGGATAAAAACCTCTATCATCAAGCAAGATTTCATGCACACGATCAAGGTTTATCAAAGGAAAGATACTTGCTCAAGATCATCATAAGAACATAAACCCGAGATCATAGATATTATCACTATGCAACTTATAACCACATTTTTAGGGTATATTAATTGCATGTAAGGTAAATGTAAGCAATAATCAAGGAGAAAGTTATATAACTCACCTTGGATATGAAGAAACAACTCCAACAACAAGGAAGCTCCGAGAAGAGAGAGAAAACCCTAGATGGATCACCACTTCAGCCAAGCTAGTACCACCTCCAATAAGGAAACAAATCCTAGGTTAAAGGATCACAATTAAAGAAAAACCCTAGGCCAAAAAGACAAGAAAGAGAAGTTCTTCAACTCAAATCAAGCACTACAATGGAGAACCATGGCTTCAACCAAGAAGAGGGAAGTCCTTCAATCTCAACTCGAGCACTACCATAGAGAATGATGGATTCAGTGAAGAAGAGAGAAGAGGGTAAGGAAAGAAAACAAAGGTTAAGAGATGGATCACTTACCCAAACCAAAGATAAGAGCAAAGGATCACCACACAATTACTAAGGAAGGGTTGCTCCAAAACCCTAGCTGACATGCAAGATGGACCGACCACTAAAGCTCCACCTTCACTACCAAGAATAAGAGGGACGAGCTCCAAGTAAGAAGAGAGAAAGAAAAGGATGAAAAGGTTTTAGTTTCATGCAAGGAGAGAGGTTTATATAGCCAAGGGTTGGAAAGAGAGAGATAAAGGAGTTTAGGTGTCATGCAAACATATGCCAAGTGTCCATCAAAACTCATCCATTCAAGCACCATTCTTGTAACATCCCTGACCTGGGTTATGCCATAACCTGGAAGTTTTACTTAAGTAAGTTATCTATAAACTTGTTTTAATCTTTTGAAAAGTAATTAAAACTCTTCTTGAGTTTAATTTTCAAGTTTGAGCTTATTTGCAATCTGTTTGTGCATTGTATGATAGTTCGGCTGTAAACTACAATTTACACAAGATAAGGGGTTATATTGCAATATTTCACATTTTGAACGTGCCCCAAGTGTATTAGCATCATAAGAGAGAGAATGATGCTAAGGGATGGCTTGTGGAGAGTCTAAACTTCAAGTTAGAGCTTATTTTAATAATGCTTGTGCCTTGTGTACCAATTTTGGTGCAATTTGCAATTTACCCAAAATATAGGGTTAATATGCAAATCATCACCTCTAGAGTGTCCCTACTCTCTCTTAGTATCATCTAGAGGAGAGATAAACAAGGAGGCACCATGTTTGAATCATATTTTAGTGGTAGCATTCTTGGTGATGAAAAGACCAAGAAAAGATGTATAGTTGAAGCCTTTATATTGGTAGTATCGAGTTGTAGAGCTTATGTGGGTGTGCCTATCAGCCAAGGAGTCATAGAGCAGGTCCCATATCATTTTTTCAACTCTTGGAAAAGACCATGCTGGGTTAAGAACCTCAAGAAGGTGATGGACATCAGTTTACAACTTTCCTTAGAAAAAGTGTATTAGTTTGTGAATAAAGTGATGTCGAGTTGAAATATCTTGCTCAACAAGATAACTAAGGGCCAAAATTTTATCCCTAGATTATCCTCAAGAGTTTTGCATGTCAATATAAATATGCATGGATGGACACGTGTAAACCATGCATGGACACGTGACACCTAGTAGTGTAAAATGATGACACCTCTTATACACTCTCTTCCATGAGCCTCAATTATATATACCACTCCTTTCACCTACTACTGAATCTTTTCAAACCTTATCACCCTCTTTCTCTCAAATATCATGCATAGTAGTAAGGAGCAAGGAGGAGTTTGAGACATTAAGCTTAAGATGAAGCCATGGCCATCTTCAACCTTGGATAAATCATGATCTCGAGTTGTGATTCTTCCTTTCTTTTCTTCTTCACCAAGTTCTTAACTATAGTGATTCCTTGCATGTAGAGGAGTTGTGAATGAGTCTGGGATCTATGATAAGATCATCTTCAACCTTGGGAATGTGAATCTTTGGATCTTGGAGCTTTGAAGTTATTCTTGAGGTGGGTTATATAACTTGAACCCAATCATGGTATTATTCACCATCAATCTTGCTATACTTGATGATCTACTTTCAATTTTGAGTTTTCTTGAATAATTGATGAATCTATGAGTTTTAATAATTACATAGACTTGTTGTCCATGAATTAGGACAATAAGGACGAAGGTCTTGAGCTTGAAGATGATGACATCATCATGGCACAACCCGATATTGGGTAGAAGCACCTCTAACCGGATATAATAAACCCTAATTTTGAGCAACCCGATATAAGTGACACAAGTACCCACCTCATGCATGACATGGTGATGATAATTCACCTCATGAATGATATGAGTGACACACACACACACACCTTATGCACGATATGGTGTCAAGTACACAACTCTAACCTGATATGGTGATGAAACCCTAGATGGTGATATCAAGCCCGATATACTTTGGACGCTACACCCTAATGGTTTGTACTCTTGGTTTGGTTGAGACTAATCAGTTGTTTGGCCTTCCACTTAACACATGGTGAAGGGCAGGTTGATACCATGAATGTTTGAAGAAGTATGAGCATAAGGGTCTAACCCGACATGCCAGAACCCTAATTTTGAACAACCCGATATGAGTGACACATACATATACCTCATACACGATATGGTGATCAAGAATACACCTCTTGGGCGATATGGTAAGAATAATCACACCTCTTACCCGATATGGAAGCAAGCACACACCTCATGCCCGATATGGTGGAAGAACCTCAATCCAATTTACTTGATTGAGTAACACATGAAGTGTGTTATGACAAATGATACATTAAGATGTATAGAGTTCAATGCATTTTGATAAAAAGTAGGCGAACGTACCTTGAGAGAAGGATTGAGACAACTTATTATAGTATGATGTAATCAATATCCTAGTAAGGATGAGTGAGAGACTCATACTTGTGTGATAATAATTTAATGAGCATACATTGATACTCCTAACATATGTGGAGCTATGAAATAGGATTTTATTTCTTGATAATATGAACTTGAAACCCTAATTGGCTAAAGAGGGTAACCCTAACCCTAATCGGTGAAAAGGGGAACCCTAACCCTAATAATGGGGAGGTTGTATTCTCTTATGTTGCATGGTAATGATAAGTACTTGATATTGTTTTTATCATCAAATACTAACCATGCAGGTATCGTGAGATGATGAACATAGCCAGGTATGAGCTATGATATTTCATATAATACAGATTAAATGGGCCTTGTAAGCCATGTGATATACTTGTGCAACAAGTATAATGTATACATGGGTCTGAGGATCTAGTGGTAATAGTTGCTTGATAAAGGGTGACAATGTTCAGTGATGAACTAAGGATTTGAATACCCAGATCTAGAAATCATGATGATGATACTGTTAAGGGATGAGGATTCCCAGTAATGTGATAAGGGACTGAGATCATGAGTGTTATGCATTCAATGTGTTTCAAAGATTATAAAAGTACTTGATAAATGTATTGCACCTTTCTTTATAGCATATGTTATAATCCTTTCTTGTAACTTGATTGATGCTAAAAGATACTATAATACACCTAATTAATCAAGCGGAACCTTACCATGTAGTGCCCAGTCCATAGATCCATTTGGTGTCAGGATTTACTGAATGGTGAAACAAGTTTAACTCAGAGAGCATATTTTTGAATATGTGGGGGTGATGGACGAACACATCCTTACGTCCAGATGGGGATTGATATATTATCTCCCCGATGAATGCCAGGGTTTTTGTGTGATCGCCCTGATGAAAATGTAACAAGGATTGATGTGATATCTCCTCAAAGAGAGTGCATGTTGTGACTGTAGCTCTTTAGCGAAGATGCCTCTATACATCGGAAAGCTAGTTGTATTTTGACATGTGGTCATTGCCACTGGTCTTGTACTGACCGAGACGGGTGAGGTCATGGCAGTCGGCTCTTCCATTGACCTTATATGGTACTGATGCTTTACATAGCCGTGGTCAGTTGGAGCATGAGCAGTATACCTCATCTCCTCTGGGCATAAGTGTGATTGTAAACATGTAATCAGCTGTGTGGCGTATTTGCTTAAGAATTGATACAAAAACATTGGTTGATGCTCCATTACTTTTATACATCTTAGATTGGTAGATGTTATACATGTTACTCATATTCCCTATAAAATAAATAGATGATTTATAGCTCTCTCATGGATATTTGAATTGCTTAGACAATGCTATTACTTTGCACTGCAATTAAATAATGATTAAACATGCTTATTTACATAAAAGATCCTCTACTCAATTTTATACTATTTACCTATTATAATAACATTATTGATGGAGAGTTATATCTCCCACTGGGAAAATTATCTCACCCCGTGGGTTCCACAATTTTTTTTAGGTGGACGTGGACTAGGAGGTAGAGACCGTACTACAAAGGAAGGACAACAACATCATGGATAGCAATAACAACTCAGGTTGAGTGTGATGTCTGTCGTATCTTATAGATAGAAGTCGTATGTGTCGTCTTTGTACTCTCAGGTCCTTGGGAGGTAGTACATAATGGTTTTATAAACTATCTAAGATTTTGTCTTGTATGCCTCGAGGTTTTATGTTGCTTCAGTATGTGTTTTGGTAAAGAAACTAGTATATGTTATCCTTAAGATAAGATGGTACAATGAATGTACAACATCAACCATAATGTATATATTACATTGGTTCTTTCTTTAAGAGTTTCCTAGAAATGGATCTCTATGTAAAATGGTTTTATTTTTTAGTGATCTTGTTAATCTGTTGCTAATGGTTATTCTATGTATTTATATATTATTGCTCTTGTGGTGTCTCGGTTGGTGTCGGGTCACCACAAAGTTTTGGTATCAGAGTCTAAGGTTTGCTGAGTCTATAGAGACATAGGATTAAGGTTGTTGAGTCTGTTCTAATATCCTCCAGTTTATCTTATAATGACTTCTACTCATATAGGATAAGAAGTAAAGTTGAAATATAGTTGGAGCACACAAAGAACATACTGTTGAGAGCAGTGTTGCTGCATCAGGAGGAGGTGCAAGGGATCATGCTAGAGAGGAAACAGTGTCTAAGAATCCCCAGCTTTATCAAGCCATGCTAGAAAACCCAACCTTTCATGCTCTTTTCGGGCAGTTCATGACCAAAATGACGCATATGGATGATCAGATGCCAGTACTAGCACCTAGGGCACCAGTTCCCAATGAGGGACATGGATCTGGTAAGACCTTTAAGCGATTACGCTACATAGGAGCCACCGAATATGCCGGTATAGCTGACCCAACAGACGCAGATTCATGGCTCACTGAGCTAGAGAAAACCTTTAGAATCCTTAGCATCCCAGAAACTGATAAAGTTAGGCATGTTGGGAACCTTTTAAAAGGAAGCGTTGGCCATTGGTGGGCCATTGAAGAGGAGAAAACACCTGGTGTTGAGGTTGGATGGTAGAAATTTCGATGTGAGCTTGTTAGTAGATACTTTCCCAAGACTTATTTGGATGAGAAGATCTTGCAGTTTGAGCGGATTATACAAGGACCGATGAAGATTAGTGAGTATGAAGCAAAGTTCATGGAGCTACTGTGGTTTTGTCCACACATGGCTATTACAGAGGAAGAGAGGATTCAACATTTTGAGAGGGTTTGAACGCTGAGTTAACCACACCTGTAGCTGCTCTAGAGAATAGAGAGAGGTTTGCCATCTTCATGGAGTCAGTTAGGTGGATAGAGAGGTCTGTGACTGAGAAATGTGAGGCTAACAGTAGGAAAGTATTTTCCCAATTCCAGTGATAGAGGTCTGGGAGTTTTAAGAAACTGAGGTTTCCTTGTACCATTAGCACTATAGAGGTTCAATGCTCAAACATAGTGGACATCAAGCAAGGGTAGATGCTGTAGTTTTCTACCAAGTGGAACCCATAACACAGCATCAACATTAGTGATAGGACCATCTAGTCTACAATGGGAGAATAGAGACTGCTTCAAGTGTGGGTAGACATGACATTTGATAAAGGATTGTCCAGTTAGAGATAGAGAGGTAACCCAATCACCGAGGCAGAGTCAACAAGGCTCTCAGAGGCAATAGTTTAGCAGTGGCACACAAGGACATAGATAGGCATCCCAAACAGGTTCATCTGCACCAAACAACAGAGCACGGAGTCGACAACACGCAACGACAAGATTCTATGCTATGAATCATCCAGAGGCAATAGTCAATCCACGAGTCGTGACAACTCAGATGGAATTGTTTCATTCTGATATGTCTTCATCCTGCTTCATATCTATTTTGATTTATCTGGGTGCTACACATTCCTTTATCACTCGAGAAGTGATTCATGACTACAATATGGCTATCAGTCGTAGAGCAGATAATCTATTATTAGAAACTCTATTAGTCAGATCTGCAGTGTTGCAAGAGGTATGTTATCCATGTGTTCTTTCCTTTTCAAAACACAACATTCAGGTGGTTCTTATACCCCTTGAGATGCACGAGTTTGACATAATTCTTGGGATGGATACCCGAGAAAAGTATAAGGTTGTCTTGGATTGTGGTTCCAAGAAATCCATGTTCACAGATAGTGATGAGACATGGGTCTTTCAGGGGGATATAAAGATTCTTCCAATCTCTCTAGTGTCAGCAATGGTAGCTGAGAGACTGATGTGACAAGGATGTGATGCATTCTTGGAACATGTTGTAGACACCAGAGCAGAAAGTCCTAGCCTTTTTGAAGTTCCTATTTTTAGGGAATTAAAAAATGTGTTTCCTGAAGAATTTCCAGATATTCCTCCACCTCGAGAGATTGATTTTGAGATTAATCTAATTCCGGGTAGGCAACCCATAGCCCAAACACCTTATAGGATGGCCCCTACTGAGATGGAAGAACTCAAGAAATAGTTACAAGAGTTTCTTGAGAAAGGTTTCATTCGACCAAGTACTTTTCCATGGGGTGCTCCAGTTATTTTTGTTAAAAAGAAGGATGGGTCTATGAGATTATGCATAGACTATAAGCAACTTAATAAGGTGATTATAAAGAATAAATATTCTCTGCCAAGGATAGATGATCTGTTTGACCAGTTGTGTGGTGAAATAATGTTCTCTAAGATAGATCTAAGGTCAGGATATCATCAGTTACATATCAAGGAGGATGACATACCTAAGTCAACCTTTAGGACAATGTATGGTCATTATGAGTTCATAGTTATGCCATTTGGACTAACTGATGCACCAGCTGCATTCATGGAGCTGATGAATAGAATCTTCTAGCCATTCCTTGATATGTTCATAGTGGTCTTCATAGACGACATCCTAATTTACAATAGAGATGGCCAACAGCATGAACAACACCTTCGTCAAGCCTTGACTCTGTTGAGACAACACAAGCTATATATTAAGTTTAGCAAGTGTGAGTTCTAGTTGTCAGAAGTGTCTTTTCTAGGACGCATTATATCTGCTTCAGGTATTCATGTTGATCCTAAGAAAGTGGAGACTGTTGTAGAGTGGGAACAGCCCAAGACACCAATAGAGATTCGCAGTTTCCTAGGTTTGTGAGGTTACTATAGAAGGTTTATTAAAGACTTCAGTTCTGTAGCATTACCCTTAACTAGGTTGACCAGGAAAGAGGTTCCTTTTGTCTAGAATGACAAGTGTCAACATTCTTTCTAGTTGTTGAAAGAAAGGTTGAGTGCAGTTGTGTTAGCTTTACCTGAGCAGGGAAAGGGATATATTATTTTCTGTGATGCCTCTAAGAATGGTCTAGGATATGTGCTGATGAAGAGTGATCATGTAGTTTCTTTACTTTCCGACAGCTTAAGAAACATGAGGAGAATTATCCGATGCATGATCTAGAATTAGCTATAGTGGTTCACGCGTTGAAGATCTGGAGACATTATCTCTATGGAGAAACGTGTCCGATTTTCAAAGACCATAAAAACTTAAAGTACATCTTCTCACAGCACGAGTTGAACATGAGACAACACTGTTGGATGGAATTAATCAAGGACTATGATTGTACAATTGATTATCATCCAGGAAATCCAAGAAAAGCTAATGTAGTGGTAGATGCACTAAGTAGAAAATCTTCATCTCCACCCATAGATAAAGCACAGTTGAACTCTTTAATGTGATTTAAGTGGGACATGTTGTCTCTTTGAGATAAATGAATGTACATCTAGAAGTATCTTTGTTAGCCAGATTACTAGTCGAGATGCATGTGAAAACTACTCTGAGAGAACATATTAAAGAGGCACAACATGTTGATATTGTGATTCACCAGATCAGGTCAAAGTATGGTAGTGAGAAATGGGACAGTTTCCATGGGTCAGAGGATGAGGTAGTCTGTTACCATGGTAGGATGGTAGTACCTGATGCCAATGACTTAAGAAAAATAGTTCTAGAGGAAGCTCATTCATCCATGTATGCAATGCATCCAGGGAGTACTAAAATGTATCATAACTTAAAAGATATGTATTGGTGGCCTGGTTTGAAGAAGGATGTAGATGAGTTTGTTATAAGGTGTCCAGTGTGTGAGCAAGTTAAAGTAGAACACTAGAAACATGTAGGAACATTGCAACCCTTACCTATACCACAGTGGAAATGGGATCATGTAACAATGGAATTTGTGGTTGGTCTACCCAGAATAGACAAAAGTCATGATTCTATTTGGGTGATAGTTGATAGGTTGACTAAGTCAGCACATTTTCTACCTATTAAAACAACCTATACTGCTGAAAAACTTGCACAAATCTACATATATGAGATAGTGTGGTTGCATAGAGTTCCAGCCACAATTGTATTTGATAGAGGCCCCAGTTTGCAAGTCATTTTTGGGAACGACTACATAAAGATTTGGGTACGCAGTTAATGTTTAGCACAACTTTTCACCCTCAGACAGATGGAAAATCTGAAAGGACTATATAGACTTTCGAGGACTTGCTTAGGGCATGTGTTCTTCAATTTGTAGGAAGTTGGGACTTACACTTGAGCTTAATAGAGTTTTCCTACAACAATAGTTATCAGACTAGTATTGATATGGTACCATATGAAGCCTTATATGGTAGATGTTGTAGATCTCCATTATGCTGGTATGAGACAGGAGAATACCAACTTCTGGGTCCTGAATTAGTACAATAGACAACTGAAAAGATTAAATTAATACAACAACAATTGAAGGTTGCACAGGATAGACAGAAGTCTTATGCTGATAAACGTCGTATACCTTTAGAATTCCAAGTTGGAGACATAGTATATCTCAAGGTCTCTCCTTGGAAAGGTGTTCTCAGATTTGAGAAGAAGGGTAAGTTAGCTCCTAGATTTATGGGACCTTACCCAGTGACAACATGAATGGGAAAGGTAACTTATAGGTTGGAGTTTCCACCTGAGCTACATAGACTATATCTAGTGTTTCATATATCTATGCTGAGAAAGTGTCATCCTAATATAGAGTTGGTGTTGCAACATGTAGAGGTAGAATTGAATTAAGATATATCCTATGTGGAAGGTCCAATGATGATTCTTGACAGAAGAGTCAAGAAGTTGAATAAGAAAGACATAGTTCTTGTAAAAGTTCTCTGGAATCACCGTGGTGTTGAAGAAGCCACATGGGAGCTGGAGGAAGAAATGAGGAGGAAGTACCCTTCTCTTTTCTCTTGAGATTTCGGGGACAAAATCCCTATTAGGGGTTGATAATTATAACATCCTTGAACTGGGTTATGCCATAACCTAGAAGTTTTTCTTAAGTAAGTTATATATAAACTTGTTTTAATCTTTTGAAAAGTAATTAAGACTCTCCTTGAGTTTAATTTTCAAGTTTGAGCTTATGTGCAAACTGTTTGTGTATTATATGATAGTTTGGGTGTAAACTGCAATTTACCCAAGATAAGGGGTTATATTGAAATATGTCACATTTTGAACATGCAACAAGTGTCTTAGCATCATAAGAGAGAGAATGATGCTAAGGGGTGGCTTGTGGAGAGCCTAAGCTTCAAGTTAGAGCTTATTTGAATAATGCTTGTGCCTTGTATACCAATTTTGGTGCAATTTTAAATTTACCCAAAATGTAGGGTTAATATGCAAATTACCACCTATAGAGTGTACTCACTCTCTCTTAGAATCATCTAAATGAGAGAGAAAGAAGGAGGCACCATGTTTGAATCATATTTGAGTGATAGCATTCTTGGTGATGTAAAGACCAAGAAAAGATGTATAGTTGAAGCCTTTATATTGGTTGTATCGAGTTGTAGAGCTTATGTGGGAGTGCCTATCGGCTAACGAGCCATAAAGAAGGTCACATATCTTTTTTTAAACTCTTGGAAAATACCATTATGGGTTAATTGCCTCAAGAAGGTGATGGATATCAGTTTACAACTTTCCTTAGAAAAAGTGTATCGGTTTGTGAATAAAGTGATGTTGAGTTGAAATATCTTTCTCAACAAGATAACTAAGGGCCGAAATCTTATACCTAGATTATCCTCAAGAGTTTTTCATGTCAAGATAAATATGAATGCATGGACACATGTCAACCATGCATGGACACGTGGCACCTAGTAGTGTAAAATGATGACACCTCTTATACACTCTCTTCCATGAGCCTCAATTATATATACCACTCCTATCACCTACTACTGAATCTTTTCGAACCTTATCACCCTATTTCTCTTAGATATCATGCATAGTAGTAAGGAGAAAGGAGGAGCTCAAGCCATTAAGCTTAAGGTGAAGCCATGGTCATCTTCAACCTTGGATAAATCATGATCTCGAGTTATGATTCTTTCTTTCTTTTCTTCTTCACCAAGTTCTTAATGGTGATTCCTTGCATGTAGAGGAGTTGTGAACGAGTCTTGGATCTATGATAAGCTCATCTATAACCTTGGGAACATGAATCTTTGGATCTTGGAGCTTTGGAGTTGTTCTTGAGGTGGGTTATATAACTTGAACCCAATCATGTTATTATTCACCATCAATCTTGCTATACTTGATGATCTACTTTCAATTTCGAGTTTTCTTGAATAATTGGTGAATCTATGAGTTTTAATAATTACATAGACCTAATGTGCATGAATTAGGACAGTAAGGAATAAGGTCTTGAGCTTGAAGATGATGACATCATCATGGCACAACCCGATATCAGGTAGAAGCACCTCTGACCCAATATACTAAACCCTAATTTTGAGCAACCCGATATAAGTGACACAAGTACCCACCTCATGTATGACATGGTGATGAGCATTCACCTCATGAATGATATGAGTGACACACACACACCCCTTATGTATGATATGGTGTCAAGTACACGACTCTAACCCGATATGGTGATGAAACCCTAGATGGTGATATCAAACCCAATATACTTTGGAACCCACACCTAACAATTTGTACTCTTGGTTTGGTTGAGACTAATCAATTTTTTGTCCTTTCACTTAACACATGGTGAAGGGTAGGCTAATAGCATTAAGGTTTGAATAAGTATGAGCATAAGGGTCTAACCCGAAATGCCAAAATCCTAATTTTGGACAACCCGATATGAGTGACACATACATACACCTCATACATGATATGGTGATCAAGGATACACCTCTTGGGCGATATGGTAAGCATACAAACACCTCTTTCCCGATATGGAAGCAAGCACACACCTCATGCTCGATATGATGGAAGCACCTCAATCCAATTTACTTGATTGAGTAACACATGAAGTGTGTTATGTCAAATGATACATTAAGATGTATAAAGTTCAATGCATTTTGATAAAAAGTAGGCCAATGTACCTTGAGAGAAGGATTGAGCCAACTTACTAAAGTATGATGCAATCAATATCCTAGTAAGGATGAGTGAGAGACTCATACTTGTGTGATAATAATATAATGAGCATACATTGATACTCCTAACATATGTGGAGCTATGAATCATGGTTTTGTTTCTTGATAGTATGAACTTGACACCCTAATTGGCTAAAGAGGGTAACCCTAACCCTAATCGATGAAAAGAGGAACCCTAACCCTAATAATGGGGAGGTTGTATTCTCTTATGTTGCATGGTAATGATAAGTACTTGATATTGTTTTTATCATAAAATACTAACTGTACAGGTATCATGAGATGATGAACATATCCAGGTATGAGCTATAATATTTCATATACTACAGATTAAATGGGCCTTGTGAGACTTGTGAAATACTTGTGCAACAAGTATAATGTATACATGGGTTTGAGGACCTAGAGGTAATAGTTACCTGATATAAGGTGACAATGTTCATTGATGAACTAAGGGTTTGAATACCCAGATCTAGAAAGCATGATGATGATAATGTTAAGGGATGAGGATTCCTAGTAATGTGATAAGGGACTGAGATCCTGAGTGTTATGCATTCAATGTGTTCCACAGATTATAAAAGTACTTGATAAATGTATTATGCCTTTCTTTGTAACATATGTTATAATCCTTGCTTGTAACTTGATTGATGCTAAAAGATATTGTAATACACTTAATTAATCAAGTGGAACCTTACCATGTAGTGCCCAGGCCATAGATCCATTCAGTGTCAGGATTTGTTGAATGGTGAAATGAATTTAACTCAGAGAACATATTTTTGAATATGTGGGGGTGATGGACGAACATATCCTTACGTCCAGATGGGGATTGATGTATTATCTCCCCGATGAATGCTAGGGTTTCCGTGTGATCGCCCTGATGAAAATGTACTGAGGATTGATGTGATATCTCCTTGAAGAGAGTGCATGCTGTGGTTGTAGCTCTTTAGCAAAGATGCTGCTATACCCCGATAAGCTAGTTGTAGTTTGACATGTGGTCACTGCCAGTGGTATCGTACTGATCGAGATGGGTGAGGTCATGGAAGTCCGCTCTTCCATTGGCCTTGTATGGTACTGATGATTTACGTAGCCATGGTCAGTTGGAGCATGAGCGGTATACCTCATCTCCTCTGGGCATAAGTATAATTGTGAACATGTAATCAGCCATGTAGCGTATTTGCTTGTGACTTGAATATGGAAACATTGGTTGATGCTCCATTACTTTTATACATATTAGATTGGTAGATGTTTTACATGTTCTTCATATTCATTATAAAATAAATAGATGATCTATAGCGCTCTCATGGATAGTTGAATTTCCTAGACAATGCTATTACTTTGCACTGCAATTAAATAATGATTAAATATGCTTATTTACATAAAATATCCTATGCTCAATTTTATATTGTTTACCTATGATAATAATATTTTGGTAGAGAGCTATATCTCCTGTTGGGACAATTGTCTCACCCCGTGGGTTCCACAATTTGTTTTAGGTGGAAGCAGACGAGGATGTAGAGATCGTATTGCAGAGGAAGGACAACAACATTAGGGATATCAGTTTCAGCTCAGGTTGAGTGTGCTATCTTTCGTATCTTGTAGATAGAAGTCCTATGTGTCGTCTCTGTACTCTCAGGTCCTTGGGAGATAGTACGTAATGGTTTTATAAATGATCTGAGATTTTGGCTTGTATGCCTCAGGTTTTATGTTACTTCAATATGTGTTTTGGTAAAGTAACTAGTATATGTTATCCTTGAGATAAGATGGTGCAATGAATGTACAACATGAACCATAATGTATATATTGAATTGGTTCTTTCCTTAAGAGTTTCCTGGCAATGGATCTCTTTGCAAAATGGTTTTAATTTTTAGTGATCTCGTTAATTCGCTACTAATGGTTATTCCGCATATTTATATATTATTGCTCTTGTGGCGGCTCAGTTGGCTTCGGTCGCCGAAATTCTCAACCATGAAACTTAGGGTGTTAAAACCAAGGAAACACATAGATCAACCTGGTCCAGGGAAGGTCATTGACCACTGAAGATTACCATGCTTGGTGACCGTTGAAAATCTTCAGTGACCAGGTGATATCAACAATCTTTGACCCTAGAATCTTGGCGACCTAGAGGGGTCATATGCCTCATCGACCATTAAGGTTAGGGGCACACTCCAAGAAATCATCAACTGAAGAAAACTTGCCCAAAGGAAATCTCGGTGATTGCTAAAAACAAGGTAATCATCAGCCAACACACATTGAGGTCAACCATCTACATAGGGCATCTAAGAAAACCCTAAACCTCAACACATGATGATGTCACCTTATCATACCAAGGTACAAAAAGTCTTTGGGTTGACATTCTCTCCAGCATGATGTTAAAATATGTGAAGCACAACAAGAATGTGATAAATTGCAAGAAAAACCTCAGAAATGGGTGAATTGCAATTTGTCCAAAACAAGCACACATATATCACAACTAGTTCAAACAACATCCAAACTGGACCAAACTCGAAACATAAGCATGTCAAATGTTATCAAAGCACATAATAAAGTTATATTAAGGTTTTAAGAATCTAATTATGCTAGGCATGCAAGATCAACCGTAAAGCTAAGTCAAGGGTCTTACACAAAGTACCAAAGATAAATTGGGTGTTTAACATCTCATGATTTGAGGTTTGGGATAAAAGAATGTTAAAAAAATAATTTGACCATCCATATCATCAAAGTGCACCTCTTTTCTAGGTAGTCCATAGATAGATACTCTATAGTCAATCATGCTAAACTCAGAGTATTGCTAGGATGAATGACATGTTAGGAAGTTAACTTCAGTTGTACGTGAGTGAGGACAAAACACGTAGTCGAGGACAGTTGTGGTATGTCAGGCCAATTATCTTTCTCAAATCTCTAGCAAAGCCTTGGCCAAGGTTCCATATGTTCTAAGTGGTATTACAACTAGTTCCTATCTAGTAGGTTAGGCTTAGATGGACGTTTGACACTACATTGTTGGGTCACGTGGTTCATGCATGCATGAGTAAAGGGATACCCACTAAGGTGAGATGAAACCACCCTTGCTCTTGGAGTCATGAATGGGAGTTTGATGTGCATGACACATCCTATCTATAAACTGATATGGGAAAAACATTATGAGGTCATGCAGTTGAAACTTGACGACGATGTCAAGAGTATAAGTATAACATCCCACGATTTGAGACCCTTGACAATATGATCTTAAAAGAAATGATTGGACTTCCTGTATCACCAATGTGTATCTCTTTTTTATTTAGTATATAGTTGGGTAATCTTCAACTAAGTGTGCTCAACCTACAGTCGTATTAGGCTGGATAACCTTTCAAAAAGTTTTCATGGGTTGTGTGCGAGTGAGGACAAAGTGTGCATCCAAGGGAAATGGTAGTCTAGGGGGATTGCTCATCATTCTAGGAACTCTAATAGAGCCTTGCATTGGGGCCATATAGGTGGCATCTGCAACATTATTTGATTGGAGGCATCATTTTAATGCGGTTTTGGAGCCAGATACAAACCCAATTAAGTCGATTATAAAAAAAGTTTGATACTTTTTTTAATTATGAATAACTTCCAAACTATCGAGGAACCTATGATTAGAACTTTCATGACATGATAATAATGAAAAATCAAAATAGAGTGATGGATGTGAAATTAACAAATAATAATTTGTCTTTAATATGAATTGCTCGAGGAAAAAGTCTTGAGTTGGGCTACTAACATTTTTGTATTGTTTGAGGTATATTACCACTATCCCTATTCACTTGGGAAAACATTAGACCATCTCACCCTCTTTTGAAATTCAGGCATTCAATTCTATATTGAATTTCCAGTTGCGAACATTGAGGCAGCTTCCTTGTGTAAAAAGGGCAATTTAATCCACTTTAGCTCCATACCAAGTAACGCGGAGCACCTTATCTTCAACTCCAAACTAATGATGGAGTGGAATGTGTTTGGATGTGGACTAGGGTAGGGTTGAACTTCTATAGGTGGGTTGAACGCGATGGCAAGGAACGGGTGGACTTTTTTGAAAGAGTCATGAAAGATGCGTGTGATAACAAATGATATTATACCATATTTTGTGGTGTGTTCGGCGGAAGGTGGGGAGGTGGTATCTTGAATCCACTAGAATACATGTCTCCAGATCGAATATCACCTGCTGAAATAATGAAGCAATAGATTGATCGAGGATTACCCGCTGACCATGCACGATACCCCCCCGGTTGCACCGGTGGGTATCTGCCTCCAATCTTGGGGGATCACTAAATTCACTCGCGCCACACCGACCAGGCGGCCGGTAGACCAGGGGGGGCGTAATGTTCAATTTCGTTGACGTGTAGGTATTGTCTGTAGCTAGCTACTACGTGTATGCTATTTTTTTTTTTGACAATAAGAAACTACTTATTTACAAAACTAAAACCACACCATCACCTTCCTTGGTCTTCAGCCCTGCTTTACCTGCATTCGTTTTCCTATCAGCAAAAAACTGAAAACGCAAATCCGCAGGACACACATGAAACTCCTCGACTTTCTCCCCACTCTTGAGCATCTTCTTAGCTAGTCGATCTCCGGATGCCTTCCACCACATTATTTGTATCTAGCTGGGCAAGTAGCATTAGTTAATGCAGGTTAGATGGAGAGCGATTAATAATGTAGGCGGTTGTAGAAATAGCTTCAGTCCAGAATTGTCTCCCAAGTGCAGTATGAACCAATATACATATTGCTCTCTCCAAGAGTGTTCTATTCATCTGCTCTGCAACAACATTGTGTTGTGGTGGATATCTAACAGTGCGAAATCTGGTAATGCCTTCAAATTAGAAAAAAAAATATAAACTCAGATGAGTAAAACTTTAAACCGTTATCAGTCCCCAATGTCTTGATGAACTTTTCAATCAAAGTCTCCCACCTCTTAAACTGTTCAAAAGCTTCAGACTTATTGTTCAAGAAGAAGACCTAGACTTCCTTTGAAAAATTATCAATAAAATTATCATGTATCTAGCACCACTCTTGGACGGAACTTGAGAGGGACCCTGACATGAATTTAACGCACGTAAAATGCAAGTGCACGCACCAAAGTAATATAGGCCTTTGCGAGGCCCGAGTCGAACTCAGGGAACAAATTTTCGGTAGACTACTGCTAACTATTCGCAATCAGCTAGATCGATTAAAATGGTTTGAGAGTTGATTGAAAAAGAAAAGAAAAATAAAAGAAAGCAAAACAATCGATTAAATGGTTTGTTTAATCAATTAAAGATGAAATCTTTAGGATTGCGGTTTCACCACAGGTTCTCGTTGTACTAATTCCTACACAATTATCCTGATTCGTCTCCTATTCCAGGTAGTGGCATGCAGTCAGAATTGTTCGTTGTCGCAATACAATTCACTACCTAAATCTAGGTCGGTTCCACGGTAGTAGTAACCTATACCCTAGATTACGTGCATGAAGATCACACTCTGGGTTTCCACCATTAACTGTACATAGCCTTGTTCAAAGGATTTATTAGTTAATGTGATATTCGTCTCTTTTCAACAGTTAATTCTTCTTTTAAAGTAATTAAAGGTATTAGATTATCATTAGGGTGATCAATCATAATGATATAATGGAGAGAACAAAATCATACCACAGATTTTAGAGACAAATTATGATAACTATGTCAAAACTGTCATACAACGATTACCCGGGCTACTCCCGGTCCTAAAGATAAAGGGGATTAGCCCCGCATGTTCATCTCAATGAAGGACATGATGAGAGAAAGGGAAAACATATGGAAAACGTAAATAGATGTGATGTAAACCCCTGAACGGAGGAGATCCAGGCGTTCCCCAGTGTAGGATGAGCGATCTACAGCCTTTCGGTAGTGGGAAACTCCTTCCACGACTGTCGGAACGATCACGGCGTGGTTCTGGGCTACGCCCTTCTCTCTTTCTCCTCCTCGAGACTTGTGCAATGGCTCCGGACATGCTTGGTTTCTTAGGGCCTCCGTAATTAGGTATATGCACCACTTTAGGTTGCCCAAAGATCACCATCGTACGATTAGACACGATCTTTAGCAAAACCTGATCTGACAGGGTCGATACCATCGACGTTGGTCGATGGTATCGACCTGCATGAGGCGCCGGTGCTTGCACGATTCTTGGGGTTCTCTCTGATGTTGCCTCGATACCATCAACATTGTGTCGATGGTATCGACGCCTTAGGCGTCGCTTTTCTCTGTAATCCGAAGCTAAAGCTGATTTTGCTGAGGCAAGGTCGATAGTATTGACTTTGAGTCGATAATATCGACATCTGGAAATATGGCTCGCTGACACTCTCTCGATACCATCGACAGTCCCATCGATGGTATCGACTTCTGGTTGCTCTTCTCCGGCAATGCACTGTGACCAGGTCGATGGTATCGACCATCAGTCGATGGTATCGATGTATTCAGATATCCAAATTGCCTGAAATACATAGAAGAACACCAATCAAATCCAACAAATATGATCTTTTATACAGAATAAGATGAAACACAGTAAATTTGATGCAAAATAAGATTATAGACTAAAGGTAGTGAATCATGCGATATTAATCACAAATATGACCAAAACATGCATAAAACACATGCAAAACCAGTCTATAAAAACGACTCAAAATCCCTGCATCAAACTCCCCTAAGCTTGAACATTGCTCGTCCTCGAGCGCAAAACTATAGAATAGAATTGTGAGAGTCAACTAAAGAACATATTAGCATAAAATACAGCTCAATATGACTCCCACCTGTCATGCACATGCCAGTCCTCACTGACCACAGAACGATAACTACCCTAAAGGTGACAATGATCGTCCATAAGAAATGTCCACCCCAAAATCATCAAACACTACCAAATAAAGCAGTTGATATAATGAATTCCTCCGGTTCAGACTTAGTACATCTTGTGATCTCCTATCTACGTTGCTCAAGTCCTAACTACCATCTAAATGGAAGAAGATCTCCTAGTATACAATAATGAGGAGATAATCATAGGTGGCCTACCATTTTGATCAACAGGTGGATGAAATGGACGGCTGTGGAAGAAAGAGAAGCACCAAATAATTTTATCATGCAAAATCAACAAAATGACCAAAATGATGCATATGCGTATGAAAATGACCTAATGCCTAAATTTTAGGTAGAATGGTGCATGTACTATCATTCCGTCTCAAGATGATATGGAATGACTACTAAAACTACATTATGCGCTTATTCCTCTTTTCTTTATGTATACATGCAGGTGAAACAAGTTCCTTTCTCCCTCTCTTTTTTTCACTTGCATTTCTTCTCTTTTTCTTTTTTTTCAAGCCCTCATTTTTCAATGGACTAGAAGAACATTCACAATTATATTTTTTTTTTTCGGGCTTATTTCCACGTAGCTAACATTGTTGATGCCTTACAAATTACTTTTCAGAGGGTATAGAACAATTTTCCTATTTTTCTTATTTTCCAGAATAAATAAGGCACAAAAAGTCCTATATGCTCTAGAGTATGCAAAATGCAACTATAACGACATGCACTTGAGAATGTGTGAATGTAGAGATGCAAAATCTATCTACAATGAAATCCTATCTACATGCATGCAATCAAGAGATGAAAAACTATAAGTGCTTCCAGTTCTTATGGTGGATATTGAATGAAATGAAATGGATAGATCACAAGACTAATGTACAAAACCATTGGAATAGATTATATTTCCCTCTTTACTGACCTGTGTAACGATAAATCAAAGGGTTTCTATCTCTCACTTTCGATTAAAGTCCCATTACCGTTTGGTCAGTTTAGGCTCAACGTCCATGTCCATCCACATTTCTTGAATCATAAGGATGTACAATTATGATCTTATGTTTTAAAGTTGACAAACCCAATTATTTTCATAGGTTAAGTGCTCAAGTTCAAACAAATTCAACTTGCAAATTCTTGAAAAATTTTCAATTATGCTCCAATTTCAGATAATGACACCCATAACTCCCATGTGAAAAACATTGAGATGACACATTAACATTAGACATCCACGGATACACTAGATAGCATGCAGATCCTAAAAACTAAGAAAATTGCTAAAATAAAAGAAAAGGAAATAAAAGATAGAAACTATTCCATCTCCCCCCAAGCTTGAATTCGACTATGGCCTCATAGTCAAAAACAATCTCAGCAGGTGGAACAGTGATACCGTTTACTGCTCAGGTGGTGGGTACTGTGGGGCGGTGGGATCTCAAGATGGATATTGCCCCTGAAAGTTTGGATCATATGGGGGCATCAGTGGTGGCTGTTGGTAGCCCCCGAAGTAACATTGATTCCAGTAATGATCATAAAACGGCTGTTGTTGCTGCTCGATCCTCCCCAACCGGTCGTAGACCTACTGTTGATTGGCAAACAGCTGGCGTTCATTCTCGAAGATGGCTTGTTGATTCACATACAACTGATTTGTGGTATCTTGGATATCGGTGAATGACACAATGTGATGTTGTTGCGTCTCCTGGATGCTTTGAAGCATGTTGTACATTCCCTACATCGAATAGACGTCCTCTCCTTCCTAAGAGGGCTGTGGTGGCGGATGATGTGAGGATGATGATGCACCGGGGTAAAAGTGTGGCCGCTTCCTCGGTGCCACTCGTGCCTGAAGAGGAGTGAAAGTCTCCTCTTCCTCCTCATTCTCATCGTCGTTGTCATTGTTACCCACATCTTCTTCACTTTCTGAATCTTCGACTGCAATAATGGGCCACCTGAAGTGCTGGGCCCCTTGTATGTTGAAGACAGGGTCTGGAAGTGCACACTCCTGATACTCCTTATTTACGTGGCAATGCGCATAGACCACACCATCACGAACTGTCAGAAGGTTGGAGCGGTGGAAATGAGCAAGATTCACCGAATTTTTGCTAACCAGTGGAGGACGTGATGACAGGTCTAGCCCAAGGTAGAGGGCTAGTGGCGTGATAAGTCCCCCAAAATGAATATGGGCTCTTCTGGTACTCCTCTTCACGGTCATCATGCGCGTCAAGAAAAATGCATCCCAATTTAACTTTTCCCTCTCCAGCAGCTTGTAGAGGAAGAATAAATCCGTCTCCTGGAATTTGCTCAAAGAAAGCTCGCCTCGAGCAAAGAAGGTGATGCAAAGCATACAGTGTAAAACCCTCACAAACGGGTGCTCGAAGTTGGCCACCGCCGCATTGTGATAGCTGATCGATTTCCCTGCCGGAGTGGTTACCAGCTCCGCAAACATCGCATCATAATCAGCCCAATTATCCGACCGTCGTTACTGCTCGGGTGAGTGCCACCAGTTGTAGATTGAGTTGAATTGGTCGAGCGTAATAGTATAGTTACAGTTGAACAAACGGAAGGAAATGCGGCCCTTGATCCACTCGCGGTCGGTGGTGATAAGGTCATTGGGCACAACACAGATGTCGAGGGAGGCCATGAACTCCGCCACAATCTCCATATAAGTTGGCTACTTGCCAAAGAAAGGGTGACCCTCAATGTGGTAGGGAATTGCTTCCTCCCATGTTGTTGCCCTCCTCCCAACTTGGCCAAGGAGGACATAGGTGAGGTTGTCCTCAAAGCCAAGGTCCCAGATCATTGCTCGATCAACGTAACGAGTGGGCTCTATTGGCCGCTTCATCAACTCGTCGAAGATTTTCTTCACGTCCGCCGAGGGGTGGGCTATCCTCAGACGGGGAATAGAGCCCGGCGGTGGTGGCACGAATGTGTCAATCTCCATGGGAGCAGCCTGCGAGGAAGATGACTCGACATTCCTCACCATGATGAAAGAAAGGAGACAGAAGAATGGAGCTCGGTGAAGGTCAGAGTAGATCGGAGAAGATGATCTCCAATGTCGATGAAGAGCTCGGTGATGATTGCTCGATTGCTAGATGCTCGGTGAAGATTTCCGGTTGCTCGGTAATACTCATCACAAGGGTTGAGGGGATTTTCTTTGAATGTGTGAGTAGAAATGAGAAACTATCCCTCCTTTTATAACTGAAATCGATGCCACTGTCGCTCCGTCGATACCATCGACAGGGTGTCGATGGTATCGACACCTGTAGCACAATCCGCCACTTCGCCACCATCGACAGTCGTCGATTGCTGGATGCGAGGCCCGGATAGTTGACGTGTCGATACTATCAACTGGAGTCGATGGTATCGACCCATCCCATAGATTGACTTCTTGATTTGGCGGGCTCCGCTAATATCTTATCGCGGATCGGTGACGTGTCACGTTGATACCATCGACAGCTGGTCGATGGTATCAACCCTTTCTGTTTCAAATACCCTCACGAGGCCCGGGCGCCGCTTCCTCACTACTTACATGTCGATACCATCGACATGGATGTCGATGGTATCGACTTTACTAAGACGGATTGCTTTGAAAATCTTCAGGGATCTTGCGAGCATCGAATTCTTGGTCGATACTATCGACTCGAAGCTCTCTTTTTTCTAATGTCACTGATGGTAGGTCGATACCATCGACGAGGCTGAAAATTTTCTGTAGCCACTTTCCTGCACCCACGTCGCTACCATCGTCATTGTGGTCGATGGTATTGACTTTCTATCAGTACTGCACACTGAGAAAACTTATTAGGGTATCATTTTTACACAAAACTAACTTGAAAATACGACAAAAAATAAAATAACTAGAAAAATGTGAACTACCTATGGTTGGGTTGCCTCCCAACAAGCGCCCTACTTTAACGTCTTAGGCTAGACACAATCAAGCTCATCATTCTTCCTTAAGTGCCATGAGTTTAACCTCATGCACCTTTCTCGTGTAATCCTCCCCATAGTAGAGCTTCAATCTTTGACCATTCACCAAGAATGTTAGCTCTCCAAATCTCACCATAATAGCACCATGTGGTCAGACATCTTCCACCACAAAAGGTCCACTCCACCGGGATTTTAGTTTCCCGGGATGAAACTTTAATCTCGAGTTGAACAATAACACGCGATCACCCTTTTTGAAAATGCACATTTGAATGTGGCGGTCATGGAGTTGCTTTGTCCATTCTTTATAGATCCTTTGGTTCTCATACGCATTCATCCTAAGCTCAACTAACTCATTGAGCTCTAACATTCTCTTCTTTCCTGCATCATCATAGCTCATATTAAGCTTTCGTAATGCCCAGTGCGCTTTGTGCTCTAAATCAACTGGCAGATGACAAGCCCGCCCGTAAACCAGCCTAAAAGGTGTAGTGCCTATAGATGTTTCAAAGGCGGTCCTATATGCCCATAAATAATCCGGTAATAGTGCACTCCAATTCTTCCTAGAAGATGCCACTGTGCGTTCTAATATCTTCTTAATCTCTCGATTGGAAACCTCAACTTGGCCTTGTGTCTGCGGGTGATATGGGGTATCAACATTGTGTTTGACCCCATATTTACTCAATAGTGTTGCAAATTTCTTGTTAGTGAAGTGGGTGCCTCCATCACTTATAATCATCCGTGGCACACCAAACCTGCAAAAAATATATTCCTTCACAAACCTGCACACTACCGCAGCGTCATTAGTCCTTGTGGATATTTCCTCTACGCATTTCGACACATAATCAACGGCAAGAAAAATATATAAGTTGGAATTTGAGGACACAAATGGTCCCATGAAATCGATGCCCCATAAATCAAATACCTCAACCTCTTGAAACACATTGAGGGGCATCTCTTGCCGCCTTGAGATGTTACCCGCCCTTTGACACGAATCACATCTTTTCACAAAGTCATAGGTGTCCCGAAAGAGTGTAGGCCAATAAAGGCCACTCGCCAACACTTTGGCCGCTGTCCTTGTGTTCGCATGATGACTGCCAGGGGCAGTGTATGACAATGACTGAGCACACTATCATATTCACCTTCTGGTACACACCTGCGTAAGATGCCATCCCTGCATTGTCTCAACAAAATGGGGTCATCCCAAAAATAATATCTTAAATAATGGAAAAATCTCTTCTTTTCTTGATAAGTGCAATCGTCCGATATTTCCTTACATGCAAGATAATTCACAATATTTGAAAACCATAGATACTTAGATTTTATTGAAAGGATTTTCTCATCGGGAAATGTCTCGGTAATGGGTATATTGATATCTCTCTCATCTACCCGCTCTAACCGAGACAAGTGGTCCGCAACCACGTTCTCAATGACCGTCTTATCTTTAATTTCGATGTCAAACTCTTGCAAGATAAAGATCCACCTAATCAATCTAGGCTTGGCATCTTTCTTTTCCATTAAGTATTTGATGGCACCTTGGTCTGTCCAAACTACAACTTTTGACCCCACTAAATATTGCCTAAATTTTTCAAATGCAAAAACCACGGCAAGTAGCTCTTTTTCAGTGGTGGTATAATTAAGTTGTGCATCATTTAAAGTTTTAGATGCATAGAAAATCACTGCGGGTTTGTTCTCAAAATGCCGCCCAAGAACAACCCCTACAACAAAATCCGACGCATCACACATAAGCTCAAAGGGCCTAGTCCAATCCGGCGATTGGACAACCGGTACATAAATTAATTTTTCTTTAAGGACATTAAAGGCATGTATGCATTTCTCATTGAAATCAAATGTGAAATCCTTCTCAAGTAATTCAGACAATGGTTTAGCAATTTTGGAAAAATCTTTGATAAAACGGTGATAGAAACCCGCATGACCAAGGAAACTCCTCACTCCCTTCACCGAATTTGGTGGAGGTAATTTGGAAATAACCTCGATTTTTACTGGATCTACCTCCAGTCCTTTGCTAGACACCTTGTATCCAAGCATGATTCCTTCGCTAACCATCATATGACACTTTTCCTAATTTAGGACTAGATGCGTGTCCTTACATCTTTGTAACACTTTATCCAAGTTGTACAAGCACTCATCAAACGAAGCACCGTAGATGGAAAAGTCATCCATAAAAACCTCTAGACAGCGCTCTACCATATCAGAAAATATAGCAAGCATACAACGCTGAAAAGTGGCCGGTGTGTTGCATAGCCCAAATGGCATGTAGCGATATGCGATAGTCCCATAAGGACAAGTGAAGGTGGACTTCTCTTGATCCTTAGGGTCTATAGAAATCTGATTATAGCCGGAATAGCCGTCCAAAAAGTAAAAATGAGAGCGGCCAGCCAACCGCTCTAAAATATGATCAATAAATGGGAGAGGGAAATGGTCTCTTAAAGTGGAAGAATTGAGGCGACGGTAATCAATGAACACTCTCCACCCGGTTACCAATTGGGTAGTGATAGGTTCATTCATAAGATTCTGAGTTATAGTGATTCCCCCCTTCTTAGGGACTATCTATGTTGGACTTACCCACGTCGAGTCTGAAATGGCATAGATGATGCCCGTAGAAAGGAGCTTGATAACCTCCTTCTTAACGACCTCCATCATACTCGGGTTGAGTCGACGTTGCAGCTGAATCACAGACTTGGCTCCTTCCTCGAGTCAGATCTTTTGCTGGCAAAGAGTAGGGGAAATCCCCTTAATATCAACAAATGACCACCCGAATGCACCACGATGGTTCTTTAGCACGATCATCAATTGCTTTTCTTCATCGGCACTCAGATATGCCGAGATAATCACCGATAGCTTTTCACCATCAACTAAGAAGGCATACTTCAAGTGAGGGGGCAGTGGCTTCAGCTCTAATTCCGGTGGACATATCAATGATGATTGAAGCAGTGGTGGGAGCGGTCCAAGATCCTCATAGTGCTTGGCATAATAGCAAGGGAGCACTTGAAGCATCTTGACACATTCTTGTAACGATGTGCTTCTCATCCAATCATGCATGATGTTGACAAGGCAAGCTTCAAGGGGCAGTTTCAGATATGAATCAAGCATAGAAACTGCTACTGCATCATCCTCCATAGATAGAGGAACACTACAACAAACATTCACATTAGTGGCCTTTTAGAAATGCCACTGAAAAAAATAAACGCCACTAAACATGTTTAGTGGCATTTGTTGACACTTAAAAAAATTCCTCTAGTACCAATGCCACTAGAAAGATAGTGGCGTAAGTTGTAAACGCCACTAAATGTTTGTCTTTAGTGGCATCCAATAAATTCCAAATAAAGGCCACTAAAACATCATTTGTCATTTATAAAAAAGCCACTATCCATCAATTGGCTTTTATACAAATGCCACTATTTTGTATTATGTTGGTGTATGAAAATGTTCTTATTGAGTTTAATGGCGTATAAAAAAAGCCACTAATGACTACTGGTTTTGTATTACTACATTTTCATGGCTTTTAGTCATTCAATTTTCAATTTATTATCATGATTTCTAAATGAATGTCAATTGTAGACGAACTCACTTGTTTGAAAGTATGAATATTTTTTATTTATAAACAATTGAGAATTACATGGGGAGGACATTTTACCTTGCCCCTAATATTGAATAAAACACCAATGATATACTTTCATACAACATTTTACCCTACCCCTTATATTGAATTACATGGGGAGGACATTTTACCTTTCCCCTTATATTGAATACAACACCAATGTTTACTGCTGCATTTTATGGTTTGCAAAATCTTCTTGCTGAACAACGTGGCATACATGATGTCTTCAACATTGCCGGAGCTGGCTCAACAACTACTACTATATCTGGTCTCATATTGCCTGGTTCCTTGAGATGGCGAGTGCGGATTATGCTCCTTGGTTTTGCACTTGGAGCTGCGTTTTGCTTTCCACTCGGTTGGGCCCATCTGAAACTTGTAGAGAAGGTAGCTGAGCGGAGTGTAGTTCCGTTGGCGTCTGATTCTGGTGAAAGTGATGCAGGAAGCAGGGTGGGTGCGGCAATTGAAAGGCTTGAAAGTAGCCTAAGAAAATATTTCCTGCATGTCATTGGCATCAAATATGGAAACAGTTAAAAAGTGACTTATCTTTTATTTGTATCATGCCATCAAAACACAAGTTGAATTCAGCTTTCTTTTTTATCATTTACTTCCACCTACTGCAAGGGTTTTGATTGGTTATGTGCTTGTAGTTACCAGTTTCATGTATCTAGCAATGCATAAGGTAGCATCTCAGCCATGAAAAGTGTGTGAGTTATAGCGTGAAATGGATAGACGCTGGAGATCTTTGTGAATAATAAGTTGATCCTTTTTCCATTATAAAAAACATTATCAAGTTGAACAATTAAGGCAAAACAAAATCCAAAGTACCAATGATTGTCCCTTATTGATTAAGAATAAGAGGGAAATATGATCATGGTAAAATAGAGAAGAAAGAAAACAAGTAAGAAGGCATTGTACCTTCCAGTTGTTGGCTCCATATTCAAATCACTATCACTGCAGTGCAGTTGAGCTCCAAATATCCATTTTGGTCTTCCTAGCTCTTGATCTCCATCATTGTAGGTTCCAAATCTTTGCATCAATCATTCTATGTCTACTGTGTGGTGCATTACAATGCACAACAATCTTGACACAATCAAGGTATAAGGAAGAGTGTTCACTTGGTTCCCTACAAACAACATGATTTATAACCAAAGAAGCAACTCTTTAATACTGAGAGAACAATTTTAGAATCATATAAAATATATACTGACAAACTTTGATAGTCCCAATAGTTTTCACACCTAATAGATTTCATGAAGGAACTAATGCCAAGATCATATCAAAATTATTGGTAACGAATTAATAAGCTTGTATTTAAACAAAACTCTTTTTCAAATTCAAGAAGACAAATGCTACCCAGAAAAAATATGTATAAAACTGTTCATTGACAGCCGGAACACTAAGGAACCTTATACTACAAATCAAATATTCATACACCATATATGGACAATAAAATCTACAAAAAGATAGCTCACAAGCATGGGAACAAGATGAAGAGACAATAAATCAGTCCACCATATTCAAATAGATCAGTAGTTTAAACCAAGATAAGACACTCTATGAGATTATGAAGAGAAGGCTAGAAGAACCTTAAACAAACCACATGGGTTGCATACCTTCCTGGGATTGGTTTAGTATGATAATACTTTGTAGTAACCAGAGTGTAAGACCCACACAAGGAATGTTCCATATCCAGAACATGAGTCATCTTTCCAAGCAATATATTGACATGTATTGCCTCTAAGTGTCCTATTTCCATCAAGAATATCATCCCAACTGTCAAATTTCAGGTTGCCCTTTGTGCTGTTGTCTATATAGAGTTTTTTACCATTATCCGTCAATATTGAAATTGATCGTATTACATGATTATGTGTTATGCATACAAACTAAGTTTCAGTTACAAGACTAATACGTGAGAGGCATGTGTCAATTGTGTGAGAAATGTGTTCATCGCTAACAAGACTAATAGTATCAAAAATTTATATTCAGATGGGATACAAACTTGAATGCGAGCCTATAATAGAGTTAAGAATTTGTGATCTTCATATTCAGGGGTGACTGGTTCTTTAGATCTGTAAGATTGCTCAGGAGGAGGATAGTTGGCATGTTAATTTATATTATTTAAGAAGGTCGTGTCTTTTTGGAATTTAGAGTAATCATATTATGACAAAGATCTATAAGATTGCTTCAACAATAGTTGCAGCTAAATAATTCATTGAGCTTGAGTTAGCAGCAATTCCAACTATTGCAACCGGTACAATTCTGGTGACCTTTAATTGGATGAAATGAAAAAAAATTAGTCTTGGAGATAAAATAGTAAAAAAAAGAGACACTTTTGCAATTTTTTGTAGTCACAATTGGCTATCATATTGGATGAAAGATATTTCCATTATCATCCTACAAACATATCACCTGGAACTTAATGCTTGGATAAGCATACGCCCAAACAAGCCCCATTTTTCTTCAATATTATCTTGCCATGCCCTTTCTTAATGTTCCTGAACTGCAAGGAAAGTTTGTAGCTACTGAGAACTTCTTTTATAATTCAAAGGTTAAATTCTACAGTGGCTCTATTTTTATCCAACAACACATATAAAAAAGAAATAATACTGGTTTGTTATAAAGCATTTTAAATAAGATAGAAATAATACTATCTACTATAAATCATAATGGAATGCAGCTCTTATGTCAAGGTTTCTAATCATTTGTTCTCCAAAAGAATCACTAGGACGAATCTATATCATAGTGAAATACACAAATTAGTATAGACAACTGTACATGAGTGAGCACCACGGTCATGGTGATACTGTGGTAGGACGACCGTGCTGGTCAGCACGGTCATGGTGAGGCTGGTGATGGTGGCTATTTTGGGCTAGCACACCCATTTTGGGTGTCTGCAAAACAGCCATGCAAGGTGGCACGGCCGTGGTGTCTGTCCCCTATAATGTTTGCACTAAAATATAATGTTGTCTCATATGTGGATGCAAGGTTATTTTAAAAGGGGAAGTACAAAGTGCACAACACAACTCCTAGAAAAAACATATATAGAATTTTAGACAGAATCCCAATTCTTCTTCCTTGATCCAAAATCAAGCTGCCAAACTTTATTATACCACTATATATCACAAATTAATATAGTGACATTATTAGTGTAGAGCATAGTGACAAATTAGAAAGATTTTAGTTGGGAGTTCAATAGTTTGTGCTAGCCACCAAGATGCCAGACTTTTACATATCCTGAATGCCAGCTAAAAGACCAATCTTAATCATGAACCCTAACTGAAATACAACAGTCAATCCATATATAAAATGTTGAAGTGAGAAGAAAAACATGAAGGCAGTTTAGTTCAATCATTTTCCAAGCTCTAAAATATAATATTTGTTTATCTATTACCTGGCTCTATTTATTAACTAAAACACACATATTACCTTCAAGAAACTAACCTATGTACAATGAGTCAATCTCAACAATGCTTCAGGGTCAATGCCTACCGCTATCAAAGCTCTGTAATCACTGAAGAAACCAACAAATGAAGAATATGCATCAAGTGTTGTATTGCTTTTGGTATGTGAACAACTTATGTAAATAGGAAGAACAAATCTACCTGCATAAAGCTATGACTATCCCAACAAACCATCATAACTAAGAAGAGAACAACAATCAAAATCTGCATCTCGACCTTCCATTAAGGAAACATCAGCTGGAATCATTGCTTCCTGTTACCAAAATCTGCATCTCGACTTCTTTGAACTTAGGAGTTAATCAAATGTTACAGAGTATCCTTGCAACTAAAGATAAGATAGGAAGCAACCTTTTTATAATCCAGTGTAAGTCATTTCATGTATGTAGTTCACCATTATAACTCAAACTATCCAACAAAGAATGATATATGAAGTTTTCAAAAAAATCAAATTACAATATAGGCATCCAATTTATAAACTAAAATTACCTACCCTTATTTTAAAATTAAACACTTCAATGTTTGTAGACTCCCCAACCACTATCAAATACACCTTTTCCCACTACATTAGGTTCCCGGTGTAGCATTCCTTGTCATTAACATGTATGATGGGGGATCCACATGGGGTGGTGATCATTGTTATTTCCTACAGTTACAATCATTGAAGTAAAGTTATTAGAAAAAATTTGACTACAACATACAAGAACTACTGTACCGTAAGGTAATTCTCATGAAATTAGATTTTAGACATTACATGAAACATTCTAATAGTTTTAATCATAGTTTTGAAACCTGACCCGACCGATTGAACCTCCACCCCACAAGTTTTGGGGGTCGGGTGGGGCTGAAACCTATTTTTGGCTAAGACATTGAGTTGTCCTAGTGACCCGGCCAGTTCAACCATCGACTTGGTGACCTGACCCTCAGGTCAAAGACTCAGCGGGGTCTGGTTGGAATAATTTTTCCTTACCTAAATGACCATATAACTGATTTTAATGTCCTTACATGCAAATCCAACTATTCCATATAGTCATATATTCACTTATTAAGTATTTATCACTTGTTTTTAATATTGTAGGACCATTTCTTTGCTTCTTTATGAATAGATACTAGGTTTTGTTTGTTTGATGTTTCATAATTCATCATCTCATAGTTCCATACAGTAGATTAGGTACACATGCATACACACTTATATAGTTACATATATGGACATACATAAAACTGTAACATGCATGCATATACATGTATCATGTATGTATATAGTAATATCATGTATAGGTGTCATGTTGATGTCACAGGGTCAACCAGTCGACCCGCTGGTTTAACCAGAGACACGTGTCCCAAAAGCTTTGTCAGGTTGGTCTCGGGGTCGGGTCTAAAAACCTTTGTTTTAATAAGGAAAGTAGAAAGGAATTTTACTTCTCAATAACTAAGATGAAATATTAAACTTTAGCATTGTCATAGTATCTTTAATAAAATGAACAAGAAATTGAAATTTAACATCAGTATCTAATTAATTTGGTTTCATCAAAATAGACACACTATATAATATCAAAATTTTAATATGTCATAAGACATATATTAAGCATGCACTGTTTTAATCAAGAAGCCCATGAAAGTAAATAAGATATGGGTACCATGTGAAACTTTTTCTCCGCGTCTTGTCTATTTCCACTCTAAAAAAGAAAAACACATTTATCTTATTAAAATAAGAAGAAAATAAGACAATATTAAACATGATGGCATGAATGATCATTGCACGCAGACAACTACAGACAACTACAGCAAGAGGCAAACACAATAAATTAACAGCGCAAGCATAAAAATGAAGAGGTGATTACCTATAGCAGGTGACATGTACGTATAAATTCCTATAGGATCAATTTTGGTGATAATCAGTCAACTAGAAAGCACGTATAAACAAAGTCATCTACTTTACAATCAACTTGAGGCCTTAGTTTAATGCACTGTTTAAATTAGTTGGCATATGCAGTGTGTTAAGATTGGTGATGTAACCTTCACGCAAAATCCTATGTTTTGGGACACCCTTTTAATCTAATTCCAGTTGTGTGGTCTGTTAATGAGACTAGCATAAGTCCACCGAGAAGACTTATAATGTTATATGATCGTAACTCTTTGTTTTCTTAAGGGGCATATTATTATTCCATAATAAATAAGATTTATTGTAATGGGAAAACAACAATGCTTAATTGCATCAATATTTTTAAAGCAAAAGAAGAAACCCGTAGCATACAACAATGCATGCTATACATATGGAAACTAAATGGTGGATATATGGTAGACTTACCTTTAAAGATAGATCTTTTATAAAACCTTGCTAGCTGCCATGTTTTTAGCATGTAGATGTCTTCTATAAAAGTGGATGATGTAGAGACATTATCTTTGTGACATTCTGTCAAAGGCATTGGAAACATAAAATGAACATTCAGTGAAGGAGAGCTTGAATTATGCAAGGATGCACCTACCATTAATTTGATTTGCACTAGCCTTACACAATGCCAACAAATAATCAATTAGATTAGGGAGCCATACCACCATGGAATTTGCACGATTGCAACTCTAGTTCGGGCAGCTACTGCTGGAGTCATATTCACAACTAGTAACAAGATGCAATCTGAACCATGGTAGCTTTCACCTTTCCAGACTTCATCATTGGCTCTTCCAGCATCCTTGAAATAAATCCACACAACAAAATAAATCCACACAACAGATAGCTGTAAGGAAGCCACACAACAGAAAGCTATAAAAACTGCCAGATAGAGCACAAAAAGGTATAAAAATTGATATGCTATAGAGTTGAAGGGCATAATTATATGGTTTTGTTAAAGGTGGATCTAAGTTTACATGGGGAAGTTATTTTGCAGAGCAAAGGATTAGTAGGGAGGTGAATTATGGTTCCCCTCTTTTAGGAAAGTCAGAAAATTATGGTAACTAATATGACGGCGTGGGGAGTTTTCTTTTCCGAAAGTTGCTCCAAAAATACGATTATAAAGATGAAAATTAAAAGTTAGTTTGCAGCGACTACCATCAATGAAGAAAATGGGAAGCCATGGCTGCTATTCAAAGGTCGAATCAGCACCTTTTTTTCCAGGCTTGTTTGGCAGCAATGTCTGGCCGTTGGCGATAGTCACGGTACCAAGAAGCTTGCTGAGTTCTTCATCGTTCCTGACGGCGAGCTGGATGTGGCGAGGCACAATCCTGTTCTTCTTGTTGTCCCGCGCAGCGTTACCAGCCAACTCGAGAACCTCAACAACGAGGTACTTCAGGACATCCGAGAGGTATACAGGGGCACCCACACTAATGTGCTCGACATACTTGCCGACCTTGAGGAAGCGAGCAATACGATCGACGGGGAACTACAATCCAGCCTTCGATGACCATGAGACAGACTTTGAGGCCTTGGGCTTGCCTCTCCCTCCCTTGGGTGCTCCGGCGGAACTCATGTCTGCTGGTGAATGGCGATCGAGAAGGTAACCCTAGATAGTGGAATGTGGAAAGGTTTGTGTTTGCAAGTGAGAAGATGGATGCAGGCTTTCACAATCTTCACTGTCGGCTGCCTCCACATGTGCTCCTCTTCACGATGACAGTTTATTGCTGCGATCCAGCTGGGATCCCTCCGCGCTCCCATCTCTCAACTACCCGCAAGCGAGTGAAGGAATTAGGGACGAACAGATAGCGGAGAAAATTAGATTATGTGAGTGTAAGTGGAAAGCTGGAGCAAAATTTGCTAACTATTTTCAATTAGGTAGTGATCCTCTTTTAATTTGGCAATTTTAGATTGCCACTAATTAGATGTATAAAAGCCTTTTATATTCCTTTTTAGAAACTGTATAATAAGTGGTTTACAGGCATTTTAATTAAAAATGCCTGTAAATTAATTAGATAGTGGCCTTTTTTTTATAAAAGCCACTAGAATAAACGCCACTAATGGGTAGTTTTGCTGTAGTGGAATTTCCTCCTCTTCATCATTCAGATAACCCACAACTTTACAAAGAGAAACAACTTTTGTTTGTTCCATGATATCCACGGCCAGTGTCCCCTTGTCTACCTTAGTCATCACATGAGCCATATCCAGAAATGACTTCCCTAAACAAAGAGAAATGTTCTGATCAAAGTGCTTCACCATACGACATTGCTCCTTTGCCTATGATTGTTTTGTACTTGGTGGCATGACCATCTCAAATTTGTCATCCACTATACCCAATGTCAGACGACCTCTACCTATTTCCAGTATCATATATGTAGTAGCTTGGAAGGGTCTTCCTAGGAGTAGCTCATTCCCTTGCTCATCTTGCATCTCCATTACTACAAAATTAGCTGGAAATACAAATCTGTCAACTTTTACCAAAACATCCTCAGAAATACCATATGGTCGTACCACATAATTATCCGCGAGTTGAATTGTCATGTTGTTTTGTCTAGATTCCTTAAGACCCAGTTTCTTGAAAGTAGAAAGGGGCATCAAGTTTATACTTGCCCCGGAATCGCACAATGCTTCACCGAATTTCACCTTACCAATGTAACATGAAATATTGAAGCAGCCCGAATCTTGTCGTTTTGGGGCAACGTGCCCAAAATAAAGGCGCTAACCTGCTCTTTAAGAACTACCACCTCAGTATCAGGAATCTTCCTCTTCTTGGTAATTACATCCTTCAAAAACTTACCATAAGAGGGTATCTTCTCAATAGCCTCTAATAAAGGGATGTTAACCGAAAGTTTCCTAAAACTATCTAGGAACTTTTTGAACTAAGCATCCACCTTCCTTGCCTTCAGACTATTTGGATAAGGAATTGGGACGGTCTGTGCCCTCTGATGTGGTGGCACATATGGCACCCTCTTTTCAGTCTCTTCCTCTGCAATGGGCTCTTCTGTGGCCTTCTCTGTAGCATCCTCCACTATGTCTGTGATTGTGTCTTCCTCGGTGGCCTCACCTGTGGCTTCTGGATGGGGTGTGCTTGGTTCATCATCCTTAGAGTTTAAAGTCTTCTTTCCACTCCCCAACAGAATTGCTTTGGCTTGTTGATTCCCTCCTGGAACATTTGTATTTCCTGGGAAGCCTTGTTGTGTTGGTTTCTTTAAACTTGAAATCTCTGCTGCCATCTGTGCTAAAGACGTTTCAAGTGTCCTCATTTGAGCCCCATGACTTTGCAAAGTTTGCCCAAATTGATTGATAAACTCCCCTTGTTGCTTGATTTGTTGACCAAAGGTGCTCATCAACTCTTGATTCTGCTTTATCACCTGGTTGAGCAAATAATTGCTCTTGTCCTATGCCGTGGGCTGTGGCTTAGCATTCAGATCCTGGAGAAAATTATTGGGATCCTTCCAAAAGAATTTCTTATCTTTCCTCCAAGAGTAATCATGATTCCTGTACCCTTGTTGTTGACACATGTATTTAACTTGCGCATCTTCGTCCGTTTCCTCCTCTTGTGCAAGTAGCCTTTTAGCAATTAGGTCCATCTTTTTCATTGAGTTCTTTGATGGCTTTGGAATCTCCCACAACCTTAACTTGTTCTGGTGCATCTCTATCACCCCATGACTGCTTTTTAGCCATGTTTTTCAGAATTTCCCAACACCTTGTATCAGTGTTATTCAGGAAGAATCCCAATCCTACTGAATCTAGATTGCTTCTAGCATGCTTAGAAAGAGCAAAATAGAAAATCTTGACCTACTTTTCTTTGTCCAGCCCATGACTTGGGCATCTCCTCAGCATTATCTGAAATCTCTCCCAAGTCTCAGAATATGTTTCATCAACTTTTTGACTGAAATTGTGGATTTTTCTTATGAGATCATTTGTCTTCTCAGGCGGGAGAAATCTCTCGAAGAAAACTTCAACCATGTGGTCCGAAGACTCCACATACTCTTCGTCCAGATTATGTAGCCATTCTCGAGCATTTCCCGCTAGAGAACTGGGAAATAACTTCAATTAGAGCATCTCCTGTGGAAACTGGTCTATCTTGACCATATCACAGTTCTCCATGAACTGGCTTATGTGGGTCACCGGATCTTCGTTTTTGAGCTCGTAAAATGCATTATACTTGACCAAATTAATTAGGCCTGGGTCAATTTTGTAGTTAGGAATGTTGATGGCATGCTTCTTAATTGGCCCCTTAGATGCATAAGAGGACGACGCCTTAATTTTCTCCCAAATTGTTTGTTCCTCAGCCATTGCTTCGGGTTCAGAATCTGAATTCTCGTTCTTGAGTTGATTTTGGGTGTCATTCTCCTTGTAGTCTGATCCCAAAAATGGGACCTCCGGCGATGACTACGCGTAGTCCGTGCTACGCGTACTCACCATGCACTAGTACCTACACTGTAATAAATTTAATTAGGCACAGTGCTAGACGATTACAGATTATGAAAGATAGACGATTAATTTCCAGATTTTTTTTAAATGTGGCCTAGAGTGGCCACTTGCAGCCCTCGTAGTGCCGAAAATTGCCGCTCCCCGACAACAACGCCAAAAACTTGACACGAATTTAACATGCGTAAAACGCAAGTGCACACCCCAAAGTAATATAGGCCTTTGTGAGGCCCGAGTCAAACTCAGGGAACAGATTTTCGGTAGACTACTACTAACTATTTGCAATCAGCTAGACCGATTAAAATAGTTTGAGAGTTGATTGAAAAATAAAATAAAAATAAAAAAAAAGAAAAATAATCGATTAAATGGTTGGTTTAAACAATTAAAGATGAAATCTTTAGGATTGCGGTTTCACCACAGGTTCTCATTGTACTAATTCCTACACAATTATCCTAATTCCTCTCCTATTCCGGGTAGTGGCATGTAGTCAGAATTGTTCGCTGTCGCGATACAATTCACTACCAAAATATAGATTAGTTCCACAGTAGTAGTAATCTATACCCTAGATTAGGTGCATGGAGATCACACTCTGGGTTTCTACCATTAACTGTACATCGTCTTGTTCAAAGGATTTATTAGTTAATGTGATATTCATCTCTTTTCAACCGTTAATTCTTCTTTCAAAGTAATTAAAGGTATTAGATTATCATTAGGGTGATCAATCATAATGATATAATGGAGAAAATGAAATCATACCATGGATTTTAGAGACAAATTATGATAACTATGTCAAAATTGTCATACAACGATTACTCGGGCTACTCCTGGTCCTAAAGATAAAGGGGATTAGCCCCACATGTTCATCTCAATGAAAGACATGATGAGAGAAAGGGAAAACATATGGAAAACGTGAATATATGTGATGTAAACCCCTGAACGGAGGATATCCGGGCATTCCCCAATGTAGGATGAGCGATCTACAACCTTTTGGCGTGGGAAAATCCTTCTGCGGTTGTCGGAACGATCTGGGCATGGTTCTGGGCTCCGTCCTTCTCTCTTTCTCCTCCTTGAGACTTGTGTAATGGTTCCGGATGTGCTTGGTTGCTTAGGTCCACCGTAATTAGGTATATGCACCACTTTAGGTCGCCCAAAGATCACCACCGTACGATTAGACACGATCTTTAGCAAAACCTAATCTGACGGCGTCAATACCATCGACACGGGTCGATGATATCGACCTGCATGAGGCATCGATGCTTGCGCGATTCTTGGGGTTCTCTCTGATGTTGCCTCGATACCATCGACGGTGTTTCGATGGTATCGACGCCTTAGGTGTCGCTTTTCTTTGGAATCCGACGTTGAAGCTAATTTTGCTGAGGCGAGGTTGATAGTATCGACATCTAGAAATCTGGCTCGCTGATGCTGTCTTGATACCATCGACAATCCCGTCGATGGTATCGACTTCTGGTTGCTCTTCTCCGACAATGCATTGTGACCATGTCGATGGTATCGACGTATTCAGATATCCGAATTGCCTGAAATGTAGAGAAGAACACCAATCAAATCCAACAAATATGATCTTTTATATAGAATAAGATGAAACATAGTAAATTTGATGCAAAATAAGATTATAGACTAAAGGTAGTGAATCATGCGATATTAATCATAAATATGACCAAAACACGCATAAAACACATGCAAAACCAGTCTATAAAAATGACTCAAAATCCTTGCATCAGACCCCAAATATCATAATGAATGTAGTCAACAATTCTCTTTCATGAATTGCTACAGATAAGCTAAATTTCTTTTGCTTTCCTATTAGACAATTTTCATAGAAATTTAACTTGTAAGTAGTACTGCCATTTAAGAGTCCTCTCTTGCTTAAGATAACAATACCTTTCTTGCTCATGTGTCCAAGTCTCATATGCCAGAGCTTGGTGGTGTCCAAATCAGAAGTGGATAATGAAGAAGAAGAATAACAGTTGTCCCAATGACAAATTCACCAATAAGTAAGTATATATTTCCAATTTATCTTCGACCCTTGATAACAACAGTTTCATTTGTATAAACAAAGATGATTTCATCTTTTTCAACATGCAAAAAATCTTTCTCTTCAAGTGTGCCTAGAGAGATGAGATTTTTAGTAAGGCCTTGAACATGATGCACATCAGAGATGGTTTTAATAACACCATCAAACATCTTGATACAAAAAAAAATCAATTCTAAAAGTGTTGCATGTAGACTCATATGTCATAATAACAACTCCACCTTCAAATGCAGTACACGTACAAAAAAAAACCCTTCTAGGACACATGTCAAATGAACAACCAAACTCAATAATTTATGAATTTTGGTATCTTGAAGTAAATGATTGCATGATAAAAGTAGTCTTCTTGTGTGATATTGGTACCATAAGGTTGTTTTTGAAGATCTTTGTGTTCACACCTCTGTTTATTCTATAACTTGAAACTTTATTCAATAATATTCTCCTTCTTTTTGCAATATATGCATGACTTTTTGTTATTAGGTATAGACATGAATCAGTTGTATTCTTTATTATTGCCCTTTTCTTTTGGTAGACCCCTTACACAGAGAGCGTCTGCTTTGCCACCACTAGAAAAAACAACCAATTCCTTATCCATAAAGAATTTAGATATGAGAGAATATATTACTTCTTCTATCTTGATGGAGTCTTTGCTATAGATAATAGTCTCACAAAATTACTTGTAAGAAGGGGGGAAAGTGCATAAAAGAATAAAGGCTCTATCTTCATCTTTCACTTTGATGTCAATATTTTCCAAATCCAAAATGATGGAGTTGAACTGATCAATATGATCAGGAATAGATGTACCTTCATCCATTCACAATAGATATAAACATTAATTACGATGCAATTTTGTTTGAAGAGTATCTTTGTCATGTAGAGAGATTTAAGTTTCCGCCACAAGCTTGCAATGGTATTCTCTTTAGCGACTTCACCAAGAACCGTCCATGAAAGTGACAACTATATGGTAGTTAGGGATTTCTCATCCATCTTTTTCTTTTGCATAGTAGTCAAGGAAGCTAGAATATTCTTCACTCCTAGAAACACTTTAGCGATGTCTTGTTGCATCAGTAAGCTCACATCTTGATGTGTTGTAACCCACATTTGATTGTGTGGTCAAACCTCTTGATGTCATACTTACTCACCATTGTTGTTGATCACCGGGCTTTGATAGCAATTTGTTGTTTCCGCCTTGCAGACTCAAAAAACCCTTTGTCTGCCAACGTCCTGCATTTTTCAACATAGGCTCCAACTGTTGTCAGAATTTCAGTATGTAGTCCTATTTTAAAAAACTTCTTTTTTCTCACATTCCGTGCCTATAATAAAGAAACAAAAAACAACTCTTTCCACTAATTAGTAGGAGAAGTACCATTTAAATTTCTCATAACCTAATCCATTCCCCATGTCTCAGGCAAAAATCATCCTTCATAAGGCGGTAGCAGGCTCCACTACAACTCTGTATTGACTATACAATCATAAATGACATATAAAGAAGACTCATTTCCATTACCACATCTGGGACATTTAACACCAGAAAACATAGCATGAACCAATCTCATTTAATTCTTCAACAACATGTCATACTGAAGAGTCCATAAAAACTTTTTTATCCTATGAGGTACAAGAAACTTCCAAGTAGAGTTTCAACTTCCCACTGTCGGGCCAATTCATTTCTCAATTAGAAGATCATAAGTCAACTTTATATTGACATCAACATTCTATATTCCTTTCCAAGCACCCATTCCTACGACCTTCCCCAACAAGAGAATGTATTAAAGTAAATTATCAATAGTATCACTACCGAATCACTAATGTAGAAATTCCACATTCCATCCCCATCTTCCTTCACCATGCCTGAAATCTAAATGTTGTCAAGGTCTCTAGGATGGATCTATGTCCTCTCAGCTTCACACAACTTTTGCCTCTCATCCATTCATCTGACCAGACATTGATCTCCTTCCCATTTGTAATGACTCTAATTGAGTTCCTCTTAATAAAAGGAGTCTACCCAAAAATACATCTCCATAAGGATGAAACCACTTTCCTATAACCATGTAACCATTTCTTCCTTTATACTTCTCCTCTATGGACCCTCTCCAATGGAATTTTCCTCCCATTAAAAAATCCCACCTATCCTTCACATCAGTGCCTCATTTTGACCTTGTTCAAAATAATTCAAGACCGATATAGCTTTTCCTATAGGAGTAATTGCCTTCTTCCAAGCAACCAGCTGAGTCTTCTTCCTATTAACACATCCACTCCAAACAAAATTCCTTGCAACTTGGTCAGTTCTATTCATCATGGATGTCGGGAGATTTGTAGTCTACATCACATATGATGGAGTAGAACTTAGTGTTGGATCAATGGGCTCTAGAAAGGGGGGTTGAATAGAGCTAAAACACTTAAACTAAATTCTTTAGACCTAAAACACTTAAACTAAATTCATTAGACCTTTAAATTATATCAAGAGATAAGGTTGTATATATGAAATTTGAGTGCAACTAAGCATACATAGAAAGGATGAGAGATATTTAACAAGCACAAGAACGCAAGCTATGTACATTGATTCCAAACTCCAAACTAGAAGATGTACATCCACTACCTAGAGGGGTAAATCTCAAGGATTTATAACCATTGTACACTTATTATATTCCATTATAAGAGATACAATATGATCACCATGCTCTAAGGTCAAGGGTACATAGCTTTCCTTTTGATGATAAAAGGAGACAATAGCCTTACAATAACTTACCCATCTATGAGCAAGAGTCTTCTACCTTCACATGGACTTACCCACTTTTGCAACAAGCTAGTCACCTTCACCAAAGAGATCTACTCTTGCAAAAAGTCTTTATCCTTGAAGGAATTACCCACTCTTCTCTTTGATATTCAACCTTCAACTTCACCTTCACCTAGGAGAAGCTTTCACCATCTTTTCTAAAGAGAAAGGGGATTGGGAAAGGGAACTTGAGAGCTTCACAAAGTGTACAATGAAGCAACGTACTCTCTCACAAGAAACCTATCTCACTCAGATTCATGTAGATTAGCAGTAAGCTTAAGAGAGAAAGGGGATCTTAGTAGACTAAACCACTCAACTATACCTAGGAGCATAAGAAAACTTGGAATGAAGTCCAAAGACCCCTATTTACAGTTGGGGGTGTCTACTAGCTAGTAAATGCACTTAGGATCAATTTCTAGCCATTTGGGATGTTGCAACATTTTTTTTAGTTTTGTAACACTCCAACGATTAGAAACACTTTTTCTGCACATTTCGTATTGTGTTGTCAGTCGAGTTTCAATAAAGGTAACTCCACCAACAACACTATGTGACAAAGCAATTTTGAGTTGTTGGTCGAGTTTATCTTAGATGAAACTTGACCTACAACTTAAAATTATTTTGCATGTGCAGGGTGTCGGTTGAGTTGCCACCAAGATAAACTCATTCAACCCTATGAGTTACCAAGACTCACACAGTTTGTTAGTCAAGTTTCATGAGAGGGAAACTTGACTGATAAAGGTGCCTGTGATGAATTTCGATAAGTGGATTTCATATTTTTCTTATCTTAGCTACAAGTCATAGAATCAATGCAAGTGCTTTACAAAATTGTATTAAGTGATTAAGGGCATTTTCCATAGAAGTGCACGTGCATTGATTTTGGCTTGTTTTTGGTCAAACTAGTTCTTGGTTGAATTCATTCTTTTCAAGCACCTAAAGCCTAAAATAAATCTCAAATAGACATATTAGATACATATGAATGGAATGGTTGTCACCATTAAAATATGGACAATGTATAATTGTTAGGTCAACATTCTCTCCTTCTTGAAGATGACAAACCATTCCTTAGCATATTAAAAAAACTTAGAATTTAAATATTTTACCTTGTCAAAGTAGGGGGTACATGATTATGCAATAACAATTGTGCCCCCCTCAATTCATTATTACCTTTACCTATATGGTTAGTTCCTCCAAAACTATAACTATAACATTAATGTACTATTTGATTCCACTTCTATAGTCACAAGATATTTCAGAAAGAAAATTTAAAAAGGATCAGATTCATTTTGTACTAATCTCATTTCTCCCCCTTTTTCATATCAGAAAGGGAAGTGGTATAATAGCTAAAAACATGTATTATCCAAATGCACAAACACCACATACATCCACCATTTACAAACACCACACAAAATCTAGAGAGAGAACATATATACTAAAGTCATAATCAAAATGTGGAAGCACACACAAATAACTCATGAAATGTATTAGAGAATAGAGTTGAAGGAACAAGTGTTAAGGTTACAACAAAAGTAAGTCCTCTCAAGATGAAAACTACAAATGATGAAGAAGAGACATAATATAAAAATAGTAATCATATGATATAGTGCCCAATGTCTAATACATGAAAGCATACAACAAAACATATATATGAGCACACTAGAGACTAGGAACTAAACATCAAGATTGTCTAGGTAAAACTCCTCATCGGGATGGTAGTCTGCATCACTAACTAGTTCAAAAGGTGCAATAGTGGTAGGTGTAGCTGTGTCCTCATCACCGTCACCATCACCATCACCATCACCATCAGAATCCTCCTCCTCACCATCACCATCACCATCACCATCACCATCATAACCATAAAAATCATCCTCATCATCCATCTTTGTATTGTCATCAAAAACAAAAGAGAAAGGACCAGGCCACCTACCGTATTGCTCTTCCCAAGAAATGCCGTAGACGGGCAATGTTTTGGCTTGATTATAGTTGGGCATAAAAAGCCAATTAAAATTAGAATACGTTGCAACAACATGGCAAACTGGGAGTGCAAGCAACTGAGTGGCATCAAGATGAAAGGAGACATGGATAGGTCCCTCACCAGAGGTAGGAGGTGGAGCAGAAGAAACAAATTGGTAGGCTGGGTAGAACTAATAATATGCATAGGAAGAATAGTTATTGGTGGGGAGTGACTGGTAGGATGGATAAAGGTGTGAGTAGGAAAAGTTCATTTTGGACATGATTGAACTAGGTCATGGTGAAGGTGATCCTAAACCTACATCTAATAGGCATTATAATGCATCATGCAACTTAGAAGGGTTTCATTTGACATGAAAAGGGTGTAGGAAAATTGGCTATAGAATAGGTAGTGGAATTTTTTTTTATCTCCCATATTCCCCATAAACCAATGAATCACATCAATAACTATAAGATGAGAAGGATGGTTTTGAGGATAAACCTGGTCCTAGAGCAAGTCCAACAACATCTCCTCATAGTTGTGGATGCATAACCGTATTCTAGTTGTACAAGGACTCATCTGACTACCACACCTCATGATTTGCACCATGGACTGTAGCCTCGAATGTTGTCATCTACAACAACTCCTCTCACAATAGACTATTGATTGACATTGTTATCCTAGGGGAAGATAATGACATCCCACCTCAAGATTAGTCCATATGGACCGCCTAGAACTCTTGTTATTCTTCTAGAATGGATAGGAAGAAGTTGTCCCTTCTGTTGGCACACTAGTCACCAAATTTCTCTCCCACAACAATGATCCTCAGTTGTTCTCTCTCGTAACTATCCCTCCCTAGTCGGGTAGGACTTACTTGGGCTCTCTTGGCTACCACAACCAGAGAGGACACCAATTTGTCAGAGCAACTAGTTCTTAATTATCCGTCTTGTGTTCTGGCCCAATACCCTTCTATTTATAGGAGGGGTTTGGGCTAGGGTTCCTAGTCTATGCGAGAGTGGAAGGAACTGGAGGATCTCGACTTTTCACAACTTACGAACAACCAAACAGTCATTTGGAGACCCAGATAGTTTTTTGGCATACAGGATGGTCGTGTCCCACTGCAAGATGGTCGTTTCGTATGTTTCCCAATCGCATACAAAATTGGCAATTCAAATCCAATAATGCATGACATGACATCAGCACCAATTCCTTGATGTAATTGAATTTCCCACAAACTGAGCAATCTCGCTCACGTGAGATGGTCGTGTCGGTCACCCAGACAGTTGTCTAGTGAGTCAATCTAAGTTGAGCCAGTTAGTTCAACATATTGAACCGATCGATCCTCAATTAGAGTAGAACTTAGCTAATTAAATTCCAATCAGTCTGATACTTGAAACGACCATCTCAACTCTTGAGTCGACCATATCATACTCTAAACAACCATATCACTTGAGTGTGCCGATCTTCTGGCAGTGTAGCCTGGTGATTTGTTGCGTGAATTGAATACCTAAACATTTTACTATTCAATTTAATCATCATTCAAGATTACACTCCACTCTAGGTCAAGACCTATGTGTGACCCCATAGGTCCCATATCATGTTGGAAGTGAATGTCCATAACTAACTTATGACATCACAATCAAAGAGTGGTGCATAGTCACACATTAGTACTACCCAAGTGAATGGAAAGTTGGGGAAGAAATTCAACCTACAATATGTGTATGGTGTTGTAGTGTTTGTATAATTCCTTTGTCACTGATATCAAGATTGATCTTGATGCATGGAGTAGTCATCCTCTTCAAAATACAATCTTGTTTCTTGAACTAGAGCAGACTGTCTAAGATATATGGAAGATCCATATTACATATTGACTCACATGTGCATGGCCATACATGTCTCAATCTCACTAATCAAGAGGCCTATGATATCATACTCTTGCAGGAGGGACAAATCCCATCTCTATCACTGACAGTCAGTCCCCATGTGACATAGTCACCCAATCATTATCGTCATAACAACCCATATTTTAGGACTGTGTTTAATGACGTCAAAGCATACCGAACAACATATGATCAGTGTAGTGATTTTAGGTCTAAGAATCACATAGATGACTATGACTACCATAGTAATGTCTCCATGTGTCAATATCACAGTGGGTCTGTCCGATCCACTATTCCCTAGCATGTATCAGTGTGCTTGGTTTGATATAGACATATCATGACTAATGAAATTCTATCATCAACCAAATCACACTATGATCTTATTTGTCATTGTTGTTTATCAACCTTCCACAAATTCAACTTGTCAGGGATATAATGAGATTATATATATGTACTCGTAAATTCCATATGATCTCATTTCTCCAAATCACATACTTGAAGACATACATCATTGAGTAATATTTTTCTCTAGACATTTTTAATGTTACACCATTATATCTTAATTGATTTAAACAAAATAAATTGTAAGCTTGCCTTTAATTAATAATTAAATCAATTACAAATTATGCCATTACAATCTTCATATGATTGGATATCTAGGAATACATACCAACAACCGCTTACACTTAGAGCCAAGCACCCATGAATCATATCTGAAGTGATCTAACATTACCATCATGCTTCTGCCTTAAAAGTGCCTTTGTCAAGGGGTCAAAAACATTATTCTCAATTGGTACTCTACATATCTTTATATCTCCTCGTTATACGATCTCTCATATGAGATGGAACTATCTTTTTATATGTTTTGAGTGCTAATGTGATCTGGGTTCCTTAGCCTATGTAATAGCTCCATTGTTATCACAATATAGCTCAATTGCGTCACTGATGCTTGGAACAACCCCAAGTTCAGAGATGAACTTCTTGATCCATTCAACCTCCTTTGCTACATTCGATGCAACAATATACGTGGCCTCTATTATAGAATTGGCACCTATCTCTGACTTGGAATTCTTCCAGCTCACAACTTCATTGTTTTGGAAAAGCACAAATCTTGAATGCGATTTGTAATCATCATGATCTGTATGGAAGCTTTCATCGATGTAACCCTTTACCACCAACTCTTCCTCTTCAGCATAGATCAAAAAATATCCTTAGTTCTTCTCAAGTACTTGAAGTTGTTCTTCACGGCTATCTAGTGAGCATAACCTGGGTCTGACTAACATCTGCTTGTCATGCTCAAGGCATACGAGACATCTAGATAGGTACATAACATTGCATACATGATTGATCCAATTGTTGAGGCATATGGAATCAAACTCATGCATTCCATTTCTTCATAAGAACTGGGACATTGAGATATAGAGATGGGGACACCATGACGCATAGGCATGTTTCCACTCTTTGAGTTCTCCATGCTGAACCACTTCAACACTTTATCAATGTATGTGCTTTGACTTAGTCCAAGAAGCCTCGTTGATCTATCTCTATAGATCTTTATCCCCAAGATGTAGGATTCTTCTCCCAAGTCTTTCTTTGAAAATGTATTTCCAAGCCACGTCGTTACCTTTTGTAAAGTAGGGACGCAATTACCCATTAATAATATGTCATCTACATATAATATGAGGAATTTCACTATCCTCCCACTAACCTTCTTGTAAACACAAGGTTCATATTTATTTTGAATAAAGCCAAACTCTTTGACTGTCTCATTAAAATGAAGATTCCAGCTCCAAGATGCTTGCTTCGATCCATAGATTGACCTTTGTAGCTTACAAACTTTATTTGCAAAGTTTAAATTTATAAAACCCTCAGGTTGTGTCATGTACACATCCTTAAGAAGATTCCCGTAAGGAATGCAATTTCAACATCCATCTGCCAAATCTCAAAGTCATGATAAGCTGCAATAGCAAGCATGATCCTGATGGACTTAACCATGACCACTGGAGAGAAGGTTTTGTCATAGTCAACACCTTGAACTTATCTGAAACCCTTTGCAACCAATATGCCCTTATATGTTTGAACTTTTCCATCCATGTCAATATTCTTCTTGAAGACCCATTTGCACCCTATGGGTTTTACCCCTTCAGGTGGTTCCACCAAAGTCCATACTTTGTTGGTATACATGAATTCCATCTCAGATCTCATGGCCTCATGCCGTTTCTCAGACTCAGGTCCCTCTATAGCATCTTGATAGGTTATTGGCTCATCATTTATGACCAATTAGCTGAATTCCTGAGTCACAAGATATCCAAATCATTTAGGCTTAAGGTTGTCCTATTAGATCTACGAGGTTCCTCTATAACTTAATAAATTTGAGATTCCACAACACCTTGTGATTCTCTTGGTTCCTTTTGTTCATATATTGGTTCTGTGCTATCTTGTTGGTCTCGAACCTCTTTGAGTTCCACTTTCCTCCCACTGATTTCTTTGGAAATGAAATCCATCTCAAGGAATGCAAAATCCCTAGCAACAAACACTTTGTTGTCATATTGGGAATAAATATAATTTCTTCTTATTTCTTTAGTATATCTAAAAAAATAACATTTATCAAATTTAGGTCCAATCTTATCACAAAAAATTCTTTTAACATAAGCTTCACATCCCCAAATCCTCATAAAAGACACTTTGAGGCATTTCCCATGCTATATTTCATATGTTGTCTTTTGATCTGATTTAGATAGTACTCAGTTTAGTGTATAGATGGTGGTTTCTAGAGAATACCCCTAGAAGGTTTTTAGAAGCTCAACTAAACTCATCATTGATCATTTCATATCTAGCAATGTGTGATTCCTTCATCTGACACACCATTATGCTGAGGTGTCCCAGGTGGAGTCCATTGGGATACAATCCCATGGGACTTAAGAAGGTTCTCAAACTCTTAGTTTAAGTATTCTCCACCTGGATTGGAATGAAGTGCCTTAATACTTTTAGCATTTTGGTTCTGTACTTCATACATAAAATCCTTTAACTTTTCAAGAGTTTCTAACTTATGTTTCATTAAATAAACATAGCCATACCTACCGAAGTCACCAGTGAAGGTAATGAAGTACTGATACCCACCTCTAGCAGTTGTTCTAAAAGGTCCACACACATCCATATGTATGAGTCCTAATAGATCACTAGCCCTTTCATTGTTACTAGTGAATGGGGTCTTAACCAAATTTCCCAATAAACAAGATTCACATGGCTGCATTGATTCTAGATCAAAAGAGTCTAGATAACCATGCTTATGGAGTCCAGATATGTGACTTATTTATGTGCCCTAGAAGAAAATGTCAAAGGTATGTATTTTTTGAGTTGTTGAGTTTTAGTCTTTTGGTATTTATGTTATAAACATCTATCTTTAGATTTAACAAATAAAGACCATAAGAAATTGGGACACTATCATAAAAAAATCCCATCTTTTGAAATAGTCATTGACAATTTTTAATATGGAATTCAAATGCATCCTTGTCCAGAAAAGATACATAAATGATGTTTCTGTTTATAATAGGTACATAATAGCACTTCTTTAACTCTATTACAAGCCCCTATGGGTATAGATATACTATAGGTTCCAACTGTGCTGACTGCAACTCTTGCTCTATTAGCAACTCGTAGTTCTTCCTCACCTTTTCCCAAAGGCCTACTTCCTTTTAGATCCTGCATATGAGAACATATGTGAGATCCACATTCAGTATCTAGTACCCATGATGAAGAAGTATATAGATTTATCTCAATAATGTATATACCTGAAGTGAAGATTACCATCCCCATCTTCTTCTTCTTGAATGCCTTTAAGTACAAAGGATAAGTTCATCTTGTACTTTTCTTTCTCGTTATCTTGAGCGTTGAATATTTGGATTTGGGCTTGACCTCAGAACTCTTCTTGACCTTTCTTTGATCCTTGGACTTAGCTATGATGATCATCATCACGGGCTTGTCCCTCTTCAATTTGTCTTTAGCATGAATCAACATGGCAAGCAAGTCTGACATGTGGTCAACCACATTATTCACATGATGACATGCAATAAAGTGGATATATGATTTTGACATTGACTTTGGAATCATACATGTATCCAACTCTTAGATCAAGGTGAATCCCAGTTCTTCAAGATGATACACGTGTCCAATCATATGGAGCACATGTTCTTCTACTGAGGTTTCCTCTGTCAGTTTAGACTCAAGTAGCACCTTTAGGATATCGTCCCTTTCTTACTTTGTAAGGCCAAATGTCACTTTTTTTAATATGTGTTGCCATCTCAAGAACACTCATGTCCTTACACTACACATGTAACTCATAGTTCATGCAACTAAGCATAAGGTACTTTATATCTAACACATCATTGGCATGCTTCCCATAGGCATCCACTTGTGCCCTAGGTGCATCATGAGCATGTATTTCTAGCACTGGTTTATCAAGGACATAGAGCTTGCACTCTTCATTGAGAACCCTTCTCCATGTCCAAAATCAGTCGTGGAAATTTGTCCCTTCAAGTGTGTCCTTCTTAAGGACCAATCACAATTCAGATTTGTTTGTCATTTGATTCTACAAGAGAAAATTTGCATTTGTCAAAATTTTTTGATTTGATTTGAAAATCTTGATGATATTAATTAGGTATTTAATTATTACCGCTCCCACAATTTTATTTTAAATTGATAACCCTCACATATCAATTTTGAATATTGCAGCATACAATATTCTAGTGGGCCAGATCCAAGATAATTCGGCAATGGCCTGACCAATGCCACAAACAACCAATTATCAAGGTAGGTAACTTTTTCCAATTGCATCACATGCAATTCTAGATTGATGATATACACAACTCCTTGCCATACTCATTGCATGCTTCTGGGCTTAGACGCTCTAATAATCTCCAGTTTAAGCCTAACCCAACAACCAACTTGATATATATGCACCCTACAAAAGCAGAACCTACATATCTACCAAAACACTTCCACAAGATAGATTGCACACCACACGAAGGCATAACCTACATTTGGTTGATCAAGCTTTTCATGTGGGTTGCTATTAGAAAGAATCTAAGACTTAATATAATTTTTATTTGAGGGAGTTTCTATTTATAAATACATATACTTTATCCAATCACCACATGAATAGTATGTATCACATACATGCAATATCCCACAACGAAAACGTGCAATAAACGAAAGCGATGGTTATGGCCTACCTAATGTAATTCCTTGGAGCCACAAGGAATTACATCATCCTAGGTCTACATCACATACATAAACCCGTTATTGATGAAGATATGTGCTTGCAAATTTGGGTTGATCGGTTCAACCTTTGAACCAATTGGCTCACCTCCTGGCCAATCATTTGGTCGTCTCACTGGTTATCTGGTCCTTCTATCCACCATCTGCTGGCTCCTCTAGCTATTTGATTAGGTCCACCAGCTGGTCAGTTTAGTTCATTCTTCTAGTCCTCTTCGGTTCTCCAGCTAGTTGGCTCGTCAAAACGTCCTTCTTCTTTGTCAAAACAAGAAAGTAAACTATCTTACTTTTACATAATTATTGAGAAACCTTGAGCTACATTCGAGGGAAGAAAGGGTAGGAAAGAATTAACTTTACATTGGGAAGATAAGATAGATGCTCAAAACACAAACCAAGATAAAGGGATTAACCAATCACACAACCATGCACAGATAATAGGGGTCATTGGCCACAACCATGCTATACATCACCATTAAAACCACTTTTAGGATAACATGTGTAAATTGCATATATATCATATATATATTAGTTTGGGATTATCATGGTATTTGATTGGACAAGCATTATTTGCATTGCATGCAATAAAAGAACGATGAAACCAAAATCTGATCATATCAATATTCCCATAATATGGTAAATTGACGTTGGCTCTAATACCACTGTAGGGAAATATGGCTATAAAATAGCCAGCGGAAACAAAACATTATCTACTATATTTTCCATAAACCAGCAGATCACATCAATAACTATAAGATGAGAAGGATGGTTTGGAGGATATACCTGGTCCTGGAGCAAGTCCAACAACATCTCCTTAGCGTTGTAGAAGTGTAACCATCTTCTAGTTGTCCTGGGACTCGTCTAAATGTTACGCTTCCTGATCTGCACCACAGACTGCATCCTTGAATGTTGTCGTCTGCTACTGCTCCTCTCACAACGAACTGATGATTGACATTGTTCTCCTAGAGGAAGACAATGGCCTCCCACCTCTAGAGAAGTCCACACAGACTACCTAGAACTCATTTTTCCTACTAGAAAGGACTAGAAGGAGTTGTCCCTTCCATTGGCGTACTAGTCCCCAATTTTCTCTCCCACTACAATGGTCCTTAGTTGTTCTCTCCCATAGATATCCCTCCCCATCTGAGTAGGACTTTCTTGGGCTCTCTTTATTACCACAATCAGAGAGGACAACAATTTTTAAGAGAAATTGATTCTCAATTATTTGTGTTTGTGTTCCAGGAAGCCCCTAGTTCCCCTCTATTTATAGGACGGTTTTGGGCCTGGGTTCCCAGTCTATTCAGGAGTGGAAGGGATCATAAGATCTTGAATTTTTGTAGCATGCAAACACTCAAATGGTCATGTGGTTACCTAGGCATGTGGGATGGTCATATCACACTGCGAGATGGTCCTTTCACATGTTTCCCAATAGCATACAAAAGTAACAATTCAAATCCAATTAATCCACGACATGATGTCAACACCAATTCCTTGATGTAATGGAATTTCCCACAAACTGAGATATCTCTCACATGAGATGGTCATCTCATTCACGTAGACAGTCATATGGTTTTTCGAGTCAAGGAGATCGGTTCAACATATTGAACTAGTTGATTCACACCTTAGTTTGAGCTAAACATAGCCAATTCAGTTCTAATCAGTCTGATGCTACAAACAACTGTCTCAACTCTTCTGGTACTCCCAACTTCAGTCTCGCTTGAGTGATATGATTGTATGGTAGTGTATCCAACTAATTTGTTGCATGAATTGAATACCTAAATATTTTAGTAATCAATTCAATCATCATTCAAGATTAAACTCCTTTTCTAGGTCAAGACCTATGTGTGGCCCTATATGTCCCATATCTCATTGGTAGTGAATGTCCATAACTAACTTATGACATCACAAGCAAAGAGTGGTGCCTAGTTGCGTATCAGCACTACCCATGTGAATGAAAAGTTGGGGAACAATTTCAACCTACAATCTGTGTTTGGTGTTGTAGTGTTTGTATAATACCTTTGTCACTAATATCTAGATTGAATTTGAGTCATGGAGTAGTCATCCTCTTTAGCATTCAATCTTTTTTCTTGAACCAAAGTAGACTATCTGAGATATATGTAAGCTCAATATCACATATTGACTCACATGTGCATGACCATGCATTTCTCAGTATCACTGATCAAGAGGCCTAGGATATCATACTCCTATAGGAGGGACAAATCCCATCTCTATCATAAACAGTTAGTCCTCATGTGTCACATTCACCCAATCATCACCGTCATAACAACCCATGTTTCAAGACTGTGCTTGATGATGTCAATTCAAGACTGTGCTTGATGATGTCAACGCGTACCGAACAACATGTGATGAGTGTAGTGATTTCATGTCTAAGAACCACAAACACCACCATCACTATGAGAGTTGACTATGACTACCATAGTAATGGTCTCCATGTGTCAGTCTCACAGTGGGTCTGTCTGATACATTGTTCTTTAACATGTATTTGTGTACTTGGTTTGATATATCCATATCATGACTAACAAGACTTTTTCATCAATCAAATCACACTTTATATTATGTGTCATTGTTGTCTATCAACCTTCCACAATAACAACTAATCAGGGACATAATGAGAATATATATATGTACTCTTAACATCTGTATTATCTCATTTCTCTACGTCACGTACTTGAAGACATGCATCATTGAGTAATATTATTCTCTAGACATTCATAATGTTACATCATTATCTCATAAATGAATTAAACAAATACATTGGAAGCTTGCCTTTATTTATTAATCAAAACAATCACAAATTATTCCATTACAATCAATATATGATTGGCTCTCTGGGCATACATACCAACAAAAGGATTTGCAGGCAGGTCTAGGAGGAGTAGGAGAGTGGGTAAAGGAGGATGCACCAGAGGTAGAGGAATTGGATGGGTGGAAGGAATTCCTAATAATGGTTTCACTATTGTTAAACCCTTTTCTACTAGACTTGTAGCCAAGATCCTTGAAAAGAGATTTGTCAGTATGATGTAGAAACATACCACATATAAAGTTAGGGTAGGGTGGGTGGGAGTCTCTAGTATTTTTCTCAGTGTGAAAACAAGTCATGTGATGGAGAATATATCTAGCCCATTTTAAATTGACATTCTGAATGAGACAGTACATAAGCATTATAGAGTTCTCTGCAATATCCGTTTGGCTGTGCTTGGGGTGTATACTGCAATTTAGTATGAGTGCAATAAGACATGCCTTTATGTCAAGAGAAGAAGAGGGTAGGATACCCTTGTTCCTATAATGTACCACCAATTCCTTTAGGGGTTTGTGTATGTCTGCTAGGGTGAGCTCGGGGTTAGAACTCTTGAAGAATGTTTTAGGGTGGAGGAGGTCAAGGTATGAGTTATAAGAAGATATCCAATCTTTCAAGGACTAGGATCTATATAAGTACTAATTTAAGGATTACTCATACGTTTGAAACCTTATCCCTGCAATCATGATGTAAGGACAACTTGGTTGTTAGGGGGTGACACTAGAGTTGTGTAGTTCCTTGTGATATTGGCATAGAATTAATGGAAAACGTTCATTCTAGATTGGAAATTGGAAAAGCATGAGTGCTGTACACAAAGTGAACCAAGGTTCTATACTATAAAAACCATCTTAACCTCCTTCAATATCTCATTTCTATTCTCTAGCAAAGGCCTACAAGGATAAGGATAATTAGGTAGCAACTCCTTATATCTATAAATTGCTTTAGAGTTGATAAAGGAGGTGCCATCATTCACAATGAGCCTTGAAGAAGTAGAGGTGGACAGAACACCAACTGGACTAATTCTTTTCCTCCTATTGGATGCCATGGATATGAGAAAAAAGAGAAGAGAAGAAGCTGCTTGCCAAAAGAGTGATAGAAGACCAACAAGCAATCATCCAACTAGCTAGGGTTGGATAGAAAAGATGAAATAGGGTTGGAGAAGGCTAGGAGAAGGTTTAGGAGGGTCTAGGGTGTAAGGACAAACTCAAAAGGGGGTTGGTCGAACAAGTTTTCTTTAGTTGAGAGGTAGAAAATTGCGACAATCTCTTTATATTTCTGTGCAACAGTGATGTTGGTTGAGTTTGTGATTTGGAAAACTCAGCCGACACTGATGTCTATTCAGTCCTTGGTCATCTTGTCAGTTGAGTTTCTCCAGAAAAAACTCGACCGACAAAGGTGCCTTTTAGCAAGATATGCAATCTAATTCTAGAGTCCTATACCACTTTATGAATGCATTTCTCTAGCCTATCATGTATTTTGAACATATAAAGGCATTTTTTACTCATCATTGGCTACTATTTTGTGATAAAATAAGAGTTTGTGATTTAAAGCAAAATCACCAAAACATAAAACATTGAAACTTGGAATTTGCATCACAAACAAGTACGTGATAAGCATTTTCTAATCAACAACATATAGATAAGTGAAAATCTTATCTAGAAGGTATATCATGATCATCTAGAGTACTTATAAGTAGATTTGATCCAATGAAAGTAAATTTCTCTCTAGCTAGAGGTTTAGTGAAAATGTCCATAAGTTTATTTTAGGTGTCCACACGTGTGATATAGATATCTTTCTTAGAAATATCATCATTAAGGAAATGGTGGTGAAATTCTATATGTTTAGCTATGCTTTGTAATATATGATTGCAAGATAGATTGATTGCACTAGTATTATCATAGTAGATATGAGAAGCATCATAGAAAATGTTGAAGTCTCCACATCTAAAGGACTTGGTCACAACAACTTCGAGCTAAAATGTACCCAACCTCAATAGTTGAAAGAGCCACTGTGCTGTGTTTCTTAGAGAATCAAGAAACCAGGCATGGTCCTAGGAAGAAGCAAGTGCCACTTGTCCACTTTCTATCAATTAAGCACCCGACATAATCTGCATCATTATAAGATGTGAAAGTAAAGTCCTTTGACTTATGATACCATAGTCCAAAATTTTGGATTTTGGCTAGGTACCTTAGAATCCTCTTAACAACTTTAAGATGGGATTTTCTAGGGCTTGATTGAAATTGAGCACACAAGCCTACACTATGATAGTAGGTTTATAGGCAGTTAAGTATAGTAAGCTACCAATCATACCTCTATGGAGATTCTCATATACCTTTTCACCTTCTTCATCTCTATAAAGTTTGGTGGTGTTGGACATGGGAGTATCCATTGGCTATGTGTTCTCCATCCCAAAGCACTTCAAGAGTTCACACTACTACAGAACCTACCTTTAGTGTCGGTTATTTAAAGCCTTTAGTGTCAGTTTCTAAGCGACACCTATGTGGGTGACACTAAAAGCTCACCCATTAGGCGTCAGTTCCAAAACCGACGCCCAAACTCTTCGCGCACCACCGAAAACGCACCATCATGGCACTATAGGCGTCGGTTATTAGATAAGAAACCGACGCCCAAACCCTTCGCGCCACAGAAAGGGCGCCATCTTGGGCACTATCAGTGTTGGTTTTTTACAAATAACCGACGACATATATCTTCGCGCCACAGGAGGGCGCCCACTTGGGCACTATAGGCGTCGGTTATTAGCTAATAACCGACGCCATATAACTCCCAACACAGCCGTGCTGGACAGTACGGCCGTGGTGTCTGGTCCGCTGCCACGGCCGTGCTGGCCAGCACGGCCGTGGTGTCTGGTCCGCTGCCACGGCCGTGGTGTTAAGGAAATAGACGTCGGGTTCTATTAAAAACCGACACTATAACTATTTGGCGTCGGTTTTTTACAAATAATCGACACCTATTGTTTTTTTTTCCTGTCAGTCTGCAGACCTGCTGTGGCTGGTCGCAGGATGAGAAACCTGTTCAGTTCAGTTATGAGCTGCAGGTTTTACGACATCCATTGATATCAGCCGACAACAGGCCACAAACCTGCAAAATTAACAACAAAAATATTCACACATGCATTTAGCAATGCAACCTGCAGTTCCATTTTATTTTTACACATTTAGAAACATTCATGTAGTTAGCAATCTGTAGTTCCATTCATTCACATTCACACATGTAGAAACATTCATATAGCAACCAACACTTTCATTCATTTTCACTCAGACACATGTAGAAACATCCAGACATGTAGAAACATTCACACATATATTATAATTTAGAAATTCATTTACAAAATATCATTGTTTAGTCATTATTCGCTATCAGGATCCCAATTATATTTTAAAGCCCCCACTATTTGTATGGCTGTTGCCCATTCTTCTCTTACTTCATTTAATTCTCCCATCGTATAGGGAGCATGTACATCTGGTAAGTCCGTTCCTGTAGTGGGGTCAGCTTTAAACACCTGTAAAGAGAATGATGTATATATATAATTAATGAGCTATAAATAAGATTGATATATTTCATATTATCTAATGAGACTATATAATACCTAAGCAATACAATTGATGTCCATACAACATGACAGACTAACACATATATAGTACATAACAACAACAACATCGAATTTACATACAACACTAGCTTAGTACAACACTAGCTTAGTACATATAAGGTGACGATCCCACCTGCTAAAACAGGTTACCGACAACTACATGTTACGACTGGGAGGTCGTGATTCAGCAACCGTTTGCATTAGCAGGAGGACAAACAGATCACCATATGTTTGTCCTCCTGCTAATGCATACGGTTGCTGAATCACGACCTCCCAGTCGTAACATGTAGTTGTCGGTAACCTGTTTTAGCAGGTGGGATCGTCACCTTAGTCCCACTATATATGTACTAAGCTAGTGTTGTATGTAAATTCGGCGCTGCTGTTGTTATGCACTATATATGTGTTAGTCTGTCATGTTGTTATATGAATCTGAAGCACTTGTGTGTGCTGCACTTTATGTATTGTATCTGTATCCTGCTTCTCTTCATTGGGGCTTCTTTTGCTGTTTCATGGCTTGCTGCCTATATATCTATATAACCTTTGGCGAATGCTTGCATATCCTGCAAATCAGAAAATGATATTGATATTAAAAAAGTAAACATTTAGCTTCAATAAAAAAATATAAACATGCATGCCTCTAAAATTGTGATCTTTTATCAATTAACAATCCTTCATTGTGATCTCCGTGCACATATAAGTCATCATTAGCTTCAATATTTTGTGGAGTTGGCAACCCAACTGAGAATGGACTGGAGTCATCATATTTATCATAGTACTCTTCTTCATCTATAGGATCTTCAATGAACTGTCTTTTACCATGAAGAACAACTAACCATTTATCATTTGCAGGATCATCGATATAAAATACTTATTTCTCCTGTGATGCCAATATGAATGGTTCAGCCTTCTCGCCAATTTTTTCAAAGTTCACTAAAGTGAAACCCAATTCATCCACTATAACTCCTTTGGTGTTATCAACCCAATTACATTTGAAGAGCGAAATTCTGAAATCTATGTAGTCAAATTCCCATATCTCTTCAATGACACCGTAATATGACATTTTAGCTTCACGTGGACTCTTATCCTTTGCACTTGCAAAAAACATAGTCGATGCTTGAAGGGTGACCCCACTGTTTTGGACGACACTCTTATCATCTTGGCGCTTTGTGTAATATGTGAATCCATTAATGTCATACCCTTCATAAGACATAACAGTCAACTTTGGTTTAAAGGCGAGGCATTTGATAGTTTCAGTAATATCATCTGGTGTTTGAGATAGTTGATGTAAGACTTTATCTTCAAACCACTTAATAAAAGTCTTGTTATGCTCTCTAGCAAGCCACATTGTATTGGCTCAAGGATATTGTCTTTTGATGAAATTGCTATGTTCCTCGATATAAACGTTCACTTCGTCCATGTTGTGTAAAATATACAAATGACCTTGTTCCAACTGCTCACGGCTGATTACTTTCACACGTGATCCCAAAATGCCTTTGCCAAATAGCTCGTCAATATTATTGTCATTATCAGGAGTGTCATTACCACTGAGAAAGTCATTGCAGAAATCCATAACCTCTCTCGCCACATAACCTTCAATAATACTCCCTTCAGGCCGATAACGGTTTCGAACATCACCTTTAAAAACGCTCATGTATCGTTCAAAGGGATACATCCAATGCAAGAAAACCGGTCCCAAGATTTTCACTTCCCTAGTCAAGTGGACAACAAGATGTACCATGATATCAAAGAACGAAGGAGGGAAATACATCTCAAGCTGACATAGGGTAACAACCACTTCTCTTTGCAAATTATCGAGAGTCTCAGGGTCAATAACTTTGCTGTAGAGACTGTTGAAAAAGAAACAAAGTCTGGTGATTGCAAACCTTACATGCTTCGGCAATATAGATCGAATTGCCACGGGCAATATTTGTTGCATTAGAGTGTGACAATCATGAGATTTAAGACCTATCAACTTCAGATCTTTCATTGCGAATGGACATCCATGATCTATCCATTCTATGATCAAAGAGAAAACAAGTATATATTAGGACAAGATTAGGGTCTAGGGTTAACAAATACATGTGATGTCATTATTATATATAATAAATGTGTACCACCTATCCATTCTTGAACACCTAATCTCACTAGTAAGTGTATAATGTGTATTGAGTTTTCAAGAAAATTTCGGTAGCATTTCCCCAATGTTCTCCAAGTACATATGTACTTAGAGAACAAACGGGGAAATGCTGCCAAAATTTTGTTGAAAACCCAATACACATTATACACTTACATCCTAAGCGAGATTAGGTGTTCAAGAACAGTCCCAAACCGGGGACTATCCAAGATTTACTCCTAATGAGTAAATCTTGGACGGGTTTCTAGGCCAACAAATAATGTGTTGACATTCTTATACCTAAAATCCTAGTTCTTCAAGTTAGGGTGATTATTGATGTCTTTAAAAGCATGATTGGCAATTTAGGGAAAAGTTCATCATTTACATTCCAAGCATGTCACATGTGTGCATTACAGTTCATCATTAAGCAAGATATAAGTAAGTATGTCATATTAAAATAGACTATACAATATGAGAAAATAGTAGTGTAATCATGCAAATGGGAACATTCATGGGAACACACACTTCAGTTATAAGCATTCATGTAGCAACTTTCAGTTCCATTCATTAATCTCTTTTTACATCCACACACAGGGGGTGTACCCCTAAACAATAACTAAACAAAGGGGTTGGTGTACCCCTAAACATGCGCATAATTAAAAAAACTATTAATACAGACAAGTCTAGATAGATAGACAACTAAATACTACACCAACATGGTCCCACATCAATAACTTCTTTTTGATGATGAAGCTGTGTCACGAAGCTCCTCACTGTATTTAGATGAATATGAACTGACAGGGCCTCAGATTCAGATTCATCTGAGATGATATGTGACGCCGTGCGCTCATACCGCAGTAGATGATCGGGGGTCTCACAGTTGCTGTTGGTTATCCAAACTTTGATGGAATTATGGCCAACTGGACGGAGAAAAAGCCTGTTGCAACGGACCACATGCATCTCTCCAATCCAATCATGCCAACCGGATTTTGATACAAGATTTCCCGCCAAATCATACTCAACCTCGATAACATGTGAATAATTGCCAACAGTTATGGTCACTTTACCAGGCATGTAGTGTCTTCCTTTTAGAAAATTCCAATGTTTGGGTATGACCAATTGGTTTAAGGAACGATCATCTAGGATGATGTCCAATTGTTCTTCAATAGGGAACGTTAACATTGACATAGAGGCCCAGTTCATAGTGACTGTTATGGGTGGACAGAGACTGCACAATATTAGTATTAACAAAGTGTAAGTACATATAACGATGTTATATATTTTCAGAAAAAGTTGTATAATATCAGTTAACCTTTTATTTCTTGTCATAACAAACTTTATTGTGGTAGACATGATAGCTTGAAAATAAGTCTACATATGTACTTAGAGAACAAACGAGGAAATGCTACCAAAATTTTCTCGAAAACCCAATAAACATTATACACTTACATCCTATGTGAGATTAGGTGTTCAAGAATAGTCCCAAACCGGGGACTATCCAAGATTGACTCCTAATGAGTAAATCTTGGACGGGTTTCTAGGTGCTTACTAAAATAGAACCATTATAGATACACACGATTGAGAATCTTTCACGATACTAGGAAAATATACAACTAGATATTCATTTAGGTGTTCCTGATAACTCGAAGGTATGCAAAACTATAAAACAATAGACTTGTCACACATAAAACACCCTATACAACTATAAAACAAAAAAGTATTAAGATATGCATGATACAATAACTATTTTGCATCACATTACAGCAGACTTAGCATTGATACCTTACTAACGTATTTCCACATTTACATATCATCACTTGATCAAAATTACATGTATTGTATAGACAATAGAGGATTCAACTCAGTAGAAGCACAAAATCAGTACCTAAACCCTAAACACAAATAAGTAAATAACTTAAAAAAAAATAAAAAAATGCCCAGCAGCTGCTTGGGCGTGCCTTGGCACCGCCCAAGCAGCCGCCGGAGCAGAGGAAGAAGGAAGAAGGCAGGGCGGGCGGGCATACCTTGAGGGAAGAGGAGATCAGCGGCCGGAGCATAGCAACCACCGGCGGAGGCGGCGGCAAAGAGAGGAGAAGCGTCGGCGAGGACACGGAGCAGTGGCGGCGAGGGCACGGAGCAGCGGCGAGGGCACGGAGCAGGAGCACGGACGGCCGCCGGTGAGCACAGAGGGCAGGAACAGGAGTAGGAGCACGACCTTCGGTGAGCACGGAGCAACGGCGAGGGCAGGAGCAGGAGCACGGCAGCAGTGGCGGAGGAGCAACGACTGGCGGGGGCGAGCAAGAAATCGCCGGACCTAACTGAAATCGGGAATGAAACTGGGAAAGGGGGAAGAGTCGCTCGTGCTGGTGAGATATTAAGTTGACAATAAGCGTCAGTTATTCAAAATAACCGACAACTAAACCACCAGTGTCGGTTCTTTTCCAACAACCGACGCCTATACTAGATTATAGTCGTCGGTTTTTAACTAAAAGACAACCGACAACTATTCCTGTCCCGTGAATAATCTTTATTCGTCGGTTATTCATTTATGAACCGACGCCATATGTCAAATTTTGGAGGTAATTTTTTCGCTGGAATTTTGGTTTTGGCAGTTGATTTTAGGTGTCAGTTTTTTATTAATTAACCGACACTTAATAAAAGCGGTACCCGTGTCTGGTCGACCTTCACAGATTGTATGTCGGTTTATGTTATAAACCGACACTGTAGAGTTTAGGTGTCTGTTTATGTATACAACCGACACCTTGAAAAGTGACTTTATAAGCCATTTATGTAGTAGTGTCACTTGTGTATTTTCCTTGGTTGATGAAGTTTCCATCCATTGTTTGCTTGATTTTAAAGCCAAGTAAGAATGTGAGCTCCCCTTCAAAATCATTCTACATAAAAAACTAAACTACTTACAAAAATCAAGATTAGTTATGCCAAAAATGATATCATCAACATATATTTGAATAATCAAGAAATTGTTAGAAGTGTGTAAGAAAGAGTGTAAAATCAACTTTTCCCATGACATATCCATTATCTAACAAAAAGTTTTTCAATTTGTCATACCAATTTCTAGGGGCTTGTTTGAGACCATAAATAGCTTCTTGTAACAAATAAACATGGTTAGGAGTCTTTTCATGTTCAAAGCCAAAAGGTTCATCCACATAGACTTCCTCCTCTATTTTACCATTCAAAAATGCATTTTAACATCCATTTGATATAGAAAGAAATTTTATGACTAGCAAAGGCAAGTATCATTCCAATAGATTCAAGTATAGAAATAGGAGCATATGTTTCATCAAAGTCAATAACTTCCTATGGGTTATACGCTTGAGCTAATAACCTTGCTTTATTTCTTACCACCTTGCCGCTTTCATCAAGCTTGTTGCAATAGACCCACTTTGTGCCAGTGATCTTTTGATCACTTGGTATTGGAACTAGAGTCCACACTTTGTTCTTCTAAATCTATTCTTGTTCCTCTGGCATTTCTTGGATCCATTCATCATCCTTAAGATATTCTTTGACATACTTTGGCTCAAGTTGTGAAATGAAGGCATTGTCAGCTTGTTCTTTGTTGAAAGCTACCTGTGCTTTCACCCTTTCAAAAGGATTTCCTACGATGAGATATGTTGGATGATCTTTAGCAAACCGTGGAGTAGGAACTTTATTATCATCCTCTTTTGATCTTTCATGTACAACCACCTCTTTTCCTTTGTCATTGATGTTGACTTTTTCAATCTAGGAATCACTTCATCTACAACATCATCATTCACACTATTCTTTGAATAGAGGGATTAGTCTCAATAAACTTAATATTGATAGAGTCTTCTACTTTAGATAGTTCAATGTCAAATACTCCAAAGGATCTACTTGTAGTGGTATAGTCAAGAAATAAAGCCTTATAAGATTTTGCATCAAACTTATCAAGAGAGTCTTTGGTGGTCAAGATAAAGCATTGACAACCAAACGATGAAAGAATTTGATTCAAGGCTTTCTACCTTGCAATAACTCATAGGGGTTTTCTTAAGTAAAGGATGAATGAAATCTTTGTTTGCACAAAGAATGTGGTGCTAACAGCTTCAAACCAAAACTTCTTGGGAGTATCGTACTCCAAAAGCATTGTTCTATCCATTTCTTGTAAATAACTATTCTTCCTCTCAACTACCCCATTTTTTTGAGGTGTACGGGGGAAAGAAAAATTGTGCAAGTAATTTGATTTCTCAAAAATACTTTTAAACAAGTCATTTTCAAACTATCCCCCATGGTCAATAGGGATAGATACAATATCACAAGAAGCTTCTTTTTCAATATGTTTGCAAAAAGCTGAGAAAACATTAAGATTATCACTTTTTGAAACCAAGAAGAAAGTCCATGTGACCGAGAGGAATCATCAAGAATCTTTTTTTTTTCTCAGTAAGCGCCTTCCTCTTTATTAGATAGAAAAAACAGCGTTTATGTACAAGTAAGGTTTATAAGGAAACTTGCAGAGCACCTATACATCCGATCTACAAAAGAAAAACAACACAATCATATAGGGAAACTAGATCCCTAATGTTGTTCCAACATTTGTTAATATCAGAAGAGAGATTTCTGAATGTCCTGCAATTCCACTCTTTCCAAATGATGAAAAAAGTTGACAAATAGAACTGTTGCTGTTTCTTCGACCTCAACCTCAAACAGTCATCAGGACACCCTGGAGCCTTTTCAATGTATCCATTGTTAACTCCACTCTTCCATATTGTAGCAACCAAGTTACACTTGAAAAAAAGATGATTAATACTTTCAGAATCCTTCTCACAAAGAATACATCGAGAAGCTAACTGGAATCCCATCTTCTTAAGATAATCAAGCATAGGTAATTTAGCTAAGAAGAATTTCCATGCATTAATGATCAAAGCTCTGGGATGGTCAAACCTCCAGATCCAACTTGCCCAAGCAGATTTAGTTTTAGTTCCTCTGAGAATGTTCCATGCATCTTTAATTTTCAGAGAATGAAACCCTTGAATACTAATAGAATCTTCGTCATATAGATTGATATCAGCCTCTTCAATGCACTTCTTGAGCTCCTTGAAGCATCTTCTTTCCGGAATGATCCATTTTTTTCGATGATGAACTTGCTAAGGAAACCATTCAAACCACACCCAATCCTTAGCACATTTTTGGTATCAATATATTCACCTAGAAATTTATTTCCTGGCAACCATGGATCTTTCCAAATTCTGAAACTAGACCCATCCCCAATGTGCAGCTTTATCAAAGGCAAGATCACTCTTCTAAAACTGCACAAATGCTTCCACATCCACGAGCTATTAGATTTAACTTTATAAGACCAGAAAGATTCATTCCTCAAATACTTCTCATTAACCCATCTAACCCATAACAAATCTTTTTTTACTGCAACATTCCAGACAATCACAACCATACCTGCATTATTAGAGTCTTCCACCTTCCTTATTCCCAAACCTCCCTCTTTCTTTGGCCTACATACCTGATCCCAATTAACATAATAAATTTTCTTCTCATTGGCCGAACCTTCCCAAATAAAGGATTTGTAGATGCTATTAATCTCCTTCATGATACTAGCAGGTAAAGGAAAAGTTGCAGACCAAAAAAGATGTAGAGCATTTAAGGTAGAGTTTACTAACTCCACTCTTCCTCCAACCGACAAGGTTTTCATCTTCCAGGAATCAAGCTTCTTCTTTATCTTATCAATCAACGACAGATAGAAGGATTTTCTCAACTTGCCACAGAAAAGGGGGAGCCCAAGATATCTCATGGGAAACACTCCCTTCTTAATCTTCATAATACTAGCAATAGAATCCTCGTCCACATTTTTACTACAGAACACATGACTCTTATTTAGGTTCATTACCAGCCCATAAATTTTACCAAAATACTCCAACATAGAGGCAATAGAGTAAGCATTTTCAGAACTGGCTTTAGCAAAAATCATCACATCATCTGCAAACAAAGTATACGATATAGAAAGATTCCCATTACTAATCGATTCAAATATTTTTCTTCTCACAACATTCTCCATCATAGAACTGAATCCCTGCATTGCAATAACGAACAACGAAGGAGCCAACGGATCACCTTGGAGGATACCATTGGAAGGAAAATTAACATCAGTAGGACAACCATTAACAACAACATGCAGGCTCGTAGTATTCATAATGGTCTTTATCTAATTAGTAAAGCAATAGGGAAAATTCATCTTCTCCAACACTTTGAACAGGAAAGACCACTTGATAGAATCATAGGCTTTAGTTAAATCCGCCTTAATGCACATCTTGTCACTCCCATTGCTTGAGTTGAAATCACTAATCAACTCATTAGCCAGCAGAAGGGCATCAACTATCTTTCTTCCCTTAATAAAGGCACTTTGGTTAGGGCTAATAATGGAAGGCAAAATATTTTGTAACATATTAGAGAGAGCCTTCGAAATGATCTTATACAAAACGTTACACAGGGCAATCGACCTCCAATCACAAACATTCTCAGCATCATGAGTCTTAGGTATAAGAGTGATATATGATTTACTCACCTCCTTAAGAAACTTATTAATGCTAATAAAATTAAGCACATCTCTTGTAACATCCTTCCCAATGATGTCCCAAGTAGTTTTGAAGAAATGACCGTTGAAACCATCTGGTCCAGGAGCCTTATCCCCATCAGCTTCCTTAATAACCTTTTCCACTTCTTCTTTGGTGACCACATCTCTAATCATGTTAAAATGTTCATCAGAAATAGTAGGTACAAACCATTCAACATTCCAGAGCTCATCAACTTCATTCTTAGACTTATTAAAGATGCCTTTAAAGTAGGAATAAATGTGATCAGTTATTTTAGCTTCATCATAGGTTTTACATCCATCAATATAAAGGCATCTCATATGATTTATTGCAGCTCTAGATTTGATAGAGTTATAAAAGAAGGAAGTATTTTTATCTCCAAGCTTCAACCAATTCACACGAGATAGCTGTTTAGCAAAAGATTCTTCTCTCTCAGCAACATCCCTAGCTGCTTTACTCTTTTCAGTGGCAATGTCTCTCAAATTATTATCTTCAGGGGCCTTATCCGCAGCAGTTATAGCTTCAATAGCTTCAAATTCCAAAATTTTAGCCGAGTCTTCCACATTTCCAAAACTCTCCTTATTCCACTTAATAAGTTTTTCCTTCACATTCTTTAACTTCCTTGTAACTCTAAACATTGGATTACCAACCACATCCAAATCCCAGGCTTCCTTCACAATTTTCAGAAACTCTGGATGACTAGTCCATGCATTAATAAACTTGAAATAGCCTTTCCTCTTCTTTACAACCTTACTCATTCTAATAACCAACTGACGATGATCACTATGAATAGTGTTGTTAATATCTCCCCAGGAATCTTTGAACTCATCCATGAACTCAACATTATACAGAACCCTATCAATTTTAGACATAATGAACTGATCACCTTTTCTTCTATTAAACGAGGTGTAGAATGCACCTTTGAGCTCCATTTCAACAAGATCAGTATTAGAGAAAATGTTATTGAAATCTTCCACAACTTTCAAGGAGTAGAAACCACTTCCCTTCCTTTCATGGGAAAACTGAATAGCATTAAAATCTCCAATAAGCAACCAAGGTCCTGTCATCCTCGAATGAATATTTAGAATAGACTCCCATAGCTCTCCTCTTCTTTTTTCCTCATTCTGGCCATATACAGCAGTTAGAAAAAAAACAGTATCTTTATACTCAACTTTACAATGTATAAACTGATCCGATTCAAGAAGTTTGCAAATCTTCACCACCTTACTATCCCAGACAATAACAACCCTGCCTAAAGGGTGCACCCCATGATTAGAGCACCACTCCTTATTACTCCAAAATCTATGAATAATTTTGTTAATATTTTTGTATCTAATTTTTGTTTTCAGCAGAATATTAACCGACATATCATATTTACATATAGCTTCTCTAATTTTCTCCTGGTGTCCATTTCTATTAAGACCTCGGACATTCCAGGAGAAGACTCCAAATTTTTCACCCATTAAAATGATCTTTGACTGGAGCTCTTCCAGCCTCAGTATCTTCAAAGTTGTCATCTGTATTTTCATCCAAGATTTCAAACATATTAGTGGATACTTCCTCTACTATCTTCTTGGAAGTAGTCATACTTTTATTAGCCTTCCTGTAAGGAATTCGATTCTTCCCAGTTACAGAGCAGAATCCTTCTTTATCCACCATGTGTTTCTTTATATAAGTCTTACTGTCAACAACACTTTTCATCTTAACAGGAACTTCATAATGAGGTGTGGTAAAGAAACCATTCACTTTATCATTTACCATAGCTACACTAGCAGAAGCTTGTGAAGTGCCATAAGAAAGAGCTTGACAATTTTCAACAGTTACCGTTCTGTTTACCTCCTTATTTGTCTCTCCCTCCTTCTGCCTTCTTTCACTTATAACTCCTTGCTTAGAGATTGCCTTATTAGCAACTTCCATATTTAGAACAACATCCTGACCCTCCTGTACTTGAGTACTTCATTCCTTAGGCTTAGACGAAGCTTGTTTGAGACTTGGTACAATCACCCCATTTCCCTCCACAATAGTGACATGATTCGTATTTGTAGTAGGTACCACATCAGTATTTGTGTTCTTCTCTGGCAACATCTTCTCTTTTTCTGCCTTATTATTACCCACCTGAATCCAGACTTTCTTAGCATCCACATTAGCACAGCTACCAGGATCGTGCCCAAAACAATTGCACTTAGCACAAAGATCTGGCACCCATTCATAGGAAACTTGAATAACATCCTTATGCCCCTCATCACTCCTCAGAACAATCTCACTCGGGAAATAACAGTTAGAAGAAATCAGCACTTGGATGCGAGCAAAATCCAGCCTCGACATCGACTTTGTAGCATAATAAGCACACAGAGGTTTCCCTATACAACTCCCCAACAAACTTAGCATATCTTGGTCCCAGAACTCCAAAGGCAAATTAGGAAAATGAATCCAAATAGGTATTTCCTTCAGTTTGAGTTTTTCAAGAGGTTCGTCTATCTCCAATTTTTTTAGAAGTAAAGGTTTCCCTCTGACATACCAAGGACCTCCCTCCACTGCCGTTTTAAGATCATCAGCCTCTTTGAACTTAACAATGAAGAAACACTTGTTCCTAGGGATTACTTCAAATGAGCTTTTAGGCTTCCATACCATTTCAAAGTGCCGAACCAGAGTAGGACAGTGCGGCTTCAACCCTACAATGTAACCTGCTGTAGTGTTGCTCCGTTTCTTCACAATCTCGACAGGTTTTTCCCTTTTGTATCTCAATTCGCCGTCAATGATCTCAGGCTGGACGAATTGAAGAGCCGTATGTTCCTTTTGCGCTTGATCCACGAAAAGCTCCTTCCATGTCTTAGCACAGGCAGCCACTCCAACGTTCGCCGTCTCAGACCTGGGATGAGATACCACCGGAATTTGATTTGTACGAGAAGTAAGTAGATTTTGCCTTGATCAGAAGACTCCTGGGCCACCAGCGGAAGATCCTCCCCCACACCCTTCCTGAAGAACCTTCTCTGTCACCACATTCGGCGGTTTCCCCCCTACACCAACAGACTCTATAGTAGGATTGGCGCGTGAAGTCGCTGGAATTTGATCGGAGGGCCGTCGCCATCGCCCTTCCTGGATCCCCTCCACCGTCACCTCGCCTATCGCCTTTCCCCCTTTCAAACTCGCTCCCGCCATCCTCCACCTTATCATTTTAGTATCTATCATAAAATGTGAATAAGTTAAAGAACCCTCTTGGTGCTGAGGACTCCTTTGGATTTAAAGGAGGATTTTGGTTTTCTTTCCTTGAGTACAAGATTGGCATTTCTCATCCTTCTCAAAATCCAATTCAAGAAGTCCTTTGCGTCTTCTTTAATTGATGAATATTTATATGACCAAACCTACGATGCCACAAACATATATCACTTTTATCAACAACTATGCATTTACCAAGAATAAGCTTAAGAGAATCAAGAACAATAATATAAATATTTCCACTTCTAGTTCCCTTATATATGACATTGTAGGAGAGGGAATCTATAAGCAAGCATTCATGTAAAGTAAAGATAACAAGATATCCATTGTCACAGAGTTAGATAACACTAATTAAATTGTGATGTAGGCCATCCATGAGAAGAACATACTTTATGCATAATGAATAACCTACATCACCCTCACCTATCACTTTACCTTTCTTGTTGTCCCCAAATGCCATTGAACCTCCTTTTTTTTAGTAAGAGCGTTGAAGTGGTCTCTATCACCTGTAATGTTCTTTGAGAATCCACTATCAACAATCCATTATTCTTTATCCTACATAGAAAGGAGAGATTGATGCCGAATTTAAACTTTGGGGTCTGGAGTTAGCTTGGGGACCCATTTCATGTTTCAGTTGGTCCCCTTCTCTTTGTAAGGACAACAAGTAGAGTAATGATGCTCATACTTACAATGAGCAGAAACCATGGATATATTAGATCTGGAAGTCTCTATATGGTATATTGGAGGCCCCTTGCTCTTTTTCTTACCTTTTTCTTGTTCTTAGGGGCTCCCTCATATCCAAACTACTACCCACTTGTTTAGTAGAGTGCTCTAGGACAACATTTAGGGACTTTTCCCTTTGAGAAATTTTTGCAAGGTCTCTCTAAGTCTACAATTATCATCACTAAGAGTTATGATTGTATAAGAGATACTAGCAAGGTCATCTTGAGCATTTAAAAGACTAACCTCTAGACATAAGGCTTTATTTAAGTAAGAATCTTTTTCAAGAGTTATACTAGAAACTTCTTCACTAGGCAATATAGGTCTAGATTCAAGATCATTAACTTTATTAAGAAGTCTAGCATTTTTTAGTTCTTAGAATAACAAGTTCATCAACGTAGACTTGGTTTTCATCTTTAAGATCATTCATCTTCTTTACTGAAACACCATTTCAATTTCAACTTCATTATATTGAAGTTCTAGATCAAGAAATTTTTCTTGCAAAGAATCTATTCTATCAAGATGAAATTTTTCATTCTGTTCAAGAATTTCAATTCTAGAATATAGATCATACATGATTTTTCTTAATATCTTTTTTTTAGATTTACATTTAGAGTAAGAAGAATGGGAAGCATGAATCATATCAATGAGAGCATCCTTAGAAAGTTCATTCAAACTTACCTCACTTACCTCACCTATGTCTTCACTTGTTGAGGTCGTGAGAGAAATATGGCACTCTCCATCATTTGTGCTGGAATCACTTGATGAAGACTCCTCCCATGCGACATGGAGATCATTTTTCCCTTCTTTCCTTCTTATCCCTCTTCTTGAACATGCTCTCCTTGTTGTGGTCCTCCTTATTCTTAAAATTGCTCTTGTGGTGTGACTTCTTTGCCTTGGGACAATCATTCTTTTATTGTCCCATTTGACCACACTCATAGAATCTAGGAGTAGAGGAGGAGAAGGGATTTCCCTTGAAGTGTTTCCATTTGGAGTAGTGAGGTTCAAGATCACTAGGGGATTCATCTTCACTAGAGGGAGGAGTAGGCCGACAAGCAAGTTGTCATTGTAGAACAGTGACTTCTGCATATGATTTGAAGGTTGCATCATTTATCTTCTTAGATTCATTCTCATCTAGATTGTCTTCTTCTTCTTGAGTATAAATCCTCACTTTGAAAACTTGGAGATTCCCACTAAGTTCTTCGGTAGGAATATTACCAAGGCTCTTTGTTTCTTGAATGGAGGTCACCTTGGATTTCCACCTCTTAGGAAGAGATCTAAGAATATTTGGGCTGTAGAATATGGTAGGATGCATAGATAATACACCTTCTATGTTAAGGGGCCCTATCAAATTCTCACCCATCTTATCATCTTGTAGGAACACTTGATTGGAGAAGACCTGCTCTGATAACACTTGTTGGATCAATGGGATCTAGAAGGGGGAGGTGAATAGATGTAAAACACTTCCATTTTCATTAGACCTTCATATTATATCAAGAGATAAGGTTGTATATATGGAATTGGAGTGAAACTAAACATACATAACAAGTATGAGAGAGATCAAACAATAACAAGAACACAAGCTATGTATAGTGGTTCCAAACTCCAAACTAGGATATGTACATCTAATACCTACAAGGGTCAATGTCTAGGATCTGTAGCCATTCCACACTTCTTATATTCCATTATAAGAGATACAATATGACCACCGTGGTCTAAGGTCAAGGGTACCTAGATTTCCTTTTGAGGATCAAAGGATCCAATAACCTTACAAGGACTTACCCATCTGTGAGAAAGAGTATTCTACCTTTACAAGGACTTACCCACATTTGCAATGAGCTAGATGCCTTAACCAAGGAGATCTACTCTTGCAACAAGTCTTTGGCCTTGAAGGAATTACCCACTCTTCTCTTGGATTTTCAACCCTCAACTTCACCTTCACTAAGGAGAAGCTTTCACCATCTTTGCTTGAGAGAAAGGAGATTGGGAAAGGGAAGTTGAGAGCTTCACAAAGTGTATAATGAAGCATCTCTCTCACAAGAAACATATCTCACTCAAATTGATGTAGAATAATAGTAATCTTGAGAGAGAAAGGGGCTCTTAGTAGACTAAACCACTCAACTATAGCTAGGAGCATAAGAAGAAAACTTATAATGAAGTCCAAGGGCCCCTATTTATAGTTGGGTGTGTCTGCTAGCTAGTAGATGCACTTATCATAAAATTGTATCTATTTGGGGTGTTGCTACAGACATATTTTTGAGTTTTGCAATACTCCAATGGTTAGAGACACTTTTTCTACATATTCCATATAGTGTTGTTGGTCGAGTTTCCATAAAGGTAACTTGATCGATATCACTATGAAACAAAGAAAATTTGAGAAGTTGGTCGAGTTTACCCTAGATGAAACTCATCTGATGGCTCAAAATTATTTTTCCTATGCATGGTGTCAGTCAGGTTGTCACCAAGACAAACTTGGATGACCCTGTGAGTTACCAAGATTCACATAGTTTGTCGCTCAAGTTTCATGAGAGGGAAACTCGACTGATAAAGGTGCATGTGATGAATTTTGTAAGTGCCATAAAAGTTCTTAAATATTAGATTTAAGTGCAATTTGTATTTTTCTCAGCTTAGTTAGAGTCACAACATCAATAAAAGTGATTTACAAAATTTTCTTAAGTGATTTAAGGCATTTTCCACAAAAGAGTACTTGCATTGATTTTGGCTTGTTTTTGGTCAAGCTAGGGCTTGGTTGAATTCATTCTTTTCATGTACCTAATACCTAAAATCAATATCAAATGGACATATTAGATACATATGAACAGAATGGTTCTCATCATCAAAATATGGACATCTATAATTGTTAGGACAACACTTAGAACCGACTTAACCAGATTAACCCTATTAGGCATAGACAATGTTCCGATGATCAACCTTCCTACTCTCCTCTACATTTTGCTGACCAAGTCCAACTAGAGCTCCTTTGAATTCCTTCTACAAATTATTGGATTTACAAGTTGTCTACTAATGTCTTGGCTTTTCTTGATGTGGAGTCTTCGACTCACAACCTCTTGTACCGACAAAAAGGTGTCAAATTATAGAAAAAGACAACATATTTCACTTTTGAAAGACACTCACTAAAGGACCTCCCGAATCTTAGTAGTCTTCATTGATCACCTTCACCTGTATGACAGAAACTTCTGCAAACAACATGATATCATCAAAAAAATATAACGAGTTAACTCCTTCATTGTAAAGATTGTCAAATTCCAAGCACCCGCTATCCTTTCTTCCTTTATTGCCTGAATTAGTCTCTCAAGTCATGAAACAAAGATATAGGGTTATAATAGACCCCCTTTTTTAACTTCTCTTGATGGCCTGAAAGGTTTTAAAGGTCATCCATTATAAATGACAAAAGATTCCCTTATATAAATGACCTACAAAATGATTTCACAAATGTTACAAGGAATAACTAATCTATAAAGGGTAGCAACTTTAATATCCTAGTTCATTACATCATAGGACTTCATTAGATCAAGATTAATAGACATAGTGTGGTTCTTTGACTTTTTCTTCTCCATAGAGTGGTCAATTTCTTGCATCAAGATACTATTTTTAGTATTCTTCCACCCAGGGATAAAACTCGACTGAAAAGGAGAAACCCAATCACTCAGTAAGGGTTTAGTTCTCTCTTCAATCACCTTGGAAATTAGATTAGTGCATACATTATTAAGAGAGATTCACTTAAGTTCACTGCAATATTTCAAATGTTGGACATTTGGAATGAGAATTATAACCGAGAGAATCATATCCTTCTTGATCTTCTTCCCATGAAAGGTGTTTTGCACAATGACAACAACTGAGTCATCGAAAATACTCTAGCTCTTTTGAAGGAAATTAGCATCAGTCCCATCCGGACCTGGAGCCTCAAGAGCATTCATGGAAAGTAGAACATGTCCCACTTCCACTTCATTAGGCATTTTGGTTAGATACTCATCTATTGGATCTATGGGCTCTAGAGGTAGGGAGGGGTTAACATATCTAAAACCACTTGAGCAAAACACATTAGACCTTCAAGATATTTCCTAAAGGATTTGATATAGTGAAATACAAGGTAAAGAGAGATTGAGCAAACATCAAGTGAATACTATTATGTATAGTGGTTCCAACCTCCATACTAGGAGATGTACATACACTACCTACAAGGGTCAATCTCTAGGATTTTTTAACCATGTCAGACATCTAATATTCCATTATAAGAGTTACAAACATATAGACCACCCTTTTCAAGGTCAAGGGAACCTATATTTCCTTTTCAGATAAAGGAGCCAATAACCTTAAAAAGGACTTACCTATATCAGACCAAGAGTCTTCTACCTTGGACCCACTTTTGCAACAAGCTTCTAGCCTTCACCAAGGACTAATCTACTCTTGCAACAAGTCTTTCACCTTCAAGGATTTACCCACTCTTGACTTGGATCTTCATCCTTGTTCACCTTCACCAAGGAGAAGTTTTTACTATCTTTCTAGAGAGAGATTGGGAGGAGTGAACAACTTCACAAAGTGTAAAATAGAGAAAATCTCTTACAATGATCCTAACTCACTCAATTGGATGTAGATTAGTAGATAAGATTGAGAGAGAGTGGGCTCTTGAAAGAAAACTCACTCAACTATAGCTAGGGATCATAGAAGGCAAATTCACAATGAAGTCCAAGAGCCCCAAGTTATAGTTGAGGGTTCCTACTTGCCAGTAGAGACACTTATGACTGAATTCTATATGTTTTAGGTGTTCCAATAGATATATTTTTTAGTTTTACAACACTCCAATGACTAGAAACACTTTTATGCACTTTACCACATATTGTTGTTGGATGAGTTACCTTTTGCAAAACTCGATCGATGACACTATATGAAAAAATAATCTGAAGTTGTCAGTCAAGTTTATCCTGGATGAAACTCGACTGATGACTTTAAGTTGTTTTTCTAGTGTAGGGTTTCGGTTGAGTTTCCACAAGGACAAACTCAACTGAAACTGGGAATTTTCAAGGATCATATAGCCATTTGGCTGAGTTGTCACCAGGACAAACTCCACTGACAAGGCAACGTGTAATGATTTTTGATAATTACCCAAAAAGTGCTTAAACATTCAAATTAAGTGATCTTGATTTTTCTAAGCTTATTTACAAGTCATACATTCAATACAAATGATTTACAACATGATTCTAGTAGAACTATAGCCTATTCCAAGAAACATCCATTTGCATTGATTTTGATTTGTTCTCTAGGAAACTAGGATTTGCAAAATCATCTTCTTCATGTACCTAATGCCTAAAATTGATCTCAAATAGACATATCAGATACATATGAATGGAATGGTTAAGTCATCATCAAAATGTGGACAATGTATAGTTGTTAGGTCAACATTCTCCCTCTTTTAGAAGATGACAAACCATTCCTCAGTATATTGAAAAGGACTGAAATTGTAAACATTTTCTACCTTTTATGTGTAGGGGATACATAAATGTATGAAAGCAATTGTTCCCTCTAACTGCATGCTTACCTTTACCTATGAGGTCGGTTCCATCAAGAACACAAAACACCACACATATATATGCTATGTAGTTTTCAGAAAGTATGAGATGTGCAATTTTTATAGAAATTTCAATATGGTGACAAGCTATTTCTCCCTCTTTGTCATTTCAAAAAAAAAAGGAAAGGGTAGAAGATCTAGGACTTGTCATTTCCAACTCGTGAGCAGCATATACAAGCATCAATCACAAAATAGCTAGAGAGAACTAATATCATTGATTCATAATCAAAATGAAACTTATCATGTAGTAGATTTAAAGAGTTTAGGTTACAAATAAAAAGTTTACAACCCAAATGAAAATAGTCTAAGATGAAAATAACAACCAACAAAGAAAATAATAGCTGATAAAATAGTAACATTAGATACAGGCGCCAAATGTAAATACATTCTAAGCGTAGAAAAAGGAAAACACATGGGAACTCACAAACCTAAGAACTAAACATCTATATCATCTAAGTCAATCTCCTTGTCAGTGGGGTTGTAGTCTTTATCACTAGCATGCTAAGGGTGATCAAGAAAAGTAGTGGCCTCATGTCCATCATCAGGCTCATCATCTTATGAACCTTCCACCTCACCATCAGTAACCTCATTGCCTGACTCCTCAACATCAACTTCAACTTCCTCAATCATCTCCTAATCATCAAGAGAAACACGTATCCAACCACATTCAATGTTTCTCTTCTAGTGAGATACCACATGCAAACGAGGCATTAGCTTTCTCAAAATTGGCTGTAGAAACCCCATCAAAACTTACAAGCAAGGCATAGACAGGGCCAGGTGGAACGACCAACAGCTGAATGACACTCGGCTGAAGTTGGGAGGAAGCAACAAAAGGTCCAGAATCATGGGTAGGCATAGGATGGGCAACGGAAGGAGCATTTGGGTAGATGGATAGAACTGATCATAGGCATAAGTTGCATAATAAAGTGCTAAGAAGGAAGGATGGTAGGTTTTATAAGGATGAGGAAATGATAGGTTCATGTTTCTCATAATATGAAATAAGTCTTGATGGAGGTGGTTCTGAACCTACATGTTATAGGCATTTTGGTGCATCATGTATCCCATAAGGGTTACATTAGATGCCAAAAAAGAGTCTCGACTAGGTCAATGAGGTGGATGTGGAGGTTGGGTAGGGGAGGATGAAGCACCAAAGGTAAAAGGACAAGAAGAGTGGGACGACTTCTTAACCATGGTCTCACTGATGCACACTCCTTTGTGATTTTGTGGGATAGTTTAGGTCACGAAAGAGTAATTTTTCAGTAAAAGGTATGAAAAAGACCACACATTAGGTTAGGGTACGGAGATTGTGAGTCACATGTGTTCTTCTCAAAGTCAAAGTAGGTCCTATGACGTAAGATGTAACTTACTCACTTGACTTATTCCCCTTAAGGATACAATACACAATTACCACATAGTTTTCTAAAATATCCATTTGATTGCGCTTGGGGTTGATATTACAATTAACAATAAGGGAAACTATTCATGGTTGTAGATCCAAAGAGGAGGGTAGCATAGATTTCTTCCTAAAGGGTATATTGGGTTTCTTCAAAGCTTTAAAAATGTTATAGAGAGATTGTTCATGTTCAAAGATTTTATAAAACTCCTTAGGATAAAGTAGGTCAATAAGAGATGGATGGGTGGACAACCAATTTTCTACTAAGAGGCGAGTGGCTACAATAAAATAGGAATTGAGGTCATCCAAATAGATTGAGAGTCGGGTTCCAGACACCTTGGTTGCAAGAATAATTTTTGTGATAGATGGAGGAATAAGAGATGTATAGTTACAATTAAAGTTAGTATATAATTTGTGAATAACCATTCTGCTTGTGTGAGAGTTGAAGAAGTGAAATTGCTCAACGCGTAATGCACAAAGACATTGTTTCATGAAAAGATCACAAATTTCAGCTAGAAAACTATCCTTAGACTCCTTCAAGGGTCTAAATAGAAAGGGAACACGGGGTAGGAGCTCTTTGTATAATTGAATGGCTTGTTGATGGATGAAAGAAGCTCCATCATACACAAGATGTGAGAAGGAGTATGATCAGGGTTCCTAAACGAAGTGTGGTGTTTCTTCCTAGTCGTGGCCATGGATATGAGCACATCAAAAGGAGAAGAGAGGGATGGATCTTAGCTGGAGAAACTAGTCCAAAAAATTGGAGAAAAACACCTCCACGGACCTAAGGAAGGATCTAGGTTGAAGAGATTGGATCAAAAATGGCTTGGAAGTAGCTAGGGTTTAAGAAAATGAGAATAGAGGTTTGTTACTCAGTTTATTCTAATTAAGAGGGAAGAAATTAGATGACATAACCTACTTAATGTTGATGGTACAGTGTTGTTGGTTGAGTTTGTTTGTTGGGTAACTCGGCTGACGTTGTGTGCAGTTCAACCCTTTGGCAGCTCGTCAGTCGAGTTACCCGCAAGACAAACTCAAACGATAGGAAGGTCTGTCCAAAAGATAATACATTTCATTATAGAGACCTAGGGTATTATCTGAATGCATTTCTATAGTCTATCATGTATCTTAAGTATATATGGACACTTTTAATCATTGTTTGTAAAAATGTCCAATTTGAACAAAACAAAGCATTAAAACATGGCAAATTTTTAGCAAATAATAGCACATGATAGGTATTATTTAGCAACAACATAGAGATATATGGACTTGTTTTCTAGATGGAATATAATTATCATCAAGAGAAGTAATAAGCAATTTTGATCTAATGAAAGTGAATTTCTATCTAGCTAGACATTTAGTGAAAATATTTACAAGTTGATTTTCTGTGTCCACATGTGTGATAAATATGTCTTTATTAGCAATGTGGTCATGAAGGAAATGATGGCGGACCTCTATGAGTTTATCTCTACTATGCAGTATATGATTTTATGATAAATTAATTGCACTAGTATTATCATAGTAGATCGGAGAAGCATCATAAAAACATTGAAGACTTGGAGCATTTGCTTCATCCATAGGACTTGGGCACACCAACTTCTAGCTACAATGTATTTAGGAGGGGTAGTTGAAAGAGCCATGGAGTTTTCTTTCTTAGTGAACCAAGAATCAAAAGATGGTCCTAGCAGGAAGCAAGTGCCACTTGTGCAGTTTCTATCAACTATGCACTGTCATAATCTGCATCACTATAGGCTGTAAGAGTAAAGTCCCTTGACTTAAAATACCATAGTCCAACAGTTTAGGTCTTGGATAGGTACCTTATAGTCCTCTTAACAACTAAAAGATGAGATTTTCTAGGTCTTAATTGAAATCCAGCACACCTGCCAACACTAAACATAATATCCAGTCTAGAGGCAGTTAAATGTTGTAAGCTACCAGTCATACCTCTATAGATATTCTCATCTTCCTTTTCACCTTCTTTATGCTTATAATAGTTTGGCGGTGTTTGACGTGGGGGTATCCATTGACTTTGTGTACTCCATCCCAAAGCACTTGAATAGTTCACTTGTTTACTTGTCTTGGTTGATGATGTTTCCATCCTTTATTTTCTTGATTTGAAAGCCAGAGAAGAATATGAGCTCTCCCATCATGATCATTTCAAATTTACTCTGCATAAGAGAACTAAAATCCTTGCAAGGATCAAGACCAGTCTCGTTAAAATTGATATCATCAACAAAAATTTGAATAATTAAGAATTTGGTAGAAGTGTGTTCAAGAAAGAGAGTTGAATCAACTTTTCCCATGATATAGACATTATCAATTAAAAAGTTTCTTAATTTCTCATACCAAGCTCTAGGGGCTTATTTGATACCATAAAGATCCTTTTGTAAATATTAAACATGGTGGTATTCTTGTCATGTTCAACTCCAGAAGGTTGAGCCACATAGACTTCCTCTATTTTTCCATTCAACAACACACTTTTAACATCCATTTGATATAGTAATAAATCTTTATGACTAGAAAAAGCAAGTAGAATTCACATATATTCAAGTCTAGCAATAGGAGCATAAATTTCATCAAAGTCAATACCTTCCAGTTGATTGTAACCTTGTGCTAGTAACCTTGATTTGTTTCTTACCACCTTGACACTTTCATCAAGCTTATTCTTGTAGACCCACATGGTTCAAATGATCTTTCTATCACTTGGTCTTGGCACTAGAGTCCACACTGTGTTCTTCAAACTACTCTAGTTCTTCTTGCATGGATAGGATCCACTCATCATCGTCAAGAGCTTCTTTGACATTCTTTGTCTCAAGATGAAGGCACTTTGGCTTGTTCTTTTTTGAATGCGGGTCACGTCTTCACTCTTTTGAATGGATTCCATATGATGAGCTCCTTCGGATGATCTTTAGCAAAGCAAGGAGTTGGGTCCTTCTTTTCATCATCTTTTGGTTTTTTTTTTCAGCCACCTCTTTTCCTTTCTTGTTGATGTTAAGCTCTTTTAATATGTGGATCACTTCATATACAACATAATCAACCATAACATTCTTGGAAATGGAGGGGTTATTTTCAATAAACTTAACATTGATAGACTCTTCTACTTTATATACTTGAATCTAGAATACTCCATATGATCTACTTGTAGTGCTATAGCCAAGAAAGAAAGCTTTGTAGGATTTTGCATCAAACTTGTCAAAAGAATCTTTGGTGTTCAAAGAAAGCATGAACAACCAAACGTATGAAGGAAGTCAATAGAAGACTTTCACCATGTCATAACTCATAGGGGTTTTTCTTAAGCATTGGATGTTTGAAGACAGTTTTATACAAAACATTGTGTGTTGAGAACTTTGACCCAAAAATTCTTTGGAGCATCATATTCCAAGATCATTGTCCTAGACATTTCTTGTAAAGATCTATTCTTCCTCTCAACTACCATATTTTGTTGAGGTGTATGGAGGGGACAAAAGTTGTGCATGTACCCAGATTTTTCACAAAATCTTTCAAACATGCCATTTTCAAATTCTCCCCCATGGTCACTATGGATAGACATGATACACCATGAAGCTTCATTTTCAATCTGTTTACAGAAAGATGAGAGAACATCAAGTGTATAAATTTTTGAAAAAAAGAAGAAGGTCCAAGTAAAATGAAAGAAATCATCGACAATCACAAGACAATATTTACTACCACAAATCGTTTGAGTTTTCATTGGTCCATTTGATCATTGTGAATAAGATAAAGAACCCTTTTGTTTCTAAGGACTCCTTTGGATTTAAAGGAGGATTTAGTTTGCTTTCCTTATGTATAAGGTGGGTATTCCTCACCCCCTCGAAATCCAATTTTGGAAGTCCTTTTACCAAGTCCTTTTTGCTCAACTTATTTAGTTGATGCATATTTACATGACCAAGCCTACTATGCCACAAAGATACATCTTTTTTTATCAACAACTAGGCATTTACCAAGAACATGCTGAAGATAATCAATATGAATTATATATATTGCGATTTGCAATTTTCGTTATATATAACATTCTAGGAGAGGTAATCTAGAAGCAAGCATTCATGAAAAGTAAAGAGAACAAGATATTTATTATCACAAAGTTGACTAACACTAATTAAATTGTGATGTAGGCCATCCACAAGAAGATCATTATTTATGCATAGTGAATGACTTACATCATCCTTATCTATCACTTTACCTTTCTTGTTGTCCCTAAAAGTCATTGAGCCTCCTTTACTTTTTTGTGAGAGTGTTGAAGTGGTCTCTATAACTAGTCATGTGCTTTGAGCATCCACTCTTAACAATCTATTTTCCTTTATCCTACAAAGAAAAGAGAGGATGGTTCCTAATTTAAACTTTGGGATCTGGAGTTAGTTCGGGGATCCAATTTATGTTGGGGTTGGTCCCCTTCTTCTTGTAAAGAAAAAAAGTAGAGTAATGATCATAAAACTTACAATGAGAGGAAACCACATATGTCTTAGGTCCAAAAGTCTCTCCATGGTATATTGGAGGTCCTTTCTCTTTTTCTTACCTTTCCCCTTGCTTTTAGAGGATCCCTCATATCCCAAACACTACTACCCACTTGTTTGGTAGAGTGTTCTAGGACTTCATTTAGGGATTTTTTCTCTATGAGGAATTTTTGCCAGAATTTTCTAAGCATATGGTTATCATCACTAAGAGTTATGAATATAGAAGAAAGACTAGCAAGATAATCTTTAGCATGCAACAGGTTGGCCTCCAAACACAGATATTTAGTCAAGTAAGAATCTTTTTTAAGATTTAGCTAGCCACTTATTTACTAGGAAAAATATGTCTAAATTCAAGATCATATACTTTAGTAAGAAGCCTAGCATTCTCAGTTCTAAGTATGACAAGTTCATCAAAATAAATTGGGTTTTCATATCTTATATCACTCATTTTTCTTAAAATAGATACCATTTTCAGTTTCAAGGCCATTATACTGGAGTTCTAGTTTAAGAAATTTCCCTTGCAAGGAATATATACTTTCTAGATGAGATTTTTCATTTTGTTCACACACTTCAATCATCTATGATATTCCCTTTCTATTATTTTTCCACTTAGAGTAAGAAGAACAGGAAGAGTCAATCATATTTGTGAGAAGATCTTTTGAATGTTCATATAAACATAACATACTTAGCTCACTTACATATTAACTTGTTGATGCCATGAGGGAAATGTGACACTCTCCTTCATTTAAATTGAAATCAGTAGAGGTATACTCCTCCTACGCGGCATGGGGCATCTTTGCCCCTTCTTTGTTTCTTCCCTATCTTCTTAAATTTTCTTTCATTGTTGTAGTCCTCCTTCTTCCTATACCTTCTTTTATGATGTGACTTATTTACTTGTGGACACTCATTCTTGTAATGCCCTTTTTGGCCACATTCATAAAACCTAGGAATTGAGAAGGAGGGTTTACCCATAAAGTGCTTCCCTTTAAGTAATGGGTTTCAAGATCACTATGGGAGTCATCTTTAGTTTAGGATGGAGAGGCTTGGCATGTAATTTGTTGGTGTTTTACTATGGCTTCAACTTGAGATTTGACAGCTACATCCTTCATCTTCTTGGATTCTTTCTCTTGTTGCATGTATTCTTTGTCTTACTTCTCAAGTCTTACTTTAAAGGCTTGTAGGTTCCCTATGATCTCTTCGATGGGAATATCACCAACATACTTCATTTTTTCAATAGTGATCACCTTGGTTTCCAACCTCTTAGGAAGAGTTCTATGGATCAATGAGTTAATCTTTCCTTGATCCATAGGTTGACCCAAAGTAGCAAGCCCATTGACAATATTGTTGAGCTTAGCATACATTTCAACAATACACTTCTTCTATCCCATCTTCAAGTTCTCAAAATGACCATTAAGCATATACATCTTGTATTCCTTGAGTTGCTTTGTGCCTTCATAGGTAGTGCATAACTTATCCCAAATCTCATAGGTTGTGTCCCAAGTAGAAATGTAGTTGAATTCGGTTGGAGTGAGGGCAGAGTAGACGATGCCAATGGCTTTAGCATTAAGTTGAGCTTTCTTCATTGCAACTTCACTAAATGTAACAAAATCTCAAGGCAACCACCTTACACATTACATAGATCATGCCTTGGATGTAGAATTTCTTCCTCATGTTCCAATATAGGAAGTTTGTGCCATCAAATATGGGTGCACACATGGAGAGGCAACCCTCTATGTTGAGACATCCTAACATATTTTCACCCATCTTATCGTATCATAGTAGCACTTATTTGAAGAAGACCACACTCTGATACGAATTTTTGGATCGATGGGCTCTAGGGGGTAGGTTAATAGAGATAAAACCACTAAAACTAAACACATTAGACCCTCAAGATATTTGGTAAAAGATATGCTATATTGAAAACCAAGGGAGAGAGATATTGAGCAAACACCAAGTGAATACTATTATGTATAGGGGATCCAACCTCCAAACGAAGATATGTACATCCAATACATAGATGGGTCAATATCTAGGTTTTTTAACAATGCCACACTTCTTATATTCTATTATAAGAGCTACACCATATAGACCACCTTATTCAAGGTCAAGGATGTAGGGAAATATGGCTACATAATAGGTAGCGAAAACAAAATTTTATCTACCATATTCCCCATAACTAGCGGATCACGTCAACAACTATAAGATGGGAAGTAAGGTTTTGAGGATGTACCTAGTCCTAGAGAAAGTCCAACAACATCTCCTCGTCATTGTAGGTATGCAATTGTCTTCTAGTTTTACCGGGACTCGTCTGACTGTTGCACCTTCTAGTCTGTGCCACAGACTACAAGTTGGCGTTGTCCTCCTAGTGGCATACAACAACCTCCATGCCTCTATAGAAGCACACACAAACTACCTAGAAATCCTCTCATCCTTCTAGAATGGACATGAAGGAGTTGTCCCTACTGTTGGTGTACTAGTCACCAACTTGATCTCCTATAATTGTTTCTCCCTTTCTATCCCTCCCTTTAGTGGGTAGGACTTGCTCAGGCTCTCTATTTGTTACCACAACTAGAGAGGAAAACAATTGTCAGAGGAAATTGAGTTGTGTTCTGGGAAGCCACAATACCCCTCTATTTATAGTAGGGGTTAGGGTCTGGGTTCCTGATCTGTGTGGGAGTGGGACTGGAAGATGTTGAATTTTCACAAACTATAAACAACGAATTGATTGGCTGTCAGTCGAGACAATCATTTGGCACACGAGTCAACCATTTCACATAGCGAGTGGTCATTTTGCAATTTCCCAATCCCACATGAATTTGGCAATTCTTTTCCAATTAATGCTAATCATCAATTCCTTACATCCATAGAATTGAGCAATCGAAATGATTAAACTTTCTCACTAATTTGGGAAAGTTACTAGAACCTTCCTCCGACTCAACTGAGCTAATTGGTTCACCAGGTGAACTGATCATCTCACTCTACCCGAGCCCATCAGTTCACCCAGTGAGCCGATCAGTTGGTGCTTGTTTCATGTAGAACTTCATCCAATTCAGTTCCAATCAACCTGACACTCCCAACGGTCGTCTCAACACTTGAGCCGATCATTTGGCAATCCAAACAGCCGTCTCACTGAGTGAGCCAAATGATTGGCCGTGCAGTCAGGTGATCTATTGTGTGAATTGAATGCCTAAACACTTTAGTAATCAATTCAATCATCACTCAAGATTAAACTCCTCTTCTAGGTCCAGACCTATGTGTGTGACCCTGTAGGTCCCATATTACGTTGGAGTCAATGTACATAACAACTTATAACGTCACAAGCAATGAGCGGTGCCTATTTGCACATCAATGCTACCCAAGTAAATGGAAAATTGGAGAAAAACTTCAACCTATAATATGTGCATGGTGTTATAGTGTTTGTATAGTTCCTTTGTCACTGATATCAAGATTGAAATTGAGGCATGGAGTAGTCATCGTCTTCTACATTAGATCTTGTTCCTTGAACTAGAGCAGATTGTCTGAGATATATGTAAGGTTAATATCACATATTAACTCACATGTGGATGGCCCTACTTTTCTCACTCCTGCTAATTATGAGGCCTAGGATATCATGCTCCTATTAGAGGGACAAATCCCATCTACATCACTCACAACCAATCCCCATGTGTGACAGTCACCCAATCATATCCTTTATGATAATCCATATATTAGGATTACATTTGATGATGTCAATGCATACCGAATGACATGTGATGAGTGTAGTGACTTCATATCTAAGAATCAGAATCACCATCATCACTATGAGAATTGACTATGACTACCACAATAATGGTTTCCATGTGTCGATCTCATGGTGGGTTTGTATGATACACTATTCCCTAACATGTATCTGTGTGCTTAGTTTGATATTTCCATATCATGACTAATGTGATTGTTGTCATCAACCAACTCACACTCTGATCTTATGTGTGACCGTTGTCTATCAACCTTCCATAATAAGAACCAATCAAGGACTTAATCAGCATATATATGTATACTCTTAACATCCGTATGATCTCATTTCTTCAAGTCACATACTTGGAGACATACATCATTTAGGAACATCATTCTCTAGACATTTATAATGTTACATAATTATCTAATAATTGAATTAAACATAATAATTTGGAAGCTTTCCTATATTTATTAATAAAATCATTTACATATTATGCTATTACAATCATCATATGATTGGCTCTCTAGGCATACATACCAACAAAGGGTACCTAGCTTTTCTTTTTGGATCAAGGATACAATAACCTTACAAATGACTTACCTATCTAAGACCAAGAGTCTTCTACCTTGCCAAGGAATTACCCACTTTTTCAACAAGCTTCTATCCATCACCAAGGATTGTACTCTTGCAACTACTCTTTTTCCTTTGAGGATTTACCCACTCTTGACTTGGATCTTCATGCTTCTTCTTCACCTTCACTAAGGAGAAAGTTTTTCCCATCTTTCTGGAGAGATATTGGGAGGAGTGAAGATCTTCACAAAGTGTACATTAGAGAAGCTCTCTTACAATGATCCTAACTCACTCAATTGGATATAGATTAGTAGATAATCTTCAGAGAGGAAGGGGAATCTTGGTGGCAAACTCACTTTAATATAACTAAGGAGCATAGTAGGAAAACTTGGAATGAAATACAAGGGCCTCTATTTATACTCGAGGGTGTCCAATAGCCAGTAGAGAGACTTAGGAACACATTCTAGCCATTTTAGGTGTTCCAACAGATATTTTTTTGAGTATTACAATACTCCAACAGCTAGATACACTTTTCTGCACTTTACCGTATAGTTTTGTCAGCTAAGTTACTTTTTGAGAAACTCGACAAACGGCACTATATGAAAAAGCAATTTGAAATTATTGGTCAAGTTTATCCTAGATAAAACTCGGCTGACATCTTTAAATTGTTTGTCCAGTGTAGGGTGTCGGTCGAGTTGTCACTAGGATGAACTCGGCTGGCTTTGAGAATTATCAAGGATCATATAGTTAGTTGCATGAATTGACACAAGGACAAACTTGGCTGATAAGCCAACCTATAATGATTTTGATAATTTCCCAAAAAGTTCTTAAGCATTTATTAAGTGTGTTTTTTATAAGATTATTTACAAGTCTTACATTCAATAAAAATGATTTACAACATGATTCTATTAGAGATATAACCTATTCCATGAAACATCCATTTGCATTGATTTTGACTTGTTTTTTAGCAAACTCAGATATGCCAAATCATCCTCTTCATGTGCCTAATGCCTGAAATTGATATCAAATAGACATATTAGATACATGTGAATGGAATGGCTAAGTCATCATCAAAATATGGACAACATATAACTGTTAGACCAACATCATCGACATACTGATTGACTTGAGGAAACACCCCTACATAACCTTCATATCGTTCTTTTTTAGAAATATATGAATCTTTAGTAAAAAATTCATGAAGAACACCCTAACTATCTCCTTCAACTCCTTCTCATTTTGTGCCCAATCATTGTCACCAAATTAAGCTTTCTTGTTTATCTTAAAGGAAACCTTTTGAGGAAATCTAGCCCATCGGTGATATCCTTCCTCTCTACTTATGCTCCTTCGCCATCCTACTATGAATTCCTATTGAGGATGAGTGGGAGTATTAGGTGCAGTTTCACCATACAAAATTGTGCAATATATCAATGTGTTGTCACTTACTTCAATAACTTGGACTTTTTTTCTCCTCATGCATGTGCTATGCAATTCATCTTTGCACTATTTCTCAATCTTGAATCAATTTCCTGAGTGAATGTGTTTTAACACTCAATTGGTTTATCTTATGTACAAGTGTCTCATGGTGACACTCAATTTAACTTAAAATTCTAGTTTGCAACCACATTACACATTAACTTTTTAGTTCTTATTTTTATCCCCTCTATGATTGTCTTTCTACCATAATAATGTATTTATGGTGTAAAGAACATTCTCACATTTCCAACACACCTAATATTTTTATCAAATTGGAGCTCAAATGAAGGAGTTATGCTGAGTTGAAAATTCATTATGTTTCTTTGATTTAATTATTGATTATAATCTCTTATGACTAGTAGTCCAACATTTCTGCCTTTTGGGCCCAGCCATAAGGATGTGTGTGTGGCCCAGAGCCATTGTTTTTTCCCCTCCTCCTCTTTCTCTTTGCTTTGTATTTTGATAATTTGGGCCATGAGACCAAGTACCATGGATGACCCCTTTCAATCTAATGTCAAAGGACTCATCTCCTTCCCCAAGTTGAACACTATGCAAAGGGCATTCTATTAGCCACCTTGCAACCAAGCTAGTTTTTTTCTTCAGCTTCCTTTACAACCATTTCTTCTCAATTTATATCCATCTCTTTCTCATATCATGTTTTCTTCCTTATTGCCTCACTCCCAGACCTAGAGCGCCATCTTCACCTCCTTTGTATACCGTATTCACGGAGGCTGCCTCTAGCCATAGATTTGGCATTTTTCTTCCTTGCCCTTCCAAAAAGACTTGATGGTGGAGGAAAGTCCACAATATTGAGGCCATGAGGATGACCACCTCAAGCGAACTCTGACCCCTTCATAAACATACGATGCCTTGTGCCAATGAGCTATAACCAGAGCCTCCATGGCTTCTCATGTAGCATGTACATGATGGATGTAGGGGTAAGGAAGGGATATGAGCCCTTGGATTGAGGGCATCACTGGAGTGGATGGCTCATATTGCCTCGGCCCATGATGCACCTAGGATTGCAAAGCCACACATGTGATTCAACAGAGGTCCTAACCACATGCAAATTGGTAGCCAACACGAACGGGAAATATAGAGTGGTGAGAATAGGCAACATACCACCCCAAGGTGAGCAACCACATGATCAAGATCAAATAGCTAGAAGCACCACATAAATATTTGGCAACACCCCTTCATCTCCAAGGTTTTAAATACAAATATTCAATAATACTTATCTCATATCCCCCTATCTTAAATATGATGAACCTATATGCCAAATCAATCAACTTGACAAGATCTATGCATTGGATATACTTGTAGACCCTTCTTTTACTCATCTCATCTATTTTCATTGAAATACTACCTTTATGATCTTTTATATCTTTACATCACTCAACTATGCTTCAATTTAGTCATTAATGATTAAATGTCTCTTTAAATCACTAAATCAGTTACTTTACCCCATTTTAGACTTATTTAATGATTTTGATCAACTTTATATGGTTTTAATGACTTCCTTGACATAAAAGTAACCCCTTTTCATGTACTTGTATGATGTGTCCTAATCAAGATGGAACCTTTGACCTATTTGGATATCATATGTTTATCACACTTCTAAATCAATGAACTTTAGGTTGTTATGTGACATTCTTGACTAAAAGCTTATGCCCCTTCTGCCATAGATAACTCAATAACATAAACATCTTTGTACACTACTTATAGCTTATATTATCTTTATGCAGATATTGGACTCTAATCTTGTATGAACCATTATTTAATCTTACACGTGCCGTATTTACATTTGAAATCAATAGATATATCATACTATAGCTCTAAATCCCAACTTTGACTACCTTATACTCCGTTATGATCTTGTGACTTGGAGATATGTCATTATTGAATGATATGGATTTAATATGACTAACTATGATCTTACATGAATACAAGTTGATAATAATCTAACTCTCATGCTTCCTCTATAATCAAATAAGATTTTATCTCTATCTAGTATCAATCGTAATGTGTATGTTTCACCTAGACCTTGGGCTTAATGTGGATACTTGTGCTATGTTGATTCAATGCATGCATGTTTGACAAGATGAGACTATACTTGGACTATTTGATGCCTAGGTTTAGGGGAAGCATCCACATGACATAAAACATGTTTATCTTACAAAACCTACTAGTGTAAGACCCCATAATATGTCTGCTACATCTTAGTTCCACATGGGGTTTGTCCTTCACCAGGGATCTTACTCAAGAATGATAACTTGTTAACTACTCATAAGTATGGTTAATCTCTTGACCCTACTATGATATTGACTTATTATTATGTATGCACCTATGAATTCTTGGCTACTTAATTATTTTCTTGAGATATTGTTCCTATGACTACAATTTACATGTTTAATTATTTCACATTGTGCAACATTGGAAAACCTTGAACATAATGTATATAAATCCATCATATAACATTTTCTACCTACCGAGATTTTTAGGGTAAAGGAACAAGGCAAAATTAAAATAGGGTTGGCTTCTGAATTTGGTATTGAGGCCCCTCATGTAGAAGCATGGTGAAATTCAGGATTTGAGCCTCAAATTTCCCTCAGGGCCCTTCCTTTGGAAATGGTCAAAAGGCCTATGCAAATTTAATGGATACAGAAACCTAAAACATGGTTTGTATAAAAGAATGCCATTTAAAATGTTCTCACATTGCTTCTACATATTTTTTTGTCTGAACCAAGTGCAACTCCTCCTATTTTTATTTTTATTGTAAAAGAAAAGTTGTATGTACAAAGGAAGAATAAAGAAAGGTAAAAATTGAACTATGCTATCTATACATAGGATCTACTTATAACAAAAAGATCAATATCCACTATAATAGATGCCCAAATGCCTTCCACCTTCTTATACTGATTGGAGAAAAACATATGATTCCTTTCCTATTATATGTTTCTAGCCAAGAAACTTTATATCATTCTTAAATTGTTATTACATGTCTTTTTTGTATCATACTTAACACTTTAGCATTACTATAGTTTGTTTATCAATTTTCAGCTTCCAAATGAAGATATGATGCCCTTAATACTCCAATGTCTAAAATGAAACACCAGTGGGTTATTTTGAAATAGAAGTGGGTACATGCCTCTTTTTTCCTTGATGTATATTCTTATCTCTTTTTTGTTCTTGATTTTAGATATACATTGCTTGTGTGAAATATTTGTTCCATTCTATAGATGGATGCCCAAACCCTACTTCCATTGAATCTAGAGTTAGTAGGGGGTATGATGAGGGGAACATACATTTGTGTGATAGATGATATCATAGACAAACACATGAGACTCTATATATATATTTAAGGCATAACACATCATATGAACCTAGGGGGGAACCAAAACACATAACATTGAAACTAAGGCAATGGGTATGGTGCTCAATGTGTACATTCTATTTAGTTATCAACTCATATCTAACTAGTGTAGTGTTTGAGGTTCCTACCTACCTACCCAAAGTGAATCCAAGATTTGAATATATTCCTTCCATTAAATTTTAGAGAGTCTTATAGCATCTCCTATCTTCTCTAAGGATTACATAAGCAACCCAAGTATATGATGATCAGTTAGTTTTCTTATCTCCTCATGTGAGCCATCTTTCATGACTACTACTCATATGATTTCTCAAATATGAATATCTTATTCCTGGGAAACTAAAATTCATTTGAAATTATCAAAGTTTATTAAGATTATTATGCCATGATCTTATCTGAAATTGAAAACCCTATTTTACTCTTGAAGTGATATACTTATTTATAACGTCTACGCAATCTGTATATGCCAAATCTAGCATATGCGCTTTCTATGTTTGAGGTAAATCCTAGATGTGGTGAAATAATATGGAACTTTGGTATTACACCTCATGATTGATGAGGTCCATATTGATTAAATATATGTTGTCCTTATTTTTATTTATCCTAAAAAGAACTAAATAAATATTTCCCTATTGATATGTATAATGGCCATACTTAGATGGGACTTTATCCTTAGACCCGTAGATCATGATGGGAAGGCCCATTTCAAGTGGAAAATCACCTATTGACTACTATGACTTTTTTTTAGTCCCAAATTTAAACCATATGGATCATATGGAGTTTTACCCATACTCTATAATACTCTAATTGTTGAGGTGCCCTATTGCAACTTCCCTATCTTTATATGTACCCTTTTATTTGATATATGAAAGGAATAGAGTAATATTATGATCTAAATGTGCAAAATCTTGAAATATGGTTGCCCTATTATGACCTTGATCTTTGATCTCACGACCCTATGAAATACAATTGGGTAATTAATACTCTTCATATTATGCTATGACTAATGTTTGGTAACAATGAGAACAAATGTGTTAGATTTGGGTAGAAATGTACTGTTCCCCAACCTTATTTAAATCTCTATTATAATTTCCTCTAAAATTTTCACCTAGATGATTAATGAGAGTCTTGGGAAGTCAACCACCCTTCCATATGATTTGATATCTTGACTTGAGTTTTGAAAAGGTCAGGTGGATGGCAATATTGATACTTGATATGAAATCTTGATTTGATGATAAACTTGACCATGATGATGTTTAATATAGCTTGTGTTTAAGTTACTGGAAAGTCAACATTGATTCTCCTAGAAAGTATAGATCACTTTTTGAGATTGAGTACCATGTTAACAAACTCAATAATGATTTCTTAAAACATTGCTCTATTATTTCTTGATTTTTGCATATGAATGAATGAACACCCTAAGGTCTAAATAAAAAACTAAAACCCAACTTTGAAATGTTTGGACCTATGACCTTGATGTCTTAAATTTAACTCTCAATTTTGATTTCTAAAATCTTGACTCCTGATCATCAATCTTTATTGTTTTGGATGCTATGATCACCCTATTTGGATCTTGAGATTACCTCGATATATGATTGATGAATTTCTTGTTCCTAGATCTCAAATGACTTGAATTCTTGATATGCTTGATTTATGACTTAAGGTTTATCTCTGAGGTGGTCTAGGGTGAGACCTTCCATTGAATGTTCATAAAGGAATCATGATTGAAATGTGATGTTTGTCTCAGAATGTTGAAATACCAAATCTTGACCATGGGTGTATGACCCCAACTTGGCCAATGTAGAATCTAGAACATTAATATGTTGGGATTGAAAGTCATGTTGTACTCTTGATTAAAGATCTATATTTGTTTGACCTAAAATCTAATATGTCCAATTGGTGATATGTATGATGATCTCCCCAACTATAGTGATCTATGTTATGAACTTTTCTATTTGATGATCCCTGTCACTATGTATTGACTTTGATGCTATATTTGCTTGAATTTGATATAGCTATGAAAGTAAAGCAATACCAATATGATTGGATAAATGATACCCCCAATATCAATGGAAATAATTGCATTTATCTTGGGGACAAATTACTTTTAAGGTGGGGAGGATGTGATAACCTAGAATTTTCTCACTTCCCATGCATGTGCTATTCACTTCATCTTTTCTCTTTTTCTCAATCTTAATTTTGATTTCTTGTGTGAATGTGTTTCGACACTCAATTCGTGTTGGTATGTATGCCATAGAGCTGATAAAATCGATTTTTATGGATGTTAATTTCCTACCTTTCCATCATCTTATCGAATTTACATGCTTTATCCTTATAAATCTTCTTTGTTTTGACATTTCATGAATAATGTCCCCAATCATCCATTTTACCCTCTTTATTTTACAAAACCACTTAGGATCTAGCCTTGGAATCTTGGAACCTGATGGGATTGCTACTCTTGATGCTCGATGGAAACTCTACCCTCAAAACCGATGGGACATTCAACAAGCAATGCCCAATAGATTACTACTTCTGGTGCTTGATAGGGTCCCAAGTTTTGATTCCCTACATATCTCTGACCTAGTCCTTGATGGGACCTTGGATCTTTGCACCTATCAGAATGTTGCTCTCATAACCGATGAGATCTCAAGCATCTCAGTGACTGATGGGACTCCAACCCTCATCTCCCGATGACTCTGGAACTCCTGGTGCCCGATGTACCTTTGCACTCTCAAAACTAATTGACCGAAAAAGATATTGCATCCACACCCTACAAATATAAATACTTGAACACCTCAATCATTAAGAGGGGTCACCTCCACTCATCTATGACAAGAGGCTATTACTCTGCACCCAACCAAGAAGATCAATGACCAACACTCTACCAACCTTCCTTTGTGATGTTGTTGGGGTGTTACCATTCCATCTCCATCACTATAATCCTTCATCCATCCACAAAGGTTGCTAAATATCTAACTTCATCGTTGTTCAACCATCTACTCTTTCTTCTCTGAAAGAGCAAGGCCTAAAGATAGAGGAAGAAGTGAAGATGGAGACACCCACACCTATACTAGGTGTTTTCCTATTCCCTCGACCAATTCAACCCCTTCATCGAGTAGAAGACCATTGTTCCATCAAGCTTTGATAGTCTTCTCCACGAGGATTATTACTGAATCTTCCCTATCCTTCATTTCCCTTATTTCCATTACGAAGAGCAAGTAGTCCACCTCAGTGGGTTGTGAGGACTAGCCCCACCACCCATTCTTGCATGTATACTCTTTAATGTTCCTTGGCGTGTATATAATATTCAAAATTAATGTTAATTGCTCTATGCATCTTTGTTTATTGATCACCTGATATACATGAAATATTATATTCCTTTTTTGTGAGAACTTCTATACATTGGATTTGAATATCAATTAACTTGGTTGATGCCTGAACGAGAACTTTTGAAGGGTAGCTCCAAAGCGATAGGTACATGATCTGTGAATAACGAGAAATCAATCTTGCAGGGATACCTACACATTTTCTTACAACTAACAAACCAATATTGCTTTTTCTCCATTTGGATGGATATATCTAGTTTGTACATGTTATGGATGTGCTTGTTCCTATAGTGGTGGTGAAACTCAATATCACCCTAGTGACTCCCATCATTAATCTAAACTAAGTTTAATCCCACATTTTTACTTTTCTTGCAGTTTCTCTAAATATCCCCAATTCAATTCTTGGTTCTAAATATTAGTCTTGGTTTAACTGGATATAACTGAAAAGATTCTTAAAAACGTTTTCCCTTCATACTGTATACTTAACTATACTACGGTAAGACCCATCTACTTGCAGGTGGTCTTATTGCATGTGTTTTGGTAAAACTTTAGGCATCTCAACCCTCAGGTGAATTTGTTCATCATCATCATCTAAGCCTCAATCCCAACTATGTTGGGGTCGGCAACCCTCAGGTGAATTTGTTAATGCAGTAAAATTGATGTCAAATATTAGCACCCTTGACAAGGAAAATACAATCCTCTAGTTAATCCAATTTAACCTAACAAATATAGGATTTTACTTTAACCATTGATACCATTGCGTATCTATTGAAATTGATTCTTCTCTACCTAACTGACTTGTGAAAGATGTTTCCATCTTAGGTACCTCAAAACTAGTACGTAAACCACTCCAATAACATCAAACTTGCATGAAGCTTTGACCTTGAAATAGAACAACAATTTCATTATTAGAACAAAGAGAATCAAGCTATGATGTCTAAAGAGGGACTTGAATAAAGGGTAATTCTAGCCATAGAAGCACACACACTGAGTGAGAGGCTTGTTTAAGAAGTATGTGATGTTGTTCAAGATGATATCTATGTAGCCCAAGTGGTTGCACAAGAGGCTAACAATAGAAGGAGCTTAGGGAATTCTCAATCCTAAAGCCTACTTATGTTCACCACCCAGCACAACCTCCTCCCTTTTATGGCCCTAACTTTGAAATTCGGGCGCATTGGGTCAGTCTCCTACAAAACAATCCCTTCCTAGGAAAATGAGTAGAGGATTGTTAGGTGCACATCCTGAAGTTTGTCGATCTATGTGCTATGAAAAAGTAGATGGAGTGGATGACGATACCAAAAAGTTTCTAGACTCCTAATCTATAGGAAAATTCATGCACCAAAGTTATGATAGTACATGGAAAGTAGTCACCCTTGTAGCCGAAAACCAAGCCAACTAGGGCAGATATGTTGGCGAATGAGTGTTGAAGGTAGCTATGGCAAAAATAAACCATGAGTTAAAGTCTACCATAGAATCTATAGCACTTATGACACTCAATCAAGATATTCTCAAGTCATCCTTAAATGCTTATGAGAGAAGGAATTCAAATTAACTGTCACTAGAACAACTGCAACCACAACAAGTCAAGGCGGTGACATAATTTTCTGAAGCATGCAAAGGTACTGACCCCACTGCCTCGGGGTCCATTATTCTTTATGATGTTGTGATGAGAAGAATCGTAGTTCAAGGGGATGATCATTGCAATTCAAGGGGACAACAATAAATTAGAAGATCTAAATTCTGTCAACACTATTTTTGGTCAAACGTACTACAACCCCAAACAAACTAGGATCCAACCTCATTTTTAGTATGGTGTTCTTGTCAGGACAAAGATCTATTAACTACCTATAAAAGATATGAATTAAGAATTACACCTTTCAGGATTCCCAAACAACCAACAACAAAACTTTCAAGGAAACCATATAGGTAACTTCCAGAACAAGAATTATAATCAATATAATTTACCCAACTCAGTCCCACACCAACAAAAACAATTGGAATGATGGAACAATGCCTCTTCACCTGATGACAAGCTATCAGCCATTGAGAAGATTTTGAAGTCATAGCAGACAATGATTGGAAATCAATGAGTGATGTGTCTCGCCAGAGGTGGGCACACTGATCAATTTGTATTTGACTAGATGCACCCCACGAGATCATGACACAATTGGGATCTTTAAAAAATTATAAGGACCTAAACCTACACATCAACTTCTACAAAAACACTACACCAGTAAGAGAATAGGGTCGTTTTGCAATATAGGAGGGCAGCAAGTATAGGGTCAATCTGTAGGGAGAAAAGGGGGAACTAGAGCTAGGTTGGTTTTGAGAAAGGTTCCTACAACAGAGTCTAGGGTTGAAGGGTTTAAAGGTTGTTTTTTGATTACACTAACGATGCACAAGTAAAGGGAACAAAAAATATTAAAACCTAATTTAACCCTATATAGTTAATTCTAATGGACAAGAAATGACAAGGCAAATGAGGAAAAAGAGCAAGCTATGCTGAGGCAAGCAAGAAGAAGTCTATGCTATACTAAGCTAGCAAACAAGGAAAAAGAACAATTAAAGACCTAACTAGCAAGAACATAGCAAGAACAATGCAAGAATCTAACTAAGCAAGTAAAGAGATAACTAAGCTAACACTAGCTAAGAAAGAAGGCAATAAAGGTTTTAAAGAAACAAAGGGATTTGTGGGTTGTTTGGGTTATGCAATTATCAATTAGGTTGAAGGGTGACATGTGAAGATTATGCTTTCATGTAGATTACCAAACCAAACAACAAGCTAGAGTCTAATGAATTTCCCTAGACTACTAACTAAACATGGATAGGATAGGTTGTGTATAGGGGACCTAGTCCCTAACACCTCCGACTATCCATACGAGGTTCAATTGGGCTAGGGTTTAAGTGAAATTCAATTAGAGTCTAAAAAAGCTTAGGTTTCTAGTTTAGATGATCTCAGAGTGATTAGGGGTTGAGGGTAGTAATGAGAGTGCAAATGAGGTTTTAAGCCTCACATCACCCACATTCTAGCCTTGAGATAGCTCTAAGGTAATCAAACTAAATTCATCTAAACGAGCTATATAGACCTCTCAACTGGGGTTAGAAGAATTGATTAGCATGTAGGAATATGGGTGGATAGCTAGGGATCTATGAATTGGACCTAGGAGCAAATCCCAAAATTCACACATATAACCAATTTCCCTAGATTCCTAAGTGATTTCAAGCACAAACCAACAAGCAATCCATGAAAAATGAGATAGAAATAGAACATAATCATTAGCAAATGAAATTACAATGTTTACATATCATTTTTCCTCAAAATGTTACAAAGTAACACTTTTGGCCCCAAACAACCCACCTAAGGGGCCTAGCTACTCATGGAAATGTAAAATGAAAAAAGAAAGGAGAAAGAGGTAGAAAAAGCTATGGAGCTGGGTGTAGATGGAGTAATCCTCCTCTTTATCTGCTGCAAGACGTCCTCCTCGTTCTTCCAATGTGCAAGGGCATGGAATGATGGTAGAATAGGGTCAAAACACTAGGAAACTATAGTTTTGGTGGTGGAAATGGTATAATGGAGTGGAATGGAGGTGGAAATGAAGTGGAATGGATGAAATACAAAAATGAGGATCTAGGAAGGGGTAGAAGGTAGCCAACCTCGTGCCCTAGCTGCCACCTAGGTATATATAGGTAGTGGGGAAGCACTAGGTCACGTGGGGGGTAAAATGGGGAATGTAGTGGAAAATATGTATGTAGCACGACCGTGGTGGTCACCATGGCCATGGTGGATAGGAGTGAGCACGTTTGTGGTGGTGTGGAACGATTAAGATAAAAATGGTGAGAAATCACAGTAAGTTTGGTGTTTTTGAACTGAAGGTGGAACAACTGTGGTGGTCACCAAGACCATGGTGAGGTAGGGGTGGCACATCCGTGGTGGGTAGCATGAACGTGGTGGCTTGGGATTCTTTGTGCGTTCTTGGTGCCACGACCATTCTACATGAAGTGCCACACGACCGTGCAAGGTGGCACAACCGTTCTGGGTGATAGTTGCATGACCATTCTCTATGGCACGACCGTTCGGCTGAGTTTGTTCTTTAAGCTTGAATCTATTGGTATTGAGTGAGCTAGAATAGCCATTTTTTGGCACCACGACCATGCTGGTCTCTACATCAACACTTTGACTTGGATCTTTGTGTTTCCTTGGACATCTTTGCTTCAATGGATCTTTGGCCCCTGGGGGTGGGTTGAGGGAGCTTCATATTTCACTTTGGGCCTCTCTAATGGTAGAGAAACCCTAGGATCACTCCTTGTCTCTCTCTTCCATCCAAGCATGGTCCAAATATATGAAAAACATGCAAATAATTATATAATTGCATTTTACACAAATATGCATATTAGGGGAAATAACATGTAATCTAATAGGTGTAGATGCGATTGAAATGCAATATAACACAAGATGGAGCCCTAAAATAGGATTGCATCACCACCTCAAACTTAAACCATACTTGTCCCAAGTATGTTTTAACTCATTCTCTCTACAATTTTTCCACAATCAAGAAATGACAAATGCATTAGAATAGATGAATATTGACTAAATGGGCTCAAAGATGACTAGGTACATTCATTCCACCTCTATCCACTCCTCTTTTACAAACCAATCATGATAAGAGCATTGATCCTACAAACTTCAAATATAGAGCATAGAAAACACTATCAATCCATATGGCTGTCATATCACTCCGGGTAAATCATTTCGTGGTAGAAAAGGTCAAAAATGGCTAATTTTTCTATTTTACATTCATGCATTCAATCTCATATGTCCATCCACACTAAGTAACCCACGTGGATGTGAAAAAGGAAAAAATGAGCTAGGTTTGATATTTCCTAGCTCCTTGGGCATGAAAAAGGAAGAAATGGTTGCGGTAAGAGTTTGGAGTAGTTTTACACACTAATATTTTCCTTATATGCTCTTAAGCAGGAGCATCTTTTATTTTCTGTTTGCATTTTTTCTTCTTTTTCTTTTTCTTTGCCCTTGATGTGGATAGGGCATATGACGAGGAGAGTAAAGTGGGGGGGCATGGATATGGCCACCCCAAACTTTTGGAGATGGCCAAGGCTAAATGTGTGCACTTTGATATCCTTTCATAAGGTAGAGAGATAAGGAGATGGTACAAGAAAAGTGAGTCAAAGAGGGGTTACCAATGTGGACATAAACATCATGAAAGTTACCCCAACAATTTAATCAAGAAATGACACACCACATGAATGATCAATATTAAAACCACATTTCTATCATGAGATTCTACAAAACTCTAAGTGTTTGCGGCTTGCTTCAATCACAATTTAACCAAATAGTTCACAATCATGAGAGAGGTGGGTCACATGTAAAAAGTCAAGATTGAGTCTATTTAGCAATAAACCATGTTAATTCACTTAGATTTGTCAAAAGTCATCATTTTCAATCCAAAATGTAGAGATTGGGTCAAAACACACTTTTTAGGCAACAAGTTCTAAATTTGGGAAAAATTGACCAAAAGAGTGCTAAACCGCCTTCAATCACATATAAGCCTTCATTATGGAAAATAAAGATGGAAAAAAGCAAATTCTAGTTAAAACTTACAAAAATTACAAAATCTACATGATATGCAATGCATGAAAAAAAGAACAAGATTTTTGAAAATTAAGCTAAAGTTGAAAAAAAGTAAACTACATGATATGCAAGCATGTGAAGTAGGTAAAATCTAATCTAGATAGAAAAAGCAACAAACAAAGTAAGAAAATAAAAGTAAATGGCAGGTGAAATGTAAATTTAGTGAAATGAGAATGAGGGAATACCACCCTACCACCCCAAACTTTTGAATCATGCTATCCTCAACATGACACTAAAGTATAGGAGTGATAGGGTTGATGATCACTATGGTGGCGATTGTGGTACTCCTCCCTATGGTGGAGGATGTTGGTAGTAGGTGCCCCAATAGTTTGAGTGTGGATGTGGGTAGTAATCCTGATATACAAACAATGCACCCCACCATTTTCCCCCCACTATGGGTTCCTCTGTGCCTAAGATGCTGAAACTAATACAAGTGGTTAATCTAATGGTGCATCTGCGAATGATCTAACCACAATGCATCATGCATGCACTAAAATCCCTCCTGTGCCCTCAGAATCCTATCCTGTGTGCCCGAAATACCCTCCAACTATGCATGTATAGTAGACATGTCGTATGCATTCACTGAAGACCGATGTGGCTATTGTGATGTCTCCACCCCTCATATCCTCACCCTATATGCCTCTCTCTCCTCAACTATCCTCCTTCTCTCAACATCTTCCCATGTCTCTCCAAGTCCCTTAGGTACATCTCTGGGCTATTTCTACCATGTGTCCCTAGGATACACCTCTTCCCACCTCCTCAAGATATCCAAAAAGTCTAAAGACGAGCCACACCCCTCTAGGAGGGGTGTAGCATAATAGGGGAGCTCTAGTGAATCTCTTGCATGAGGAGGGTTGACTTGATAGAAGATATGCTGGTCAACTACTGAAATCATAGAAGAGCGAATCAATTAGTGCAAGTCCATGAGCTTCCTTCCTATAGCCTTGGTGTAACCAGATACATCATGATCCAGATCTAGAGCAATTGAAGTCACAATCCCTCCCATAATGAAGGGGTTCTTGCTCTTGGACGTGACTGTCTTCATATGATCGTTGATGACCGATCCCAGATTTACATACTTTCTCTACACCATTCATCCCAACACCAAAATATTTTTCTTTGTACAACTACCTTGTTTTTCATATCAAATGAAGATGGTGTTCACCAAGACCTTCTATATGTATCTTAACACGTGACTATGAATCAAAGACTCAACCCGTTCCTACCCACCTTGTCTTTGATTTTACCACTACAAATTTGCTTTTCCCTATAAGCATCTTCCACATAGCTATCTGGTTCGCATATATATCTATATGTGCTTCCTTGATCAAGTAGAGATGTCACATCAGGGTTGGGAGCAAAAATGCTATCGAGAAAATAAGCACTGACAAGGTAAGTCCCATTTTCCAATGTGACATTGATGGTGTCCTATGAGACTTTCTCTAATGTGGTGAAGAATTACTACGTAAGATCAATGTAAGTCTCATGGATTGTGGTCAGAACCTCAAAATACCCAACATGTTGCAAGACATCCTAAAAAAAGAAAAGATTCCCAAGGTCTCCATCATCTCCTGGCAAGCGGAGTGAGTTTCAATCACTCTATGTGTCAGACACTCTAGGTACTTTTGCTTCTTCACCTTCCTGCTTCTCACTTCAGATACTTCTCATGTCGTGCTTCAAGTGTATCATCTTGTGGTATATCGGGCATAACCTCATCTTCCTCATCTAAAAGTAGTTTTCTCCGTGCTCGAGGCTGAGGTTGTGGCTGCGACTGTGGCTATGATGTCGTGGATGTCGAAGGACGAGCCACTAAAACTGATGGCCAAGTTGAGGACACTGAAGGTCGGGATGACGAGGGCGGTGGCGGTGGTAGTGCTGATCTAGACAATGACATTGCATGCCGTGGATGTGGGGACACTTTTTTGAAAGTGGGATCCACCAATGCATCCAATGCGACCTCCGTCAAGCAGACAGTTCCTTCGGAACTCGAGGCAGACGACATACAGTATACGCCGGAGTCAAAGATGATGCATTCTTGGGCCAAAGTTGGAAGGAAAGAAAAACTTTAATCTTCTCCATGATTTTCTTAGCCTTTTGCTTAATCTTGAAATGATTTTGGTGGAAAAAACTCAGATTTTAGGTTTTCTCTGAAGAACATGGATGTTGTGGCAGATTGGAGAAAAGAGGTGGATTTTGTGGATGAAAATGGGTGGAACTGGAGGTTAGGGTAGTGGAAATGGTGGGGGATTGACTGAAGATGGATTGAAGGATTTGGTGGAGAATTGAAGGTGGAAGAGGGAGCTGAAGTCGTTACATGACCGCCGGTTCATGCCCACGGTTGTGTTGTTCACACAAGAGTGAAATGAATTGATTTGGAAATTTTACAAAATGGTTGAGTTGAGTGCTGCATCGGGCCACAACATGTTCGTGTTGTGCAACACAACCGTTGTGGCTTCATGCTGCACAACTGTGTTGGCTCATTTTATCGATTTTTCTCAGTTTTCTTTGGATCCAGGGACATTGTTTGATTTATATGTATTTCACCATGGACATTCCAAAGTTCCACAGTTGTGGTGAGCACTGTAACTACTAATTTCACTTGAACTTTCATCAAATACTAAAAATATTGATTCACAGTGATTTATCTTTGAAGCCTTTTCTCAAATTCACTTAATTTTCCTCATTTCACTCTATTTTCACCTGCACGTCTTAAAACTAGACAAAAACTATTAAAAACAAGTGTGTGTGTGTGTTTCCTTGAAAATGTGTAAAAATAACCAAAAAATGAAAATGGAAGGTTGGGTGAAAATTTCCAAAACCTAGGTTGGTTGCCACCCACAAGCGCTGATTTTCATGCCTTCAGATGGGCTTCTTGGAGATTCTTGCATCATTCATCCATTTGGAATGCTCATGCATCCATTCTTGCAATAAATGCATCTCTCATTTGCACTCAACCTATGATCCTCATTCCTTTGCTCACTAAATCTGTCATCAAATCTAGATCTCCTCTCAAATGACCAGTCGAACTGTTGAAGTGACCATGTCTAATATCCTCATCTCAAACTCTCCAAGTTGAGGACTTGTATATGTTGATCTTTATCTTCATGTCCATCAAAGAGAGTGTTTTTATGCCATTGCAAACATGTATCTCAACATCAACTATAGATAAGAATGGTCTTCCCAAGATGAGGGGAATCTTCCTGTCATCCGACTCCATATCAAGAACAATGAAATCCTCTAGGAACATTGCTGTAACGACCCCGCCTCTCAATAACCCCTAATTAAGGGAGACCAAGAGGTTAGAGCTGTTATCCCAATTTTTAGATCAAAGGTTCAACAATTAATCAATAACAATGATCAAATTCTACTAAACTAAACTGAAAGGCTATAATAAAATTAAACTTTGCATACCTTTTGAAAACTTGGATCTCTAAACTTCTATCCACTTATGAATTTTACTCTAACTAATCCTCCTTGCATTTTAATTCATGTATTTCACAATATGACGATTTACTGTTTGTCCTTTTGGCTTTGTACCTAAAACGCCGACAAACAAAACGTCGGTCAACATAAAGTTGGTATGTGGGGGAAACATTAATCATTCAATTATCCATAACAACGTATTGCAGTCAATTATAGTTTAACAAACAACTTTACATTTTACATATAACTACGTGATCCATTCATACTATATCCTCTGTGCTATCCCTGCAGTGGACCTGGATGCTACCTTCCTTATGGTAGATCCCCATTAAACCCCTCATGATCCCACCTAACAGGTGAATCAGTTTCTAGGGTTGAGTCACATGGCACTACCCGTAGGTAGCCCACTCCTTAACTCATGTCGTGCTAAAGAGTCTAATGGCACTACACGTGGGTAGCCTAATTTCTAACTCATGATAGCCTAAACCTTTCTCTAGGTTACCCTTTTTAGCCTTTTTAAAGCCAAAGACGAGGACCCGGATCTAAGCCAGATATATATACATTTATAGTGATAATAATAGTCACTTTATAGTTGCATGAAATAAATAGGCATCCAACAATTATTTTCAAGCAATCGATAAAATGTTCGGGAATCGCCGTGAAACTAAAGCGAATATTCATAAGCGTAACCACATACCTATAAGGCTGATTTGAGATAGAACAATCCATGCAAGTAAGAAATCCAAGCAAGCAAGCACACATATCAAGATCATGAAATAATTATACAATTTCCTTTTATTACTCATGTCATCAAGATCTACTAAATCTAGCTCGCTTCCTAGGGTTTCTAGTCCACTTTTAGGGTTTCCATTGAAATTAGGGTTTCCCTTCATCTTTTACTATTTTAAACCCTAACTTAATGCAATTACTCATAAACCCTATTTATCTCATCTATTCTTCCCGAAAGATATTAAGGTTTTCTTTTAACAACATATAACCCTAATTTCAATTTAAGGCACAATTAAAAGTCCATTAAGCCCCTTTTACATTAAAGCTACTATTTTTATCCTTTTAATCCATGACAAGATCATTATGCTCATTTATCATCAATTATGGTCTAATCCACATATGAACTCTATTTGTCATTAATTCTACCTTTATCCATTAGAAAAACCCTAATTACTACATTAAGGGTATTTATCCACAATTAGGAATGTTTATACTCGAAATAGCTTAGAATTATCATATTTCAACTTTAATCATGAAATTGAACAATTAAAGCCATTAAGAGTCACATTTACTAATATTAGGGTTTCAAGGCCCATTAAAGCATATTTATGCACATGAAACTCTAAATTAATATAATTACATGCAAAGTTCATCCTTTTTATTCTTAATGCACCTTTTTACATTTAACATGTTAATATCAACTTCAATCATCTATTAAGCCGTACTAAATACATTAATCATCTCAAAATAGGGTTTCTTAATCTTTAATTCATTAAAGTTGATAACTTACACTACGTTTCGATTTTCAAGAGGAATTAGCTTCTAAATATATTTTTATTGGATTCCCCTCATTTTTCTGAGCAAAATTCATACATTATTTGCTATCATTGGAGTTACCAACATTTAGTTATGAATTTTTGCAAGTTTACCTTTCTGGACCAATCAGAGGAGGCCACGTCGCCTCTATCTCCATGCAACATGCCTTGTAAGTTGAAATCATAACCAAATTATGAAACTGCCCCCACGCAAGTGCGTAGCGCTTCAACCCGTAGAGGGGTAAAAGCGTCCAATGCCTCCTGTGCTCCTTCTTCCTCGCGAAAGCCCTATGCTTCCTCCTGCAAAAGCTCGGGGAGGACTTCCTTCCTCCATCCCTTGGTCCCTAGGGCACTGGCGACCACTCCATCACCTCCGCCGCCCTCCTCCACACCTGGTGGTGCTCTTCCCTCACAGCCAGGGCGGCTAGCCTATAATGGTCGGGCCTGCAACCCACAGCCGGCCTGGTGGCCACGCTGCAGGTGCTGCACGATGATGGCGGGCAGGGAAAGGTGGCCAACCACCCTAGAACTTCAGAGCTGCTTCGTGCCTCCACCAAGCTCCCTCTACAACTGCTAGCTGCCAAGATGACCCTATGTGTTATTAGTTAGGGTTTCAAATGCAAAGAAGTGAGAAGAAGTTGAGGAAGAGAGAGAAAGGACTTGGCATCCTCTTAAACTCGAGCCATAGGCTCTACCCCTTATATAGGGGAGGGTTTTCGCACCCCAAGATGTGCATCCACAAAGATGCAAGGTCTTTTCCCAATAGGAATCCAATTCCTTCATTAGGAAGCAATCTTTCTCTCTCCTTACTATCCCTTTGATATTTCTTATTTCTTGAATAATTAGGAATTCGAAATTCCTCTCATTTATTCTCTTTGTTCTTGCTTTTTAATCCATTGGCACGGATTTCTATTTTCTTTTAATAGAAATTACTTCCTTTTTAACAATACCCCAAAAACATTCATTATGCGTCATATTATCTTCTTATTTGACATTATTGGTATTTTCTCTTTCCTCTTTCTTCATTGGGGCTCCTTGGAGCCCAAGAAACTCCAAGATTTCGAAATTCCTTCATAAGGATACTTTTTATCCTTCTAGATGGATCAATATTCATTATTTCACATTATCTTGTTTATTTCTTATTAAAATATCTCTTTTTGAGGATTTCTCTTTTTCTTTCTTTTTATTTTCCTCATTAGCATTCCTTTTAACCTTAGGAATCCTTTGGATACGAAAATCCACCAAAGATAATTCAATTATACCTCTTCTCTCTTATTTTCCACATTTTATCATTGTTTTCAATTTCTTTCTTAATAAAGAAATATTTCATTGATCTTTTCTTTTCTTATCGCTTTCTTTTTGCAACTTTGGACTCCTTGGAACCCAAGAAACCCAAGGAACCCAAGAGGCACGAAATCCACCTTTGGATTATATATTTATGCCTTTTAGAGGTTTCTACATTTTTATTTTCTCCATTTCTTATTAATAATGGAGTTCCTTTTGTCTCTTCCTTGTTATTGGAACCAATAGCCAATAAAGCCCACAAAACAATCATCAAGGCTATTGTAAAAGAAATCCATTCATTCAAAACAAATTATATCTTTATTTGTTCAAATATCTTTAATATGAGAAATCACATTTCTCACCAAATGAACCGAAAAGTTGGGGTTGTAACAATTGCGCCTCTTTCCTTGTCTATCATCACCAAAACATCATCCACTATTCCTCTTGGTACTTTGATGGAACAATCCGCCAATTAGAGAGTGCAATGTGCCAGTTTCAACTTGCCTAATCCCTACTCAACATAGACACTGTATGGAGTCAAATCCCATTAGATCCCAAATCAAGTAGGGATTTTTCTATGTGATGTCCCCCAATGTATCTAGGTATGAGTGGGGCTCTTGTGTCTTTCCTATTTAGTGAAAGTGAGTCTTGGAGGATTGAGCTCACTTGTTTGGTCAACTTTACTCTCTTTGGTATTCTCCCTGTTGACCTTCTCTTAACAATGCATATGTTCTTAAGAAACTTGGCATATGATGGGATTTTCTTGATAGCATCTAACAAAGGAATGTTGACCTTCACATGGCGAAACACCTCAAGAATGTCAACATTGAGCTTTTGTCTCCTCCTTACTTCCAATGGCTCATCTAATGCTTCAATGAATGGTGGATGACTAGCTTTGTCCTTACTTGAATCAATATGAGGTGGAGCACAAGGGATGGTGGGACATGCAAATGGAGTGTGAGGTGGAGCACATAGTATCCCAAACTCAACATGCCAGGTCAGAGAATCAACACGCGATATCATGGTATCATCTTCAACAATCTCAATCATAGTATCATCCTTGTGCTACCTTATCCTATCAACTTTTCTTTGACTTGCAAGATGCTCAAGAGATTTCTCGCTCCTTATAACCGTCATAATAGTTCCTTGCACATGGTGGAGAAGGGGAGCTTGTTGGGGCTGTGGTGGAGATGAGGGTGACACTTGGTATTGATATTGAGGTGGGGGGGTGGAGAATTGAGGCTGGAAGGTGAATTGATTGGAAAGTTGTGGTGATGGAGGGGGAGGGGTGTGTAAGGCTTTGGACTCACTTGGAAATGGTATATGGAATGCACTTGCATGGGAGGTATACTACAGAGAACTTGAGTGGACTGTATAGGTCCACTTGCTTCATTGAAACTTAAGATGGGTTTTGAAGACAAATTTTCTTCTTGAAGAGCAAGTATGGAAGATAGCTGCTCTATTCTCTCCTCAAGCCTTGCAACATTGTTTTGCTCATCATCAAAGCTTTTCAACCTAGACAGAACTTCTTCCTTAAACCTTGAGGTATATCTTGGACTTTGTGGTTCTATGTATCTATAGGAGTGAGGCGTCTTCATTTCTCACCATGGAACTCAATAGAATTGACCGAGTGACAAGGAACACTTCCTCACTTGGTTCTTCATGAAGCTTACCATGTCAGTAAGAATCTACATCACTTACAGGCTTGAATCACTATGAACTGGAGATATCACACTAAAGGGGAGGTCATCATCATTCATCATTCTAGAAGCTCAAATTCTTAAACCTTGTTCCAGCTACTCAAATAATGGCCATATCTCCTCGGGTGGCCAAGCCAAGAAAACTCCTCAATAAGAAGAATCTACTATAGCTTGACCCTTTGGTGATAGACTGTAGTAAAAGTACCAAACTAGATGGTACTGAGGTATCTCATGGTGTGGGCAATCTCTCAACATCTTATTAAATCTCTCCCAAGCATTGTGAAATTGCTCATTGACCATCTGACTGAAACTCACTATGAAACATCACATTTGTGTCAACCTTGCTATGATTAGCATGGCCTTAGGAAGGCATTCTTCATATCTTCCCAACTCATGATGTCCCTTCTCGAACCATACCAATCTTTGGCTGTGTCTTTGAGGGAGAAGGAGAACAAGGTCAACCTAATTGTGTCATCACTAGTCGTTGATGTCCTGAAGGTGGAACATACTTCAAGAAAGGAGTCCAAGTGCTTGTAGGGGTTCTCATCCTCTGAGCCATAGAAGGAGGGTAGGATCCCAAGAAGACCTGTAGGGATGGAGAATTTCTCCCCTATAGTTTGATCAAATTTGCTAGCAATTAGACATTTTTAGTTGCTAGTCATGAAGTAATCTTGAAGTGGCTTGTGAGGTGCATTTTGGCCTTCTATCTTGTCTTCCCGGCGTGTCTTGTCACATGCACAAGGCACAACCAAAAAAAAGAAAACAAGTTAGCAAACCAGTGTGCACAAAGAATGCAAATAATATAGAATAAAGAATAGAAATGACGAGGGTAGTAGGAAAAGATCAAAGAAAAACTAACTAGCTAGGTAGAGTGCCTTTCTCCCCGAAAATGACACTAGAAAGATTGGTGTGTCCCGCCAGAGGTGCACACACTAATCAATTTGGATTGAACTAGATGCACCCTGTAAGATTGAGACACACTTGTGATCTTTCAAAATTTATGAGGACCTAAACCTACACACCTACTTCTGCCAAAACATTATACCCACAAGCGCATCGGGTCGTGTCACAATATAGGAGGGCTGCAAGTATAGGGTCGGTCCTGAGGTAGAAAGGGGGCACAAGTTCTAGGTTAGTTTTGAGCTAGGTTCCTACAATGGAGTCGAGGATTGAAGGGTCTAAAGGTTTTTTGTTGATCACACTAACAAAAAATAAGCAATTAAAAGGGAACAAATAAGATTAAAACCTAAGTTAAACCTATATAGTTAATTCTAATGAACAAGAAATGACAAGGCAAGTGAGGAAAAAGAGCAAGCTATGCTAAGGTAGGAAAAAGGAAGTCTATACTACACTAAGCTAGCAAACAAGGAAAAAGAGAAATTGAAGACCTAACTAGCAAGAACAAAGAAAGAACAAGGCAAGAAGCTAACTAAGCTAACACTAGCTAAGCAAGAAGGGAGTTAGGGTTTTAAAGAAGTAAAGGGATATGTGGTATGCTTGGGAGATGCACTTATCAATTAGGTTGGGGGGGTGAAATGTGAACATTATGCTTTCATTATATTACCAAACCAAACAATGATCTATAGACTAATGAATTGGCCTATACTACTAACTGGTCATTGATAGGATATGTTGTTTATAGGGGAACTAGTCCCTAACACCTACTACTACCCTTACAAGGCTCAATTGAGCTAGGGATTAGGGGCAATTCAATTATAGTCTATACAAGCCTAGGTTTCTAGTTTAGAGGATCTTAGAGTGATTAGGGGCTGAGGGTAGTAATGGGAGTGGAAATGACGTTTTTAGCCTCACATCACCCACATTCTAGACTTGAGAAAGCTCTAAGATAATCACACTGAATTTATCTAAACTAGATACTTAGATCTCTCAACTAGGGTTAGGAGAATTGATTAGCATGTAGGAAGATAGGTGGCTAGCTAGGGATCCATGAATTGGACCTAGGAGCAAATCCCAAAATTCTCGCATATAAGTAATTTCCCTAGATTCCTAGGTGATTTCATGCACAAACCAACAAGAAATCTATGCAGAATGAGATAGAAATAGAACATAATCATTAGAAAACGAAATTACAATGTTTACATATCATTTTCCCTCAACATGGTATCAATGTAACATTTTTGGCCCCAAATAACCCACCTAAGGGGCCTAGCTACTCATGGAAATTCAAAATGAAAAAAGAAAGGAGAAAGAGGTAGAAGAAGCCATCGAGCTCGGTGTAGATGGAGTAATTGTCTTCTTCATCTACTACAAGACGACCTCCTCCTTCTTTGAAGGTCCAAGGTCATGGAGTGATGGTGGAATAGCATTAAAACACTAGGAAATTAGGGTTTTGGTGGTGGAAATGGTGAAATGGTGTGGAATGGAGGTGGAAATGAAGTGGAATGGATAGAATGTGAAAATGAGGAGTTAGGGGGGTAGAGGGTATCTAACCTCGTGCCACAACCACCACCTAGGTATATATAGGTAGTGGGGAAGCACTAGGTCAAGTGGAGGGTAATATGGGGAATGTAGTGGAAAACATGTATGTTGCATGACCGTGGTGTTCTCCATTGCCGTGGTGGGTAGGAGTGAGCATGGTCGTTGTGGTGTGGAATGAATGAGGTGAAAAATGGTGTAAAATCACAATAAGTTTGGTGTTTTTGAACTGAAGGAGGCACGACCATGGTGAGGTAGGGGTGGCACGGTCGTGGTGGGTACCACGTCCGTGGTGGCTTGGGATGCTTTTTGCATTCTTGGTGCCACAACCGTTCTTCACGGAGTGCCACACATCCGTGCAAGGTGGCACAACCGTTCTATGTGACAGTGGCACCACCATTCTCTATGGCACGACCGTTCTGCTGAGTTTGTTCTTCAAGCTTGAATGTATTTGTTTTGAGTGAGCTAGCACGACCGCTATGTGGCACCACGGCCATGCTGGTCTATGTATCAATGTTTTGACTTGGATCTTTATGTTTTCTTGGACATCTTTGCTTCAATGGATCTTTGGCTACTAGTGGTAGATTGATGGAGCTTCAGATTTCACTTTAGGCCTATCTAAGGATAGAGAAACCCTAGGATAACTCCTCTCTCTCTCTCCCATCCAAGCATGGTCCAAAATTTTGAAAAACATGCAAATAATGTCCATAAGTTCATTTTACACAAATAGGCATATTAGGGGAAATAAAATGTAATCTAACAGGTGTAGATGTGATTGAAATGGAATATTACACAAGATGAAGCCCTAAAATAGTATTGCATCAATAAGCCCACCAGAACGCTATCAAGTCTCAACTTGCTTAACTCTCAACAAGTTTCCGACCTCCTACATGAGTATTTATAGGATATCTAGAAGACTATCCTAAACATCAGGAGCTACTAAATGTTGTCACAACACGATCTGAAAAAATCTTTGTTGATGCATCTACTAAACCTCCTATAGTCAACATCAATTAATACAACTTTGTAGTCATCCAAACTCTAAAGCATCCTATGCTGATGCTAGAAGCAGTGAACCAAAATACAAAAGTGTTAGAACCTATACCCTCTATTGAAAAAGATAAATATATATAAAAAGAACTTTTCATAAAATAAGAAAGCACATTCGAGCCACAAATATTGATATACAAATCTCTCCTCCTTCTCCAAGCTCTCTTAAGGCAAACAAGACTTGACACTCACTTCATGAAGTTCAAGGATGCAATGAATAAGATTCATGTGGATATCTCTTTTCAAGATGCCATAGCAGACATATCAACATGGTCAAAGTATTTGAAAATGCTTATCATAATGAAGTACATAACTGAGGAGTATGAGACCATTAATCTCTCTAGGATTGCGTGTAATATAATTCAAAGAAAAATGTCAATGAAATAGAAAGACCCAAGATCTTTTGGAATCCCATGTCATATCTATAATTCTACATGCAGAAAGGAATTATTCAACCTCATATCTAGGATCTCTATCATTCCCTATATACTATGCAAGAGGTTAGGATTCATAAAACTACTCCCAAGTGGCATGATAATACAACTTGCTAATTGTTCAATGACACTTCCTATGGGAATCATCGAAGATGTCCCCGTCAAATTGGGAAAAGATTCCTATGTTCCATATGATTTTACCATCATGGACATAAAAGACGACCTCAGATACCCTCTTATTTTAGACTAACCTTTCTTGAGGTCACAATGAGTGCACTAATTGATGTTAAAGAATGTACTTTACTTTTGAGGTTACATAAAAAAATTCTTGAATTTTGAGTCCTTGACAGCATGAAATGACCAAGCATGCAAGAAGAATTTTTCTTGTTAGATTGTATGGAGATGATGTCACTTATCATTTGGGAAGAATCCAAATCTAAAGACCATCTAGAGACCACTCTCACTAATACTAGTCCCACTGAGTCTACTGATGAGTGAGTAAAATAATGTACTCTTCACATTGACTTAGTAGAGGAGGACCTGGAGGCTAGTTTGAAGATCTTAAAGTAGTCTACCTCACCAAATAATCTGATGATACACATAAATCCCCTAAGGTGAAACCCCTTCTAAAAGGACTGGAATATGTCTACTTGAATGATTTACAAATATGAACAATGATAAACCACTCTGATTTAACACCTAAATAGGAAGAGAACTACTAACTCGAACTAAAAGAAAGGTGAAATGCAAAAGGTTATAAAATGAGCAACCTCATCAGAGTTAGTTAGGTGATATGTATGCAGAAAATCCCTATGGTTGAAGACCACAAGATGACTATAGAACGTCAATGCAAACTGAACCCAAACATGTAGGAGGCAGTTCATCTTGAAGTTGTTAATTTTCTCACCTTCAAGATTATCTACCCTATCTATAACTCACCATGGTTGGGTCCAATCCAAGCTATTCCCAAGAAGAAAGGTACCATTGAGGTGCACGATGAATATAATGAAATCATTCCACTCTCCCACCCCTAGGTGGAGGATGTTAATTGGTTATAGGAAATTGAACAAAGCTACACGCCAACACCATTTTCCCTTACCTTTCCTTGACCAAATCCTAGAGTGCCTAGCTCAACAAGAGTATTTTTGATATATTGATGGTAATTCTTAGTTCTATAATATCCCAATCCATGTAGAAGACCAGGAGGAAACAACCTTCACTCATCCCTTGGGGACCTATGCCTTCAGAAGAATGCCCTTTAGTCTTTGTAATGTGAGAACCACATTCCAAAGATGCATCGAAACCATGTTTTTTTGGATTAACTAATATTATCATGGACGTTTCCATGGATGATTTCTGCATTTATGGGGATTCATTCAGCTCATACCTAACACATCTCCCTCTAATGCTCAAATGCTATGAGAAAGCACACCTGGTGCTAAACTAGAAAAAATGCCATTTAATGGTGAAGGAAGGAATAATACTTGGGCATAGAGTGAGTAATCAAGGAACCATGGTAGACAAACAAAAATCGACGTGATTGCAAAAATTAGACTTCCTACCACCATAAGAGAAATCAGAGTGTTCATAGGTCATATAGGCTTCTTCAGAAGATTCATCAAGGATTTTTGAAATAGTTAATCCAATGAGCAACTTTCTGCACAAAGATACAAAATTTGTTTTGATAGGAATATATGTAGAGATTCAGGAATATGAAGAATGCCCTCATTACAAACCCCATTATCCAAGTTCAAGACTGGTCTCAACCTTTTGAAATTATGTGTGAGGATAGTGACTATGAATTGGGGGTTGTTTTAGGCCAACACATAGAAAAGAAGCATCATGTTATTTATTATGCATCAATGACCCTTGATGAAGCTCAAAGAAACTATGTTACTACTAAAAAAATCTTTCAGTTGTGTTATATTCTTTTAACAAATTAATATCATACCTGGTAGGGTCAAATGTTATAGTTTACATAAACCATCCTACAATCCATTACCTATTGGCAAATAAAGATGCAAAACCAGTAATGCTTGGATGGTTTCTCCTACTACAAAAATTCAATCATAAGAAAGGCACTGAAAACATTGTCACTAATCATCTAAGTCATATTCATATACGCAAAATGAACATCACCCCTATCAATGATTCCCTTCAAGATGATCAACTCATGAGGGTTTGAACAACTATTCTTTGGTATGTAGATTTCATCAATTATCTTGCTATGGACGTTATACATCCAGTATGCACATGTGATGAGAGAGAAGTTCATGCATGAATCCATGAAATATAATTGGGACAAACACTACTTGTTAAAATGTGTTTCGATGACTTATATCGCTGTTGTATTCTAGAGGAGGAAGCCCCTCTTGTTATAGAATAGTACCACTCAGGCCCTGAGGGGGTTCACATGAGTTTGAAGAAAAATGCAGTTAGGGTCCCACAATGCAGATGTTTTTGGCCATCTATATCCCAAGATGTTTATAATTTTGTCTTATCCTGTGATAAATGTCAAAGGTCCAGAAATGTCACCTAGAAGGATGAAATACCCTTGAAACTATGGAAAGAAGTCAATTTTTCTGATGTATGACATGGGCCCATTTCCTTCTTCATATAGTTTTGGAAACATCCTAGAAGTAGTGGGTTATGTTTCCAAATGGGTATAATATGTACCCACAATGACATGTGATGCGATTATCAAGGTATTCAGAGATATCATATTCCCCCACTTTGGAGTTGCTCATATTGTCATATCTGATGGAGGTTCCCACTTCATGGATTGAAGCTTTGAAGAATTTTTGAGAAAATATGGAATGTATCCTAAATTACCTTCCCTTTACCACCCACAAACAAGTGGGAAAGTGGAAGTGTCAAACTATCAACTCAAGGCTATAATAGAGAAGATTGTTGGCTGCAATCTGTAAGATTGGTCCAAAATAATCAATGATGCCCTATGGGCCTACCATAGATCTTTTAAGACTCCTCTAGACACCAAACATTTCAAATAGATCTATGGAAAGTCATGTCACATACCTATCTAATTAGAACATAAATAATGGTGAAAAATCAAGTAAATGAATTTCAATATGAAGAAATATGGTGAAAATAGACTTCTACAACTATAAGAGCTAGAAGAACTCGGGATGAATACATATGAGAATGACAAAAATACAAATAGCAAATTTTTTAATGGGATGAGGGTCATTTCAAAACAAAAGACATACATGTTCGAGATTATGTTCTACTTTTCAATTCAAGACTAAGACTATTTCCAGGTAAGATTCAGTCCCATTGGTCTGGAACATACATCATCACATACATCTATTTGCATGGTGCATTCAATGTGTGGAGAGAGAAGTCTGGTGAGTTCATGGCCAATTTCCAACAGTTAAAGATATGTTTTATAATGGCTGATATAAGTGTCAAAACACCCCTCAACTTGTCTAAGTCTGGACGTCAATTAATGGAATAGACTCTTGATTGGGAGTAAGTCATCTTGATTGGATCTGTCCCTAAATCCTTGCTATGAAAGTTTATGTCCAAATGGAATAGACTCTGATGAAATCAAAGATCAGTTGATCTCCCAATAAGCGCATGTGTTTATGTCATTGGCTCGATCTATTGCTTTCACTTTTTAGGTTGACGTCATCATACTTACTTCATTAGTTTCATCTTTAACTTGCAGTCACCATCAAGTACATCTTGTTCATATTGTCTCTTATATTTAGATAAGTGTACCATGTCATTGACTTCTAATGTCATTTCCATAATCAATAGTGATCATTCTTAATTATGCTAATCACTTTTTCTTAAAAGAATGGTTTAGGTTACATCTTCTTACATCATAATCTCTAATCATTTTTCCCAATTCATCGTTATGTAGCTTGTATAAAAGGACCCACATTCATGTGGGGGTTTAGTCATCATTTCACAAGTCATAGTAAAATATATGCATTAGGATTATATTATAGCGGTAAGACTTATAATCTTCAATTGAAGTATTAATACTTACATTCAACATTTCATCACATTTACAACATCATATACAAGTTGTAGCTTTATCACTCATACTCGTCTTAATATTAAACATCTAGGTTTTCAAGAAGTCCTCCTTAGTTCAACACATCATAAGAACCATATCACTAAGCAATTTCATCATGATGCACAAAGGTTCATTAGGTCTATTCACACACATGGAAACCCTAGTTTCCATTTTCACATATTCCATTCATCAATCATAAGTATAAATTGATTAATTGACTCATTTGATTCATTTCCTCCACACAAACCCTAATCAGGATATGTCATCAACTCATACTAATACTTATGTGTATATTATCTTCAATTCCATTACCATTCAACAATACACTAGTATAATATATTCTAGTACAATTCAAATATGATTCTATACATGTCAATTCAATTCCAAGCATATTGGCCATTGGGCTGATTTTTAAGCAATATTCACATGAAATAGCATAGTCATCTAGCCATATGATTCTCCATGGATCCCCAATCAATATATCAGAAACTAATCAAGTTCCAATCAATGAGAAATTATCAAAATTAGTAGAATTTGTTCTCTTAATATCTTTCCCAAACTAATATCCAATCACAAACATATACAAGCAAGTTTTCTGGTTAGTTTATCCAGATAGAATTAGGCTTTCAACAAGAATATAGGGCTTATGAGGGAGAAAAAAACTCACCTCAGGTGCCAAGCACCTTAAAAAACGTAGGTCAAACTCCGAATTTCTAGAAATCCAATTGAACTCTAGCAATTGAATCCATTTCTTCCTCCTCCCAACATAGAAACCCTAGAAATGGGGATTAGAAGAGAAAGAGTGAGAAAAGGAGGATATTTGATGTGATTTTAGATCAAATCAGAGGAGGGATGGAATATTGAAATGTGAGAGAATATTCACCAAGAAATTCTATGCAAAGAAGCTAAACTTAATTGATTGCATCATTTCTCAGATAGAGAAACCCTAGGTCAACATCTCCACCACTTTCTATTCTCAAAACCCAAGCTCTCCTCTCTCTCCGTAGTCATTTGTTTGATAGGAATGATGAGTTATGAGATCTCCTTGTGTGTTAGGTTAGTCATATAGATTAATTGAGGTGCTTAGAACAATTGTAAACAAGCCCTTCATTGTAGTTTTATTTTGCTTAGACTGGTTGGTCGGCTGAGTTATAAACTCGACTGAAACCACATTTCTTAGAACTTAAACATCATCCAAAAATTAGGAAACTTTAAATAACTATTTTAAATTGAGTTTATAAGATATAGTTAAAACTTCAAATAATTTGTTGTTACTAATTAAATAAATAAAAATCTAATACTAGACTGCTATATTGCAGTCTGAAGCATGGTCGGTCGATTTTTCCCTGGGCAGAACTCGACCGACACCCATTTTTGTAGAGATCAAACATCATCCAAAAATTATGAAAATTTAATATGATTTCTAAAATATAGTTTTACAACTACATTTAAAATTTGAGATCAATTATATGAACCAATAAAAGGATAAAATTAAAATACCATATTGCTATATTTCAATCTAAATACATGATCGACCGAGTTTCTCTTGGGGAAACTCGATCAACAAACATGTCTGAGAATTATTCAAAAATTCTGAAATTTTTCAAGAGTTCTCACATTTGAGATATCAAAATAATATTTAAATTTCAACTAAATTAGAGTTTCACATAAAATACTAAAATCACTTAGTGAGCCATTATACTTATCAAATTCTTTATCCATATGCCATTAAAACCTAATTTTGGCCAATTAGGGTTTCCAATTCTTAAACCCTAATTATGTGAATCAAAGTGTGATTAAAGATTATCATTAGATTTAATTCATCAAAATTAAACTACCATCATTAATCTCTCTTCAAACAAAATTCAATCTAATTAAGCATGCAATCATCCATGTAAACCCTTATTATATGACTAATATGAAAACAAGTCATTACAAATTCTCTCCTCCTTATAATATTTCGTCCCAAAATCCAATAAAAGATATGGAAGAGTATCATATCACCTAATCATTCATCTCTCTCGACATCAAGTTATAAAGTCTTCCATTTTATCTTTCTTTCATATGCCATCTTTTTTGTTGTTGTATTAGATGGATATTTCATCCTTAGTCATCGCCATATCTCTCCTTGAGTATTATAAAAACTTAAATCACAAATATAATTAATACATCCTTTATCAATATTATAAATACTTAAAGTTTGATTATGTATTTCATGGATCAAGATTATGACTCATTCTATATTATCATCTGCATTCATCCATTTCCTTCATAAATAAGATCATCTAGTGTGCATCTTAGTGCATAAACTTTTCTCACAATTTCATATTTTATACTCAAATTTAAACCCATTAGAGATTGCCTTCGTAATCTATTAGGCTTTCATATTTCTTATATGATATTTCATGCTTTCCATAGGTTCCGTATTGAATTATAAAATCCTTTTCTCTTTCACCATTTTATCACCATTCTTTTTTTTCATGCATCTTATTATACTACCAAATTGTGTTCATATGGATACTTGGTTAGGGCATCCAGAAGAATTATAGTTAGAAATTCCATACTAGCTTACTTCAATACCAAGATATTTGATCAGAGTATCTGGATACTGAGTTCAGTCAGTATGCACATCATTCAGGTTATATTCACATCCACAATATCATTTAGTCCTAGATCCTATTGTCCCTGCAGACTCATCTAACCTAAGCTGTCATACCATGTTGTCAGGACCTCTCTTTTGATTAGAATACATACCAACCATTAGAGATAATCCCAAAACCTAAACCCAGATTCTGAAACAAAATAATGAATACTCAAGAAAGGTGATTAAACAATATACAAAAAACATAAATAATTTTTTGCTTTTTCTTTTCTTCACAAATTCATAAATCAATGTCACATTAAGGGCACCACATTTTGATATCACAAATCTTATTCAAAACCATTAAAACCAGAATCAAATCTTGTTCTCATATGCGGTTCAGTTTACGTCAAATACATGTACATAGATAAACAAAATTAGTCTACAACCCATCTCAGAAAAGAGAGAGTACATGGACATTCTAATCTATCTAGATTATGTTATTTATATCTTCTTTGTCATGACCTTTACCCTGGATAGCATTATACGTAAAAACATTTGAAACAACCTCATGAGACTCATATAGAGCCCCAATGAGTATATACCTCCCACTCAAGCTGGGTACATGCATCATCATCAAATTAAGTATAATAAACTTAACAGAAACATGCATATTTTGAAAAGTCTTGCAAATAGTTCTATCATAAGTCGAATCTAGCTTGCAATGGTAATCTAATCCAATAGATAAGATAATCACTAAAACTAATTATAAATTTGAAACATGTTTTAGAGCATGTCTATGAACAAATCAACATATACTTCTTAGTTCAAATTAAGAATCCTACTGCATGAGTAATAAGTCAAGTTCTAGGCATTTGAATCAATACATAACAATAACATTGTCTTTGTGACACTCCACATGTCGAACCAGGAACACATCCTACAATTTTGATGTTGATGTACACATAATATATATCTACCAAACAATACTATCAAATTGCAAGAAATCCAACTCATACTCAGAATGGATATAAATCCTAGCATTTGTAACTTTTCAACAAGACAGATCATAATATGAAATAGAAAATGTCCATATCAATATGATTTCTTCCCACAACAAGAAGCATAATCAATAATGAAAAATCATTAAATTGCAGTACAAAGAATGTAACAACCATTCAAATCATGTTCTACATGGCTTATCATCTTTTATTCATTTTCCATGAAACTACTTGGCTTGTACCTCACCAAGTAGAAGTCACCATGCCTAATTCTCATGTCAACGACTCACCATCACTATCTTAGGTTTTAGCTGACCATCCTAAGATATCAAAAATAGACCCTAGCACCTTAGGGTCTCCTAAATAGGCTCATGTCCTCATCTCGAGCACCCGAGATAGGAACCAACAAAATAGTATATCACATATCACAATATTTCACATATTTTTCAATTCACATTTCACATATTTTTCATTTCACATTTCACATAATTCATTTCATCAGAGTCTATTCCATCTCGACATAAAATTTCACTGTAAGGATTTAGGACCAGAGCCACTCCAGATGACTTACTCCTAAATCTTGGTGGTCTAACCTTTAAGGTCTCAATCCACTCTCTGGAAATTCTTCTCATAATTCATTGATTACTACAAGGAGATCCATTTTGTTTCCCCAGTGTGGTCCTTAGGGGAAACTCACAGTGTTTAGGGCACCTAACTAGATGTTCCATCATTTCACTTTGTATTTATCTCTTTTACTCATCTTAAAAGAACTGAAAACATCATATATCATAGTTGTGTATTCTCACATGACTAGAATAACATGGAACATATTATGTTTATCAAGAAGGAAAATGATCAAATCAATAATAACAATTAATCTATAGATTGCAACACATTTGATTATTTCTATCTTCTACATGATCTCATAGAAATCATTAATAGTGGGCTTTATGATTGAGACATAATCTTATTGTCCAACATTTACCCCATTAGGGTTTTATCATCGTTAGTGGGCTTTCAGCCCTAGACATAATCTCATTATACAACATTTACCCTTATCAGGGTTTCTCAAATGTAAGGAGTGCATATTAAAATCATTTTCAGGATTTTTCTTATCAGTTCATTGTATATCATAGTTACTAAGAAATATTCATAGTGGCATTAGAACATATGCTTGTTATAATCATATAGATATCTTGTATCACAGTAAAATCATATAGATATCTTGTATCATTCATCATACTCAGAATCGATTTATCATACAACATATGCTTGTTCCATCCAATCTCAATTGATGCAAATAAGTTTCATGCATATACATGCATAGCAGACTTAGTTCTCTTCTTATTTTATTTCACATACTACAGTTGGGGTTACTAATCGACACATGTTGAATATCATTTGAATTTCATACTATTAGTCCATTCTTAGAGAACAAGTCACAATCCAAGAACACATTCTTGTAAATCAATTCAAATACATGAATTTCATCTTTTAGTTGAATTCAACTACAATTATGTGCATCCCTTAATCCCTCATTTCAGATTGTCATTCACTAGCATCATCAAACTCATCATTTTAGGGTAAGAGTTAGATTCTTATAATCATCTACTAATTCCCATCTTTTTACTTCATTTTATATTCAATAGTCTCAACTTCCACTACTACAGAAATAGCATTCAGTGACACTTTTCTGGGCGTCGGTTATTAAGAAAAACCGACGCCTTCTATGTTAGGCGTCGGTTGTTTACGAAAACCGACGTCTATATTCGAAGACCAGCCAGACACGGGTACCGCTTTGTCTTCAGTGTCGGTTGTTTATAACAAACCGACGCTTAAAGTCGCCCGCAAAAAATAGTGTCCTTTTCAGCGTCGGTTATTTAGGTAGAAACCGACGCCTATGTCTGATGAAAATTTGCGCGAAAAGTGTCACCTTCAGCGTCGGTGATTAAAGGATAACCGACGCTGAAGGTGGTTCCCGCCAAACAATTTCATGAAATTATCGCCCAGTTGGACGTCGGTTTTCTCAGACAACCGACGCTAAAGACGTTTAGGCGTCGGTTGTTGTAAAAAACCGACGCTATTTGGGACTTTATAACCCGCGATGCCCGACTCTTCCTCTTCTTCTGTTTCATTGCGAGCCCTTTTTCTGCTTCTCTGTCGATTTCCCACCCTGTCGCCGTCGATTCTCTTCTCCTTCTTCTCCACGACAGCGCCGTCGTGCCGCCACTGCTACTTCGGCGCCCCCTTCTCCGCCGCCACTGCTGCTGGAGCTCGCCGCCGACGCCTGACGAGCCTGGAGCTCGCCGCCTCAGCCTGCCTGACGCCTGGAGCTGATCGCCGCCGCGGCCTGCCTGACTGGAGCTCGCCGCCGACGGCGCCGCCGACGCCTGCTTGACACCTGGAGCTCGCCGCCACGCCATCAGCTTCCACCTGACTCCCGCTGCCTCCCGCGCCAACAGGTATGCGCCAACTGGTTTTCTGGAGTCAGTGTTCTTAGACAATTATAAAAAAAGAACTATATACTAGAAATTTTGATAACTGTTCTTAGACACATCTTTATCTCTGACTAAGGTAGTTTTCATTTGATATCATATTCATCATGTTCATCATGTTGTTGTTTTTTATTGCAATTTTATGTAGATATTCTCCTTTAAATCCTAAGAAAATTATACACCCTTTAATTACAAACCCTAATTCACCTCTAGTCACTCACTTCTATCGATTATCCAAATGTAAATTGCCCCTTACTATGTCACCATTCATTCCAATGCAAAACTGGACCTTCCTACGCCACCATTTACTCAAAAGGTAGTTTTCATTTGATATCTAATTATTACATTAAGGATACTGAAAAAACTATATGAGTTACACCTTCATAGGAATGCATACAACTTCTATCTGAAAGAGATCTAAACATGATAAAAAATAATCTAAGATACAACTTTCTTCATTTAGGACTAGTCCAAGTATCTACAAAATCCTTAACTAGAAAAGGTATAAATTATTCCTTACTTCTATCCCTTAGAGACTGTAAGCATCTAAAATTCTCAGATTCCCTTCTTAGACTTCTAGAATCAACACTACATGAAGAATATGTTTCCTTCGATAATATGTTATAACATAGTATGATCTTAATCTGATCTGGATGTTCAAAATAATGTAGTATGTTAAATATGATGATTAGGGATACATATAATGTCTAGTAAAGATTCCTAGACCTTTTGTTTGAAACTATTGATTTCTTGATTTATTATTTAATAATGCTCTGTTGATTAGGATTAACCATGTTGCATGTAGTTTATAGACAATTATTATATATAAGAATGCAACACATGTATTTGTTGGCCTAGAAACCCGTCCAAGATTTACTCATTAGGAGTAAATCTTGGATAGTCCCCGGTTTGGGACTGTTCTTGAACACCTAATCTCACTTAGGATGTAAGTGTATAATGTGTATTGGGTTTTTGAGAAACTTTCAGTAGCATTTCCCTGTTTGTTCTCTAAGTACATATGTACTTAGAGAACAGCGGGGAAATGCTGCCGAAATTTTCTTGAAAACCAATTACGCATTATACACTTACTAGTGAGATTAGGTGTTCAAGGATGGGATAGGTGGTACACATTTATTATATATAAGAATGACATCAAATGTGTTTGTTGGCCTAGAAACCCGTCCAAGATTGACTCATTAGGAGTAAATCTTGGATAGTCCCCGGTTTGGGACTGTTCTTGAACACCTAATCTCACTTAGGATGTAAGTGTATAATGTGTATTGGGTTTTCGAGAAAATTTTGGTAGCATTTCCCCATTTGTTCTCTAAGTACATATGTACTTAGAGAACAGCGGGGAAATGCTGCCGAAATTTTCTCGAAAACCCAATACACATTATACACTTACTAGTGAGATTAGGTGTTCAAGGATGGGATAGGTGGTACACATTTATTATATATAAGAATGACATCACATGTGTTTGTTGGCCTAGAATGTGAACAATCATTGTTTTTTATATTACTTGTACATTGGTATAAATTAGAATGAACAATCACTAAATTATATACTGTTTGTATGGAATCCGGCTTCATTGTAGATATCTATTATTGTTGGCCTAGAAACCCATCCAAGATTGACTCATTAGGAGTAAATCTTGGATAGTCCCCGGTTTGGGACTGTTCTTGAACACCTAATCTCACTTAGGATGTAAGTGTATAATGTGTATTGGGTTTTCGAGAAAATTTTGGTAGCATTTCCCCGTTTGTTCTCTAAGTACATATGTACTTAGAGAACAGCGGGGAAATGCTGCAGAAATTTTCTCGAAAACCCAATACACATTATACACTTACTAGTGAGATTAGGTGTTCAAGGATGGGATAGGTGGTACACATTTATTATATACTAGGGAAATGTTGCCTAATCTTTTCCTAATATATACTTGTTTTCTCTGATCATAGAATGGATAGATCATGGATGTCGATTCGTAATCGTTGCACCCCAGAGTTTATATCTGGTCTTGATCAGTTTATTAGATTTGCCGAGGAACATAGGAAAAAACCTACAGATAGGTTCTACTGTCCATGTAGGCATTGCGGTAACAACTTGAAAGTCAACACTGGTGAGGAAATCAAAAGTCATGTCATGTGCAACGGGATTGTACAAGGCTATACAGAATGGCACTGGCATGGAGAGATTTCAAAATCGAAACCAGTAGATGTCGATAGCAGTGCTTGGGTGGAAGAAGAAATTGCCTCTGATGACGTAAATGTGAACGAACCAGTTCCAGCAGACATCGTTGATGCGATGCTGGATAGTTGTAGGGTAGAGCACACCGATCCACCTCCTATCTTTACAAACATTGTGCATGATGCTGAGATACCGTTATACACAGGTTGTGCTAAGTTTACGAAGCTTAGCGCTGTCTTGAGATTGTATAAGTTGAAAGCTAACAATAGATGGAGCGACAAAAGCTTCACTTCATTGTTGACTTTGTTGAAAGAAATGCTTCCTGAAGGAAACGAGCTTCCAATCTCAACATACCAGGTAAAGAAAATGTTGTGCCCAATGGGAATGGAGGCCAAGAAGATACACGCATGCCCGAATGATTGTGTATTATTTCAAAAGGACTATGTAGATTTGAAAGATTGTCCAAAATGTGGTGCGTCACGGTATAAATTGACGACTTCGGGGGAGTCCAAAACTGGTTCTCCTGCCAAGGTGTTGTGGTATCTACCTATAATATCACGGTTTCAACGCTTGTTTGCAAATCCGAAAGATGCGAAGAATCTGAGGTGGCATGCAGATGTTAAGAAAAATAATGATGGGATCCTACGACATGCGTCTGATTCCCCACAGTGGAAGAAGATTGATCTATTGTACCCTAAATTTGGTGAAGAAGATAGGAATCTAAGACTTGGGCTTTGTACAGATGGAATGAATCCGTACGGGACATTGAGCAGCCAACATAGCACTTGGCCAGTCATGCTTGTTATATACAATCTTCCTCCCTGGATGTGTATGAAAAATAAGTATGTTATGTTGTCATTGTTGATATCGGGCCCTAAACAACCCGGAAATGATATCGATGTTTATCTTGAACCTTTGATTGATGACTTAAAGAAACTTTGGGCTGAAGGTGTGATGACCTATGATGCTTCAGCAAGAGAGACATTTCGTTTGCACGCTATGTTGTTTTGCACTATTAATGACTTTCCAGCATATGGGAATTTGTCTGGATATAGTGTCAAAGGAGCTAAAGCGTGTCCTATATGTGAAGAAAACACTGATTCAATAAGACTAAAACATGGCGGCAAGACTGTATATCTTGGTCATCGAAGGTTTCTTTCAAAATTCCATCCGTATCGTAGGAAGCGCAAAGCATTCAATGGATGGAATGATGAACGAAGTGCACCTAAACCTATACCAGGGGATGTTGTTTATGAAAGAGTAAAAGACATTGTCAATGAATTTGGTAAGAAATCACAATGTAGTATGGCCACACGGAGTGACAATTCTTCATTCAAGAAGAAGTCAATATTTTGGGATCTTCCTTATTGGAGTTCTTTGACAGTCAGGCATTGTATCGATGTAATGCACGTTGAGAAAAATGTCTGTGATAGCATCACTGGTACTCTATTAAATATACCAGGTAAGACTAAAGATGGGATAAAATCCAGACTGGACCTACGTGAAATGGGAATAAGGTCAGAATTAACAGAATTACGTGAAATGGGTAATAAAAGAACATACTTACCTCCCGCTTGTTACACGTTGTCTAGAAAGGAGAAGAAAACTTTTTGTGAATGCTTGGTAAATGTTAAGGTGCCACATGGTTACTCATCCAACATCCGTAGATTGGTATCAATGAAAGATCTGAAGTTGATAGGTCTTAAATCTCATGATTGTCACACTCTAATGCAACAAATATTGCCCGTGGCAATTCGATCTATATTGCCGAAGCATGTAAGGTTTGCGATTACCAGACTTTGTTTCTTTTTCAACAGTCTATGCAGCAAAGTTATTGACCCTGATACTCTCGATAATTTGCAAAGAGAAGTGGTTGTTACCCTATGTCAGCTTGAGATGTATTTCCCTCCTTCGTTCTTTGATATCATGGTACATCTTGTTGTCCACTTGACTAGGGAAGTGAAAATGTTGGGACCAGTTTTCTTGCATTGGATGTATCCCTTTGAACGATACATGAGCGTTTTTAAAGGTGATGTTCGAAACCGTTATCGGCCTGAAGGGAGTATTATTGAAGGTTATGTGGCGAGAGAGGTTATGGATTTTTGCAATGACTTTCTCAGTGGTAATGACACTCCTGATAATGACAAGAATATTGAGGAGGGCAAAGGAATTTTGGGATCACGGGTGAAAGTAATCAGCCGTGAGCAGTTGGAACAAGCTCACTTGTATATTTTACACAATATGGATGAAGTGAGGGTTTATATCGAGGAACATACCAATTTCATAAAGAGACAACATCCTCGAGCAAGTTCAATGTGGCTTGCTAGAGAGCATAATAAGACTTTTACTAAGTGGTTTGAAGATAAAGTCTTACATCAACTATCTCAAACACCACATGATATTACAGAAACTATCAAATGCCTCGCCTTTAAACCAAAACCGAATGTTATGTCTTATGAAGGGTTTGACATTAATGGATTCACATATTACACAAAGCGCCAAGATGATAAGAGTGTCGTCCAAAATAGTGGGGTCACTCTTCAAGCGTCGACTATGTACTTTGCAAGTGCAAAGGATAAGAGTCCACGTGAAGCTAAAATGTCATATTACGGTGTCATTGAGGACATTTGGGAGTTTGACTACATAGATTTCAAAATTCCGCTCTTTAAATGTAATTGGGTTGATAACACCAAAGGAGTTATAGTGGATGAATTGGGTTTCACTTTGGTGAACTTTGAAAAGATTGGCGAGACGGGTGAACCATTCATATTGGCATCACAGGCGAAACAAATATTCTATATCGATGATCCTGCAAATGAGAAATGGTTGGTTGTTCTTCATGGTAAAAGACAGTTCATTGAAGATCCTATAGATGAAGAAGAGTACTATGATAAGTATGATGACTCCAGTCCATTCTCAGTTGGGTTGCCAACTCCACAAAATATTGAAGCTAATGATGACTTATATGTGCGCGGAGATCACAATGAAGGATTGTTAATTGATAAAAGATCACAATTTTAGAGACATGTATGTTTATACAAATGCTAAATGTTTGCCTTTTTCTAGTTAATACAAATGCTAAATGTTTGCCTTTTTCTAGTTAATACAAATGCTAAATGTTTGCCTTTTTCTAGTTAATATAAATGCTAAATGTTTGCCTTTTTAATGACATTTTCAGATGGCTGACCATGATGAGCATGATGTCCATGATGAGCATGAAGTCCATGATGAGCATGCTGTCCATGACGAGCATGGCGAGGATACTAATGTAAGTTCTAAAAACATATCTTGTATTTCTATAAAATTCATTATCTTCTAGTTATGTCATATATCCTATATTTCTATATTGGGCTAAGTTAGTGTGTTTTATTTTTGTCAAATTTTAGGTTGATGCACCTGTACCCACTGAAGCACTGGAGCAACTTGATGCGCAACACCAGACACTTAACAAGAAAAGGGGCATCACTCTGTTGAAGAAGTTATTAGCGCTAAGTGGTAGTGGATCTAAATTGGTGGTGGAGTTTGATAATGGAGGAAATCCAATTGGAGTGAACCGCAATAATTTTGTGAACTATCTTGGGTGTACCACTCGGAGCCATTGTGGTGTTAAGTATGACAATTGGCATAAAGTTCCTCAAGGGAAAAAAGACTTGATATGGAAGGATTTATGCGTGAGTTATTATTATTTGCAATTCTATTTTGTAGATTACAAATTCTATTATTTGCAATTCTATTTTGGATACTAGTTAATAACATTTCTATTTTACAGAATCTGTTTGCATTGGATGAGAAGTTGCATCGTAAAAATGTGATGCAACGCGCTGGAAAGATGCTTAGGAATTATAGGACAAATCTAAACAGAGAATACATAAAAGAGGGTGATAAGAAGAAGAAGTCAGCCCTTGAACAATGGAACTTCTTGGACAAAGAAGATTGGGACAATTTTGTTGCTTCAAGAAAATCTGAAGAATTCAAGGTATTAGGCGTCACTCCTAATTTAATTAATATACATTGTATTCACCTATTCAAGATTAGCATTTAGTGCTACTAACCAAATCATTAATGTGCATACTAACTAGGCCCTCAGTGACGCACAAAAAGCAAGGCGTGCACTGAATGTGCATGACCACACTATGGGTCCAAAAGGCTATGCAAGCGTTCGCCAAAGACTACAGGCGGAGTCTGCGACTACTCAGGAGTCTGCTCCTACTCAGGAGTCTGCCACACCCATGCCTCGCCATGATATCTGGATAGCTGGCAGGCAAAATAAGAAGGGTGAAATAAAGAAGCCTGTAACTGCTGAGGCGGCTGCAAAAATGGTAAAATACAACTCTTAGAGAAATCGTTTGAATATTGATTATTTGTGGTGTTAACTTACCAATTTCTATTTATGGTGATTAGCGGGAGCTGCACGAGCAGAGGAAACAAGGCACGTTCATCCCTCAGGGCACAAGGGATGAATTGACAGTTGCTCTGGGTAACCCAGAGCATCCTGGACGTGTTAGAGGTGCCGGCGCTGGTGTTGGCATCAAAGCATTCTTTGGGCCATCCCAGCGCAAACCCAGAGCGGGACTTTCTCAAGAAGAGGTAACCTATTCTTTTTTTAGAATGTTACTGCAAAAGGAAATTCATTAATAAGAAGCTAATGTTTCTTTTATCCATGTATAGGAGAATAAGAGAGTTGAGGATTTAGTTGCTAAGAAGATCAACGATGTAGTTGCTGAGAAGGTCAAGGAAGAATTGCTGCGGTGGCAGGCATCTCAGGCTTCCAATACGCCTATGGCGACCCACTCTTCTCCTGATGCACAGACTGCGAGTAATCCTGGAGACCCATCGCCTAGCACGTCTGCTGTAAGTATTGTTTATGACATTGTAGTTAGTCTTTTCAAGTTGTTATGTTTTCAAGATGATATGTATATATGTATAATATTCTTTACGTAAATTTGTAGGCATTGAAGCCATGCCGCTTAAGAATGCAAGACTACGTTGTTGCAGAGGCGCAGGCTTACCCGTCCCTTCCTGGGGCAATGTTTCACGGGACTCCAATGCCACAGGGCTACGTTCGTGTGAGCCCGATACGTGTGTTACCTGATTGGAGAGAAGCTACATTGCCATATCCCCACCCGGATATTGATAGACTTGCTGATGCAGAAGGCGGGGTGATATTGTGGCCCAAAGCAGATGTCGTCTACACGACTGAAATTGTAAGATAAATTTACATTGATTTAGACTGTTAATGTGTATATATGATGTCAACTGATCTGAAATTATATGTACAGGTTAAAAAGAAGACACCAGGAGCACCTAGGCCTCCACTTCCACTTCCCGCATTACCCGATTGGGTTCCAACTGACCTAACATACCCGTTAGGTCCTGCTTGTAGGGGAATGGCATGTTGGCTACGGGCACATAATGTACATTGCCCTATAATTATTTCTTTAGATGCAGATTATGCAGGTCAATCATACGATAGCTCTTTATTTATACAAGATATTATTGAGCTGTTTATGTATGATTGGCTGAATACATCAATGATAGAGACATGGATAAGGTGAGATCTTGTTTATACATCCATATACCTTGTGTAAGATCCGGTGATCTGGTTTCTTATATATTAATGCATACGCCTATATGTTTTGCAGCTACCTAGTCGAAGATCATTGCAAACAATTTGCATTTGATCATGTGGGATTTTTGATTCCATCATTGATTAGTTTGGTAGCTAAAGACCCTGATAATGTTCAACAATACTGTATAGATGCTTTTACAATTTTTGGTCAGCAAAAGAAGACGATAATAATAGCTCCATTCAATGTCAAGTAAGTTTACTTTATTTATAATTTGGACTTAAGAAAATTCCATTTTTATTTTGCATTTTGAGTTATTAATTGTTAACTTCTTACTTCTAGCGGTAGACATTGGGAGTTACTAGTCATTGTCCCCGGGACATTCACTGTTTATTATCTAGATCCTGCGGGGAGTACATTGAACACTAAAATTGGACACGTAATGAGAATGCCATTATTCTGGTGAGAAATATTTCATTTTTATATCCGTTTACATCTTTTATTACATTACTATTTACTTATGCAATTTATTGTGTTATATTAACATGTAGGGGTTTAGATGCATTCAAAAAGGCTGGAGGAACGGTCCCAAGGAAAAAGAACCAGCCAATAAATTGGCAGAACGTACAAGTAAGTTCCCGACTCAAATATATATATTATTGATGTGAATTGTGCTTAGTTGTATTATTTTGTATGTTTCAATTTATAGTGTGCTACACAAGACAATGGATGGGCATGCGCATACTATGTGATGCGATTTATGCAGATGATTATCAAATATGCCGCATTGGACATCGATACCATACATGAGGTATTATATATATTCTCATTAGTTAGTATGCAATATATCAATCTTATATTATTTTTATATTATTACTTATATATATACATCATTCTCTTTGCAGGTGTTTAAAACTGACAACACTACAGGTAAACGTTTAAAAAATATACATGCTCCATATACGATGGAAGCATTAAATGAAGTAAGAGAAGAATGGGCAAAAGCCATACAAGCAGTGGCAACTGTAAGATATAATTGGGATGTTGATAGCGATAATGAATGATACTATGTAAATGAATATTTCTGAATGTTAATACATGTATTTGAATGTTTCTATATGTGTGTGAATGTGAGAATTGAATTGATGTCTGAATGTATGTACTTGTGTAGAATTTTGCTTGTGACTTTTGCAGGTTTGCGGCCTGTTTGTAGGCTGATATCAATGGATGTCGTAAACCTGCAGTTCAGAAAACTGAACTGCAGGTTCTCATCCTGCTGACCAGCCACAGCAGGCCTGCAAACTGATATGAAAAAAAAAAAATATAAATAGGCGTCGGTTATTTATAGAAAACCGTCAGGAAAGACCTACAGCGTCGGTTTTTTCAATAAACCGACGCCTGATGTGGCCAAAGCAGTCCTGGAAATGGCGTCGGATATTCATATCAAACCGACGCCTATTTAACATATAGGCGTCGGTCGTTTAGTATATAACCGACGCCAAAAGTGTTCGCGCCACAAAAAATGGCGTCATCTAGGGCACTTTATGCGTCGGTCATCTACTAAAAGACCGACGCTATATTCCATAGTGGCGTCGGTTATTTACTAAAACACCGACGCAGAAAGTGCCCTAGATGATGCCGTTTTCTGTGGCGCGAACCCTTTTGGCGTCGGTTATCTACTAAACGACCGACGCCTATAGTTAAATAGGCGTCGGTTAAAAAACCGACGCCGAAGTGTTCGACCTTTAGCGGCGCCCACATAGGCGTCGGTCGGAAACCGACGCCAAATGGGGTTAAACGACCGACGCCAAAGGCCGTTTCTGTAGTAGTGTTCTTTCATTTCATGTTCATTACATTATTCTGACCACTATTTCTTGATTCATTTTACATACAATTCTTCTCTTCTAGTTAAAATTTATCAAAGTCCACTTCTTAGTATATTTTATTTAATTTGGGTTAAGCCACATGTAATTCAAATAAAAGATTAAGGACTTCATCATACTAACTTCATTAGTTTCATCTTTAACTTGCAATCACCATTAAGTACATCTTGTTCAGATTGTCTCTTATATTTAGATAAGTGTACCATGTCATTGACTTCTAATGTCATTTTCATAATCAACAATGATCATTCTTTATTATACTAATCGCTTTATCTTAAAAGAATGGTTTAGGTTACATCTTCTTACATCATAATCTCTAATCATTCTTCTGAATTCATGTGGGGGTTTAATCATCATTTCATAAGTCATAGTAAAATAGATGCATTAGGATTAGAATATAATATTAATATTGATCATCTTCAATTGAAGTATTAATACTTACATTCAACATTTCATCACATTAACAACATCATATACAAGTTCTGACTTTATCACTCCTACTCTCTTAATACTAAACATTTAGGGATTTTAAGAAGTCATCCTTAGTTCAACACATCATAAGAACCATATCTCTAAGTAATTTCATCATTATGCACAGATGTTCATTAGGGTAGTCACACACATGGCAACCCTAGTTTCCATTTTCACATATTCTATTCATCAATCATAAGTATACATTGATTCATTGACTCATTTGATATACTTTCTCAACACAAACCCTAATCAGTATATGTGGTCACCTCATATTGATCCTTATGTGTATATTATATTCAATTCCATTAACATTCAACAATACACTTATATAATACATTCACCTCATGTGCCAAGAACCTTAAAAAATGTAGGTCAAACTCTGAATTTCTAGAAATCCAATCAAATTCTTACAATTGAATCCAGTTCCTCCTCCTCTCAACACGAAAACCCTAGAAATGGGGATTAGAAGAGAAAGAGTGAGAAAAGGGGGAGATTTGTTGTGATTTCAATCCAAATCAGAGGAGGGACAAAATCTTTACATTCAAGATAAGATTCACCATGAAATGCTATGCAAAGAAGCTAAACTTACTTGATTTCATCATTTCTCAGATAGAGAAACCCTAGGTCAACATCTCCACCACTTTCTCTTCTCACAACCCCAACTCTCCTCTCTCTATAGAATTTCATCTCTTTGACATGAATGACGATTTATGAGATCTCCTTGTGTGTTAGGTTAGTCATATAGATGAATTGGGGTGCTTAGAACAATTGCAAACAAGTCCTTCATTGAATTTTTATTTTGCTCAGACTGGTTGGTCAGCTGAGTTACAAACTCATTTGACTAATAAACCAATCTAATTAAGCATGCAATCATCCAAGTAAACCCGAATTAGATGATTAATATGAAAATGGATCATTACACATAACTCCAATAGACTGGTGAGATTTTAGGCTTGTCGACCATAGAATCTTCACAACAGAGTCACTGACAAGGAGTCAACGTATATAAACCCTACTAGGTTGAGAAATTGTCTAGCCACACTTTGAGTTTACGAGAAACCCTAGAGCCACTCTGAGCGATTCACCATCTTCATGATAGAGCAAAAGGATCTGGTTGCAAAGACTCTCACCACCACCAACATGTTTTGCATCTTCACCGACCACTTATGTGGATGGTCTTGCCTTCACAAGTGCCTTAGATTAATCACCAAAGATCCTCTTCCACCAGCAAAGCCAGAGTAGAGGATCATGGGTTTCTAGAATGTCTTGCCAATAGAAATGAGAATGTCACCTCAAAATCTACTCATCTAAAATCATGCTAGAGGGAGAAGACCAAGCTACTACTTTCCCATCAAGAACCCTCTCTCCACGATCATTGTCCCTCTAAACCTATTCCTCCTACACTGATCTTCTTTTATCATTGATCTTCCAACCGAACATTGGTGGCTATTAATTTTAGTGCTTTACACAGTTTCATGCTTAATAAGAAAGTTATAAACCTATTGTCAACAACCATTTGGATTCCCGTTGGCCATCTATATCACATCCACCATTTACATTTCCATTTTTCGTTTGAATTCTTGTCAACCGTTTGAACTCCCATAAACCACTGAGGTTATAATGTAGATCCCCATTCTACCCATTTTCTCGTCAGCTAATAGGTTTCCTATCAAAGAATCCATGATAAAAATCTTGTGGACTTGTATAATTCTGACCCTGTTCAGTTCATTGCTAACCACTAAATTCAACTAAACACCTACATTCATCTATTTAGTGCAATCAGTCTTTTATACATATAAAGTATTGTCATTTTGTCAACAAGATGTCAACAACCAGATCTGATTCCCTCACCCTATAAGTCACATCTTTGGAAGGGATTGAGAACACAATCTAGGAAATCATAGAATCCTTAGATACAAACAAGGACATGCATCCTGTCAACCACTTGAAATTATAGTTGAAGGAGCATTTAGTTACATCATTAGAGTATGAACCTGCTGAATCTGAGGAAGAAGAATAACATTTCAAACACTATCTCATCATAGTATTTGCCATTATAGGAGGAAGGAAAGCTAAAAGGAAAATAGAAAGTAGTGAAGACTCCTCTTGAAAGCCCATCACACAAGAAAACAAGGGTAGAGAAAAGAAACTAATTAGAGGAAAGGGATAGGGAATTTATATTACCTTCCACTCTGACTACAACTTCAACTAGAAAGAAACAAATAGCATTGAAAATTAATGATGACACACCTGAAGAAAAGCAGCCAGAATATGTCGTCCAACCTACGAATGAGGTACATAGAGAAAAGTATGCACTATTTATCAAAAGCAAGAATTTTCAGGTGACACTGTATGCCTATAAGGAGATTCTAGAGAATATGGGGATTTACCAGTGGGTTGAGGAAATTTGTGAGGAGCTAATCTATCTCTAGCTCACATCTTCAACCAACGTTCCTACACAAATTTTATGGCTGAATTTATGTCATCATCAAAGAAGATTCCAGTAGAAGACAAGGAGAAAGAGACCGCTGGAGGAAAACTTAGGCTATCCATGAGAATGTTTGAAAAAGACTACTTCTTGACTGAATAGAGATTGAATGTCATATTCTATGAGATAGAAGAGTACGATTCCATCTCCACCAAAGTAGGTTGTTGTTAATATGTATGCCCAGAGAGACAATCATGTGACGATTGTAATGGCATAAATGTAAATGATTTGATTAATAATAAAGGAAAGCTTCTGATTTACTTTGTTTAATTCAGTTACAAGATAATGAAATAACATAATAAATGTCTAGAGAATGATATTACTCAATGATGTATGTCTTCAGATTGAGGACCTAAAGAATGATATCATACGGATGTTAAGAGTATATGCATTTTTGTTATATCCCTAATCAATTTTTATTGTGGAAGGTAGATAGACAATAATAACACATAAGATCAGAGTGTGATTTGGTTGATGTGAAGATCTCATTACTCATGATATGTCAATATCAAGCGAAGCACATAGATACATGTTAAAGAACAATGTATCAGACAGACCCACAATGAGAGTGACACATGGAAACCATTACCATGGTTGTCATAGACATCACTCATAGTGATGGTGGTGTTTGTAGTTCTTAGCCATGAAGTAAATAAACTCATTACATGTCATTCTATATTCTTTGACATCATCAAATGCAATCCTGAAACATGGGTTGTTATAAAGGTGATGATTGGGTGACTGTGACACATGGGGACTGACTATGAGTGATAGAGACATGACTTTTCCCTCCTAAAAGAATATGATATCCAAGGCCTCTTGATTAGAGAGACTGAGAAATTCATTGGCCAGACACATGTGAGTCAATATGTGATATTGAGCTTACATATATCTTAGAAAGTCTGCTCTGGTTCAAGGAACAAGATTGAATAATAATGAGGATGACTGATGCATGCCTCTACTTCAATCTAGATATCAATGACAAAGGAACTATATAAACACTATAAAACCATACATA